>CP092089.1:9190125-9350125 GCA_029203775.1 Neoneuromus ignobilis | reverse complement strand
ATGATTGAAGCTACACGGTTGAACAATGCATTTTAATAGTGAAAATTTACTATAAAAATGATGAATATTTTACAACGTCAATGCGTAAAATTCGTGCATCTTTTTCTCGTAATTAAATGCTTTCGGAGTCTGCTGTTTGTGACTTAACCGCGAAATTTGAACAACTTGGTACGGTTGGAGACCACAGATCAAAAACATATATTCGTAGTGGTCGTATAGCTGAAAATATCGCTGTTGTACATGAAAGTATTGAAAAAGACTCTCAAACATTGATTCGTCGACGTTCACAGAAATCAAATGTCACAAAAAGCACTCTGCATAATATTTTACGAAAAGATTTGCATATTCATGCACATAAAATTCAGATAACACAAGAAATGAAGCCAGCTGACCATCATTTGCGTCGTATGTTTGTTAATTGATATGAAGGAAAAAAGCAGAAAATAATTTTTTAAACAAAATAATCTTCAGTGATTAATCGCATTTTCAATGAAATGGTTATGTAAACAAACAAAATTGTCGCATATGGGGAAGTAAAAATCCAAAAGCCATTGTTGAACAACAATTATATTCTCAAAAATTCACTGTTTAGTGTGGTTTATGAGCTGGAGAAATCATTGGTCCATACTTCTTTGGAAATTAGCAAGATGTTCATGTTATAGTTAATTCAGTGCATTACCAAAGTATGATAACAATTTTTTTGGCCGGAACTTGAAGATGTTGATATCAGTGGCATGTGGTTTCAACAGGATGGTACCACAAGTCATACAACTTATGCAGCAATCGAACTTACTCACAATCAAATTCAATGGACATTTTATTTCTCGTAATGGTGATGTCAATTGGCCGCCAAAATCTTTCGATTTAACACCGTGAGATTTCTTCGTATAGAGTTATTTGAAAGATGAGGTTTATGTCAATAAACCAGCAATGATTGAAGAACTAAAGGATGAAAATTGTGCAGTTATAGCTGAAATACAGCTTCATTTTTGTAAAGCGTAGACAAAAAATTTTGACAAAAGAGTAGACGTACGAGTCAACGTGGTAGAGAAAGCCATTTGGCTGAAATTATATTCCATTCATAATTTTCAAGTTTCTACTTTACATTGATACCAATAAACAGGATTTTTTTCTCTTAAAAATTGTATTTTAATGATAAATTACTTTCTATATGTATATATATATATATATATGCATAGATATGTATGTATATATGTTTATATTAATATATTTTGGTTTATAATAAGGAAAGTAGGAAAGTGTAATATTTTTTTTAATTTTATTTATTTTCATTCAAAGTTCAAAAAGTAGCAAAATAGAATATTAAATAAATATAATATTTTTTTCAATAAAGAAGTAATTGTTTAATAATGTATTTAAAGTGAACGAATTTTTATACATGTAATGACTATACGAAAATAAAAATATAAATGTTTTGAGAAGAATATACTTGTTCTGTAATTTCTTTAAATGCGACTCATAAATAAAAGACTATATTGGTCAGGCGGACTGTTTGCGGCGCTTACATGTAATTTTATTTTATGGAAAACCTATAATCTGTCCTGGCCAGTTTTCAGCACGAACGTAAAACTTTACTGTAGGAACATTTTCACCTGACTGTAAATCCTTCTGTATCACTGCAGAACGGTTTAAATTTTATAATAATTCGGTAAAATATGACATTAAAAACATTTGTGATTGTTCAGAACGATAAATATAATAAAGTTTTAGTTTACCGTATTTCATTTAATTAATAAAATATACTCAATATGTACGATATTTATATATGTTTGCATGTAGGTCTGAATGTGTGGAATATGTATATATATATATATATATATATATATATATATATATATGTATATGCGTGTAATTAATTTTTAATAAAATATTCTAAAGTTTTATAATAAATATTTAATATTAATTATGTATTTTGTATTTACAATAGTACTAAGAAAAAAACTATTTCTGGTTCTAACTGAAAAAGTCAAGAATTTCTTTACAATTTCTTACATACGTTTTTAAAATATAACAAAAAATATATGAATTTCTTTTAAAATATTTCTCTTGTCTACAAAAATTTTGAAAAAACTATTATTAAATATGTTTATACAAAATAGACAATAATTTATATCAATGTTAATTGTATTATTTATATTATATTTGTCAAAAAAACATATGTAACGGTGTTATATAAAAAATAAATTTGTAAACAAAATGTTCAGTGTATAAGAGTCATAAATTGGATTGTATTTATATTTAACAGTATATTGATTCTTAAAAGGTATCAAATATTCAGAAAATAGTGATACAAAATGATTTATTTAAAAAAACAAGTATTGAGCATCTAAAAAGAATATTATATATATATATATATATATATATACACACGCGCGCGCGCACACACACACACACACACACACACACACACACACACACACACAAACATAATACATATAAAGAGTGTTTTTTAGGTTAGATAGAACTTTCAATAATAATTCAGTTCAGAGTGTATCACGCTTAAAAAAACATCTTTTCTCTCTCTGTATATATATATATATATATATATATATATATATATATATATATATATATATATATATATATATATATATAAATTCAATTAAAAACACTACTCAAGCATACGATTTACAAAATAACACTGCTGTCTTTTTTTTATATATGTGCTTTATGATTTTTTAAAAATTAGATATTTTAATAAAAATAATCAATATGTTAGATAATTACTTGTTGTTCAAATAAATATATTACAATATTTTGAAAATTATTTTAACTAAAAAATATTCCATTATTTTTATCACAAATATAAAAATTTATGACTAAGAAATGAAAATTATGTATATGTATATATATATATATATATATATATATATATATATATATATGCATGATTTCGTAAATTCTTGAATTATTAAAAAAATATATTTTTATCCAGAGCTGAAAAATTGAATTATCATTTGACTAAACAGTCAAAATATCTTTTTTAATCATCATCGAAATTGAACTCAAATAGAAGTGACAGATTAATTTAGTCTGAAACGTCTAGAAAAATAGAATCCTCAATTTTGTTTGATTATAAAATTACTTTAATTTTTATCAGTTTTTGGTTTATGATATAGATCTATTTTGATTATATATAATAATCGATATACGTTCAGAATTATAACAGTAGTGAAGTAATAATGGATAAATAATTAAAGACATTACAGTTACGAACGTTAGTCTGTTATGGTCTTGATGGAGGTGCTTGTTTAAAATGAACACTATATATCAAATATGGAATAATACCACTGCTACTCTCTGAGCATTTCTGTTAGCAAATTTTATGTGAATGTTTCCGTTATGCTTTCTGATTGAAATTGTTATAGACGTGTATCTAACAGAGAAATGTGAAAGATGAATTTACTATGTTTAAAATTTGGTCATTTTTTGTTAAGAAAAGACACCTCAAGACATAATTTGGTCCTGCTAGCTCTAGGAGTTTAGCTTTAAAAGCATTTACTCGTCAATAATAACAAATGTTAAATGCTAAAAAATCAAGCATTGAGTCTCGGAAAGTAAGGAATTGTGTAATATTTGCTATTGTTTACAAGAAAAAAATGTTCTCAGTAAAAAAATTGGTGATTGAGAACTGTACAGTTTTTTAGTATATACATATAAAGATTTTCATTAAGCGCTTCAGAAGTTTGAATGGAAATAAAACAAATAATATTTAATTAAATAGTTATTATTTTTTTTATTTTTAGGCACATTTTATGACATTAATGATGAAATACAATTTCACTTGTAATGACTACCACAACTTTTCTTGATATAGTGCATTTGCTTAGTCTAATTTTAGTCACTATTTCACATAATTGTGGTCCAATTTCATATACTGCACGTTTAATATTTAATTTTAATGCTTCTGTTATTTGTGGTTTATCAGCATAAACCAATGATTTCACAAAACCTCACAAAAAATAATTCAATGGAATTGGATTACATGATCTTGATGGCAAATTGATGGGTCCATTTCGTTAGATAATGACTCATTAAATCTTTATTACAATAAGACTATTGAAGTTTTTATAATTTATAAGCGTTATTGAAAAACATTCTATGAAAATTTTCCAAACTTTACTGAGTAGAAATATTAAAATGAGCTCAAAAAATTCAAACATGTCTTCCTCTAGCTGCCAAAGTTTTGTCATTCTTATTGGAAAACTCTCTCTCTCTCTCTCTCTCTCTCTCTCTATATATATATATATATATATATTTGTATACTCTCTCTTTCTCTCTTTTACACACACACATATATGTATATATATATATATATATATATATATATATATAAACGATCAAAGTAAAAAAAATATATAATGTTTTTTTCATAGCATAATTTATATAAAAGTTTTTCAACATTTAAATATTTTTTTAAAAATGAGTTACTGGATTTCAAACAGAATTATGATTTGTTTTTGAAGTATAAATTTTGATTAAATTATTACGAAGTTCCTTATATATATATATATATATATATATATATATATATATATATATATATATATATATAATTCTGAGATAAAATGTAAAAATCACTCTCATTTATCTGTTTAAATATAATTCCAACTATATGGCAGTGCCATGATCAGAGATTGTATGCCTGCGGCTTGTTGTAATATTGGTAACAAGGTATGTAAGATATTAATATTGTTCAGATGTGGATGTTAAGCATAATAATATGTTCTATTGTCCAGGAATAATGAAGTTATACGAGGGAAATAATCTTTTGATGTGGTTTTGTGTACAAAATCAACATAGTTTTGTCTATAAAGTTTTGTTACTCTACTTGAACCAATCAACATGTAACCATGTCTTTGTCCATTGCTACACGATAGTTTGATTCAAACAATGTCATATTTCCAACACTATTTGAATAGCACGAATATGATTATTACTACAATGTCTGAATGGTAGAGATATTTTAAAAAAATGTTTGTGATTCTATTGTTTAGAAATGCATAGGTATAAAAATATCTTATTATAATATATATATATATATATATATATATATTAACCTATATAATGTTACATGTATTAGATCCCCAATTACAGTCTCCCAAGTTGGGGGTATGGAATAAGATGAGATTCTTATTTCATAAAAAAACACAGAACGTATGAAACTCTGATAAGAAGTCAAAATTTATTGGAATTATCAAGAAGGTTAAAGCTCTTCCTGGACTATATTATTAAGAATTTAATATTATATATATATATATATATATATATAAAGCATCATCTAAATGTGACGCCTAGATTTGTGTTTTTTTAAAAAAAACTATACGTTTCCGTATACACCACACTTATATATGTTTCTTTTTTATAAAACATAAATCAAGGCATAACATTTGGTTGACCCTATATATTGTGTATTTATATATATATATATATATATATATATATATATATATATATATATATATATATATATATATATATATTTATTAGGGTGGGGCAAAAATAATTCAATTGACGACTAACGACTAAAATTTTAGTCGTAAAAATTCAATCTTTATGTTTAATATATTACAGTGAGTCGTTTTTAGTGATTGGTAAAATAATTTATTTTAAATTAGTTGCTTCTAAATCAATCAGTGATTAAGGACTATTAAATTAATCATTAGTTGTGATTGATTTTTTAGTCATAAATCATTTTATTCGATTAATAAATTGATTGATTTGAATAATCAAAAATTGTGCAATATTATTTAAATACGATTTTTAATTTAATCGTCGTGAAAAATTATTTAAAACTTAAAAATCAAATTTTTAATTAAAATTAATTGTTTGAAGAAATTAAAAATAATTTTTAATGAAATTAAATTTGTAATTTTAGTGTCATTGAATTTTAAATGATTATAAATGAAATACAACAATTTCTAAATTATTTTTATGGAAATATGTAAAATAGTGAAAATAAAAGACAAATAAGGGCTTCGTGCACAATTTTCATTTCATCTTTCTCGCTGTGAAATGAAATGAATTCTGTTTAACAAAAAAGTCATTTCCAAAGGAGAAAATACGTAAGGGAAGAAAAAAAACCTGATTTGAAATTTTAATCGTTTTTTTTATATTTTTTTATCAAACTAAATTTTTATCCGATTAACTTTTATTTTTTTAAAAAAATTAAATGACATGATTAAACTTTTAGTTTGCAGATGACAATTTAATAAAATAAAATTTAATAAAAGATAATAATTTAAGTCATTAGATTTTTAATCATTTTTATGACTAAATTTTTAATCATATTTTTAATCAGATAAAAATTTATTCCAACAATATCCTACTAAATATATATATATATATATATATATATATATATATATATATATATATATATATTAAGTCTGGAAACTTTCTCATTCAATCTATGATTGCTTATGGAATGTCATGTTTTTTTTTAAAGTTTGTACATCTGTAAATTACATTTGTGTCAAATTTCATGATGCTATATTCATTAGTTAATAATTAAAAGTGGTTTTTGTTAGACAGTGATTGTTGTTCATGGCGATTTTACGATATAAAAATCAGTTAATTAAAGAATTTGCATTATATTTTGTATTTTAAACCAAATAAATTTTACGCAAATCGTTTTGAGTCAATTAAAATCATAAAAGAAAATTCGCTGCGTAAACTGAATGCTAATACCAAAAATTGCATTTGCGGGGAGGGCGAGGATTAGAAGAAGCGTTGGCATATTTGTATTGCTTCCACTGGAGAGTACTTTGAAGGCAACAAAATAAATATTGGTGAATAAATACCTTTTTATGTATTTTATTTCACTAGTTTCCGAACTCAGGTATATACTGCTCTCTCTCTCTCTCTCTCTCTCTCTCTCTCTCTCTCTATATATATATATATATATATATATATATCTTATAAGCCATGACAAAGAAAAAAAAATAGATTACACGAATTGACAGTAGAGAATTTATTGATCTGTTTGAAAATTCACATTTTGCATTTTCAAAAGAAAGGAAGAAAAGTTTTTTTAAATTGAATTGTGATTGGTGATAAAAAGTGAAAACATTTAACTAATCATAAACTAAAAAAACTATGGTTAGAATTTATCCAGTCTTCTACATCAATACCAAAATTAAACATACCTAATCTGAAGACTTTACTATATATCTGTAAAAATTAAGAAGTGATTCGTTTTTATGATTGATTGCCATCACGTGAAATATTCACTGTCGATAAATACTATCAACGATTATTCAAATTGAAACAGGAATGGGACAAAAAATACTATTAATAACCAGTAAATAATATAACGTTTTTATTCGGTTCCATAACAATGCCAAGCCGCATGTTGCTATCGCGAACAGGGATACATTGTTAGAGTTGGAATGGGGAGACTTTCTCCACCCTTCGTACTCTCCAGACATTGAACTTACTGTTCAGGTCAATGAAATACGATGTAGAGAATAAAAACTCTTGAAATATTTAAGTATTAAATGGATAGTTAATTTTATCGCAAGAAAACTCGAGTTTTTCTATCGATATAGAAATATTTTTTACCAGAAATATGATTACAATTTATATTTGATATTTGTTGAAAATTAGTAAAATCTCTTTTTGTCAAGGCATATCTTTAAGAATAGATTCCGGTCTAAAATAGTAAAAAGGTCATTTTTAAGATTTTTTTTATAAAAAAGTAATCAAAATAATAATCTGTTTTTTTATTATTTACACTTTAAATAAAAAAACTAACCTAATAATGTAATATATGAAAATATCAAGAGATAGTGGTGCGCTTCGTAGGAGCCCTTAAAAAAATTTCTGTTGACTGTGAAACGTCTAACTCCTCAGATATTAATTTAAAATAAAAAACCAAAAATATTTTTAAAATACATAAAATTTCTAAGGCAGTGAACCCATGAAAATTAAAATAAATATTTTTTTACTTTTTCCTACATTTCAAAATCAAATATCTTTTTTATTTTTTTTTCACAGTTCTATAGTCTTTAAAAATTAGTAAATTCGAAAAAACTCAATATATTAGAAATTATCTGCCTAAAAAAAGAGATATTTCTCTCATCAGTTCGAAAAAAATTAAAATTTTATACGATATTAGGCGATGTGGTAGAGTCAGATATAAATCCATACAGAGGCTGTCACATTTATAAATATGTAACCTTAGTAATTTTTAAAATTTTCTTTTAATTACACATTCTTCAAACAGCATAGCAGTAAAAATTGCAAAAAATCGTTTTTTAAAAGTTCTAGACCAGAATTTCCCTTAATATTTAATGTAAAATATTTTTTATATCGTATTCAATAGTTGATAAAAATAATTAAACGAAATAGTAACTGTATATAAATATTGAAACCTGTAAAAAAATATTGATCATTTCTGAAAACAGTAAATCTGGAAAATAATCATTCATTTCTAACAAATATAACGTTTATTAACACGTACTCATATGCGAAACAAATTTAATTTATAATACTTACTATAAATAATATGTTTTGAGCATTTGACTAAGTTCAGAATATTCACATAAATTAGAACATATTGATATCGAATATGCAATGTATTTAAAATTTTTAGCCATTAATGATGTTTGTACACTTTATTTTAAAAAGTTTTTTCTCCCGTTCGATTCTTTTTTAAATATATATGTACATGTACACTTAACACATTCACAATTTTAGTTTTTACACAATACTAAATGTTTTAGTATCACTGCGAACAAGATTCATTTTTATCACAGTACAGTTATCATTTTTTTTTAAAAAAAACATTATTCGTATTGTCCAAATATATTAGAAAAGATGCACAAAATAAATATTTAAAGCTATAAACATTAATAAAACAATGTTCAATATGCTTTTTACTAAACAGCCCATGTTGTAAGCACCTGAAAAATATGAAAATTGATACAAATTCATTAATCATATATATATATATATATATATATATATATATTTGTAAATAAATATTATATGTGTGTATATATATATATATATATATATATTTCAAAATGAAAATAAATAATGGTAGAAAATGAGGGTAAATATTCGTTGAAGCGCTAAATAATGCAATTCAATTTTACTTACTATAAGATTCACTTAATCCAAGTGGCGCAGTAGGTCCTAGTATTGTGGCAGAAGGTGGTGCTAAAGATTTTAATTTTACTTCAGCACTACCTTTGTACACATCTAAGACAGTAGCCTCGCAACTTACAAGCATGAAACCGTCTCGAAAAGAAGCTCTTACAAGAATATTTGATGTAATTGTTATGAGACCGTTGTAATTTTTTTCTTTTGATATTGGATCCGAGTGTATCAAGAAGTCATCACGAATCTGTAATAAAAGAAACTTATAAACATGTTTTCCTTAAATTTCTAATAATTTTTTTTAATAAAATTGTTCTGTTTTCAATTTTAAATTTAAGTTCATTATATATATACAGGCAACCCCCGTATAACACGGTTGTTACGTTCTTAAAAAATGCCATGTTATACGAAGCAATAAACTAATGCAAAAAAGAGAGGTTCCAAAAATGAGAAAATATACTATTATATTTTTATAATTAGGAGAAATATATTTATTAATGCAATTTTCATCAAAAGTGTTACATATTAATATGTATTAAATAATGTTTTCTTCGTCATCACTAATAAGCACCATTAACTGAGGGCGTTTTCTTTTTAACGAGATATTCGCACCCTCTGAACTTTTTTCAGTATTATCTTGAGTTCTGTGCTGTAATTTTCGCAAAAAATCTGTTATTTTAGATTGCTTGCTTTTAACTGAGACTAAAATCTGTAATTTTTGTTTTAGCGAGATGAAATGTCTTTGTAAACGTATTTTTTTATTTCCTCCAGACATAGTTAAGTGCTACAAATTAATTCACAAAAATGAAAAACATAATTACCATTTCTAAAAAAGGTTGAATAATACGCACCCGAAAAATTTTAATCTATGTATAATATAGTAAAAAGAAAAATATAAAGTTTTGAAATGTACCTAATACTCCACGAACAAAATGGATGTCAAATTCTAATAAATTTCAAAATTCTCCAGCCAAACCTGATACGACATATACGCTCAAATGAAAAATTTCCAATGAGATATCTTGTGCACTTAAAAGCTTTTATTTCGTTCCATGTTGTACGAAGATTTCCCTAATTTCGAATTTTGTTCTTAAAAACTTTAAGCGTTATATGGGGATTTATCTAATTCTCAAACCGTGTTAGAGTGAAACCGTGTTTTAGGTTGCCGTGTTGTATGAGGGTTTTTCCCAATTATCCAGCCGTGTTAGAGAAGTGTCGTGCTATACTGGGGTTACTTGCACTTACACACTCACACACACATACACACACACACATACACACACACACAAATAAAGGTATAATTTGCTGCGTAAAAAAACTCGCGTAAATTGAGGGATGGGTGTATATATATATTATATATGTATATATATATATATATATATATATATATATATATATATATATATATACATACTATTATCAATTTGTTAATAAATAAAAATGAACTCCTAAGAGTAGATACATTTTTATCTTAAGAAAAATTATTACTTATTAAAAAAAACAAAGATTATGCATTAATTTTTCACAAATCTGAAAAATTATTTGTAGGGAATTTTTGTTTATTTCAACCGATTCTGACAATTTTGTATCTTCATTACAAAATTATTTGAATGACACAAAAGTTTTAATGAGTTAATAACAAAGTTTTTAATAATGAATGTTCTGATTTCCGTTCAGATCAAAAATGAATGAAAATAAAAACAGATGTGAGATAATTTACAAATTGAAAAACTGAGTACTTTGATAGTAATTGAATCATTATAGTACTCGGTATTATGATAATATGTATCGGTATTGGTAACACGTTTGAAAAATTTCGATATAAAGTTTGAAAATGAAAATATGTAGTGAATAACATTGGAAAATTTAATACAATTTCTGAAAATTTATTTTGTTTTCTTGATATAAAATTTGATTTCTGTTATGTGTTCTTTAAAAAAATAGTTTAAAATAAGAAAAAAAAATCGATTAATACTCTTTTTAAATGAATTTTTAAAGAAAAAACATCTATAACTATTTTTAAAAATTTTTACTTCACAAAATAACAATGAATATGATTTTTTTTTAAAATATTATACGTAAGAATTCGTATATTTCTAACGATTGAATTATTTAAGATAATCAGTAACGGATTTTAATTATTATTTTATAAATTAGGATTTATTTATAAATTTTGTAGAACTTTGATTAATACATAAAAACACTATTTATTTTGAAACAACAGTGAATTCACTTCCATATAAATGAATTATCATTCGAACACTACAAGATATTAAAAAAATGTTTAATAATTATTTATTGTTCACTTTATTTGCTTATAAGCTGATATGCATTTCGATAATACAGTTATCATCATTAGAGTGTTGCATTAAAAATGTATAGCTCTCTTATGATGACGACGTTACAATCAAAATGTACATTCATTCATAAATAAATAAAATGAAAAATAAATAAAAAGTGAACACTTTTTCAATATTTTGTGATGTTTGATGGGATTGTTCATTTGTATAATATTATATATAAAATATTTCATATTAAATTTTTAATAATTGTTAGACTATACAAATTGTAAATTTATTTCATTTAAAATTTTATTTTAATAATAATAAATATCATCTCTCTCTCTTTCTCTGTCTATATATATATATATATATATATATATATATATATATATATATATATATAAGATTTTAAATAAATTTCTTTCTGTCTTAATTTATATACCGTATTTTAAGTTAAACGCTTTCAAAAATGGAAAGTTTATGAATAAAGATATTTTATAAATATGAATATGAATATAAAAACACATCTACATAAATATAACCAAAAACAAGTATACGTATAATAAATTTCGTATTTTATGTATTTTTTAAATAAAATTTAAGATTTCGCATAATACGACTGGAACAGAATTATTTATAATTAAAATGCAAAAAAGCAGTTTGAATTGATTCGTTTACTTGTTCCGAGAAAATTATTTCCAGCCGAGAATATAAAGAGCAGTTTATTGAAATATACAGTCACGAGATTGCGATCGTTGTTTACTGGCTTTCAAAAAAATCCATTTACGTTTGAGAAGAATTTTTTTTTTAATTTTATAAAAAGGAATTTAGTTTTAACATATAATTACATAAATACATGAAAAAACGTATTTCGTTATTTTAATACGAGAGACAATTAATTAAATGGTAATATAATATTTCGACTTGTAAACTGAATTATTTTTTTTTTAACATTAAACGTATTTATTATTGTTTACTTTTGTTTTAAGACACTTTTTAATTTAATTAAGCAGCGTTTAGGTATATGTGTGCACATATATACATGCATACACACACACACACACACACACACACACATATATATATATATATATATATATATATATATATATATAACTTAAATTGAATTTGCAAGATTTCGGTGCGTTGAAATTTAATTTATTTTTTAAAGATATTACATTATCTTTTTAAAAAGAGACCAGTGTAAGTTTTGAATTATTATAAATTATCAAAAAAAAATATTAGATTATTTTTTTATAACAAAATAACATTTAACGCTGTTTTTTATTTATTTTTCATTTACGTAATATAATTGGTTTTCAAACATTACATCTTTTTTTCTTTCTGTTCTAATAAAGTTCATATTTATTATCTTATATAAATGTAAAATTGTGTGTATAGCATTATTTTACTTCTATTATTTTACGTATTATATATATATATATATATATATATATATATATATATATATATATATATATACACACACACACACACACACACATACACACACACACACACACACACATACACACACTCACACACACTCACACACACATATCCACACACAAACACTTACACATATACACACGACTTACACAAACATACCATACATACACACACATCATACACACACACATACATACACACACATACATACACACACACATACATACATACATACATACATACATACATGCGTACATACATACATGCATACATGCGTACATACATACATACAAAGAATGTTTTTTAAGGTTAGATAGAACTTAGATAGGGATTTAATTTGAAGTCTATGAATTTTATAAAAACACTTATATATATATATGTATATATATATATATATATATATATATATATATATATATATATATATATATATATATATATATATATATATATATATATATATATATATATATATATATAGTATATATATATATATATATATATATATATATATATATATATATATAAATTCTTATAAATATTTAATATATATATTAAAACTATAATTATAAAATAATTCAAATGAGACTGAAGAATAGTAAATGATAATAAGCAAGTAAATATTTTTTTAAACCCCTCAATCTCATTTGGGCCATCTACATACATAATATTAAAATTATCATTACTTAAATATTGGAAATTTTTTTTGATTTTCTGTTCTTTAAATGTAGATAATGAATATAATAGTAAGATTTAAATAATTATTTATCTTTTGGAGCTTATTTTCCCACTGTATTAAAATTATATTTATATATATATATATATATATATATATATATATATATATATATACATATACATACATAAATACACATATCTAGGCATATATATATACACACATATATACACACAGGCACACAAAAAATTGTCTTACAAGAATGTTACTGTATTTTATATATAATTTAAAAATAATAAATTAAACATCTCTCTTTTTATCAAATACCTATTTTGATTCCGTATTTTATATGCTGAAAAATTATATCTTTTTAAAATTTTAATTTCCATTTAAAAGTAACAGAATTGAAATTTTAATCAGACAATAAATAAAAATCTTAATTGTGAATTGATTTATTCAACAATTATTTTTTTAATAATATACCTTACCTTTTTAATTGTTCTTAATTTACATATTGTTTACTGTTTACTAATTATAATAAATAGAAAATGAGTCTAAAATAACTTTATTCATAAGTGAAGCATTTCTGAAAAAAATATATTTTGTTAAATTTAAATTCTACTCTCATTATTTATGTTACATTAGAAGGTAAATATATTATTCATTTCTAGTATATTTTATTTAATTAATTAACTCGATGTTAAAGAAAAAATGTTTTAAAATATTTTTATTATTATTTATATATGTGTTATAATTAATTACATTTATTTACTATTCTTTATTATCCTTCCGACTCATTTGGGATACCCTATATATATATATATATATATATATATATATATATATATATATATGCATGTATGTATTTGTATATATAAATGTTAGAATGTAGATGTTCGTACGTGTGTATAATTTGTGAAACTATAAGCAATGTAAACACCCGAATGTCACACGGTGTTAGAACAATTGTTTTCTTAGTCAAAGTGAAGATCCATTTGCCGAGGATACATTCATATAACCGCAAACTGTGTTTTCCAATGGATATCAATGTCACATCTTTGTGGTAGAATAGCTTTTGTTGTCTTATCAAATCAACCATTATTTGATTTAATTTATATAAAGAAAACAGTATGTTATTAAAGAAAAATACGAACAATAATTTGAAATTTTTTTTCAGACTTTGATGTTTAATTAAATTTAATAATTTCTATTTAATGTATTCAAAATTGTTTGATTATTTACTATTATTTTAAATACATTTTTCCTCTGGTGATATTTTTATCTTAATTTTTCGTTTTCAGCAAAGCTTATGGAAATTTTATCACATTGTATAAAAATTCAACATACATATTCGAAAGATATCGTAATGGAAAATCAATATTGAGTGGTGAGTTCAAATATGGCCATTGGAAAAGATAGTTTAATAGAAATGTATTTTTACGTACCTTAAGAAAATACTATTTTTTTGAACTACTTTTCATATGATTGCGAAAAATAAATAAATTGATTATATTTATAAATGAGTTGATACTGTTTTGCGTTAAATAAATAATAAGCACATTTTTAAATTATAGAATAAAACATTTTATAAAGTCATCCAAATGTTACGCCTAAATTTTTGTTATATTAAAAAGAAATTATACACATTTTTTTTCTATATACATGTTTCTTTTTAATAAAACACAAATATATGTATCATATTTGAATGACTCTATTTATACGCATTTTTTTATAAATTTTATATGTGAAATATTAAGTACTTATTCAATAAATATTTTTCTATTAAATACTAAATACCTGTCAAAAAATTAGTAAATAAAAACTAGATTGTATTAAAAAACACATGTTTAGAATTATTTATATAATTTTGATAATTAATTTCAAGTATAAATGATAATGTGATGAAGAATATTCACATAAAAAATTAAGTATAAATCTTCTTATGTAACAATTAAAAATTTATTCGTGCATTTTAATATTTTATAGGTAAAGAACTTCCATTAAAAAGTGTACAAGTCAATAAAGTACACTTTTTATTTAGACTATCGTCAAGTTTCTTTTTATGTTGAATTTCTGTCGAAAAAGGGAGGTATCTGGCATTCATCCAAAAAATTCAATATTTTATTTTTTTCCCTATTTTACATTTTTTCCGACTTTTCCATATTTTCATTGTAATCTGTTTATCTAAAAATGTATTTACTTTAAACAGTTTTATATCATAAAGTTTTTATTTTGTCCTTTTATATAATCTTTTTTCCTTTTGTTTCATTTTATTGATATCTATATATGTTTGTTGGTGGATATTTTTCTGCTTCGATGGTATTAATATTTTCCACATTGTGAATATTTTCTTTTTTGTTGGTTGGTGTCTTTATTTTTTTACGTGATTTCTACAATGCCAATGTTTGTTTTTGTCAACTATATATATATATACAAAGTTTCTTTTCTTTTTCATATTTTATATACACACAGTTATAAAATATATTAATTTTTAATGTGTTTAATATTTTATAAAGCAACTTACTTTATTCAATGAAAATAATAAAAAGCATTAATGTCATTAACTTAAATTTTTTAAATTGTTATTTATATAAATATTTTAAAAATTAATTACCTTATTCTTTTTTGTCATGTCTATTTTAATACGCGGATATATTTATAAAAAAATAAATTTTTAGAAAGTTTTATTATAATGTAAAGATAAATTAGTATTTATAAAATTTAAAATAATTTTTATTGCACATTTTCCAAGCTTCTATATCATCTAAAAAGATTATTGTCATTCTTAAACGAAATAAATATATTTTTAAAAAAACTACTAGTTATTTATTACAATTAATTATATATTTATCATTTTGTTAATAATTTTCTTCTATTTCGAAATTAACGTAAGATAATGACTGTATAATAAACTGTCATGTATTTAGTTTTTTTTAAGAGTTATAAATGAAATCCTATGGTTATTTAATTCTTAATTATATGCATTACTTAGTACATTTTTTTTATAAATGTGTTTAATAATCAGTTAGTACATTTTTTTTATAAATGTGTTTAATAATCAGTTATTGTTTATTTTATTTTCTACTACATAATTGATGATTATATTATCATCAAAAAAATAAAATTTTAAAACAGATCAAGTTTTTTTTCAATATAGTGACCTGATGATTTTCATTCAAATACATGTTAGTGATTGAAATGAAAAATAAGTGATTGTTAAAAACTCTTATTAAATCTTGTGATACTAAAGTAAATGATTATATAAAGTTTTAAATAAAATTCGATATTTTTTTACGTTATTAGAGTTTCTGTTCTAGCAAGTAAATTTACAATAAATAAATAGAATATTAATTAAAATAATTGTAATAATTATTGTAGATGCATTAAAATAATTGAATTCGTATAGTTTTAATTAGAAAATCATTTCTGTTGAAGTTTTAATATTATCATAGTAGAGAATAATACTATACATAATTAAGAACGTTTGACATTTTTTTATTATTAGTCTTTATATATTTTTCATATAAATGAAATAGTCTTCATTATGAATATTTCATTTGATTGAAAACTAAATTAAAACTTTTTTTAATTCAGTGAATATATAAAATCATTCAATAGATTCGTAAAGTTATTAAATATAAATATAAATTTTAGAATTAGAGATTTTAAAGCAGTATAATTTTTTTTCACATTTCAACATTATTTTTTTATATATTATTGTAAATATTAATTTTTATTTTCTATAATTGATACATATTAGTTTATTGCTCTTATTGTTTGTTTTGAAACTGTGGTAAATTCACTTTAGTACAAATGAATTTCCACTCCCAATACCACAATATGTTATAAAGTGTTTAATAACATTTTGTAATATATTATAGTGTTGGTGGAAAAAATTAATTTCTATTTATTGCTATTTTTAATTATATTATACTTATTGTAACATAGGATCATTTTTTGATAGAATATAGAAAAGCAATTAATAACATTTTTTTGAAAAATCATATTTTTATAAATAATTCAAATATTTAATATTTTCAATTTTCAATTTTAGTTCAATTTCCTGATTTAGAGACATAAATTTTAATTATTTCTATATACAATTTGATTGTTGTAAATATTTTCTAGTATGTAGCTTATATTTATATGAAAAATATTCTGATCTATTAAACTACTTTTGCTATTACCTCCATTTTTTATGTTAACAATTATACTAAATTTCATAATGCGATGCTGTGATGATGATATGGCATTATGATAGAAATATATATCAGTCTATCGTTATTATAAACAAACAAAGTCAACAATAAGTGATAATTGAATATTTCCGTATATATTGTGGTGTTGGGGTAATATTGATTTGTGTAAAAGTGAGTTTGCTGTATTTTCAAAACAAATAATAATTAGCAATTATGTTTTTGTTTTAGTTAAATTCATATAACAAACAACGTATTTTTTACTATTTTTTAATGTTTAAAAAAACATTTAAAATAATAAGTTTTGGGTGGGCAAATAAATAACAGATATTTTTTAAATAAATAAAAGACTATTTTTTCATGTAATGAGATGATTTTATTTAATAATATACTAACCATTTTGTTCCTCTACCTTTTTTCATCTTTCAAGCATTTTTATATTTCCGTGCTCAAAAAACTTTTAATATTTACGGGCGAAAAAGTGATTTAAGTACGATTTGATAGCCTGATCTGAAGTGAAACTTTTATCATTTAAAGAGTTTTGCAAGGAACGGAATAAATAGTAGTCTGATTGTTCAAGATCAGGTGAATATGGTGGTTATGACATCACATCACAACCAAGTTCCAATAAATTTTGGCAAGTGGCCAAAGATATATGTGGTCTTGCATTGTCATAATGGCAAACAACATTTTTACCATTAATTAATTCTAGATATTTTAGTTGCATTGCATCATTCAATTTGGTTATCTGTCGACAATACACATTCGAATCGATCGTTTGATTCCTTGAAAGCAGTTCAAAAAACATAATTCCTTTGTAATCCCATTACACTGATATTAAAATCTTTTTTTAATGTGCTTTGAGTTGGTTTATCAGGTTTATACTATGATCTTTATTGCTCAACGTTGTTATAAACAATCTATTTTTTATCGTCTGTTATCAGTCATTTCAAAAATGGATCATTTTAGTTATGTTTCACTAGTAAATCGCAAACATTTATTCGTTTGATGAGATTAATTTCTTTAAATTCATGTGGTACTCAAATATCGAGTTTATTAACGTAACCAAGTTATTTCAAATGATTTTCACTGCTATTGTGTGATATGTTTAGTGTTTATCTGCAATCTTTCGAGTCGTGCTACGACAATTTGCTTTAATTAAGCTTTGATTTGGTCGTCATTAACGTTAATTGGACGATCAGAGCGATGTTTATTTTTAAATGAAAAATCACCAGAACGAAATTTAGAAAGTTAATACTAATATTACCATTTTTTAAGATATCACTATATACGAGAGTCGTTTGATAAGTATGGTAAAAAAGTAAGAAAAACTAAATTGAAAAATTTATTTACATTAATTAATTAAATTAAATAATAAATAAATTTACCATACTTACCAAACGACCCTTGTACAGCACATAACTTTTTATGAACTTGCGTTGCATTTTTCCTTTATAGAAATAATAAAGCAAAATGTGATTATAATAATCGTATTGATTTTCTATCTCTATTTTTTTACCAAGTAAACATTTTTTAACTAAATAACGAAAAATGTCTATCTGAGTAGATAGAAATTTATAATAAGGATAGATACATTCCATAGCATCTAAAAGCATGTATTAATATGAACCTGAATTACTCATTTACCAACCTAATATTTGTAAAAAAAAAATCTAAATAAAGAAATATTTAATGTAGATAATAAAAAATTGTCATTAAAATAGTATTAGGCATTTGAATGGTGCATTACATATTTTGAGTAAATATTTAAGTTTTTAATTAGTCGTTTATAAATAATAATTAATATTGTAGAACTTTAGGGGCATCCAAATATGACGTCTAGATTTGTGTTTTATTTAAAAGAAACATGTATATATGGTGGTGTATAGGGAAAGATGTGTATAGATTATTTGGTTTCTTTTTAATAAAACACAAATCTAGGCATCACATTTGGATGATCCTATATATTATTTATTATAATATCAATATTGGAGAAACAAATTTTTTTCATAAATTTGATTTTTAAATTTTTTAAGATTTTTTTCATTTTCAAATGTAAGAATACACATTTTCTTCTCTCTCTCTCTCTCGCTCTTTATATATATATATATATATATATATAAATATATATATATATATATATATATATATATATATATATATATATATATATATATATAGAGGGTCGTTTGATAAGTATGGTACATTTATTTTTTGTTTAATTTAATTAATTATTTATTTAAATTTTCTAATTTAGTTTTTCTTACTTTTTTACCATACTTATCAAACGACTCTCGTATATATATATATATATATATATATATATATATATATATGAAATTGTAAAACGATCGAGAGTTTAATTTTGTATTAGTATTTTTCTAAATAAGTTTTAAAAACAAAAAGGTACAAAAATATTATATAATGGACTATTAATTTTACCTGCTGTCCGTTGATGTACCATGTAATATTTGCGATAGGACTTGCTGGAGGTGAACGACATGACATTCGAACAGGTGTTCCAGGTGTAGCTTCATCGAGTGGATCTGTACTTATCTGGGGTCCACCGTTTGGAGCACCTTGTACTTCAGCTACGGTCATATGAGCGCTACGAATATCTGTGTGAAAAAGTGGCGCGTCTGCGCTCACTTCACATTTATATACACCGGACAAATCACGAGTGACATCACGTAGACGCACTTCGTGAGCACCAGATGCGGATACCTATTATAATACGTACAAAAACAACAGCAATTAGTTACACTTGACAATTGACTGATGAAGTTCTGAAAAAGTATATATAAATAACAGTAGAAATTACCACTCATTGAATTGGTCATTTGGCGGACAAAAAAATCTATTTATCATCGGATCTCTGTTGATTTATAAATGGAGTACTATTTCATGTTGTATGTGTTTTTGATATTTATTTTGGAAAGATATATTTCTATATATAGTATCATTACTGTTATGTTTTGACAGATTTATTTGTGCAGACCATTACTATAAGATATTTCGAAATATTTTTTTTAATTGTTTAATGGTCATGATATTCAATATAACTCCTTCTATTTTTTTTATCAATATGAAATAAATACACATATTTGTGTACATTTAGTCTTCGATTCACACTGCTCTGATAACCATTAGTTCATTGTTGACTTTTATAAAAAAACAAATCGAGTAATCTTTATTAATCCAAAAATGCACAGAAAAATGCATTTAATTTTTAAATTTTTTACTTATATTTGTAATACTACATAATAGCCTTCTCTCTCTTTCTCTCTGTCTACATATATATATATATATATATATATATATATATATATATATATATAAAGAGAGAGAGAAAGTTTTGCAATAAGAAGTTCAGAAGTTTAAATGGCAATAAAACAAAAAGTATTTAATTAATTAGTTATTTATTTATTTTTATTTTTAGGAATATTCAATGGCATTAATGACTGAATAAAATTTCATTCATATGACCAACATGACTTCGCTTGACATAGTGCATTTATTTAGTCCAATTTTTAGTCACTCGTTCTCATAATTATGGTCAAATTTCATGAATTACACATTGAATGTTTATTTTTAATGTCTCTGTTGTTTGTGGTTTATCAGCATAAACCAATAATTTCACATAACCCCACAGAAAATAATCTAATCGAGTTAGATCACATGATCTTGGTGGCCAATTGATGGGTTTATTTCGTAAAATAATGGACTCATTAAACTTTTGTTTAATAAGTCAATTGATTTTTTATAATTTCTAAGCGTTGTTGAAATGGTAAATGTTCCATAATAATTTGTAAACTATACTGAGTTAAAATGTCAAAATGAGCTTAAAAAAAACTCAAACATGGCTGCCATCAGCTGTCAAATGTCTGACATTCTTATTGGAAAACCCTATATTTATGACGAATTTATAAATAATTTTAAAAATCTGATTTAATCTTCTTAAACTTAACAAGAAAAAATGAAAAATACTTTTTTTTTAGGGACATTAGTATCGTTGTTAATTTTTTGCAATGATCAATATGAACTTCAAATAAACCATTAAAATTTTTATAAATAGGAAATAAATAATGATGTAATTATCTTCCATTACTGTATATTACTTTCTTCAATAAGAATTTTTGAAGGATGTTAAAGTATCTTATTAAAATTTATTTTGACACCTTTGTCATCATACTTTTATTCTGATAGGTACAGAGTATCAAATTTTCTTTTGAATGACAGGTTAAATCCGATTTTGGTTAGATGTTATAGTAGTAACCCCAAAAGACCTTATTCAACGAGTATAATACAATATATTGATTATTAGTACAGTAACTATTTCAATAAAATGTAAATACTGAATATATTTTCAAATTTAGATATAAATCATAAAATAGATAAATAGTTGCAATAAAATTAATGAATATATTGTTATTTTTATTAATGAATTGATTTTTTCATGTAAATTTTTTTAATTAAAAATATTGATATAATTGAATTTTAATTGAAAATTTTCCAGGTAAACTACATTTTTAATTATGTAAAGAATCTATCGATTGTATATATTTAAAATAGAAAAATACTAGTGTTACTCAAAATCAAATTTCATCATTCAAAAAATAAGACTATTTTTCATTTAGTTTCAAAATTTAACAATAATAATAATTTTTTTATAAAAAAGATAAATGAAAAAAAAATGTCCCTTACATCAACATCTATTGGTGGTGTTACTGTGAAGGCTCGACTCGGTGGATCTTCTTTTGGTACATAACGATAGAATTCCAAATCGTCACGATACCATTTGATTGAATAAAGTGCTGCTAATTCTAAATCGTAGTAGCATGCTAATCTAGCTGATGCTCCTGCTAATACAGTTGCAGGTACATGTATGCGTACGTCTCGTAATCCAAAAGAGTCTGTAAAAATAACAGTTAACGTTAAATCTTAAATATATATCGCTTAGAAAGTAAATAAAATACATATAAATGTTTTACGATTGAAATTTAAAAGCTGCTCTAAAATACGATTTCTAAGTTAGACACCATTTGAAATTCTTTACAACTTGGAGTAATAAAATCAACGTATGCTTTCAATGTTTAACGGAAAGTGTTTTTTAATACTTTTTTTAATTGCATGTAAAATATTTTTTTATTTATATTGATGTCATATATAACGTTTTACAATTTTAATTACATTAAGAGTAAATTGAAATAAAAATTTTCTCTGAAAGTAGAATGCTTTTAATTGACATTGTTGACAATGTTATAAAAAATATTATATAAACTTGGAAAGTAAATGAAAAAAATACGAGTTGTATGCAGAGAAAAATTTTTTTTAGAAAAATATAATTACAAATTTTGTTTTACAAAATATGTTTTAATATTAAATACAAATTAAAAATGAGTTTTTTACTCATACTCTCAATTAAGAATGTATAAATTCAAGCGGATCTATAATAATAAATTGGAAAATAAACAGCAAACATTTTTTTGAGTTATTGTATTGCAGAACGTAATGTCTAAAAATAAAATTGTGGTGGAATTTCTTTTTAATATTATTTTTAAACAAGATTTCTCTATTAAGTTCTATATAAAGTTCGACATTATTAAATAACTCAATAAAAAAGAGCTCACGTCGAATTAATATTTGATTTCTTTATTTCGAATCATGGTTCTTATTTTCTTGACAGCTAATTTTCTCTATACTAAGTCTTTTAAATGAGAAAATCTAGTTTCGTACAGAAAAGCCAAGAGAATCGCAACTTAATCCCTAATCTAAGAAGAGGATCAAGAACAATAAAGTTTTCTTTGAGATTGGTGTGTAAACCCGGAACTTTGAGTCTCAATAAAACAAACACGGACTGTCCCATGGGAGTGCTGCATTTGTCTTCTTTGTCTCCGAAGTCTCAATCAAAGAGATGATAGTAAATACGTGATTCCGCTAAACGATATAAATGGTAATGAGGACGGTTTTTAACGCGAGTGTTTATTTTATAACTTTTATTTTGTATTCATTATTTTGGCTTAATTTAACTTAATATATATACGAGTATATATATATATATATAATTATCCTTTAGTCTCATTTAGGCCACCCTATATATATATATATATATATATATATATATACACACACACAAAGTAACAAAGAGAAAAAAAAATTTATGTACTCGTGTATAAAAAATATGAATAATTAATATAGATTTAATGAAAATATGATTCTTTTAGTTTTACTTTATAAAAATGTATAAGAGCAATAAATTGTGTTAGAAACTGCTATAAAATTTAACTTATGTTCTCAAATATAACTTGTAATATAGTTAGATTGAATTTTTGCTAGTCGTTTTATACTAATTTATCTTTGTCACTCTTCTATAAATATTCCTTCAGTAATTAATGAGTTGTTTCAGATATAAATAATTTTTAATTTCTTCTATTTCTATTTTTTTTAATTCAACTTAGTTCTAGTTTGAAGATTTACTGTACATTATTTTTATTTTGGTAAAGTTCATGTTAAGATCAATTTTTTGACGTTTTTTATCTAATTTTTCTATTTTTTTTTCAATTTCATTTGGACTTGTTGAGAAAATGTCATGAACAAAAAAGTTATTCATATATATATATATATATATATATATAAATATATATACACACCCGTCCCTCAATTTACGCGGAGTATCCGTTCCACGTGGATTTGTTTTACGCGAATGAAAATCGCATAAATTGAGTCTGTCAGTATAATAGAAAAAATATTGGAAATAAACGCTAGTAAAGTTGTAGAAACACATACTTATTTCACATAGCTTATTAAAAAAATAATGACGTTTTAGAAAATAAAAGTAGATAAATTTTATTCGGTGTCACTATCGCTACTGTAATTCAAAACAATCAACCTTTTATATATTTATATCGTGCTTTTATACGTTCAAGTAAGAATTTGCGTCACTCTGATATATTCGTATAAAAAATTCCATGAAAAATTATATAAAATGAAATCTATCTGACCGCGTATAAAAAGTGCCGTGTAAATCAATACCGCGTAAAAAAAGTCCCGCGTAAATAGAGGTATAATTTGCCGCCTAAAAAAAATCGCATAAAATAGTCCTGCGTAAAAAAAACTCACCTAAAAAAAACTCGCGTAAAAAAAGTCCCACGTAAATTGAGGGACGGGTGCTTATATATATGAAAATAAACACTATATTATTTATATAACTAAATTAAATTGATATGCTACTGGCTTTAACAATGTGATATATATTATCAAACATATATGTACAATTTCAACAGAACAAACTTTTATTTAATTATAAATACTTGCCAATAATTAATAAATTATTTCTCCTTTATTTCTTTCGAGTCCTTATTTTATAATTCTGTAATATATCGCCCATTTTAGTTATGCTTTATATTAAATGAAAATACATTTTATTTCTCAAGATATAATGTTCCTTAAATTGTATTCTCATTCGTAATTGGATATAACTTTAAAGAATTATTAAAATTTTAATTTTAATTAAATTTTATTTTAAAATCATTATTTCCGTATTTATTTATTACTTTTATTTTTATTATTACTCCAGTTTTGTACTTAGTTTTTCGGATAAAAATTAAATATAAATAATTATTTTTTAAAAACATTAACTCTTATGCTATGCAATGAAATAATTACAAAAAGAATTAATTATTCAAACAATAGAGTATATACTGTTATCTTTTAAATTTATAGTTATAATAAAGGAAAATGTCACATCCAGTCGGCATTATGTAAATGTTTTAGATTTGACTAAGATTTTAATGTAAAGACTGTTTAAAAATATAGGGCCATTTAAATTTGACGCCTAGATTTGTGTTTTATTAAAAATAAACATGTGTAGAGTCTATTTTTAATAAAACACAAATCTATGCGTCACATTTGGATGATCCTATATTTGTCAGTGATTAATAAAGTTGCTTATTTTTTAATTTATTTTTTGAGCCTTTATTTATTTTATAAGTCTGTTTAAATCGTTTATTTCAATAATACTTACTATTAATTGAAAATATATTTTATTTTTGAGGATATAATATGCTTTAAATGATATCCCCATATACCATTTTATATTTAATTTAAAAAATTAACCAAATGTTTATTTTTAACTAAATTTTATATTTCAAATAATTTCTTAAAAAAATGTTGTATTGGTTTATTACTTCTATTTTCATTATTACTTACAATTTGTGTTTAGTTTTTCCAATAAAAATAATATAAATAATTATTTTTTAAAAATAATAACTCTTATTCTAAGTAATGAAATAGTAAGAAAAGGAATTAATTATTCAAATGAGAGAGTATATACTGTTATCTTTTAAATTTACAGTTATAATGAAAAAATGTCACATTCAGTCGGTACTATTTGAATGTTTTAGATTTAACTGAAATTTTAATGTGAAGATTGATTAAAAATACAATACTTGTCAATGATTAATAAACTAACTTCTCTTTTAATTTGTTTTCTTTTAGTTTCAGTTTATTTATAATTCTGTTTATATCATTTATTTAAATCATGCTTTATATTAAATAATTGAAAATATATTTTATATCTCAAGATATAATTTACCTTAAATTGTATTCTCATCAGCCATTTTATAAAATTTTAAAAAGTTAACAAAATATTCATTTTTAATTAATTTTTATATTTTAAATATTTTTTTCAAAATGTATTAATTAGCTTATTACTTTTATTTTCCATTATTACTCTCAATTTGTGTTTAGTTTTTCCAATAAAAATTATATAAATAGTTATTTTTTGAAAAAGCAACTTTAATTATTACAAATGAAATAGTAAGAAAAAATTAATTATTTAAATGATAGTGTATATACTGTTATTTTTTTTCAAAATTATAACAAAGAAAATGTTACATCTAGTCAGGATAAATTAAATATTTCAGAATTGACTAAGATCTTAAGATATATTTTGTTTAAATATGCTTGAAAATAATTAATAAATTTGCTTTTCTTTTAATTTAATTCTTTTAAGTCTTTGTTTATTTTATAATTCAGTTTATATCATCTATTTAAATAATGCTTTACATTAATTGAAAATATATTTCATATCTGAAGATATAATATGTCTTTAATTGTATTATCATTCGCAATTTCATATAATTTTAAAGAATTAATAGCTAATAAAGAACTTTTTAAGAATTAATAATTAATAATGTTGATTTTAACTGTGTTTTATATTTTAGAATAATAATTTTTATATTGAGATTAATTTCCCCTGTTTTCATTATTATTTTTAATTTGTACCTAGTTTTTCCAACAAAAATAATATAAATAATTATTTTTGAAAACATTAATTTTTATTCCAACTAATGAAATAGTTACAAATTGAATTAGTTATTTAATTGATAAAGTATATACTGTTATCTTTTAAATATATATTTATAATAAAAGAAAATGTCACATGCATAGCGCATATTTGAATAACTTGGGATTGACTAAGATCTTAATGTGAGGAGTTTATTTTGTTTTCAAGTTATATAATTGACTTTATATTTAATTACTATGTGTAAAGTAACTATGAACTATTTCTGTGAAAGGACTTATATAAATTAAATATAAACATTACTTATTCAAGTTTTGACATTTAAGTGAATATAAACTTTACACAATTTTAAATTAGAAATATATACTTTTTAATTGTTTATACTAAAAACTGTTTATATATATATTTATATATATATATATATATATATATTCGAGAGACTTTTGATAAGTATGGTAAAAAAGTAAGAAAAACTAAATTGAAAAATTTAATTCAATTCATTAATTAATTAAATTGAACAATAAATTTATTTACCATACTTATCAAATAACGCTCGTATATATATATATATGTTTCATAAATTTTGACAATTCATGTATGTATAGGGTTTTCTGATAAGAATGTAAAAACTTTGACAACTAATGGCAACCATGTTTGAATTTTTATTCAAGCTCATTTTGATATTCCAATTCAGTATAGTTTGATAAATTATCATGGAACATTTAACACTTCAACAACGCTTAGTAATTGTAAAAACTTCAATAGACTTATTAAAACAAAAGTTTAATGAGTCTATTATTTCACGAAAGATTCAAAATCTTGTGATCTAACTCCATTGGATTATTTTTGAGATTATGTGAAATCATTGATTTATGTTGATAAACCAAAAACAACTAAAGCATTGAAAATAAACATTAAATATGTAATTTATGAAATTGGACCACAATTTTGTGAAAAAGTGACTAAAAATAGGACTAAACTAATATATTTTGTAGAGCAAAATTGTAGTGATTATATAAGTGAAATTTTATTCCATCTTAAATGCCATAGAATATTCTTAAAAATAAATAACTAATTAATTAAGTACCTTGTGTTTTATTTCCATTTAAACTTATGAAGCGCACTGGAAAATCTTATATTTGTCTTTATATACATTTATTCCATATATCATATAATTTTTGTATGAACAAAAATAGAGAAATACTTAAATAAATATTTGGATTTTACTATCATGTCTTTTTGATGTTGTAATTTTTAAACGTACATACAGTTTTATTTACATTATTTGTATATATTAAAAAATCCTAATATATCAGATTCTATTAAAATATTTTATTGACATTTCAGTTATATTGGTCTGGATTTAAAAAAAAATCATCTATATTTTTATAAATATAATCAAGAACTATAATAAAATTTAGTTTTCATTAATAGCAATCAATACATTGCACACTGATAATTTCTTAAATAGATTTTAAATAATTTTTTAATATTTATTTTTTGGAAATCTTTGTAAATACACTTTAAGGAAAATGGTGTCTATATTAAAATATTTTTTTTTCTAAAAAAAATATATTTTATTAAAACTACAAGATTTTAATCACATATGTTTAATAATCACTTATTAATTCATATATAAAATGCATTATACAATTTATTAAAATTAAATATTTTATTATAATAAATATAGTATAGCGTATTAACCAACAAACGAACAATAATTAATTATTGAAAACTTTTATATAAATATTATGTATTGAATAGTGGTTCATTTATTAAAAAATAATTGTGTGGTTTAATCAAAATGATAAAATCAAATGATAATAGTAAATTGAAAGTAAACAAACGATTATTAATTCATTTAATTAACATTTTGTAGCAAATGGAATAATAAAAATAGTATTGGTTTAATGAAGTAGTACTTCAAAGTTCAATATTCATTTAATATTAAATTTAGTAGTAATAAATATATATATTTATATATGTATGCATGTATGTATGTAAGTATGTATATGTGTGTGTTTATCTATTTATCAATGTGAAATATATTTTAAAATAATAGTTATTAATGATTATTAATTAAGTAATAACAGATATTAATCTTTATTTATTTCTATTAATTAATTATTATGAGGTTTTCTAGAAAATGAAAATAATAATACAAGTTAATTATTTCTGTCATTTGGAATAAAGAAATTAATTACAACAAATCATTTTATATATTTTTATATTTAATTATCATTTTTGTGATATATTAACTGAACTGGATTTAAAAAATATATTCAATTTTTTTTAAATATATACTTAGTATGGTTATTAAGATTTAAATGTCTAGTAAGTAGTTACTACAAAGAATTGTCAGATGATGTACTATGAAATCTCATTTGGTTTGTGACATGTTATTTTTATTGAAAGAAAATATCTTTCCGATTAAAAAAAACACTTAATGATGTTAGACTGTGTAAAATAGAACGAATAAAACTATTAACTTTTTATGAAAAAAGATTTACTTTAATGAAATATAGTTTATATTATTTGTAGAAAATAAATTATCAGCTTGACAGTAATTAGTTGAACTTAGAATTCAAACCCTAACTAGACCATCAATTCAGAAAACTTACTGTCAGATATGATGAGACGTTGGTAAGATTTGTGCACAAAAGCGTCTTTTTTCACCAATCGTAAAAGTGTCATTTATCATTACGACAATGGTCGACCACATGTTACAAGGATAACAGTGGAAAAACTGAAAAAGCAAGACCGGAGAATTCTATCTGCTCTTATATATTCTCATGATATTGGATCACCAGACAAATATTTGTTTTACGTTTTACGAAATTACCGTAGTATAATTTAAGAAATTGGTAAAAATCGACGAACGTTTTCTTAACAATAAAACATTGTTATATGTTATTACCCCAAATATTATTTTAAACTTCTAAATATCAACGAATTTGTTTTTAAATACTTAAGATTATTATTAAAATTATAATATTTAACTATTACTTTTTTATTTTATGATTTCTATCTTTGAATTAATATTTGAATTAATTTTTTTGAATTAATATTTTATAAAAATCATTTACTTTCAACAAAGTACGAAATTTTAAAAATCGTAATACGAAAATTAAAATATTTCATCGCATCACATATTTAAAAATTTCTAAATTATATGAATACAATATTTTTCAAATAAAGACAATAGTTATTTAAAATAATTAAGTACATACACACTCACGTAACTCTCCCTCTTTCTCCCCCCTTCACTCTCTCTCTCTCTCTCTCTTTATATATATATATATATATATATATATATATATATATATATATATATATATATACGAGGGTCGTTTGATAAATATGATAAAAAAGTAAGAAAAAATAAATTAAAAAATTTAATTAAATTAATTAAACAATAAATAAATTTACCATACTTGTCAAACGACCCTTGTATATACGATTAACATAAAGAGACAAAAAGGAAAACGAGTAAATCAAAAATAAAACCAAAGTTAAAGACGTAATAACAAATCTAAGAATTTTAAAATTGAAATGATCCAATCATAAAGCAGAAAAAAAGATCACGAATGGAAAAGAGAAATCACTGATTGGGAATTCAGTGATATGAAAAAACATAAGAAGATGTTCATAGATTAATGAGACAAAGATATAAGAAAATCATCACAATAGAATGGAAGAGAAAGGAATTGGATCGGTCAAAGTGGAAACATTTAGAGAGACTTACATCTGGGATGAAAGTATCTCTCTCTCTCTCTCTCTCTCTCTCTATATATATATATATATATATATATATCATCAGCCAATTTTTATCTATTGTTGGAAGAAGCTTTTCTAAAAATTATTCCACTTTGAGCAATCTAATATTTTTTTCTTCGATTAAATTTTTATGAACTTTTTTATGTCTTTGTCTCATTAATCCATAAACTTCTTTCAGTATCTTTTAAATTTCTGGGTTCTCAGTCAGTATTTCCTTTCTATCATCCATAGTCTTCTATTCTTGTTATATGAGTAGTCCATTTTGGTTTTAAAATTTTCATATTTGTTATTAAATCCTTAACTTTGGATTTCTTTCTGATCTACTTGTTTTTTTTCTGTCACTGTGTATTAATTATTTCATAATCATCATATAAAAAACCTTTATCAACTGATTGCTGGGTATGATCCTTATTAAATGTTATTAAATACTTGTAAATGTTTGTTAATTGTATACTCGTATATAGGGTTTTCCAGTAAGTGCTTCAGAAATTTAAATGAAAATAAAAGAAAAAATATTAATTAATTAGTTATTTTTTTATTTTTAAGTATATTCTATGGAATTAATGAAAGAACAAAATTCCACTCATATGACTTCCACGATTTCACTTGACATAGTGCACTCGTTTAGTCCAATTTTTAGCCACTCTTTCACATAATTATGGTCCAATTTGTTGAATTACACTACAAAGTTTATTTTTAATGCTTTTGTTGTTTGTGGTTTATCATCATTAACCAATGATTTTACATAACCCTAAATAAAATAATCCAATGGAGTTATATCATATGATCTTAGTGGCCAATTGATTGGTCCATTTCGTTAAATAATGAACTCATTAAACTTTTGTTTCAATAAGTCTATTGAAGTTTTTACAATTTGCAAGCGCGTTGAAGTATTAAACGTTCCATGATAATTTGTCAAATTAAACTGAATTAAAATTTCAAAATGAGCTTAAAAAATCAAATATGGGTGTTATCAGCTGTCAAAATTTTTACATTCTTATTGGAAAACCTTGTAGTTTCTCAATGCTATCTCTAAAAAATTTCTCGGGTTTTGTTAAAAAAAAATATTGAGATACTGCTTGATATTACTGATATTGTTAAAAAAAATTAGGAAAGTGTTGGTGGAAATTGAATAAATAGTAAACTGATGGAATAATATTAATTGAGTAAGGTAAATGATTGAAAAGATCCCAAATAATATATTCTTTAATTTTTATAGTGCGGTAATCATGTAAATACGTATTATTTTGATAAAAAATAATCTTTCGTTTATTTGCCAAGAAGGGGCGTTTTTATTTAATTTCTTCTTTCATATTATTATATATAATAAGAATCATTATTTTTCAGAATTTAGACTCTCATTCATTTCATATAGTTTATAAGGAAATATGATTTTCTAATCCCACAAATGCAAAACATTAGTTTTTCTGTGCAATATAATTTTTGAGAGAACATTGGTAGATTATCCAGGTGTAGATCAATATTATTTATTGTAAAATATATGTTTTTAATTTCTGTGACTTAGAATAAAAAAATGGTAATTTTTCTTTCAACTGAACAACGAAACAATTTTCAACATTATGGCCATCAATTTTTTTTGATAAATAAAATGAGATACTCATATATAACACTAACTCATCATAATCAACTTTTGCAAATGTTGATTTTAATATTCCTATCACACATTTAAGTTTCTTAACTATTTATCGTAGAATCTTTGTTATTTTCATTCGAATTATATCATCATCAACATTAAATAGTGTTCCGAAGAGTGAATGACCTTGAGACGGATATTTCGGACACATAATCAAGCGAACCACTTCTTTTCTTATCCTAGTTATCCCAGCTACATATATTTTTTAGTATATCTTTCACATATATTTTTTACAATATTTGCTTCATTGTTTTCTTTTTTATATTTAAAGAACATTATGTGGCGAAAATTCACTTTAAGATTCACTAAAGTAAAAAATTACTTTAGTTTTTATTAAAGTGAGTTTATTTATTTTTAATTTTAAAGAACTTTTTATAAAAACAGTTATTTGAAAAAATATATTTATTGCTTCTACTGTTTAATTATTGATTGAGAAAAATAATGATTTTATACGATGTATGTATTAACAAATATTACACGACAAATTTTGACGAATAAGAAAACTATATGAATTTTTCAAACGACAATATAAATATAAAGGTGTTTTTTTAAGAGTGGTTGAACTTTAAATTGAAGTAAAATACGCATCAATTGACTGGATGATCATTTATTTGATATTATTCGAAAGATAATTTTATGTCATTAATATTTAAAAATGATTTTGGGCATATGTGAACCACGGCTACTTCTGACATACCGCAATCTGTCAGTCCAATTTCGGGTCATTTTTTTAAGCAATTGAGGCATTATGTTCGCAATAACGCGAGTTATGTTGACTTATAATACCTCAATTGTTACTGGTTTATCAGCATAAACCAGAGACTTCACATATCCTCAAAGGAAATAATTTAAAAGGATCAAATCACATGATCGTGGTGACCAATTCAAAAGTCCATTTCTGGATATAACGTTTTTGTCGAATTTTTGTTTCAATAACTCGATTATTTCAATCGAAGTATGGCACATGGCACTATCCTGCTGAAACTACATTTCTTTCAGATTGATGTCATGCAAATTTGGAAACAAATAATCATTGATCATCTTTCTGTAACGTACATCATTGACGGTAACGCACTCTTCGGGTTCATTCTGAAAGAAATGAGGTCCAATGATGCCACTAGTATGAAATCCGCACCATACGGTGCATTTTTCAGGATGTAACGGGCTCTTGTGAATCATTTTAGGATTGATCTCACTCCAAATATGGCAATTTTGCTTATTAACGAACCCGTTAAGCCAGAAATAAGCCTAATCACTGAACAAAATTTTGTGCTCTATAAGTTTGGCGAACAGAACACTGATTTTTGAAATAAATTTTCACAATTTGGAAACGTTGCTCAAGTTTAAAACGTTCTATAATAATTTATTGAAGTATATTGAATACAAATGTCATTTACAGTACGCAAACTGACAACTGACTTGACATTTAGATCTATCTAAAGTTCTATCGAACCTAAAAAAACATCTTATATAGGTATACATAAATCATGAGATAGAATGTTTAATTAATTTTAATTCAATGTACGTACAGATGTTATAATGAAATAAATATAGATTAATTTTGACTGAAGAAAAATTATTTTAATATCAGTGTATTTTAGGTAACTAATAAATTAATTACAATTAATTCAATATAAATATCTGTGATATTAAATTTTTGTAGTAGAATATGAACTTATGTATTCTACATAATATTAATATATTAACAACATCTACTAACCTTACTAAAGTTTCATTGTACGTTAATAAGTAATATTACTTCTAACTAACTCATAAAATTCTCAATACACATAATGAAAACCAGCATATTGTATTATGACGACCTCCGACGACAGAACTGCGTCGGGCCCCCGTTTGTCTCGACACCACGTCTCGGCAAAGTAATATAACAAACCATAAAACTGACAGATAAATAAAACAAGATATAAACTTGAATCAAATTATGCTCCTTTATACTTTTGTCTTATCATTCTGATAAGGTTCTTCGGCGTGTTCATTTCTTTTTTTGAGAATTTCTTTTTGGTGTAGTGTTACTATGAAACTGGAGTCTTAGTAATATTATATCATAATTTTTTTTTGTAATGTATAGATTTTATTCAAAAGATAAATTAAGGTTACTTTTCAAGTGGATAATAGGCACTAATTTTTTTTCCTTTAAAAAACAAAATTTATGTATTACATTGTACAAAAAAATATTTATATTTGAAGTGAATTCTCTTTCTATAAAAATATTTGGATATTTTTACAATGCTAACTCAATATCTTGAACAATTTTATATCTGACGTTGAAAGAATTGTTATTCAATTTATTAAAAAGTTTTCTAGTAAATTCATTTCTAATTTCTTAGAAGAGAAAAAAGAAAAAATCATATTTTTTAATATTCATTTTAATATAAGAATATTTATTAGAGTACACTTGTATAACATTAAATTATTACTTGCTTAAAAATGATATATAACATAAACATATTTTATGCTAGTCTTAAAGAAAAAGTTCATTATTTTTCTGGCAGATATGGTAGCATTTTTATTTAATATAGTTGTTTTTCTTATTTGTTTGAGACATAGAACTTGATTTGAACAAAACCCATTTTATTTTATACATTCAATGCATTTACTTTCATTTCTAAATTATTACTTTCAGTCCATTTGTTGATTTTATGTTGAAAAATTTCTTCAAATACAATATCCTTAAACAAATTTATTAAATAATCTATGAATTTTTAGATTTTTATTTAAAAATAGACATTAAGAAGTCGTAGCGAATTTTTTATTTCATTAGAAAGAACTTTATTCAAATAATTTCTAAATAGCTTTGTTCAATTGCATCCAATGTTAGCAACAAGTATTACTATATCCTAAAGATAGAAGTCCTTAGTTCATTGTATTAAATTGTTACTCAAAATCAATAAAGTATAACCTAGAATACTTTTTAAGTAGTTAAAAATAAGAAAAGAAATATTTTATTGGTTTGAAATAGAGTACTGCGATTTAATGGCAAGAACTTAACCCATTTTTTCAGTTTTGGGTAAAGGATATGTTATATCATTCAACAATAATAAAGTCATCTCTAAAATTCAGTCATTTAAGATTTTCAAATTTCTTTCAAAAATGTACAAGTCTAAATTAAAGACTACAGAATTGTTAAATACATTCTACTTTAAAGAATTTAATGTAAAATATCTTTTTTAGAATTACTGAGATATTTGAATTAGCAAGTATGAGAGTTTACGAATTGATAATGAATATAAAAATATTGTTAAATATTTTTTTCATTAAAACATTTTTTATTATAAATAATATAATAACGAAATCACTCTTTGTACGATTTTAATTTCTTTTTAATTAGTTTAAAATTGTAATAAAAGTTTGTTAATTATAATTTTTGATATTAAATTCTTCATATGTATATAGTATATAAAGAGAACTAGTGTATGTTTATGTAATAATTTTAAATTAATGTCTAAGTGACTTGGAATTAACATAGTAATCAAACAAAATGTAATTATGAAGTTCTATCTAACATCATCCGAAATAAATCCATCAACTAACGAAAAACTAGTTTATAAACAATAAAATATGTGACGAACTCTACAAAGAAAACATTTAATTTACATCTAAATGTAAACAAGCTGAAAACATTAATGGGTACGTGCGTTATAAGTAATGAACCGCTAATGTCACAACTTCAAAAGCACAACTTCAAACGAAGTAATTACCACAAAATGGTACCATGAGAGCTAAAGCTTCATACTTCACTTGGCGTCTTCAACATTTTAACTTACATTAAAGTCACAATGGATTCATTTTAAATAAGTATGGATTCACTGCATTAGTAGAAAGTTTCATTATTAAACGTTCTACAAAATTGATGCTTGAAATACATGTCATTTATTTTTGTTGCCTCGCTTATATTTATTTTATTCTGTTTTGTTTTTATACATTTTCAATATAATTTTTTAATCCATCATTTCCTCTCTTCTCTTATGTGTATTTATACACAAGCAAACATATATATATATATATATATATATATATATATATATATATATATATATATATATTCACACTACATTACACCCTCCCATATTTGTAACACTTGTCAACCCTTACTCGATGCGCTTGTCACTTGCGTTGTATATTAGATTTGTGAGTTTTATGTATATTGAATTTTTTTAGAGAAGGCTTTTATTGATATATTTATATATACATCTATATGAGTTTATGTATATACATACATACATATATACAGATATATATATATATATATATATATATATATATATTTAAAATGAAATAGCATATTTTAATTTCTTGTTTCAGTTTTTATGTAAATATATATTTCTAATTAAATATTAAAATTTTCAGAATTATAACTGAATTAACTAAATAAAAAAGTGTCCTTATTATATTTCATTATATAGTCAAACACAAAAAAAATTATACTCAATTATTTTTTATTGTCGAGTGAATTATAGGATCATCGAAATGTAATGATTTAATTTGTATTTTATTAAAAAGAAACATGTGTATAATTTCTTTTGTTTGAAAATTATACACATGTTTTAAAAAAATATATTTTGGAAATGTGTATAATTTCTTTTTTCTTTTAACACTAGAAAGACTGAAATTTAGTATATACCTATATTGCCCAAAAGCAGTCAAAATGACTGCATTGTGAAAGAATAACTAATGTGTAAAGAAATTTGTTTAAAATTAATTTTTAATATTTTTTATATTATTTACAGTTATATAACAAGTTATTAGTAAATATTAACAATAAAAAAAATTTACTTCACTTGAAAAAAAAAATAATTTATGCATTATTATTGAAAAATATTTGGAGGGGCCATCTACGAGAACTAGTTTTTACTGTATATTTTCTGGCCATTTTATCCGCCATATCAACTCCAAATTTTGTGCTGTTATAAACTTGAATAGACTCCGGTAATATTTTTTTATTACTTTTATCAATTTTCACAAATTTATGCTTAGAACTTAGAACAGCTACTCTTTTATTTGGTTTGCTTTTATATATTGTAAGAACACAATTCTCTGATTTATATAGCAGAGTGGAAAAACGAGGCATGTTATCCTTCGTTTGTTTGGCTGCTTTGGGTAGTTCTCTTTTGTTTCCTCTAATAGTTCCAACTAGAGTTGTTTTTGTGGCCAATAATTTTGTCGCGAGTGACATGTTAGTGAAAAAGTTATCGGTCGTGATATTTCTTCCACAGCTTTTATATGGCTCGACAAGTTTCAAAACAACGTGTTCACTGAGAAGCATTGACGATGGTCGTTGTTCATCTTTCCTCAAATAAGGAAAACCATTCAAAACATATTTGCTACTAACATCTGATGCAAGCCAGAATTTGATGCCAAATTTGTTGGGTTTATTAGGCATATACTATATAAACCTGCACCTGACTTTTGACGGAAATAATTGCTCGTCAACTGTTATATTTTGCCCTGGTTGATAGCGAGCTTGACTATTTTCAATGAACTTGTCCCATATTTCCGAAACCAAGGCAAATTTATTTGTTTGTAGGCGCCTACTTCTTTCGGTTCTTTTGTCAAAACGAATAAATCGTAGGATTTGCTTGAACTTTTCTCTGGCCATAGTTTTTCTAAAAAATTCGAGACCCCACTTTGCTGACCATAAATAACTCAGTTTTAAATTTTTTGCCTCGTAGGCTCCACGAGCATAGAATTTGTTGCATCTGATTCTATATCGGAGCACTCTTCATTTATATTCGTTAGCTTTTCCAATAACTCACTTCTATTCGACATTTCTTTCATGAATTTAGGGCGCAAAAGAAATAAAATAAACAACTTGTTATAACAAGTATCACTGCATAAAGATTCAAATAACAAGTACTACTTTAGTTTATTGAGCAACTGCAACTTATCAAGTATACGCCCAAATCGACAATTTATCATGTACTTGTATGTTATCATGTAAAGGTAATCGAAAAAAAATGAAAACTATTATTTCAATATAGAGCCGAACTGGTCATATAAGAAATTTACTCAATTCAATAATAAGAGTCATTTGATTATTTAAAATTTCCCAAGCAGTCAAAATGACTGCTTTTGGGCAATATAGGTATAACACATATATATATATACCGGAAATGAAGGAGGGGGAGGTAACTACAATTATTAATAAACGCATTTATATGTTGTACAAAAGTCACAAAATTCTAAGAAATTGTGTCATTATATACATAATTGTTTTTCTAATTGAAATTAAAAAGCAGTCAAAATGACTTCCTTGGGCAATTTAGTGTTAAATAAAACACAAATCTAGGTGTCACATTTGGATTATCCTATGTAAATAATGATTAGGTTGTGTAATATGATATATCGGATTTTTCTTTGGTTTTCAATTGAAAAATTCAAAATTTTATAAAATGTAAATTTAATTATAATAATTAAATTTAATATTTTGAATTATAAAAATTAATATTATTTTATTTTCATTTTTAAAAATATTTCGTCATTCATTTACATTCTTTTAAACATATATATATATATATATATATATATATATATATATATATATATATATATATGTATATATATAAATATATAAAGAGAAAAAGAAAATATCAATTTTTTTATTGTCTATGCAAATCAAATTTTAAATATTTCTTTTCAGTATTTAGAATAATTTTTTTTTACTGAATGAAATTAAAGATCAGATTGATTTAAACATCAACGTTATGTTGAAAAATATTTTTTATCATATTTCAGAAAATAATTCGTAAACGATTTATTAGTTGTTATAACCTAATGTAGAAATTTCTAAAAAATTAAAACTATACATACATGAATTGTTCACATGAGTGTTGCGAAATTTTGTTAATTAGCACGTAATGTTCACTTTTTATTAGTGCTCATTTGTATGGTTATGTTATCATAATTAGAACGTGATATTGCAAAAACCTGATCATATAATCTCCATTTTGTAATGAAGTAATGATAACGGTATAGATACTTAAATACATATTACCAAAAAAAATAATAAGAAGTGATTATGGAATGAAATTTAAAAACTTTTAAGGATTATTGATAAAATTTTAAAAAAGTAAATGATTAGTAATGCTAGTTGTACAAATTCATCTCACTCAGTATAATTTAGACTTTTTTCTTTGTAATTTTGAATTATAGGGTTTTCCAATAAGTATGTCAGAATTTTGACAGCTGATGGCAGCCATATTTGAATTTTTTAAGCTCATTTTGACATTTTAACTCAGTATAGTTTGTTAAATTATCATGGAACGTTTAACAGTTCAACAACGCTTACAAATTGTTAAAACTTCAATAGACTTATTGAAACAATTATTTCACGAAATGGACTCATTAATTGGCCACCAAAATCATGTGATCGAATTCCATTGAATTTTTTTCTGTGGGGTTATGTGAAATCATTGGTTAATGCTGATAAACCACAAACAAAAAATCATTGAAAATTAATATCGAATGTGTAATTCATGAAATTTTACCACAATTATGTGAAAGAGTGACTAAAAATTGGTGAAGTCGTGGTGGTTGTATAAGTGAAATTGTGTTCCATCATTATTGTCATAGAATATTCTTAAAAATTAAAAAATTAGTAATCAATTAATTAAATCATTTTTTGTTTTATTTTCATTTAAATTTCTGAAGCTCTATTGAAGCTTTATTGAAAAACCCTATATTTTCATATACTAAAAAATTAACTGATATATTGAATAGAGATAAATTAAATAAAAGTGAGAAATTAATCACTAATTTTTTTATGATAAATGTATTCATACATACAGACATATATATATATATATATATATATATATATATATATTTATGTATAAATATGTGTGTGTATGCCAAATTATATAAGATTAAAAATCGAATTATATTAATTTCAAACTGAGGAATAAATATTCATGGATAAGATATTATTTTAATTTATAAATTTTTTTAAGTGAGATGAAGTATTTGTAGAAAATTTCATCTAATTGTTAATAAATATTTCAAAATACTAAATATACTGCATTTTAACTATATTTTAAAAATATTCATAATCCAAAATTCATAAAAAATTAAAAATTACGTTTTTCTTAATATAATATTATATTTTATTGACTACAAATATTATAAAAAAATAATTAATATTATAAAAAATAGAGCATTGGACCTATTTTTAAAGTAATATTTAATGAATTAAATATGAGACAAAAAACATTAAAAATTAAAATGTGTTTTATATATACATACATATGTAATAAAATATATTTGTGTTTATGTATGGTTCTAGTGTGTGTCAAAATTTTTAAGAAGCGAATTGATATAAAGTAGAATTTAGAACTTAAGCAAATTTCCATATATTTGTAGTTACACAATGTACAGAATTTTAAGTGGTGTGTAGTATGTGAGTTAAACTAGGACATTTATTTCATTTTCGTTTTATGTAAATATATTTCATGATCTTCACATAAACATATCAAGGATTTTGTAATATAATTTGTTTCTGTAAATTGAAACCATTTGTAACATTTTATTTATTCTATTTGAAAAATATTAATTTTATTTCGTACCATAAAAATATTATTTATGAAAAATTTAACTTCATATTTTTATTAATTATTGTAAAAAATATATTAGCAAAACTACATAAAAATAAAATTTGAAATTTAAATAATTTCATATATGTTTTTGTCATTTAAAGTTCTATTTGTAATATTATATATATATATATATATATATATAAATATATATATTACAAATATTATTAAATTTTAAGATAGTTCGATATACTCACCGTATACACATATATGATAGATGAGCAGTGCCATTAGTAGCAATCTATGATATGCAGTCAGTGCTTCCATCATGATCTTCACGAATGATAGAAATATATCAGACCACTTCACATTTTCCACATGTCTTGCACTGTAAGTTATTTCTTGAGATATAGAGACTATTTAAAACAGAATAATAAAATAGTGTGAGAAGTATATTGTATGTGTGTGTATAAGGATTTTATGTATATATATATATATATATATATGAGTTGTGCATTCATTTTAAAAACTTAAAAATCAAACATTTATATTTTTTATTTAAAATTGATTTAGTATTTAGAATCACATAACTTTTCGAAATATCATATTACCATAAATCTGTCGTAACTGTGTAGGCAAATATTTTCCCGTACAAAATATTTGATAAAACATTCAGATAAAAGAATTCCGGGTATTAAATTTACAAAACGAAACGTTTTTTTGTGAATATTTATTTACTTTTGACAATCATATATCACAAGTTCTTTGTCATTATTACTTTAACACTTTGCGTTTTTGTAAACAAAAGTTCTTTTTGTGTTTTAACACGAGTGAAATATATTTGTAACCATTTATCCATTCATATATAGAAATGTTGATATTTATATTATATATATATATATATATATATATATATATACATATATATATATATATATATATATATATATATATATTATGGCAAGTATCTCCCTTCCTTTTTTTTTTTTTTTTTTTTACATAGCTGAAATCAAAAGAGAAGGCGGAATGGAGATAATATATATATATATATAATGTTTTTTTAAGCGTGATAGAAATTAATATTGAAATTAATATAAATTTCAATCGTTATTAAAAAAAAATTATATATATATATATATATATATATATATATAGGATCATCAAAATGTGACGCCTAAATTTGTGTTTTATTAAAAAGAAACTATACACATGTCTCTTTTTAATAGAACACAAATTTAGGCCTCACATTTTGATGATTTATATCTCTATTTCATATATATCTCTATATATATATATATATATATATATATATATATATATATATATATATATTGATATATATATATTCATTTTGATTGGATAAAATTTAGTATGGAAATGAATATTTATTTTCATGATATAATTTTGTATTAACTGATCTTATTTACAACTTAAAAAATAAATACGATTTTAATATTTTGTATTTCCATTTTAAGATATGTTATAGTTTTATAATTATTTCATTTCATTTATTATTCATTACAAATAATACATATTTTCCTAAATTTAGGTTTAAATTTATATAGCGATTTAGAAGTTTACACTAATTACAAAATATTATTGTAAAATATTTCTATTAAAATTTATAACGAAATTTATGGAGACTCTGTGACACAATACTTTTTATAAATTAATGCGAATAATATAAGAAAACGGAATATATAACGAGCATACATTTAGCAAATATAATACATTTGAATTTTGAACTAAAAAGGAAAAACAATATAATAAAATATGTCTAGACAAAATTTAATTATTTAATACACTGAACTTGTATGAATTGGCTAGTATCCAATTTTTAACAGAACCGACTTTTGGAATATAAGTCAAAAGTACATATTGGATGGTATTGTGTTAAAAAATTAGGTGTCTTTTGAGGAAATTGGAAAATAGAGTATTACTCATTTATGTGTATAAATTATTTTATCACATGTACTGTAATATTTTGTGTGCATCTAAAAAGTGTGTTTTAAATGAATTATTTTTGGAATGAAGTAACAATTTTGGAATAATATTTTATAATTATTTTAGGAATGTAAATACGTTTAAGGATTTTTGAACATTATTTTTAAGTTAATAGATATTTAGATATTTACAATATAATATAAAAAAAACAATTTAGTGAAATATATTTTTTTTAGTAAAATTAAAGAATATTAAAATATATTTAAACCATTTATTTAAATTTCAAAATAAAAAAAATATAGATATCAAAAAAATTATTGAGTTTAAAATCAATTTTAGAATCTTATCTATTAAATTTTACTTTATTTTTTTTTAAACTGTGAATATAAAATTAAATGTTATTTGTATTAGTTTAAAAAAAATTGTAGTTAAGTAAAATATAAAATAATTAAATATTTTTTTAAAAATTAAATTATATTATTAGTAGATTCATATTTTTTTGTTTAGAAAATATGTTATATATATATATATATATATATATATATATATATATATATATTGAAATTTTATGAAATAGTTTTCGAATAAAATTTCATAATAAAATAATTCCATTTTTTGTATTAGTTTTATAACTAAGGACTTTTTAAAAATGATTATTAAAATTACTTAAATTTTCTTCATTAATGACATTATCATGTAACATAAATAATTATTGCTCAAAAAGCGCAATTCCAGAACCCTACGAAGCGCAAGATTATCTTTTATTGATGTGACATTCTATGAATACTTATATTCTTTTTGTTTCTTATTTTGTGTTAGGCGAACGTCATGCACAGATGTTGGTACCACTAAATGTATACACTGGAGAACACTTTCATACATGAAAGTACATAAATCATTTTTCAAATCTGTGTCACCATCAAAAATGCAAAATATTGCACTAGATTAAAACTAGCTTGGCTTTGTTAAATTTTTTCGAATAATAACATAAAATATGTAACACCGAAAATGAAATTGGTTTTAATTATAATATATAAGTTTTATTTTCTTATTCTTTTTGCAAATAATTATATAATTTTCGTAGTATAGCTGATTCAGATTAGTTTAGAATTTATTTTTAATATTGTTTATTAGTTTATATATTTTTAATATTTATTTTTAAAACACATATATAAATATTTCAGAAATATTATATATATATATATATATATATATATATATATATATATATAATTTTATTTTATTAAATTATATTTTATTATATATATATATATATATATATATATATATATATTTATTTGTAAAATATTTATTTGTGATAGATATCAATTAATACAGAAAAATTATAACATGTATAAATAAATTCAATTGAGTTATATTTATTTAGTTGTAATAATTATATTTTTTTAAATAATTTCTTTTTAAATAAATTAAATTTTCTAATAAAATAATTTTTTGTGAATAAAAAAGAAATATAAATATTAAACTTCAATTGGAAATTAAAAATCAACAAAACTTTAAAAAAGATAATGTATATAAAATACTTGAAATTTTATATTTGATGTTTTAAAAAAATAAAAAAAATTTTGAATAAAAATTAGCAAATAAAGAAGTCATTGATTTGGTATATAAATATATCTATTATTACATATTTAGAAGATTTTACTTATAATTAATTTAATAATTTTAATAGTTCATTGTTTTTATATATATATATATATATATATATATATATATATATATATATATATATATATGTGTGTGTGTGTGTGTGTTTGTGTGTGAATGTGTGTTTGTGTGTGAATGTGTGTAGTATGTAGTAATTTTTAGAATCACATTTATGGAATAGTATTGAATTCAAAAAAATATTAATTATTTTCCAAATTTTAAAAATTCCTAAACACAAAAATTAGTAATTATATTTATTAAAAAATATTTTTTGTATTAACTTTGATCTTCGAATTGCTTTGATTGATATTCAAAAAAATGCCTAATAAAATAATTTTTACAATTGAATGAAAATGTTTCTATTAAAACATAAATACAAGAACATTTTCAAATAATATTCAAAAAACTATATTTGTAGTTTATGACAATTTACAAATATAACATTTTATTATATATAGGTGCTTTTTTAAGGGTGATGAAATTTTAAATTGAATCCCTATTGAAAGTTCTACCTAACCTGAAGAACACCTATATATACATATATATATATATATATATATATATATATATATATATATAAATATATATATATATATATATATATATATATATATATATATATATATATATATATATATATATATATATATATATGTATATATATATGAGTGTGTGTATTTATGTGTGTATATCTAATATAACTATTTTTGATTATATTTGCAAATAATTATTTGAAATTAATATAATTAAAAAAAGAGATCAATCATATAGTTAATTAGACATTAATATTAAACTTTTCCGTTTATATTTCTTATTTAAAATAAATGTATTACTATTTAAGTTAAATTTATTTTTTCTTTTTTTTAATCATATTTTTTTAACTAAAGTAGAATTTTATAATATTTTGTTATAAAAAAATAAATTACATTTTCTTAAATAAAATTATTTATAACATTATATTAAAAAAAACATCTATATTCATACATTTATAATGAAGTGTGTAAAAATATAAAATGAAATTTGTTAAATTTTTATTATAAATTTAAAAATATATATATTTGTGTGCGTGTGTGGGCGTATTTTTATAATCGTATATACAAATTGTGCGTTTATTGTGAAAATATTCCGAAACAAAATAATGTGACAATTACAATTTCAAAACGACATTTCTACACTGAAACATTCAAAAATACAAATATTAACTGACCGTATATCACGTTACGGCTTTGCAAAAATGCTGGGGACAATTATCGTTTTCATGATTATGTTGTGTAAGTGACGTTTACTACCATTGACGCAATTTCAGGAAATGAAAAACAGATTTAATGGCTCCAACAGCTTTGTATCTGCTTGTAATAGATTTATATTACACGATCAATATTGTTGAACGAATATATCGTATATATTTTTAATTTTGAACAGAAATGTATTTTGTATTTATCTTCTAAATTTTTACGTGTATATATATATATATATATATATATATATATATATATTCATATATATATATATATATATATATATATATATATATATATATATATATATATATATATATATATATATATATATATATATATATATATATATATATATATATATATATATATATATACATTATTATGTATATACACATATGTACAAATGAATATGTATGTAAAGTAGTACTAAAATTAACAGTGACCAACGAAATATTTTCAAGTAAATTACTTTTATACGAATGGTATCTTTGAAATTATTCATTTGGGGTTTTTTTTAACAAACGTTTACAAATTGAGATTAAATGTCCATATTACATAAAGTATTTACATTGTTTGGAATTTTGTAAAATATGTACTATCATTGTACATTACAGTAGATTTTATATAATAAATGTTTTTAAAATTATATATATATATATATATATATATATATATATATATATATATATAAAAGAGATTATTCAAATGTGAAGCCTAGATTTGTGTTTTATTAAAAGAATTAAAAACTGTACACATTTTTCTCTATACACATGTTTCTTTTCAATAAAACTCAAATCTAGGCGTCACATCTGGAAGACGCTATATAATATTTTAATATAATAAAGATTTTTTTAGAAAAAATCAATATTTTATTTCATATTTTTTAAATTGTATGGAAATACAATTATATAATATATTATTAAATGATTGAAATTAAATGAATAAATTCTAGAGATTACAAAATTTCTTGATAACTTTGTAGTAAAATGTTGGAAAAATAATCATTACTTATTTGCAAAATATTTTTTTAAAATATAAAGAAAAAAAATAATATATGTTATTGTAAAATATGGATGTTTTTAAAGTTTAAACAAAAGTTGTTAATTTACATTTATATATGAAAATATATTAATGAAGTAATGTTTAAACCAAATTTAAGTAAGTAAGAAAGATTTGGCTCTTTTAAAAAAATGTATTTAACTATTTCTCTTCTTGCTCTCTCTCTCTCTCTCTCTCTCTCTCTCTCTCTCTATATATATATATATATATATATATATATATATATATATATGTGTGTGTGTGTGTGTGTGTGTGTGTGTGTGTGTGTGTGTATTTTGCTTAATGACTGTGTATTGTATCTTGTATATGTAAGTTCTTTTTTTAATTGTCCGTTATTAAATATGAATGCAATAATACTATTTTAGTAGGTGATTTAAAATTATATTTTTTAAAAATGTCACTTTCAAGAATTACTTGTAACTTACTTTTTTTAACTACATTAGTTTATTATTTGAAATATTATAATACTTATTATAAAAATGCAATATAAGTATTTATTATATGTAAGAATTACAGTTATGTACATTATTTTTTTAAAAAAATATGTATATATATATATATATATATATATATATATATATATGTGTGTGTGTGTGTATGTATTTTGCTTAGTATCTGTGTTTTGTGTGTTTTGTGTATATAAGTTATTTTTTTAACAGAAAATTAGAAATATAAATACAATAATACTATTTTAATAACTATTTTAAAATAATAAAAAAAAAATTTAAAAAATTGTCAATCTTAGGAATTATTAATTAACTATTTATTTATTTCTTAAGTTAATTAATTAAAATATGTTAATACCAATTACAAAAAGTGTGAAATAAGTATTCCTTATATGTAAGAATTATAAATATTTACATTTAAAAAAAAAATGGAAATGTGTGTAAAATTATAAATGAAGTTGTTTTTTTTAGGTTAGATGGAACTTTGGATAAGGATTCAATTAAAAGTTCTATCACATCTAAAAAAGCACCTATATATATATATATATATATATATATATATATATATATATATATATATATATATATATATATATATATATATATATATATATATATATATATATATATATATATATATATATATATATATATATATATATATATATATATATATATATATATATATATATATATATATATATATATATATATATTTATTAGGGAAAGTTCTGCCTGATAATGTAATCTCAAGTTTCAAAGATGAGTCATTCTACAGAAATGGATTCACAAATTACCATCACGCTTGGAAGAGGTCATTAGTAACGAAGGAAAAACTCTATTGTTCAGTAAATGTTAATAAATATATTGAAAATGTATTATTTTTTTAATTCGAAAATGGATAGAACTTTCCGGTAGACATATATATATATATATATATATATATATATATATATATATATATATATATATATATATATGTATATAATTGTATTAAATGTGTAAATTCGAATAAAATTAGATTATAGTGTAAATAATACTAGATTTGTTATTATGTATGAACAAATAACGAATTATCAAAACTTTCTGTAAGATAATTTTACGATTCGTTTGTGACGTTTTGACTCTTGACATAGAGACAGGTCAGGTCACGATGATTAAATTTGAGTCGGTGTGACGTTAGCGAACCGTATACTGAAAAATTATGTTCATCTATCAAACAAATTATGTTGGCGTAAAGATTTGCACAAGTTTTAGATACAAATAATTTTCATCAATTGTTAAAATTACGTCGTATTTAAATGTTTACTGTTTAATTAATATTGATACACTGTACAAATAATTTTCATTATCACTGAATTTGGTTTCAGATTGCAATCGTTCGAATTAATTTATTTGACTCAATGGATCATATTCGTATGTTTGTGCTCAAGTATATATTTTTATATTTGTATTAATTAATTTGAAAGCTTTTTTTAAAAATGTTTTGAAGTCATTGAAAGTTGTAAGAGAGTAAAAAACAAAAAATATTTGAAATGTATTTCGAAATTAATTAAAATTTGAGTTTTTGGTAATAAAATCGAATTTTAACATTTCTCACAAATATTTTCATTTTAAACAAAGTATTAAATTAATTAAAAATATGTTAGAATAATGCTTCATTTAATTATTTTTTATTTATTAAATTATTATTATTTTCTCTTCATCTCTCTCTCTCTCTCTCTCTCTCTATATATATATATATATGTATATATATATATATATATATATATAGAGAGAGAGAGAGAGAGAGAGAGAAAGAAAAGTGAAAAATAAAAATTATTTCTTGTTTTTGAACCTTTAAGATTTCATAAAATAAAGAATGTTATACTTTATCACCTAATTGTTTTCGGAAATACCTAGTTTAATAATAATATATTATTTGATAATTTTTTTTATTGCTACCTTTATCACAAATGAAATGCCCATCAGCTGATATATTTATAAACAATAAGTGAACAATAAGTGATTATTAAACACTTTATAACCATTGTGGTGTTGGGGTTGAAATTCATTTGTGTTAAACTGAATCCACCACAGTTCCAGAACAACAAATTGCTGTCTTTATAGTTTTTTTGGAATGTATATTAGCATTAGATCCATTGCAAATATAATAATTCAGGTAGTTTTGTGAAAAAATGTCCTTTTATCAATTACATATTAATTAATAGTTATATTTTATTTGATTAATTATATGATCTTATTATTTCGAATATATATATATATATATATATATATATATATGTATATATATATATATATGTATATAATTAATGTGAAAATTGTAAATATTAACTTAAGTTTTTGAGTTAGTAACTTTCATACGAACCAAATTGTAATTTATAATATTACTTACTTTTTCTTTGTTATGTTCATACAAATAAACTAAATATTAACTTTAATACTATTTATAATCAAAAATTTATTTAATGTAATTACATATTTATCTATGCTTATAATTACATATTTATATATATATATATATATATATATATATAAATAAATAAATAATGAGTGTTTTACTTCATGTATTAAATTTTAATTTTACATATAAAATTATTTTATAGAACATCGATATTAATAATCAATTCTTCAGATATATATATATATATATATATATATATATATATATATATATATATATATATATAGAGAGAGAGAGAGAGAGAAGATAGATAGAGAGAGAAAAGAGAGAGAGAGAGGAGAGAGATATTCATAAATAGGTAGATAGGTGTACGTATATTTTACCGAACATATTAAAAAAAGATTATAGGATAATTTTTAAACGAAATGTATTGAATTTGCGTGTTAATTTTGAAATGATTGTATTACATTAAATTTTTTATTTATTTCTATTCTTCTTATATATTTTCTTTTTCTCTTTTGTATTATATGATTTTCTATTTAAGTGTTCATTCTGAAATGTTTGTATTATACTAAATTATTTTTCTTGAAAATCAAATGCACTTTTTAATAAAATACGTATTCATAGATAAATTTAAATCAGATAAAATATACATTATTAAGAAAAGTACTTGAACATTATTAATATATTACGTTTGTGGATTATGTACTGAAATGAATTTTCGTATTATTTATTATAATTTGGTTTTAATAAAGATTTTATTACATAGGGTCAGTAAATGTGACGCATAGATTTGTGCTTTATTAAAAAGAAACATGTATATATGGTGGTGTATACGGAAACATGTATATAGTTTCTTTTTAATAAAACACAAATCTAAGCATCACATTCGGATGACTATATATATAGTGTTTATACTACAAAAATTTTCTTATATCTGTCTGTTTTTTGAAAAAGTAATGTGAAAATCAAGAAGAAAAATAGATTAAAAAGGGATTAGACTTTGAGAACTATTATATATATATATATATATATATATATATATATGTATATGTATACACGTACATAATTTCACTGCGGTAAATTCGCTTAGGATACTTTATATGATTGAATTTTATATGAATAGAATTAATAAATTAATTACGAATTGATTATTAGTTAAATTAATATATTATAATTATAATAATTTTAATTATCTTATATATGAAACAATAAATTGAAATTTTTGGTCATTTTTTTTATTTTACTTATTTTTATTTAAATCGCTGCCTTAGAAATCATATCTAATTTCAGCATTCTTATAAAATTATTTTTATATTTATTTAAAAGATATTAATTACTAATATTAGTAGAAATTAAGATTATTTTAATTATTAATTATTAATTATGTCAAGATTTACGTTTATGTATATATGTATCTATCTATCTATCTAAACATATATAAAGAATATATATACAGGGTGTTCCAAAAAATTTATACACATTTTGATGTGTATATATTTTAGTGTTACATATTTTATTGGGACACCCTATATATATATATATATATATATATATATATATTATTTATACAATTTTATTAATGGAATTTTTCTTATTGGAAATAATTTAGAGAAAATATTATGTATTTAATTTTTCTTAATAATTAACATTTCTTCATTTATATGTATAATATTTAGGGTTTTAAAATGAAAAAAATAATTGCATTGTAAGAATATATATATATATATATATATATATATATATTTATATATCCATATGTGTGTGTATGAAAATATGTCTGTATGTGTGGGTGTAAGTAAATATCAATTTCCACTTATTTTATTATCACAGAACTATATTCACCACGTAATTGAAGTCTAAACCTTGTTCATTTATTCGATAGAACAATTATGTTTTACAGATGTAGTCTATTACGTTTATTGCATTTCCTTTTCATAAATAGAGCCGGTATGAATTTGTGAAACGGCCGTTGGTTTATATTGAATGGAACTCGAATAGAGCGATGGCACAATGAAAATCCGCGCGCGACTGACTAAAACTGGCCAAAGGCCTTACATTGCTAGCGACGTGCTTCACAGTGCTGCGCTCATGCGGCGCACGCGTGAAACAATGCCACGCCACTTGATTGAGATTGCGTTTGAAATGTAGTATGGATAGCAAATTTTTAATTTCCCTCATGTCTGTTTTCCATTGTGTTCCTGATGAGTTGTTTACTTTATGCTTGTAACGGACAGACAACGAACTCGGACGCCCGTTATACTTTATCTTCATGTCTCTCTTGCTCTCGTACACGTTACACACTGTTCAGTTTGAAACGAAATTGAAGTTCTCTGATTGAAATCTGTTTGCTCTCAGTGTCAACTTTATGAAAACCTCTATTATCTAAAGCAATTTATTTTTACCGGTGGTTGTTATCATTCCATTGAGAAATATAATTAAAATCTTTGTGTGTTTTTAGGAGATATTCGTATTATAAATTGAAAATAATAAAATCGCAATACGAAATTAATTTATATCACATATATTCACTAATATATACACATATACCAATATTTCAGTATATATATATATATATATATATATATATATATATATATATATATATATATATATATATATATATATATGAATATAAAATCTGTTTTTAAGTTTTACATTTTGTTATAGAAGTCATTTTCATTGAAATCTTTAACAGTCAAGCGAATAATAATTTTCTTTATGTAATTATGGGAACCTCATAAATAGAATATACAGAAATAAACAAATCATGTTTTCATTAACTGTTCTATTCACTATATATATATATATATATATATATATATATATAGAGAGAGAGAGAGAGAGAGAGAGAGAAGAGAGAATCATCCGAATGTGACGCCTAGATTTGTGTTTTATTAGAAAGCAACATGTGTACAGATTCTTTTGTTCATTTTTAATAAAACACAAATCTAGACGTCACATTTTAATGACGCTATATATATATATATATATATATATATATATATATATATATATAATATAAACATATATACCCTCAATTCAGAAACTAACAGAACTTTTTTATTTAAACTTCGCGTCCTTATGAAATGTCATGTAATTTTTTAAGTTAGTATTAGGGGACCGGAAAGTAATGTCGTTTCTGCGCATGTCGATATTCGTTAGTCATTTATCAGCTCATTTTGTACTTCAAAGTCGTGCCATAGACATTTTAAGGTTAGAGAGACTTGTTTACTCGTAAATAATAAAATCTTAATTTTTTTTTGCAATTTATGGTGAAATGGCCAGCCAAATACCAGAAGAGGTACATATCCGGTATTGTATGCTTTTTGAATTTCACAAGGGTAGTAACGCAATGGTTGCTACCAAAAACATTTGCGATGTTTATCTAAACGCATTAGTCGTTCGTAAATGCCAAACGTGGTTTTCTAAGTTCAAATCCGGTAATTTTGATCTTTCCGACTCGTACCGATCAGGAAGAACAAAAACTTTAGACAATTATATTTTAAGGGCGGAAGTGGAAGCAAATCCGTGTCAGACAATCGAGGAACTGTCAAACACTCTTAACCAACCTTGGTCGACCATCCAAGAACATTTGCAGCAGATTGGTAAAGTAAGCAGAGCAGGTGTTTGGGTCCCGCATAATCTGTCCGAAGAAAACAAAGCTAACCGATCCACCACATAGAACTTATTGCTTCAGCGGCACAATACAGAAGTGTTTTTTGATCGCTTGATCACTGGAGATGAAAAATGGGTCTTATATGATAATCCAAAACGCAAAAGGCAGTGGGTCTCTCCGAATGAATCCCCGCGAAGTACAGCTAAGCCAGGTTTACACCCCAAAAAGGCGCTTTTGTGTGTTTGGTGGAGTATTCGCGGGGTCGTTCATTTTGAAATGCTGAAACATGGACAAATTGTGAATGTATACCTTTACTGTGAACAATTGGATCGAGTAAATCGAAAATTGAATTAATTGAAAAGTACCCAGGGATTGTCAACAGAAAAGGTGTTATTCTGCAACACGATAATGTAAAACTGCACTGTGCAAGACGAACCTTGAAAAAAATTAATGAATTGGGATGGGAGTTATTGCCTCACCCACTATACTCACCTGATATTGCGCCATCGGATTTCTATTTATTCCGATCGCTACAACATTTTTAAGTTTAAAAAAAGTTGAAAATTCGGATGATGTCCAAAATACCATCTCCAGATATTTTGCTCAAAAACCAATTGATTTTTATCGATCCGGCATTGAAAATTTGCACAGTAGATGATAAAAGATTGTTGATAACGAGGGTGATTACATTATTGATTAAAAATAAAAATTTGATAAAAAATTATCTGTTGGAATTTAATGTAGAAAAACGACATTATTTTCCGGTCCCCCTAATACATCTGTCAATGACATTTATGTCAAATTTCATGATGCTACATCTATTAGTAAATAATTTACGGTGATTTTTGTTTACGGCGATTTTTACGATTTCAAAATCAGTTGATCAAAGAATTTGCACTTAATTTTGTGTTGCGAATTAAATAAACTTTACGCAAACGTTGGAAATGTTAATAGAGGCCCCTGAGTTACCTGAGGATTGTCTATCGCGAACAAAAGTTTTTGAGTGATATAAAATGGGCCGTAAATCCGTCGATGATGAACTACGATTTGGATGCCCATTGACATCAACTGTCGACGAAAATTTCGACCAAGTCAATACATTGGTGCTCAAAAATCGTCGTATATTCGTCAGAGAGTTAGTAGCTGAGGTGGGAATTTCAAAAATATAATACCATATCATTTTGGCTATAATGTTGGGTATGAAACGAGTCGCTTCTCGCATAGAGCTAAGAAAACTGAATTTGTTCGTGAGTTTTTGACCAAAAACTCAACCTAAATCATTCCACAAGCTCTGTATTTGACAGTTCTGTGTGATTTTTTCTATTCCTAAAACTCACGTTGTTGTTCCGAGGGTATCGTTTTAAGTCGATTAAAGTCATAAAAGAAAATTTGCTGCGTGAATTGAAGACTATACCACAAAGTGCGTTCGCTGGGGTGTTCGAGGTTTAAAAAAAGCATTGGCATATGTGTATTTTTTCTAATGAGGAGTACTTGGAAGGCGATGAAATAAATATTGATGAATAAATAACTTTTTATGTGTTTTATTTAAAAGTTTATGAATTAAAAGTTTATGTATATGTGTGTGAAGATATGTCTTCTTACCAACCAACCTAATCAGTGAGGTGGTTATGACAAATTACTGATAAACAACAATATTCAATGAGAATTTTTCTCAAGCAGTCGGATGACATGGTCTGATATGACAAAGATGATTACTATTTATTTTAGAATTGGTAATTTTACAAAACGTAAATAATCTGTCACCCCAACACGACAAGGCAATAAAAAGTGTTCAATAATGATTTAGTGTTTATTTATTAGTTGATGCGCAATTCAAAGATAATGCCAACATTAAGAGAGCATTGCTCAGATTTTGTTATAAAGACTGTTTTTTTACGTTAGATATAATTTTTGATAGGGATTTAATATAAAGTTCTATCACCCTTAAAAAAACATTTATATATATCAAAGCTCTTTGATGATTACAGTATTGACATCAAAATGCGTATCAGATTATAAATGAATAAAATGAACAATAAATAATTCTTCAACACTTATTTGATATTTTGTGATATAGTAATGATAGATTATGTGTGTTAATAATATATAGGGTCATCCAAATATTATGTCTAGATTTGTGTTTTATTAAAAATAAACAAAAGGAACTATACACATGTATTTCTTTACATCACCTTATACACATGTTTCTTTTTAATAAAACACAAATCTAGACATCACATTTGGACGACTGTTTGTACACGTATATATATATATATATATATATATATATATATATATATATATATATATATGTATATTGTAAAGGTGATTTAAATGAGACTGAAGGGTTTAGACATACATTTACTTGCTCTCTCTTATTTACTTTTTTTATATCTTTCAGTCTTATTAGCGTCAACTTAAATTAGTAAATTTCCTAATGGACTGTTTTTATGTAAAATTCGATTAAGATCATAATGAATCTTAATCTTTTTTATTTTTTTTTCTCAGCCATTTTCTTACTCTTTATAGTACTAGTTTTTATAGATTTTTATCTGTTTAAAGTGGACAGTTAGTTAGAGCGTTTATCATTATTCACTTTTCTATCTTACATTTTTTTTTTCATCTACATGCTTAAAATTTCACAAGAATTCCGTAAAACATGTGAATTTTTATGACTTTTGTAAAAAAATAAAAAAAATAACTTTGTTAATTTTAATAAAAATATTTATTGTTGTCAAATTTTAATTTTAATGTTTTGATAATATAATTATTAGATGTATATTTTTGATAAAATATTTTAGTTACTTTTCGAACATAATCAAAGTTATATTCATCTTTTCTTTATAATTTTTTAAAAAAAATCTTTAGAATATATATATATATATATATATATATATATATATATATATATATATATATATATATATATATATATGAACAAATATTCATTAGAAATACTAATTTAAAATGAAAACGTGCATTGAAAAATTGCGAAAACATATTTTAATTAAATTTTAACTATATAAGTAATTTGAAAAATGATATGAGTGTAAATTCAATTTGATATAAAAACTTTAGATGTATTTTTCTTTTAAAAGTTTAATAACTTTTCATTTAAAATAATAATATTCGCCTTGCAACATTATAACTAAAACTTGTAATATTTCATCAGAATATAGAATTGCTTCCTTCGATAATGAATTCTCAATGGCTGATATAAAACTCATTCACATTCTTTTTATGAATTCAATTATTCGAAAGGATTATTTTCCTTAGCTTTCCTTGTTTAGATTATATTCACAGAGAATTTCCATTAAAGTTCAATAGAGTAACTATGGATAGGGGTTTTGTTCTCATGTTTTCATATAATTATAATGATATTGGAAAAACTACAGAAAGTTTTTTTAATTGAAAATTAGTTTCGCTCGTGTTATACAATAAATAGAATATTAATTTAATTAATTGTTTATAATATATATAAAACAATTTAATAATACTAATAAGAATAATTTTTATTTAATAATTATCTATTATACACTTTTAAAATAATAAAATGAATTAAAAACGATTTTAGAATAAATGTTTATTATTTTGAATAATATAATTTATAGGGTCATTCAAATATGACGCCTAGATTTGTGTTTTATAAAAAAAATGTGTATAAGATGGTGTATAGGAAACATGTGTATAATTTTTTTTATGTTTCTTTTTAATAAAATAAAAATCTAGGCATCACATTTGGATGATTCTATATATATATATATATAATTAGATTTTTTCAATGCATTTCATTGAATTTTCTTATGTTTCTGTCTTATTTATCTATTGAACTTTTCTTAGACTTTTTTATATATTTAGGTCGTCAATCAATAATTTCATTGTCCATTGATGGTTTTCTCCTTTTCTATATGTCCAACCTATATTCATTTCAAACTGTTATTTCTGTTTCAACATTTTATTTCTAACATAATTCTTTCAATGCTTCATTATGTTATCTAAAGTCATTAACTTATTTTAGAATTCATATTTTATTGCCATAAATAAAAATTGGTAGGATGCTTAATCAATTTTTTTCCATTTTACTCATAGAGAAATATTTGAATTCATAATGTAAAAAATTCCTTATCCACTTTCCGTCCTGTTATTTTTATTATATAGGGTTTTCCAATAAGAATGTCAGATCTTTGACAGCTGGTGGCAGCTATGTTTGATTTTTTTAAACTAATTTTGACATTTCAACTCAGTACAGTTTGGAAAATTTTTACTTTTTGATTGGGCTCTAGAGCTGCTGGAAGTTGATTTAAATTTTTACAAGAAAATATTGTTGAGTGATAAAGCACATTTTTCGTTAAATGGTTTTGTAAATAAATAAAATTACAGAATTTGGATTGAAAGCAATCCACAAGTCATTGATCAAAGACCACTGCATCCTCAAAAAATAACTGTATGGTGGTGTCATCGGATTATATATTTCTTTTAAATGAAGCTGGAGATCTAGTTATAGTAGATAGAGTGCGTTACCGAACAATGATTAATGATTTTTTTCCAAAAATGATTGAAAATGGTTTGCACGATATGTGGTTTCAACAAGACAGTGTTACATGCCATACATTTATGGAAACAAAAGTTTAATGAGTTAATTATTTCACGAAATGGACCCAACAATTGGTCATTAAAATCATGTGATCTAACTCTATTAGATTATTTTCTGTGAAGTTATGTGAATTCTTTGGTTTATGCTGATAAACCACAAACAATATAAGCATTAAAAATAAATATTGAACGTGTAATACATAAAATTGGACCACTATTAAATGAAAGATAGATTAAAAACTATTCAAAATGAATACACTATATTAAATGAAGTCATGGTGGTGATATGATCAAAATTGTGTTCTATCATTAATGCCATAGAATTTGCTTAAAAATAAAAAAATAATCATAAAATAAATACTTTTTGTTTTATTTGCATTTAAATTTCTAAAGAGTTTATTGGAAAACACTGTACATTATATCGCTACATGTTGTTCCTAACATATATCTTTCCATTCTTTTAATGTCATTTGAAGAGATTGAATTATTTTGTCATTCAGAATACATGTTTTATAATCATAAGTAAAGAGAGGTAAGATGAATTAATAAAAAAAAAACTTTTTAATCGTAGATGAATATATAATTCCATAATATGGATTTTTTTTCGAATTGACATTAGTCCATTTTTATTCGTTTGTTAATATATATATATATATATATATATGTAATATTTATGTATGTGTGTTTATATATGAGAACACAGTTTGCTTTTAAATTGCGTAACTTGGTTGTTACTTGATTCTTATTTCAAAAAGGTCTTGTTGATATTCGTAGGGATTTTTTTTATTTATTTTATGTCAAATTACTTGTGAGATCTAATGTTGACTTAAATTAATTTCTTCTGAAATCTAAGTATAGAATATTTGCAGTTATGAGATTTTCGGACTGTTTTTCCTAAATTTAAATATATATATATATATATATATATATATATATATATATATATTATATATATATATATATATATATATATATATTATATATATATATATATAATATATATATATATATATATATATATATATATATTATTATATTTATATATATATATATATATATATATATATAATGAATTGCAGCTTTCTAGTTTTCATAGAATTTCAATTTTTAAATTCTGTTACTGTTGAAAAATTGTTTTTTGATGATATATTTTCGATATTTCTGCCTCATTATTTTTATCTCCTACATAAAATCTCTAAATAAAATTAAAACAAAAAAATATTTTTTTAAGAATCACACTTATTTTTAAACAAACATTCAGTTATTAAAATGTCCTTATGCTTTGTCAATAAAAATTAAAATTATATATAATTTTTTTTTGAAGTTTTATACATACACACAGATATATAAATATATATATATATATATATATATATATATATATATATATATATATTTATTTGTATATGTAAATAGGATTTTTTTAAGCGTGATAGAACTTAAAATTGAATCCCTATCGAAAATTCCATCCAATCTAAAAAAAATCTTAATTTTGATATATATATATGTGTGTGTGCGTATGTGTACGTTTGTGTATGTATATATAAAGTTATAATAAAGTTGTTTTTTTAGATTAGATAGAACTTCCAATAGGGATTCATATACATATAAATATATATATATATATATATATATATATATATAAATTAATTTTATCTCTTTATGTGTGTAAACACGAAGATTGATATCCTAATTACTTAATATTAAATTATTTATGAAATAAACCTACCAATTAATGTGATGAATTATATGAAAAATAATAATCTTTTCTTTTTCAGGTAAACTGTTCACTTTCATTTCTTGGTGAGTACAAAAAATAATATTTTTATACTCTCTCTCTCTCACACACACACACACACACAATTATATATATATATATATATATATATATATATATATATATATATATATAGTTATATAAAAATAACATTTTTTATTTAGAAATGCATTATTGTGAATAAAAAATTAAAAGTCTTAATTTTTTTATATTTAAATTTTAATTTGTATTAAGAAGCAAAATATCTTTAAATTTTTAAAAATGTAAATTAATTATTAAAGTTGTAAATTTTTAAACCAAGTTTTGTATATATGTATAATTAAAGAATAAATATTTTTCAAAAAATACAGAAGTGAAAATATAAATTAAAGAAATGCAATTGTACACTAAATATAAAACACAATATCTTGAAAAATATTTTTCGTAATGAACAAATTTACAACGTTTTAAACGTTGCGTTATTATCATATCTCAAGGCGTTTTTTTTTTCATTTATTCAACAATAATTTCCTTCATTTATAAATTGACAGAGCAACTATCAAATGTTCGGCTATTCAATCTTGGTCCGATGCCAATTATACAGTTTGTCTCCCTCATCCATTTAATTTAAGTATCTTAATCTTAATGTTAAGTCGTAAACGAATGTATAACGACCTATCTCTGATATTATCTTCTCATTTCTCTTTTGCTCTGTTTCTGTGTTTCATCAACCTCGTTTCCTTTGTTTTATAATTTTATACGCTTTCTTAAATATTTATTAAAAGTTAATGTTTGTATGTGTTTATACAGACATACACATAAACACACATCTCCCCCCATAAATATATCTGTGTGTGTGGGGGTATGTGTGAGTATGAGTACGCGTGTGCGTACGTATTTATGTATGCATTTGAACATAAACATAGTTCTATAAATAAAACATTTTTGTTTTAATTGAATGTGTATATTTACAGAAATATATATTATTTATCATTATGTTAGAACTACTAAACAAAATATGTTAATAAAATAACTTCTTAGAGTAATGAATAGTACTGAGTATACATTTGATATAAAAGGAACGTGTTTTAGTAAAAACAAACTGCTACTGTTGTTTAATTAAGTCTGAATTAATACTTGTTTATAAGAAAATTGTTAACAGAATTTAAATTAAAAAGACGACTTGTCGAAAATTTTCTACAAAAGTTTTAGAGTAATTAAGTTTAAAAGTCTTAAGTGTTTGAGTAATAAAAATATATTATTTTCAGTTGTTAAATTAAGAAACGAAATAGAGTATAAGTTATAAACTATATACGCTTTATTATTATTTGCATAAAATTTAATTATTGCTACTTTTACAATTTTCTACTTAAAATAATTGTATTATGTAAACTTTAAAATTATTTAATTATAAAAAATAAAAAAATAATTGAAATTAAAAATATCAATGAAAAAAAATATAAGGACATTCTAACATGTCAAAGAAAACTTTTATAGGGTTCAATTTTTGCAATTGATGAATTGAACTCAACATCACGTTTTTTTGAATTTTGTCGATATCAAATTTTTATATAGAATGTGGATCTCATCCACTCCCACAATACCTAAATAAAGGTTCTATCAAAGTTTAATATATTTTTCCTTCGAAGATTCTACTACAACCTTTAATTACTCTTTTCGTTAAATTAGGTTTTATGAATTTTGCTTATAGCACCTTAAATATGTTAATTATATAATAAAGATGTTTCTAATGTCATTCTAAGATATTTATATGAATCAGTTGAATATAAAATAATTATCATCTCAATATCATAAAATAATATTAAACTTTCCAATAATAACTTTTTGTGTACTTTATAAAATTAAAAACTAATACACATTACAACGCCCATGCTGGTATTCTCAGAGCACTGTGTAGTAAAATAAAGAGTTATTTTATAATATAAGATCAATCAAATGTGACACCTAAATTTGTGTTTTATTAAAAAGAAAAAAATAAACTATACACATATTTCTTTTTAATAAAATACAAATTTAGGCGTTACATTTGTATGATCCTATATTATACAGAACTCTGACTATGATGGCATGACCATCAAAATGCGATCATTTTCTAATTAAGTACAATGAAAAATAAGTGATTATTGATTATTTCTATCATATCTTGTAGTAATGGTTTATTTATGTTGAGTGATTTTTTTTGCAAAATCAAAAGAAATAAAATATCTGTTATTTTAATTTCTACTTTATTTATACAGTAATTTGAATAGAAATTTCGTCTATTAGTTATACGAACATTGGTATTTCTTGAGGAATTTAATTTTATATCATTATATTTCGTCCATTTAATAATTTTGTTTAAATTGAATTGTTGGTATCAAGCATTGGACAATATTTATTTAAAAATAACGCAGTTATCGGTAAAAGTAAAAATTTTAATTTAATCTAAAAAAATTATAATAAAAATGATATATAAAGGAAAGCCCTAACAGACTAAAAAATATAAAATACAAATAACATTTTAAAATTATTTTTTAATTTTGTTAGAAAATATATTTTGTGAACATTTTTAAAACTATTTATTTATACAACATTATATCTATTGAATATCCTAGATTTTTTTTGACAAATAGAGGCTCGTTCCAGAGCATATTTCAATACTTAACGTAAGATTTCTAGTTCCCAATTCTTTATTTTATCCAGAATGTTGTTCTTAAATTGCTGAATTGTTTGGTGTTTGTCAATATACATAATATTTTTCAAGTAGCTTTACAAAAAATGGGGTTCTATCAAATTTGGTGAATGGGGAAGCCAAAATATTAATATTTAATATTTTTCAGAATTTCTTTGAATGAGTCATTCAGATAACATTTCACTAAAAATCTTTATTGTCGCTCTTTCTATGAATCCAGTGGTTTTATTCTACTGGAACTATATGTCAAAACTATTGTGGATTGACCGACGTAAAAAATATCAATCATGGTTCTATATAGATTCTGATGGTGATTTCTGTTTAACCTTTCTTATTTTCGAAGAAAATATGGATCAACAACTCGATCAGCTATAACTTTGCACCAAAAAGTATATCTAAGGGAGTACAATTGATGGTGATACAATGTTTTGAGATTTTCAGAGCTCAAAAATTTATAATTTTGCTTATTCACATAACCATTTAAATTAAAATGAGTTTTATTGCTCATTATAAGTTTGTTTAAAAATTTGTCATTTTCTCTGGATATTTGCACAAAATGAATGGTATATTGCAGGCGTTGTTGTGAATCCTAGGTAAATAAAGTTTATACCATTTAAATTTTGTTTGGAAATGTTTTAAGATCTACTTCGTTATAGCGATGATCTAGAGATCCTCAATCATAGCTTCTTCTAAGGCTTTTGTGTGTATAATACGACAAACACTTCTTTTTTAAACTTCTGCAACTAAACCTTGCTACTGAAACTAGGAGACTAAGTTCATAATTATGTTGTCACTGGAAGCTATTCTAACATTAAAATATTGACAGTATTTTTGTTGAGTTAAAATAATAAACCGTTGAGTAAAATAAGAAAATTGAATAATTTTTACTTGTTGTTTTACATAATAAGTAGCTGTTATAAATCACTAAATTATATTTTATAACCTGCACAAAAGAAAAAAGGAAAATAATTAAAAACAAAAAGTTGTAAATTTTTGAACCCATTTAGTCTTCTTTGGGCTACTTTTTAAAAAAGATCATTTATATTATTGCAAGGTTCATTTGACGTTACTGATATTTCATTTGACAGATATTTTTATTTGTATTTAGCAAATATACTTCAGTTTATTAAATGACTTTATTATTATTATAGAATCAAGAAGAAGTAATTTTCAATAATTAGGTTATGGGTGAATTATCAAAAATTTTAGAAAAGTCTAGGAAAATTATATCTGTTTGAATTCGTTTGACCAATTCCAAACTAGCTTCAAAAACCTCAATTTATATGAGTGAAAAGAAACTTGCACAGTCAATTTATTGAAATAAAATTAGTAATAAATAATATTTCAATAATAAAAAGAATACAATACTTTTTAAATCAATTAAATATAAAATGTTACAATTTAAAAACTGAAATATTTTTTCAAATTTATTAACGGATTTTTCGATATCGTATATATTTATACATTTTTAAACAATTAAATAATTAATATTCAATTTTAAAAAAAAATTAAATTTTCAAGATTGAAATAAAATATTAGGTTGGCAAGTATCTCCCTTCCGCTTTTTTTTTTTTTTTTTTGTACATAGCCGCGAAATTCAAAAGACCAGAAGGCGGAAGGGAGATATTTGCCAACCTAATATAAGAAAATCACAAAAAATATTTTATTATTTTTTAGTTGTAATTTAAATATACTAACAAGATCTATCTAACCTCATGTTTATGATTAAATCAAGTCTTTTTGTTTGAAAATGAATGAATGCCAAAGTTCGAATTTCTAAATTCAATATAAAGTTTAAAAAATCTATTATTTTAGCGTAAAAATTAATAACTCTCGATTATTTTCATAATGTCTTTAGACAATATTTGTTTAAAAAATATTTAATATTTTTCAATAAAAATATATAATTATTTCTAAACGAAAGTCTTAATAACAAAAATTATAAAATATGATTAAAAAAGGAAAGTAATGTTGCACATATGTTAAATTACTCTAAATAAAAAAATCCACGCTAACTTAATTTACTCATAAAGCTATATTAATCTTTGGAGAATATTCATATTTGCTCTACGGGATTTTACACAATTTGCATATTAGGTGAACTTTTTATAAATATATAACACTATTTTAAAATGCAATGGATTATTACAATAAAAATATATGGAAACTATAATCAAAAGAAAAGATTTTTAAATACATTTATCAAAATAATCTCAAAACCTTTTAAAAAGATTTAATGTTTTAATTCTATTGATTTAACATTTTATTAAAATACGAGTATTAAGAACAATTAAATTCTTCTAGAAATAAAAAAATGAAAATAATTTTATATGGCAATTTTATATAAACGCTACTCGAAATATTATATCTTTTGTAATATTATTTTTCGAGATGGAATTAATTTTTTATAATTTATCCAAATTGAATTTCAATTTTATTATTGCTGAAATTATGAACAATATTAATTTTTAATGAAATAAATTAAGGAATTTATCAATTTAATTTAATTTTAATTCAAAAATATGTTATGAATCATTTATCTCAAAAAGAGAAAATTTTATAAAATTGTTTAATTTTTCTATTAATACGCATTTCGATACCTGTGTCACTATCGTCAAAATGTTGTATTATAAAATCTAATAAAATTAGGTTCACACAAATAAAGTATCACTTAAATACTACAAAGTACTCTAAAAATATTCAATAATTATTTTTCTGTTTATTTTCTTTATTTATATGCTGATACACATTTCGATGGCAATGTCATTACCAAGTCACTGCATTATAAAATCTTTTCAGAAACAAATAGTGTTAAAAAAATGAGATTTCATAATGTAGTATTTTAATGATAGTAGTGTGAATATTAGAATTCACATCAACAAATGTAATGAAAAATAAATGATTATTAACCAGTTTTATAAATTTAAAACTTAAATTTCCGTTGAATTATATGATTCATTTTTATTGAAATGAATTTAGAGCATTATCAAACAATGTCAGAATTTTTTATTAATAATTTTAGTTTGCATGTTTAAAGCTTTTCAAAGAGTAGTTTATTATTCTTTTTATGAAAGAAGTGAACATGAGCTTAAAATTCAATTAAGAAATTATAAAAAAAAATTTAGAGACGTCCAAATTTTATACAGCTACATGGAATTTGATTTTTTTATTTTGTTATTTTTAAAATAACAAAATAAAAAAATCAAATCAAAGTTTTTAAAAATCAGTTTAAAAGAGCTAAAATATATTTATATAAAAAAATTCTTTAAGATTAAAGCTCTTGTTACTGTATTTGCAAACTTAAGCAAGAATATAATTATTATTATTTACGATTTTGATATTTTTCATAGTTAATAAAAATTTAGAGAAAAATATATTATAAAATTACTTATAACATCAAATGATTTTACAAAAACTTAAAATTGTTTGTCTTAATGTTGTATTATTATTGGTGAATATTTTATAAATAGCCATATTTCGGCTTGATTAAAATATTTATTTATTTTATAATACAATGCTTTGATGATGATGGAATCGCTATTGAAATGCGCATTAGCTTAATGTTATTAATAACAATAAAGTGAACAATAAGTGATTATTAAATACTTATTAATATTTTATGGTTTTAGGGATGATAATTCATTTATGTGAAAATATTTACTTATTTTTTATTGTGATTTCTATGTTTTAAAACGTATTATAGAAAATGTTTAAAAAATAATACAAACAATAGTTGAAAGATAAAAATAGTATTGACTGTGATAGCATTATTTTTTCTAATTGTAGTTATTAATTTAATTATTTTAATAAAATCAGTTTAAAATGTTTAAGATATATCATTTTTAAAAATAAAATATGTTTATATATGTTATTTTGTATAATTCCAAGGAAGATCTTTTACATGTTTTTTTTCACAGCACACAGCTATATTGTGATTGTACAACGGTTGCTGAGTATTCAACACATGTGGGAATAGATAGCAAATGGAGCGTTTTAAAATAATGTAGCAGATTATGTACAAGGGTAAAGTCAGAGAAGTTTCACGGTGCAATGGTTGGAGGTGTGGTTCTCTTACTGGTGCTTACATATTGTCGGTGAAAACTTTATCATCTGGATGAAAGTCTTCGTTTAAAATAATATATTTTTTTGAAGTACATCATTTTTTTAAAAAAAGACTTCTACAAATATTTTTTTTAGTTTATGATACATTTTTTTATATTTTATATTAAACAATTTGTATAGAGTGCATTTACCTATGGATAATATGTATTAAATTCAAATTTAATTATCAAATATGTATAAGGTATTCCAATAAGTGTTTTAGAGGTTTAAATGGAAATAAAAAAAGTATTTTTTTTTTAATTTTAAGCATACTCGTATTCTATGACATTACTGATGAAACAGAATTTCACTCATATGACCAATATGACTTTGTTTGACATAGTCCATTCGTTTGATCCAATTTTTAGTCACTCTTTCACGTAATTGTGGTCCAATTTCATTAATTACTCGTTCAGTGTTTATTTTTTATTGCGTCTGTTGTTTGTAGTTTATCAGCATAAACTAATGATTTCACATAACCACATAGAAAGTAATTCAGGAGAGAGTTAGATAATATAATCTTGGTGGTCAATTGACGGATCTTTTTCGTGGACTTACTAAACTATTGTTTCAATAAGTCTATTAAATTTTATATGATTTGTAAGCATTGTTGAAGTATTAAACGTTTCATAATAATTTTCCAAACTATAATGAGTTAAAATGTCAAAATGAACTTAAAAAAAATTAAACATGGCTGCCACCAGCTGTCAAAGTTTTGACATTCTTATTGCAAAACCCTATATATATATATATATATATATATATATATATATATATATATATATATATATATATATATATATATGTGTGTGTGTGTGTGCGTGCGTGCGTGCGTGCGTGCAACAGTAAAAGAGAAAATAGAGCTACTTTTATATTTTTAAAATTATTTATTTGTAAATTAGTTATTTTTGTCAACAAAACTATTTTTATGAATTAAATTAATTATTTAAAATCAAATTGATTATTTAATCTACGTTTATATATATATATATATATATATATATATATATATATATATATATATATATAATTTTTATAATACCGTATTTTTTTTGTCAAATCAAATAAAAAAAGATTTAATTTTATTTCTCATATAATTTTATTAGCTAAGTATTATAAAATGAAATATAAATTATTTATTTGAAGAAGCTGTTATTTTGTCATATGTAAGCTTAGACACAATTCAATCATTTATCTATCGAAGGATATATCTTATTCATTTAATTTGAAAATCGCATCGACAAAATACTTTTTGGAAAGCCAGTACTTAAGCATTTTTAGACCACGTCATACTTTCAAAAATAAACTATAATTTGTGATTTAGCAGATTGAGGGTGAGTCTTTTAATCTGATTAAATCGAAAATATTGTTTTTAAATCATTTTTGTCTAGATTTTGCTTTGTGATATAGTCTAGAATCTTATTAAAAATTCCAAATTCTATTCTTGAATACAGTCATATTCATGATTATCATAATATTTTTTAACATCGATTCTTGATGCGCTTTGAATAATGTTTTGACACTAATACATAAATATATATATATTAGGTTGGCAAATATCTCCCTTCCGCCTTCTGGTCTTTTGAATTTCGCAGCTATGTACAAAAAAAAAAAAAAAAAAGCGGAAGGAGAATAATATATATATATATATATATATATATATATATATATATATATATATATAGTTTAAACCTTTTTTTTGTAAATTTTCACATAAAATGTCAACATATTTTATTTTATTCATAATACCAACTATAAATACTATTTTTAGAGAGAAATATAGATCCTTAGAGATATAGGATCATCCAAATGTGACGCCTAGATGTGTTTTATTGAAAAGAAGCATGTATATAGGGAAACATGTTTATAGTTTCTTGTTTTTTTTTTTAAAAAAAAAAAACACAAATCTAGGCGTCACATTTGGATGACCTATATTATAATAGAACTTCCATCATGTTTAAATGTAGCTTTTAACATTTTTAATTCAAATTCTGTAATCTCTTTTCTCCATATAACCCTTTGTACATCAAATCTGTCCACGTAAATTTACTTTTGTATAAAAATATTACTAGTTTCTAAAATGAATTATTTTTATTTATATTTTCTCAAAATTCAGTCTCCTCATATCATTATTTTTATTTAAAAATTGTTTTCATTTATCCATAGTTTATATTAGGTTGGCAAATATCTCCCTTCAGCCTTCTGGTCTTTTGAATTTCGCAGCTATGTACAAAAAAAAAAAAAAAAAAAGCGGAAGGGAGATACTTGCCAACCTAATATATATATATATATATATATATATATATATATATATATATATATATATATATGTATATCTAAAAAAATTTAGTAACAAACTATTTTGAAAAATATTATTTTTAGTCACTTCCCTGAAACATTTGCTTCAGTTTAATCACTTCTTTAAATAACCACGCAATCATTCTATTATTTTATTTGTTAAATAATTCGTGTACGGAATAGATTTTCTCATCTATACATTTTTTTTGCTGTTTTCTATTTGCGCACTAAAATAAAAAAGTTTTTGATTTTTTTTTGATATTTTCTTTTAAATCATTTGTGAGTAATTGTTCAGTCTGATACTTAACCTTAAATATTGTTTTATAGTATAAAATTTGAATAACTTAAATATCTGTACTATAGTGGTATATTTTTGTATTTTAAAGCGTATTTCAATCAATTCAATTGTAACGAATATAAGGATCATGGTCTTTTAGATATTTGTTTGTCTCTTTCTATACCAATCTCTGCAAACTTTTGAAAATAGCACTTTTTATTTAATTTATCACAAATGAATTTTAACTTCAACACCACAATAAAGTGTTCAATAATCACTTATTGTTTATAAATATGTCGGCTGATGCATTTCGATGGCGATACCATTATCGTCAGAGCCTTTCTATTAAAATCTAGAATTTAACAGAAATACATTTTAACAGAAAGGCTCTGACGATAATAGCGTCGCAATCTAAATGCATATTTATAAATAATAAGTGAACAATAAGTAATTATTGAACACTTTTTAACTATTGTGGTGTTGAGATTAAAATTCATTTGAGTTAAACTGAATCAGCCACAGTTCCAAAACAACAAATATATAGTACTTTTTATACTACACTTATTAAGCACATTTATATAAATACGATTTTATCTATCACCTTTTTCCATTTTTAAATCCTTATTAGATTTAACACTATTCTGACTTTCATAAAAATAATTTCTTTTATACGATATATCAATCCTAATTTCATTATTAATACACTTCTCTCATAGAGTCTGTTTTCATCCTCAGAAATATTTTTCATATGCATTTCAAAGTTCAGTTAAAAGTTACTTATTGATCTAATTATATAAATGTAGAAGCCTTGCATCAGGGAAGTTTTTTTATGAGATAAAGTCGTCACTCACTTCTACATCAACTTTGACTCTTAGAGTTTTACATGAGTTCTGAATTACAAGAACATCATATTTCTTTAATAAGAAAGTTCCAGAAAATAATATATACATCTTTATATGTCTGTAAATATATTGTATATATATATATATATATATATATATATATATATATATATATATATATATATGTATGAATAACATTTATAATATTTAAAGGTTATTTATTTGTAAAATTTATAATATAATTTGAAATAATTAACATTAAAAGTTTTGATCAGGTATTTTCAACTTGAAACAGATTATTAATTATTTTATGTACAAATAATTAATATTAGCAATTAAATTACTATAATAAATATATATATATATATATATATATATATATATATATATATATATATATGTGTGTGTGTGTGTGTGTGTGTGTGTGTACGTGCGTGCGTGTGTGTATGTTAATATTGATTATTTGAAATTGTTTATTAGAGCATTTATACAATTTTTAAGCTAATAAATTTATGTTTTAATATTAATAGTAAATGAGTAATTAATTAATTTTAATATCTCTGCGAATAATCACTGAAGATATAATATAAATACACACACATACACGCATATATGTATATATATATATATATATATATATGTATATATATATATAGGGTGGTCTAAATAAAAGGATAGTAAAAAATAGTAAATGAGAGTAAACAAGTAAATGTACATTTGAACCCTTTAGTATAATTTGTGCCATTTTATATTTTATAATATTTCTTTTTTTATCCATTATAATTTTCGTTTCAAAATTTTTTATTTCTAGAGATTCAATACTTTTTCTTTCCATTTTACGCTAATATTTTTTCATATCTATATCTGGTCCTTTTTGCTTTTTTTTATATCTTTCGATTCTAAATCAGAAAGTTATTTCATCTATCAGTGATTTCTCTTTCTATATTTGTTTATAAACCTATTTCTTTTTAAACTTTTCCATCTTACTTTTGTTATTTGTATCTGTAATATTGGATTTAGTTTGAAACCAATCGTTTTTTTTTTTATTTATACAAATTATATCTGTTCATTTTTCTTTATGTCGTCTTAGGTTATTTATTTATTCCGATATTAAAGAATCATTTTTTGATCTAAATAAGATAAAATACGATGTATTTATTAAAAAATTCTTAAAATATTTATATATATATATGTGTGTGTGTGTGTGTTTGTATGTATACACTTATATACATATGTATATATATATATATATATATATATACAATTCAAAAGTATTATAAATTGTTAATCTACTCTTTTCCAATTTAAACATGAATAATTTAATTGTGATTTATATAAATTATAAATAATGGATTTTCCGATAAAAATGTTTGAACTTTGGCAACTGCTGGCAGCTATGTTTGAATTTTTTTTTTTCACTCATTTCAATATTTTGACTCAGTATAGTTCGGTAAATTATCATGGAATGTTTAACACTTCAACAACGCTTAGAAATTGTAAAAACTTCAATAGACTTTTTGAAATAAGAGTTTAATGAGTCTATTATTTCACGAATTGGACTTATCAATTGGCCACCAAGATCATGTGATCTAACTTCATTGGATTATTTTCTGTGAGGTTATGTGAAATCATTGGTTTATGCTGATGAATCATAAACAACAGAAGCATTAAAATATACATTGAACGAATAGTTTATGAAATTGGACCACAATTATGTGAAAGAGTGACAAAAAATTGGACTAAACGAATATACTATGTCAATCGAAGTTTTAGAGGTCGTATAAGTTCCATTATTAATGCCATATAATGTGTTTAAAAATAAAAAAAATCAATAACTAATTTAATTAATGCTTCGTTTTATTTCCATTTAAACTTCTGAAATTTTTACTAGAAAAACTTATATATAGATGAAATTTGTTCATAACTTAATTTGTGATTTTACATTGATATGTGATTTTTCCATGAAGTTTACGAATGAAACAAGTTCTTTTGCAATAACTGATTGAAAATAAATTTTATTTGCATAAACTAATAGAATGAATACAAACACAATTTTATGTTGACTTGAATTTTCATATAAGAAATTATTAGATCTTTCTCTCTCTCTCTATCTATCTATCTATATACAATATATATATATATATATATATATATGAAAAATATAATATTGTATTCTCAATCTAACCTAACGCTGTCTTAAATATGTTTGCATCGAAATGTATATATATATATATCACTGGTTTGAGTTGAAATACAATCATGTCGACTGCGGTAAACGTATAGTAAGTTAGATGCAACTCTCCTCGTAGACTTGGCTAAATTGGTGAAATACGACGACGAAGAATAATATAATGGCACGCGAAATCAATGCGGGGAGCCTCGAGACAATATATCCGATTAGGCGATAAATAAAACGAACGTGTGGAACGAAGAAGTAAAATATACGTTCGACTCTTCATTGTGTGGTCAATGTTGCAAATATTGGTAGTGTTTCGAAAAACAGGATCATTCGAACTCTGGGAATCAAGTTTGGCTTAAGTGTACGTTTCTCTTGAGAGACTTTGAGAACGGACAATCTTCGTGTTTGTGAAAGGAATTGTTAGACTTTTTTCTATACATGTATTTTAATTAAACGAAAAAGAAATACGTGCGGATTTAATGTTAATCTAAAATGTATTAATTTAATGTATTTTTTCCAAATTAAACACAAACTAATTAGTGAGTTTGTTTATTCTTTATTTAATTTATATATCACTGTTTTTAAAAAAAAAAAGATAATAAATTTATAATATATTTTATTAAATACATACACGACTAAGACAATATATATTTTTTTAATTTGAATATGTATAGGGTCATCTAAATGTGACGCGTAGATTTGTGTTTTATTAAAAAGAAAGATTTGTGTATAGAGAAGCATGTGTATAGTTTATTTTATTTATTTTTAATAAAACACAAATCTATGCGTCATATTTGAATGACCTTATATTATATTTTAAGGTTAAACGAATGAATACAATCAGTTGAATGTCAAAATAATAAATGTTCTGTTATATATAGAGCTTTGTAATAATTTGTAAAATAATGGAATATGACAATAATACACAAAATGTACATTTTTTTTGAGAAAAATATATCAGCTTTTTGCTATTTCAATTATAGATAATCAATAAGTAAAAATATTTATTTTTTTCTTTTTTTTTAATACTTATCTGTTAATAGTTTTATATTTTCAAGTCAATAAGTGAATTATGTTTTTATAAATTCAGAAAAATATATTTAACACAAATATATTCTGATTTTTTTAAAAAAAACATCACATTAATTACTTGAATGAAAATTATCATTTTTTTATTAAAATATTAAGCTTTATTTATTTCATTCCATAGCGATATGAGAAATGGATTATTTTATATATTTATTGCTATTAATTTCTTATTTTAATCAATATAATGATGACTATAAATATTTTAATTTAAATAAATATTATGAGTTTATAAACCAATATTGGATTTGGTTAAGGCTGAGTCATAATAAAAATTAGATTCGATTTAGTTTCAAATGTATAAAAATTTATATAAGCACTCAAGATTAAGAAATTTAGTATACAAATGTTATTATTTATTAAATAATTCGTTTAGGTAAATAAGATGATGAATATGAGTTATTTTTTAAGGATAAACTAAATTTTAATGCCAACAATTTGAAAATATAATTAATTGGACACTAAGCAAATAACTATTAAGAATGAATAATAGTGAATCATGTATTATAATTATATCTTAAAATTTAATTAGTTTGTCTTACTTAAGATCTTTGTACTAATGTAAGTATTTATTTATTTATTCATGATTATTTTTTTCTTTAACTTATCCATAGCTTCTTGTAATTTAATTGTAAATAAGTTATGTTAGTTTTATTATATTATCTTAATTTATTATGATATTTTAGTCTTAAACATAAAATTATTCTAGAAATATAAGTAAAAATCTAATTAATAAAATAGCAAATATAATATCAAATAAAACAAGACTAATTTTAAATATATTGTCAATTAGTGTATTTTTTTCTTTGTTCATTCGATTAAAAATTGAAGTAATTCAATATATATAGCTACTTTATTTATAAGAATTTTTTATCAGTATTAGATATTTAATTAAAATTTTTAATTGGGTTGAAGGCAATGATACGGAATTTAATTAATTTAAAAATATTTTTATCCCATCTTAAACTGTCAATAAAGTATAGTAATAACTCTTAATTTGTGTAAATACTGGTAATAATTATTATTTATTTTCATACTGTGGGAAATTCATTTTAATACAAATGAATTATCATTTCAATATCAGAAGATTTTCTAAAAATGTTCAATAAACATTTATTGTTCACTTTATTGGTTTATAAGATGATATTCATTTTAATGGTCATGACAACATTTTTAAAACACTGTGTTATAAAAATTTCATAATACAGCGTTCTTAAAATGATGACATGATTGTCGATATGAGCTAAAATTAAGTGAACAATCAGTAATTAGTAAATAAGTTTATAATATTTTGTAGTTTTGGAGTTGTTATTGATTTGTGGTAAATAAATTAAAATATTTTTAGTATAATAGTAAATAAGAACAAATAATTAATGTTATTATGAAATAAAAATATTTATTTGCCTTTGATTAAAATTTTACTGCAATATTCAAAAAGTATATAAAATCAATATTCGATTTTATAAACGTAGAACATAGAACGAATTGGAAAGAAATATTTTTTTTGTAGCAAATAAACATTTATAGTAGAATATTCAAATAAAATGATGGAAAAATTGCGTATAAAATTTAAAAGTAATATCAAAACTCATGATTTTAGTTTACATACCTATAGTATTTATAGGGCATCTAATACGATAGAATTTCAAATAATAGTCTTTTATATTTGAAAATGGAACGAAGGAATTTGTTTAGTAAAAGTTTAGTTTTTCATAATAGAATGAAATAATTAGGCCACATCATATCTTGGTGAAAGCTTTTAAGTACACAATTGTGAAAGAAAAACAATACAAGTCTCTTTCCTTATTAAAATGTTTGACATCAAATTCTCTTTTTATATTATTATTAATATTATTTCCTTGAAAATAAGATGATGTTAACATAATAAGCAGATATATTATTTTTATTATTTCTAATAATTATTATCCACGTTGTAATTTAAAAAAATATTGATTTAATTTCAGTTTATGTTTAAGAAATTTAAATAAAATTAATAATTTTATAACGGCTTATAGTTTTGATTGAATTTCTTGTTTTTATTAATTAATAATAAATTTAATGATTAAAATAATAGAATAATTGTTTAATTTTTATTTTATAAAAAAATAATTGTATTTTACAACATTATTCTTATTATTTATATATATATATATATATATATATATTATTTGTAAGATATTGATTCATTAAAATCATTCATTTAATTAGATTATTTTAATATATTTCGTCAAAGATATTAACTGTACGAGATTTACTCCTTCATTATTCCTATTTGTGCGTATTTCACATTTAGCTCTTTATAACTTTTTAATTATTCATTATGTTTAAAAGCACGTTTACTATGAAAATTAATATAGGAAATCTGATACATTAACATATATTTCAAAATTCAACTCTGTCATTAAAAACGATAATTTAAAATTTTACATTCATAACAATCCTTTTGGCAATAAAGATGTATTTAAATTTAAGACTCGACGGTCATTTTTACAATTACATATCGAAATATATTAAATTTTATAAAGTAATTATGGTATAATTTATTTACTGACATTTAAAAAAAATATATGTATACAATTTTTTCACAGAAATAAAATTTATATATTATATATAATTTTTCATTGAGAATTAATTGATAAAAATAGTTAATGAGAACAATAAATAATAAATGTATTAATTAATTGAAGATTTTTTATAGCCATTTATTTAATAAAAGTGTATATAATGTTACGAAAAGTATTGATTTTATTATATATTTATTAAATATTTTTAATTATGAATAACAATATTTTAAACAAGTAGAGTATTAATAAATGTTAAAAAAAATTATTAAATTTTATTGATAAATGTTTTTTTTTATATTATAGTTAAAATAAAATCATTTTATTTAATAATATCATTGCATTTACACTGATTAATAGAATTTAATATTTTTGTAAAGTTTATTTTATATTAAAATTTCTTTTTAAAAAAATACTTCATAGAAATAAAATATATTTAATAAATAATTTCTGTTGTAATAGTACAATCATTTAGCATAATACATCACAATGTATTTAAGATGATAAAAAAGGTTAACATTCTTTTATAATTTGAAAAATTATGTACTTTAAAGATTTCATTTATTTATGATACGCAATTTTTACAAATGCTATATGTCACATAATAGTGGGTTTCATTTTGGAAAAGGATGACGAGCATGCATAAATTATGATTCCATCTGTTTGTTCGGCGCTGAACGATACTGCTACCATCTCGAAATCTCACCCCATTGCGTCGTAGCGACGCCAACCCCACGCTGCGCCACCAAACAAAATTCAATTTGGTTGCTGTGTCTTACGAATGAATAACTGGTTACCATTGAAAGTTATAAAAGGAATGTATATTTTCTTTTCCTTATGATAAATGAAAAAGTGCGTAAACAAAAATGTTTTCAGTTATAATACACATCTGATATGAATATGTTATTCTTTTTTTGTCCTAAACAATGATTAATTTTTAGTCAACTGATAATTTTCAGCTATTTAAAACATGAATTACATACTAATGAAATTATTATAATAATATAAATGGAATAAAATGAAATAATAAAATTCTTATTTAATAATTTAAAATTTGTTTGAAAATATTATTTAAATTTTATGGAATCTTTATTTTAGATTAAATATTCAATTTAATTATTCAAATATTATTTCCAAAAAATAAATATCTATTTAATATAGGGTTTTCCAATAAAGGATGCAGAAGTTTTAGTGGTAATAAAACAAAAGTATTTAATTAATTTTTTTTTTTATTTTCAAGCATATCTTATGGAATTAATGATGGAATACAATTTCACTTATGTGACCAATATGACTTCGTTTGACATATTGAATTCATTTAGACCAATTTTTAGTTACTCTTTCACATAATTAAGTTCCAATTTCATAAATTACACGTTCAATGTTTAATTTTAATTCTTGTAGTTTTCAGCATAAATCAATGATTTCACATAAACCCACAGAAATCAATCCAATGGAATAAAATCACATGATCTTGGTGGTCAATTAAAGGGTCCAATTTATCAAATAATGGACTCATTAAATTTTTGTTTTAATAAGTCTACTGAAGTTTTTACAATTTTTAAGCATTATTAAAGAATTAAACGATCCATGATATTTTTCAAACTACATTGTATTAAAATGTTAAAATGAGCTTAAAAAATTCAAATATGGCTGCCACCAGTTGTCAAAGTTTTGATATTTTTATTGGAAAATCCTATACCAAATAAATGTTATTTATTCATCCTATTGTAAATATTTGAATATATTTCTCATTTTTGATTATTTTTTTACTTTATAACTGAATATTAATATTTCAAGTTTTATAGTAAGTTCGATTTATACTAAATTTAATAATTAATGGTAACCATTTCTCAAAATATTTAATAGGTTTTAACGAAGTAATTTATGTAATAATTATAATTTAAGTTTAAAATTTGAACTAAATTTAGATTCATTATTTAAAAGAATATGTGTGTACGTGTGAGTGTATATGTGAGGATCAGAAATCACGTACTAGTAGTAGGCTCAGATTGAGCATGAAACTGACGTTTCTTCCTAAGGGAAAACCTTCACGTACAAAACACCAACAATCGTATGATTGAAAGAGAAAAAAAAGATACGCTTGTTATATATATATATATATATATATATATATATATATATATATATATATATATATCTGTTCACTTACATAAAATCAGTGCGACTCTTGTTAATATTTAAAGATCTACCCCTTAACATTGTTTCTAGTATCTGTTTTATATACAGTTCGATACTATAACAATTACTGAACTAACGATGATTTAATTATAGCTTGAATACATGCTTCCTCAATAATAGATTTTGAGTTTTAGGATATCATAGTATTTTACACCATTAATAGCTGTACAAAAGTTATAATTAAACAGCTATTGATAAATTATTTTTATTTTAAGTATGTTTGATTCAGATGTATAAAAAATATAATTTTATTATATAGAAAAATAAATTAATATTAAGAAAATATTTTCGAAGCTATAACAAAAATATATTAATAAATTTATTAAGGGTTATTAATTTATAATAAATAATACATTGGAAATAGAGGGTCATCGAAATGTGACGCCTAGATTTGTGTTTTATTAAAAAGAAACGTGTGTATAGTTTTTTCTTGTTTAATAAAACACAAATCTACGCGTCACATTTGGATGACCCTATAAAATAAAAAAAGTTTGAAAGTAATATAAATAATTTATTTATTTTTTGCAAGGAATGAAAATAAAATCAATGGATTTATTGTTGTTACTGCAAAAATATATAGTAAATATTTTAAAAATATATTGGTTTTAAAACACAGTCTTTTGAAAAATCAATATTTTAGTAAGAGTTTTTTATGTAACTAAAAAAGAGTGACACTACGACATTAGATGATGAGAATTTGTTCAAGTTTCAAAAAAATATAATTATATATATATAATTATATATATATATATATATATATATATATATATATATACATACACACACACAGGTATATATATATATATATTTTATATATATATATATATATATATATATATATATATATATATATAATAATAATAACCTTGTACAATTTTTGGTAATTTAAATGTTAAAAATTAAAAATAAACAAAAAAAACCTAATATTTAAAAAAAGTATAAAAGAAAAATATTCTAATATAATGAGAGATTAATAAAAAATAATATTAGTTTGTATTGTATAAAATTATTTTCATTACATATTTATATATATTTCTATTCACTGCTAGATCAAAGAATCTCCTATAACTCCACTTTAACCAATTTAATGCCTTTCTCTTCAGTCCGTTCCGACAATTTTTTTACCTCTGTCCTATCTATCCATAAATCTTTTTCTTAGTTTTTTTTATATTCAGATTTTCAATCAAAATTTCTTCTTTTTCTCTCTTCACTGTAAAATCGTCTAATTTATATTTAAAATTTCTCACTTTTGTTGTAATATGCTTAACTTTTCTTTTCTTTTTAATTCATTATTTTTCAAATTATATATATATATATATATATATATATATATATATATATATCAGACAATTTACTGTTTCGAAAATGACATTTCATTTTTTGGCGATTTATCTTACTCTAACTTCAACTGTATAAATATTTTTAAGGAATTAAAATATAATATAGTATTTTTTAATAAACTCTTCTGAAGTTCAAATGAAAATAAAACAAAAAGTATTTAATTAATTAGTTATTTATTTATTTTTTATTTTTAAGCATATTTTATATCCTTAATTATGGAATAAAATTTTACTCATATGACCACCACGACTTCACTTGACAGTGCATTCGTTTACTTCAATTTTTAGTCACTCTTTCACATAGTTCTGGTCCAATTTCATGAATTACATGTTCAATGTTTATTTTTAATGATTCTATTGCTTGTGGTTTATCAAAATAAACCAATTATTTCACATAACCTCGCAGAAAATAATCAAATGGAGTTAGATTACATGATCTTGGTGGCCAATCGTTGAGTCCATTTCATAAAATAATGAACTTGTTAATTTTTTGTTTCGATAAGTCTATTGAAGTTCTATAATTTTTAAAAGTTGTTAAATTATTAAACGTTTTATAACAATTTGCCAAACTATACTAAGTTGAAATGTCAAAATAAGCTTAAAAAAATTCAAACATGCCTGCTAACAACTGTAGAATTACTGACATTCTTAATGAAAAACCCTATATTTACTATATCAATATTAAAATCATTCAAACATAGAAATAAGAGGTTTAAGATAATTATGAATCATAGCACGTAACATAAAAAAACATTAATTTTATGAACACTTAAGTTTTTTTTTTTAATTTTTGCTCCATTTTATTTTTCTTTCATATTGTCGAATAAAGTAATTTCGTATCTAATTATATACATTCATTTAATATACTTGATGAAATATAAGTATCTTAAGTTTTGTTTTACTTTAATTTTTTTTAATATTATATGTATATATATATATATATATATATTTATATTTATCATCTTCATTAAGCCCATATGAATCCACTATTAGAAGAAAGTCTCAATGAATGCTACCATCCACTGGTATTTGGTCATATTCACCACGCTGACCAAGCGAGTTGGTGAAGATCTTTTATTCGGGGTTTACTTCTCTCTCTCTCTCTCTCTCTCTCTCTATATATATATATATATATATATATATATATATATATATATATATATATACTATTTTATAATTAACCTAGCTTAAAATCACTTGATTAAATTATAAGTTTAACGAATATAAAAAATTTGTATTTTTTAATGATTGTATCATTAAAATTCTAGAAATACATGAAAAGTAAAACAGAAAAATTGTTACTTAAAGTAGTATCATTGAATTTTAGTTGAGAGAAATTAGAAGAAATTGCAATTAATTAAATAGAAAAATGAAAATATTAATGGATTAAAATTCTATATTAGACATTTGTTAGGTATAAAGAATATTATTCGAATTTATATTATGTATTCGTTTTATTTTTATTTTAAATTTATATCCACGCATATAAGTTTAGATGAACATTATATATATATATATATATATATATATATATATATATATATATATACATATATATATATATATATATATATATGAATATGTGTATATAAGTGTACATGTATTATATGTACCGAATGCTTTTTTGATAAACTAAAGGAAACGCATAAAAAAGCGTTGACTTCCAAATACCCGAGCTATCACCGAGCGAAGCTGAGCGCCTCATATTTTAAGATTAAAGTATGGCAAAGAAGAGAGGAAAAGAAGGCCATGCCAGATGTTTAACTATGCGCAAATGCTACATTGAGATTTATACCAAATTATACTGGAATTTTATTTAATGCCCGAGCGTCACAATTTAATGCAGCGTTATGTATGGCAGGAATAAAAAAGAGACCAAACAGAAGCAACGTAAAAAGTCTACCGTCTTGCTGCAAAATTTCACAGTCATGCTTGTCTGTGACGGCGTTGAAGAGATAAATAAGGCAATCAGCGCTTTTTTGTAAATGGAAAATTTACCGCAGTGTTTTGTGTACAGTAGTCGACAAATATAACTGAGCGGAAAAACTAAAAGTAAACTTAAAGAAATTAGATTTGAAAATAAATTCAATACGGAATTGACTTTGCTGATTTGTTCGACTCCAATTGATTTCTTATGACGCTAAATTGTAACCTTTACAAATGTGATCGTATTTATATACTTGAACAGAGTGAATATTTCTCTGTAACAAGTTTAATTAATTTCTTTTTTCACATACAGGGGTATACAGGGGGTTTGATTCTTTGTATACAATTATTTTATCGATAGCTAATTTAATTTTATTCATTCACATAAAATATCAATACAATTTTTTTTAAAAAAAACCTGCTATTATTCTATTAAAAATTACAACTATTTGAAAAATTCATTTCGATACAATAAAATTTTTAGTAAATTGTTTTTTTTATTTTTTTAATTCATCACTTAATTTAGTAATATGTTAATAATTTAAAAAATATCGATTTTTTATAATTTATTATATATATATATATATATATATATATATATAAAGAGAGAGAGAGAAACATCCAAATGTGATACCTATATTTGTGTTTTATTAAAAAGAAACTATACACATGTTTTGCTATAAACCACCCTATACACATGTTTCTTTTTATTAAAACACTAGGCGTTATATTTGGATGTTTCTCTCTCTCTCTTTATATATATATATATATATATATATATATATATATATATATAAATTGTTCATTAAAAATATTTTAAAATCTACAATAACTCATTATATAGGGTGGCTCAAATGATATTGAATGATTTAGACTTTCATTTACTTGATTATTATTTTTACTATTCTTCACTCTCCTTCAGATTCATTTGAGCCACTCTATATAATACATTAACGACTTAAAAAAATCAAAATACTCTTATTCAAATCGAAAATAAAAATAATATTAATATTCCAACAAATAAACGAAATAAAATAAAAATATAAAATTGTATTTTTGTTATATTCTAGAGATTATTTTCATTTTTCTTAAAAATGTATCTAAAGATTTTTAATATTTGTAACCATTTATTATGTAATTATATTTTTCTCTGACTAATTTATTTAAATTTTATTAACAAAACTTTTTCTTAAAGTATCCAATTATATGTAATATATAATATTTTATATTAAATAGACAAACAGTAAATATTTATTATATTTATACTTTACTACTGCAATACCTAACATTTTATATCTAACTGAAATTAATCTTCTTTGATGATAATTATTAATCTTAATTAAATTGTTCATATATTAAAAAAATATATGACATAAAAATAATTAATTTATAATTGTTAATTTAAAAATAAGAGAGTAAATTTAATTTTTAAATTTATTATTGATTTTTTTAGTAGTGAACGTTGTAACTAAAAATATTAGTTGTAAATATTTAAAAATGTTTTACTAATATATATATATATATATATATATATATATATATATATATATATTTAAATCGTAATACGTTTGAAATGAAAATAAACAAAATAATTAATTTTATATAATTCAAAATGAGAGTAGATGACAAATAATTGAATTTAAATTCCTGTACAATTTGTAAAATAATACAAATATTTTGTTCAAAAAATTGATATATAAATATAACAAAATAAGAAAATTATCATTACTTGATGATGTATATATATATATATATATATATATATATATATATATATATATATATATATATATATTTAACTATTTGACTAATTTTATAAAAACGTAAATTATAAAAATTAGAACAGGACAAAGCTCTAATTTTAATGTGTTTATTTATATGAAAAATATATGTTATGTACACAACTAATTTCATATACAAAAAAATATTACTCATATTGAGTTCATGTTTGTGTTTTATATATTAAATTAAATTCTACATATTAAATGCATTTATGTACGATAATTGAAAATATGTATGTTTACTGACATTAATGTATTATATATTTATAATTTATTAAAACACAAACTCATCGATAGAACGTTATTACCAGTTAAAATAAATGTGTAATATAGTAAAAAGTTTTTTAAAAAAACTGTTATTGATATTGTAAACGTCTTACACCTCAGTATATGTTGTTCACATTTAATATATATATATATATATATATATAATATTTTGAAAAAGTGAAAATACATATAATAAGTCACGTCAATGAAAACATCAATATTGTATTAAGGTGATACAAAGGAAACGAAGTATATTGATAAAAAGTCTAACATTGTTTTGTGAGCATCGTAAAAAAATTACGTTGGTTTCATGAAACCAGTCAGGCGTGACGAGAGATATCAAGAATTGGATGATGTCTTCGATGTATTTGACTGTGTAATGGCTTTCGTCTTCAAGAAAAATATTGTCATTTTTCCAAATGACTAGTTCACTATAATAATACATTGCGTAATGATATAATACAGGAATGAATAGAAATTCGGAAGATCAGTATACATCGTTAGCATACTAGAAAATACATATTTATATGCATGTCTGTCTATCTATCTATCTTTCTATATATATATATATATATATATATATATATATATATATATATATATATATATATATTGAAGAAAATTTTATAAAAGAAAATACTTGGAAAATAGTAACGAATTCGTAGCGCAAGCTATTGAAAAAATACATGTTTTCGAAAAATAAAACAAATTTTGTAATTCAAAAAAAGAATTCCCATTAAAATCAAAAAATTGCAGTAGAACATATTACATCTTCAATAGTCTAAAGAATAATAGAATTGTACTTTAATTTATATGAAAGTCTAAATTGGAAAAATGTAAACAAAAAGAGATACACAAATATAGGATCAAATGTTCCATTAACACTGGTTAAAATTATATTAACACTAAACCTACTGACAATATGTATACCTATTCCTACCGCGCGCGGTCAAATTGACCGGTAATTAAAAAGTTATCGATTTTCTTATTCAATGCAGATAATTGTTGATTTGTTCCTAATGTATATAAAATAAAGAATTTTCATCAAGTTTCGTCCAAATTTATTTTTATATAATTTCTAAAATTCTTTATAAAAAAACAAATAGAACTAAATTTTTATACACACTTCGCATAGATTTTTGTTGTTTTATTATAACCTTTACAAAATTTTATTTGACAAGTTTTTCGTACGGACAAATCGGAACTTGAGGACGGTGTTGGTAAAAGCTTTTTTTCTTGAGATTTTTTTGCATACATCGCCGAGTTCTGAAGCTAACTGGAACAAAAATTCCTGCCTCGAAATGTTTTCACCCGTTGTTTCTTTATACAAAATCCAGGCATTTATTCCAGCTAGGTCCAAAATGTTGAAAAATACCTGAAGTGGCCACCTACAACTTTTCGACTTCACGCTATATTTCCTTGCCATCTGGTCTGCCACATCTACACCAAATGCGTCTATTTTTGTTGCATTTAGCTCCCACTTAGCCCCAACACCCTAAATGCTTCTTCTTCTGTACATTTTATAATATGATGCATTATACGCTGATCAACGGTAAGAGTAAATGCCGTCTTCATTTGTCCTTTCATTATATGTCGTTTAGCATATCCTGTTGGCCCTGGCATATCCCTAAAAATATTATGCACTGGTAACCTGCCAGGTTTGGGACTTCCGTTTATTTCTTCCCAGACTGTTCCATCAGCAACTGTTTCGATGCGTTGATCCTCTAAATCTGTCTCACTTTCGGATGTCAATAAAACTCTCTTTCTTTTCTGTCCTGGACGCTTATTTATAATATTCTCCTCTTCACTATCGCTTTCTGATTCCAATTCACTTGTTGTAAATAGCTCTTTCTCTGTTTCCATGTTTTTTCAATTCGAGAAGTTTCTTGTTCATCATATTCTGAAAACTCTTCTTCTATTTCCGTTATATTTTTTAGGTAATTTGTAATTTTCAAATGCTTTACCATTTTTAGGGTAAATATCTACAGCAGATTATTACAGTATGTGAGGAATAAAAAAATTTACATCCAAGTATTGACACTTTATCTTATCTCCTTCGAATAAACAATTGTAAAAAAAATTGCATAAGAAACTTTTTAGAAGTGCACTACTTGAGACTGTAATCAATGCTATTGTTGTCTACTCTTTTCAATTGAAACCGATGCTGAGATAACCGTAAAACATTTTACTCTGAGACAACTGTATAATATTTTTTCCCACCGGTCATATTGACCGACCGCGGTAGCTAGGCCACAAGACAAAATTTTCTTGGAAAATAGAAAAAATAACTAGAAGTAAACAATGAAGAAAATATTATATGCATATTCTAAGAATTGTCATACAGTTTGATAACGGTATTATAACGTTTAAAAATGTGTAAGTTTTACAAAAGTTTGAAAACGGTCAATTTGACCGGTACTGGTAGGTTTAGTGTTAAAAGAATAAAAAGTGAAATAGCTAATGATGATGATAAAATAATAGCAAAATTTTTCAAAATAATAAGAGAAAAAACAATAAAGATTTTGGATGATATTTTTATTCTGTCTAAAAAAATGAACAATATTAAATAAGTGAATCTACAATAAATCTTATTTGTTGTTTTGAAACTGTGACTGATTCAATAATTCTTATTTATAAAAGAGAAACAAGGAAGATTTAAAAAACTTCGATCAATTAGTTTAATTAACCCACTACTGTATAAAGTTTAATAAATTAATTTTCTAGTTAAAAATGAAAGAAAGTGGGTTATTAACAAATTGTTGCACTTGTACACAATTTAATAAAAACAAGATACTTAATATATTTTTTCAGTAAAATGAAAGATAAGTGATAATGTCCTGTAACGGTAAAGCAATTGAAATTATGTTAACTTACTTGCTATTAGCCAAAAATTCGCCGTTCGTTTAAACGGACACTATGCACTATTTGGTTAAATAAGTTTTTTAGCAAAGTTATTTCATGTTAGTGACATTGTTAGTCATTATTTATTCAGTTTTGGGAGAAACCTCCATTAAGTAATGGTTAACATATTTTTTTAAAAAAAACTCATTGTGTATATTAGTCATTGATGTTTAAATAATCATATCATTATCAAAATTCTATAGGTGTTTTTTTTTAATTCTGATAGAACTTTAAATTGAATCCCTATCAAAAGTTCTATCTAATCTAAAAAAACTAAAAAAAATCTAACCTAAAAAAAACTTTATTATACTTTTATATAAAGTCATCTAAATGTGTGACCTAGATTTGTGTTTTTTAAAAAAGAAACTATACACATGTTTCTCTACGTTACCCTATACACATGTTTCTTTTTAATAAAACACAAATCTAAGTTTTATATTTATATGAACTTATATATACATACACACACACACACATGAATATAAAAAATGTTTTTTTAGGTTAGGTATAACTTTCAATAAGGATTCTATTTGAAGTTCTATCACGCTTAAAAAAACATCTATACATTATGAAATTTAGCTGTTTGTTTTATAATACAGAACTCTGAAGATAATAGTAGGGTAATCAAAAAAAATCGAAACGTATTATAAAAAAACTTTACGAATCTTTCGATTTATAGATTTTACAGTATTAAATTCAAATCTTTTAACCTTGAAAAGTATGCAGAAATTTTATCTTGAAAATGTCATATATCTTCGAACCACTTTTTCATCGTTCTTAAATATTTCCACTCTACTTGAATTTCAACTTTGAGAATAAATGAAAGTTACTCGAAACAAGATCAAGATTTTACGATGAATGATCTTATTTATTAATGCTATAATTTATACATTTATTCTTGAAATATTTGGAGTGTAAATTGAATTGTTTTTGATCCATAATACATTTTAAAATGTTTTATTTGGATTTTTTTCTTAAATATATCTCTTAAAAATATCATGTGTATTATTTTCCAACTTAAATTATACATTTATATATATATATATATATATATATATATATATATATATATATATATATATATATATATATATATATATATATATATATATATATATATATATATATATATATATATATATATATATATATATATATATATATATATATATATATATATATAAAGGTATCCCATGAAGAGAACACAATTTAATTTTCAAATAAAACGCATCTTTCTTTTAGTAAGTGATGATGTTTTTATTTCATTGCAAAGTAGACAAACAACGATCAATTTTTGAACAAAATGACCGTCAAATGACCTCCATGACCATATTTTCACACTTGTATTCTTTTAATGAAATTTTTGATGACTTTTGAGCAAAAATCCGTTTTAATCTCACTAAGCACTCGTTTGATCTTAGCTGTGAATTCAGGAATTGTTTATGGTTTGAGATTGGACAAAACCTCACAAAATAACAAGCACGGTGTCAACTCCTACGATCTTGCTGGCCAATTGATGTTGGCATTTTGCAAGATGACACGGTCTGAAAATTGTTGCCACAACAAATCAATTGTTTTTTCCGCAGTGTGATAGGTTGGACCGTTCTGCTGGAACTATTCATCATGAAGGTCCATACCGACCAAATGAGGCCATAAGAACTTGGTTATCACAGTGTAGTAACAAACGTTATTCACGGTTTTTGAATTTTCAACGTCATTTTTAAAAAAGTACGACCCAATTACTCCATATGCCCAAAAACTGCACCAAACAGTAGCTCATTAAGAAATACATCAGTCTCTCGTGGGTCATTCAAGAATTTTTTGCACCCCAAATTCGGAAATTTTGTTTCTTTACGAAGCCATCCAGCTCAAAGTGCACCTCAATTCTGAAGATGATTTTCTTTGTAAAATTATCATCTCGTCTTGGTTATCCAGAATCCAGTAACAAATAATTGGTGCTTAAAATATTTTTCTGGCTTGAGTTCTTGCGACAATTGAATTTTGTAAGCATAGAGGTATGTATGTGTGTGTAAGTTATATGTAACACATAATCCGTTCTCAAAACGGGTTACATGGAAAACAGCATACATTGTCACCACGTGTCGATTATTGAACAATAATTCCTTTGCGAATACAAGGAAGTAAATAGAAGTATAAAAAACGCAATAATCAATTTTTGAAGTAAACAAAGTATCTTAATGACCGGAAACAGAGGTTTCTTTGTTCATTAAAACATTTTGTAAAATCAGTTCTAAAATGGATATTGTAACAACAACATCAGTTCTAAAATAGAAATTGTAACAACAGCATTTAGAGCTCTTCAAGCCACTGTTGCAGCTGATTGATAGATAAAGAACATCTTTTTAAACACTGTAAAAAGCTGTAGCTGATTGATAAAATAAAAATATCGTTTTAAAAATTGTACATTCGGTGTATCAAATAAAACTTGTATATATAATATATATATTGAAAAAGTGTAAAACTTTTATGGGCATAAAAAGGATTTCGTTATTTATTTTTAAATTATTAGCTTATCATTAATTTTTTATTTTACTATAATTTTTTATGTATTTTTTTGATAGAATTTGGACGCATTTATAAAAAATACGATTTATATTCTTAGAAGAAAATATGTGAATTTTCAGTCTTAAACGACTCGATTTTTTCCACTTAATCTTTGTTACAAAAATAGAACAGGTAGTAAATTTACTGTCTTGTCAAGAAAGTGTACGGTCTGATATTATCATAATTGAATATAACACCTTTACAATTGGGTATACCTGTACGCGTTTCTTGTATTCTCCCTTTAATTTGTAGAGTTGATGACAATACCTTTCTAAATTAATTGTTTCTCTGGCCGGTAGCTTGTACTAGACTACAAAATAGAATCACTTTCTGAAGATGTAGACTTTCATTTGATATATACTGACCATTCTGATTTGATTGTATTCAAGCTCATTCGCTTATAATGTTGTCGTACTGAATATTTTTTCTACTTTCAGTCATTAAATTATTCAAAAATGATTCGTTACTTAACCTGTTTTATAAGGTAAAATATGTGAATACTCGATTTGTTTTTTTCTATCAATCAATAAAATACCTTAACATTGAACTTCAAATTGTATTAAGGTTTTTTTTAAATTCCAAAGTATTATTCTAGAAATTTCTTCTTGATATTTATGAATTTTCATCTATAATTAGAGTCAAAAGTCTATCTCGAGAGTGGATTGGTATTTATTATCAATTTACGAGTATATACATGTTTATTTTGTATTAGATTTTCAATTTGAAATCTTTTTTATAATAAAAAATTATAGTTTAGCTTAGATTAATTACTGGTAAAGTTTTTCTTACAGTTTTAAGTTATTTATAATAAATTATAATTGATTTTTTAATTTTTTTTATGTTTCTTTTCATGTTAATTCTTTTTAAAATGAATTAAATATAATGTACCAACAGCTAGATGCTTTTTACTGCTACGTGTGATCACAAGAAATTAATAAATGAACAAATCTGGATGTATATATTTATGTTAAAAGAGGAAATCTTATATTTTATTTCTTGTTCCATGATTTTTATGAATTTAAGTTTTTACATAGTAATGAAAATTGCAATTTAAAGTTTTGATTAAAATATTTTTTAATGAAAATTGATAATGTAAGAAAATAATATCTAATATAATATTTATAGAAAACTAAATAAAAATTTAAATTTGTTCAATAAATATTTTGAATTATTTTTTTTTATTACTATGTTCAAAATGTAATTTTAGTAAATTACTGTAGGAAAATTATGTTCCTTTTTTTATTTGGGTATTTGAATTTTAATGTATTCGGATTAATATAGAATATATATATATATATATATATATATATTATATATATATATATATATATATATATATATATATATATATATATATATATATATATATATATATATATATATATCCAAATATGATGCCTAGATTTGTGTTTTATTTAAAAGAAATATGTGTATAGGATGGTGTATAGAGAAACATGTGTATAATTCTTTTTATTTCTTTTTAATAGAACAAAAATCTAGACGTCATATTTGGATGCTCTTATATATATATATATATATATATATATATATATATATATACGTATGTATGTATGTATGTATGTATGTATGTATGTATGTAAATGAAAATCTAGAAAAGCTGAAAATGCTACTTGAAAAGTTTTCATAGATGACTAGATAAGTTTAATTAAAAACAATTAATGAAAAAACAACAATTAAGTTTAATAGATTTGTAAAGAAAAAAAATATAGCTAGAGAACCGATGCTTAGAACAACTGGATATAATTAAATAAATAGAAAAAAAATGTCGACATAATGGTGATTTATGGTCAGAAATTAAATCTATAATTAAAGTATCGTTAATAGGATTTGGAAAATATATTAATATAACGAAGAGTAAAATATTATTGTGCTTAAAATGAAAAGAATATAACCAATATGTACTACCTGGTTGTACTGAGTCAAAAACTTGGATACTAAATGCAAAAATGAAGCAAAAACTTTTGTCAATCTAACAAAGTATGGAAAGGATGTTGGGAATTTCTAATGTAATCTGAAAATATGTCATTTGATACAAGAACAAGTAATGGTAACTGAAATAACAGAATAGATAAAATTAATGGAATAGGAATAGCCAGGATATACTCGTATATCAATGTGAGAAGATAATAGATGGATAAAAATTAGTATGAAGGGGTGACCAAGAGACAAAAGAGACTGAGGAAAAAACCTATCAAAAATGGAGGGATAATACGAGGGTCGTTTGATAAGTATGGTAAATTTATTTATTGTTTAATTTAATTAAGTTTTTCAATTTAGTTTTTCTTACTTTTTTACCATATTTATCAAACGATCATCGTAATACAATTAAAAGTACTGTAGAGATTAAGATTGGATGAGATTAGCCACAGACAGGGAGCATTGGAAAAATCTTGAAAATGTATTTAAGGAAACCAAATGATATTTAATGGTGTTTCCTTTCAGCAGTGGACTGATATAAGCTAATATGATGTGATGATAATATATATAGAGTAATCCAAATATGATGCCTAGATTTGTATTTTATTAAAAAGAAACAAAAAAAAGTATACATATGTTTCCCTATACACCACCAAATACACATGTTTCTTTTTAATAAAACACAAATCTAAGCGTCACATTTGGATGACTCTCTCTCTCTCTCTCTCTCTCTCTCTCTCTATATATATATATATATATATATATATATATATATAAACATATGATATTAAAATAGTGTCAGTAATACACTTTTTTGAGAAAGAATACGCCTGAAGTGTAAATAAAAGCACAATCATAATTTTATATTGTTTGTTATATTATATTTTTGTAATAAACATATTTCAAAGCTATTAAAATAATATAATTATATGCATTTACATACCCTTATAGGTATATATATATATATATATATATATATATATATATATATATATATATATATATATATATATGTAAACAATAGTATTATACAACATAAATTCCTATGTTAAAAATAAAAGTAAGCACGGTATACATTCATGTAAAAATGCTTACAATAAATAAATAATGTTCACCATGCAAATTAAATATGTGTTTTGACAAATTTCAAGCGTTGAAAAATGATGTTATTACTTGTAAAGTATCGTCTTTAATCTGTTAAACATTTTCTGATACATCACACAAAGTTCATCAATCACACAGAAAGATCATGAGAGTTGAGGAGGATTTTAGATGATGCCAGAGGGGCAGCTTACTCAAGTGGCTTGTGCGACTATTAATAACGCGTGTATGTAATACCGTCTTGCACAGTTAACTGTCAGAATAGGAAATATGTGAGGTTGTGTTTGAATTATGACTGCTTCTAGAATTGTCTGTCATGCATATCTACATCCAGTTGGTTCATTTGACCAGGTGCTTTATCATGTTTAACTAATTTAAATACACGCTTAAGTTATGCATTAATATTTTTTTCATATGCAAATGGATAACATTTTGATTAATCTGTTGAGGAAGACGTTAGTTGAAGTAATATTAATGAGATTTCAGGGATCTAAAAGGGTCCTCATTTTATTTCTCAGTTATAATTAACAACTCATAATTTACAATTCTAATAAATTGAAACGACAATTTACAATATATATATATATATATATATATATATATATATATATATATATATATATGTGAGGATATCTTATAAACTATTATCGAGTTCGAATATACATTTTATTCGACTGTGTTAAAAAATAATAGATTTTGTGTAAACAAATATTAGATGTTCTTTAAAAAAATGTTTTTAGATAAAAATCAAATAATAGTATTCAAGTTATGCTATGATTTTTAATAATGAAAAACTTATCTATTCTAACAAATTTAATTTACTACCTTGAATAAAAGAATAGATTTAAATTTATGTAAATAATTCAAGCAAAGTTGCGATATAAACGTTTGTGCATTAGTTTATTCAAATTTTAAAATATAAAAGAAAAAAATTGTTTAATCTGATATTATTAAAACCAGAAATACATTAATGAAGTATCATATCATTTAATTCAAAGGAAAAATAAATTGAACAAAGAATGAGAATAACAGTTCTTGGAATCTTGGAATGGTTTTTATTATTTTAGTATTTCATTTCCGTAAATATTTCCAGGTATGAATTATTTAGTTAAAAGAATTTTTTACTTTAATCGAATTTTGTTGTTTTTTGAATTTTATACACGCACACATACATACACACACACAAATATATATATATATATATATATATATATATATATATATATATATATATATATGGCGGACCAAATGAAACTGAAGGATGGTAAATGTATATCTAAATCTTGTAGTTTCATTTGATCCGCCCTATATATACATAGCATAAATATTCAACTAAACTGCAATATAGTGTATCTTTATATCAGATTTACTAATTTATATAATTTCTATTTTTTCAAAATTATGTATATATATATATATATATATATATATATTTATATTTACATAAATATATATATATATATATATATATATATATATATATATATAGAGAGAGAGAGAGAGAGAGTAATGGTTTTTTAAGGGTGAAAACATTTTAAATTGAATTTCTATCGAAAGTTCTATTTAACCTCAAAAAACACTATATACATTAAAAAAATTACAAGATATTCAAATTATATAAATACTTAAAATTTGCTACAGTAATTTTAATAAGATGGTAATTTTTTAATTTAAATACACCTGAGTCTGTTTTTATGCGGTAGATACATTCCACAGAAAACCGCATTAAAAAAAATCGCACAAAAAAGACTTAACTTACATTGAAAAATTAGGGATACGTTCCGTAATTTTCGAAAACCGCATAAAGCTAAAGCTACAAAGTGAAATTACTCTAAAATTCGCATAAAAAAATCAGGAAATAAAGAATGCCTAAAAAAAATTTCAAATATCTGCAAAAAATTAATACAAAACAAAGCTTTTTTATTTTATATTTTAATTAACTATTTAATTTTATTCAAAGCAATATGTACATATGTGTAATTTATTTTAGAATTTTTCATACATATTTCAATCATCAAAGCAATAATAGCTGCACTGTTTAGAATAAAAAAAAAGAAAAAAGAAATTGAATAGCTGCACTGTTTTCAATACATGTAGGCCAAGTCTTTTTCCAACAAGCATTTAAAGTGTGTGGTTTTATTTGAGTAATAGTAAAAACAACATGATTTATAAAGTCAAAGATTGAAAAATTTTTCCAAGCGTCAGTTACTGCTATTGACTCATTTTCTAGTTTAATCAATATAAATTGAAAAGTGCGTTTAACGTAATATTGTTAAAAGTTGCAATTATGCCTTCATCTAAAGGCTGAATAATGCTTGTTGTATTGGGTAGAAAAAACATCATCTTTACATTTGGATGTTTTAAACATGGGTGACTTGGTGAGTTGTTAACAAGTAATAAAATTTTGAAATTGAGACCTTTTTGCTTCATATACGTTTTTTTTCATCAGTATTAAATATTCAGTGTGAACAATATCCACCATCTTTAATAATTTTGGCTAACTATTTTGGAAAATTTTTACAGCTTCTTCATCTACCGATGGAACCGCGCCCGTAATCTTAACGCTATGCAGTGCATTCCTTTTTAAAAACCCGGTTAACCATCTTTTACTAGCCGAAAATTCGTTATCAATTTGAGAAGCGGAAGTAAATGGCTCTGATTCTTTCTTTTGTTCATAAAACTGAAGTGCTTTACGTTGAATTAAATAACCGCTTAAAGGAATTTAAAAAAATCGGCATAAAAAGATACTAAGAAGAAATATGAATCACATAACTTAAAAAATACATTAAAAAAATCGCATAAAAAGATATTAGGAAGAAATATGAACCGCATAACTTCAAAATCACATTAAAATAATCCGCACAAAAACAGACCCAGCTGTATATATAAATTTTTTATTTAAATAATGTAATATTTTATTGGAATATATCAATATTTTTTTAAAATCATAGGTAATTATTACTACAAAAGTTTATAATAAATTAATTGTAATAACATAATTTTATGATTTTTTGAAATAAGTAATATATATATATATATATATATATATATATATGTGTGTGTGTGTGTGTTTGTTTGTGTATGTGTGGGAGTGTATGTGTGTGAGTGTGTATAACTTGATGAAGACATTACCATCTTTTTCCACTTCAAGCGGTCCACTGTTTTTTCCATTCAATACCGATCAATTCTTGAAATGTCTCTGCCCCATCTAACCGCAAGTCTATATTCGGGGCTTTCATAACTCTGGGATTCTAATAAATAATTTTTTTTCTTTTAATGATTTCGATTGCTATATAACTGGTTTATTTCAATTTTAAATTTTTCACTCTTACTATAACTTTTATAACTTTGGCTTTCTTTCTGATTCATTATTGTCTCTTTTTATCTTTACATGTTATTCCTATCATATATTTCTTCATACTTATTTATGTTATTTAAAGCTTTTGAGTTATTTTTTATTTAAGATCCATATCTATTATTATATTTGAAATAAGTTGATGAAACATTTTTTTAAAAATATAGAGGAATATGAAAATTCATAATATAAGAATTTCTTCGAATTTCCACTCTCATATTTAATTTAGTTGTAAATATTATTTTAATCAATTTACATATAAATAAGTGTTCCATTATAATTAATGACCTATCTTAATTTCATGTTTTTTTTTTAATATTTTCCTTTTTTATCCATTTTAATCAATCTGGTATACAAATTAATGGTAAATTACTTTTGTACTTCTGTGGTTTATCATAAGACTAATTTTTTGACTTCATTTGTTGAATTCTTATATATATATATATATATATATATATATATATATATATATATATATATATATATATATATATTTAAATATTTGAAGTTATTTAGAAAATAGTTATAAGCAAATATTATATGACTAAATATCTCACTATTTAAACTATTTTTTCATATTTTTGATTTAGTGTTTATAAAACTTTTAATTCTGCTGTATTTAATGCATATATATATATATATATATATATATATATATATATAAATGTATGTATGTATGTATGTATGTGTGTGTGTATGTGTGTGTGTGTTTGTATGTATGTATGTAACATTAATAAGTTTGTTTTTCTTTTTACTTACAATTAAAATATATGATTTAAATAAATTTAATTAGAAAGAAATATTTAATTGTTTTAAATTTGTTTATTTATGCTTTCAATATTCTTTTTATGTAATTGATAATTTTTAAAAGAAATATATTTTTTGAGATAACGTTGTTTTTCTAATATATTTGTAAAATTACTAAGTTCGTTTTTTTTTAGTAAATTTATAATAATATTTTAAATCATATAATATATATATATATATATATATATATATATATATATATATAAAACTCATCTTTTATTTTATAAACTAATAATTTAATATATTGTTTTGTTATATTCAACAGATTCTTTTTATTTTTCTTACAAAAAGTATCTAAAGTTTATAAATAATTTTACTTTCTTCTTATCTAATTATATTTTTCTCTTACTAATTTATTGACATTTTATAAACAAACACTTTTTTCTTAAAATATCCAATTATTTGTAATATAATATTTTTTATTTAATTGACAACAAAATGTAAATTTTATTTTGAAGAATATTTTGATATCTTTAAAATTTCACATTCAACTAATATAGCTTATAATAAATTTTAATAATGAAATTCTATAAAGGAAATTATAACAAAGATAAATGTTATTTTATTTTGTTTAAAAATTAATGTCCATATATATATATTAAACACGTCTTTTATTTTATAAATTTATAACATATATTTTTTTGTGTTCAAGAAATTCTTCTTACTTTTTTAAAAAAAATTATATAACGTTTTTTTAATATTTGAACTCATTTTTTATCTAACTATATTTTTTCTGACTAATTTATTTAAATTTTATTAATAAACACTTTTTTAAAATATCCAATTATTTATAATTCAATAATATATTTTATTGAATTGACAAACAGTCAATTTTATTTTGAAGAATATTTTAATATCTCTAAAATTTTACATTCAGTTAATACACCTTATAACAAATTGTAATAATAACGTTTGATTTAATAAATTATAAAGAAAATAAATGTACGTTTATTCCGTTTAAAAATTAATATCCATATATAAAACACTTGTCTTTTATTTTATAAATTTATAACTTAACATATTTTTTGTGGTGTTAAAGAGATTCTTTAAAAAAAATATCTAATGTTTTAAATATTTCAACTCATTCATTATGCAATTATAATTTTCTTTAATGAATTTATTCCAATTTTACTAATAAACACTTTTTCAAAATATTCAATTTTTCATAATATAATAATATTTTATATTGAATTAAAAAATAGTAAATTTAATTTTGAAGAATGTTTTGATATCTCTAAAATTTTACACTCAGTTAATATAGCTTTTAATATGGCTTATAACAAATATTAATAACAATATTTCATTTAAGAAATTATAACAAAGATATGTAAATGTGCTTTTAATTTGTTCAAAAATTAATGTCTCTCTCTCTTTCTATATATATATATATATATGTATGTGTGTATGTATATATAATAGTAATGCGTACATTTTTCCGAATGAATTTCTAGAGTCGACATTAAAATTTATAAATATATCGTTTACGAAATGGAAAAGAATCATTAACGACCGAAATGTTATTTAAGAGACTACAATATAATTATTATTAATGAGAACGAATATTAAATCAAGTATAGAAACATGTCATTCAGTTACAAGAAAACAACATCGTCAAGTGTCATGTGAATCCAATCTACAATTTATATTCTACTGTCTTCTACTATTATGACAAGCAAACTATCTGAATGAATGCACGAGCGTTCATCCATAAATCATGTCGTTGCGACGCATGCATGACGTCCGTCAGCGTGTGCGTGTCATACAAAAAAGAAACCGTGACAAGGAATTGTGTACAATTTTTGTACTGGCGAGACAAAGGCTTTTTGCGGTCTATATTTTTCTTTTCTATTTTTCTTTCGCTTTTTTGTTAATAATGGTATATAGTTTATCCTTAACACCGAACAATAGATGTCAAATATTTAAGAACGGGGTGAAAGTTCGATCTTGGAAAAAGTGATATTTTCTTTGAATTTAATATTTTTAAAATTTCAACTTTAGCGACTGAAAATAACACGATAAGTGAATGACAGTATTACTTAAATAAATAATTATATTTTCAAATACATGTATTCATAACAAATTTTATATAAGTGAATTATGTTTTAAATTATTTATTTTCCATTAAACATATTTCAATAATAATGATTTAAAAGCATATGGTGTCTTTTAAGCATGATAGAACTTTAAATCCCTATCTAAAATTCTATCTCATCGAAAATATCCTTTCTCTCTCTCTCTCTCTCTCTCTCTCTCTATATATATATATATATATATATATATATATATATATATATATATATAAAGAGTGATTTTTAGGTTAGATAGGTCTTTTGATAGGGATTCAATTTAAAGTTCTATCACGCTTACAAAAACTCTATATAATTATTTATTCCAACATTTATATTATTTATTATTAATGTATATATATATATATATATATATATATATATATATATATATAAATTTCATATGTAAAAGTATATATACACTGTAGAAAAAAAAACTTAAATATCAATTTATATTAAATTTGTTCTAATCGTTTCATATTAATATATTTAATAATATATAATGGATATTAAATGATATTTCATATATATTACTATTTATCATAAATGATGAGCATTTTGCGAGTAACCTTCGGTTATATATAGATTTGCAGTTGAAGATTATTGATAAATTTATCTGTGAGTAGGTCACGATAACACTTAACTTCTTCGGGTTAAATATTAGATTAGTATAGAAATGTTACTGCAATCTGAAACTGTTCTGTTTTCTTTCTGTTATTTTTGTAAAAGGCTTATAAACTTTTCGTACACGTCACTGCGTTTTGTATTGTTACGGAAGTTCATAAGTTAAGATTTAAATTTTCGATTTATAAACATGACGTTGTATTGAAATATTTTATTTATGTGTGTGAGAATATATAGTACTGAAAGTAGAATTTATACTTTTTAATAGTAATTTTCATAAAAAAGTAAATTTCAGAATTTTCCTTTTTAGAAATAAAATAATCTTTGAATTGATTTTGTACTTATTTTTCTAATGATTGATTTTATTGAAAATAATTTCTATTTTATTATTTATATTTTACATTGTAACAATTAAAATATTCTTATTATTTTTCTAAATAATTTAAATATACATGTTTCCAGCTATTCATGGTGTCTCAATAAAATATATACACATCAAAATGTATATTGAGTTTTTTTGGACACATGTATTATTTTAATTAATTTATATATAATTATCATTTTGAATAACAATTTTTTTTATACTTTGAATATTTTTCTGAAAATATCGATACAATTTATAATATACAATAGAATTCTGATGCTAATATTATATACATTAAAATGTATGTTAGAAATTTAATTGAACAATAAGTGATTAATGAACTTTTTAAGAAAGAGTGATATTTTTTGTAAAAATAGAATGAATGATTCATTTGTGTAATAAAAAAATTAAAATATTTTAAATTAAAAAAGTTAGTGTATATAATATAACATTTAACATATTTTGAATATCTTCGGAAAAATATATAATATACGGTCATCCAAATGTAACACTTAAATTTGTGTATTATTAAAAAGAAACATGTGTATATGGTGGTGAATAGAGAAACATGTTTATAGTTTTCTTTGTTTCTTTCTAATAAAACATAAATGTAGGTGTTACATTTGGATAACCTTATATTATGATTTGAATACAAGAAATCTAAATAAAATAAATAAAAGGTATAAAATTTTATTATTGCATTTGCATTTTGTTATCATTTTATGACAGAATATAATACTGATTTTTTTTGAAATCATTGAATTTTTGTCTATAATGGATTATTATAAATTTTTTAACTAAAAATAATATCCTCATTTATTTGAAAGTTTAAGGGGTTTATTATTAGTAATTCTTTTATAATCTCATAAGATGTACAGTATCAACTTTTTGAGTTATTTTCTTAGTTAATTCCTCAATTTATAAAAACCTGTGTCAGTGACTATACTGATATACTTTAACTTAATAAACTCAATATTATTTTTTCCATCATTATTAAAAAAAATTTTTAATTATTTATTTTAGTGTTGTAAATAATTTACTTTAAAATAATTAATTTACTTTTTGTTTCCATCTTTCTCTCAAAAGTTTTCAATGAATATTTCTTGTTTACATTATGTACTATTATGCAAATGACTAGTTTTTTACTCAAATATTTAATTTGAAATTTAATAATTCAAGCATTGAATGTGATAAAGTTCCTTTATACACATTATAATTGTTTTTTGTCGAAAAATTCATAATGTTACACTTTTAGATGCATATTATATATTTGGTGTAATTTTGTAATTATTTTTCAAATGTAAAGTAGTTAAAAATAAAAAATAGTCAGTAAAATATATTCCAAGCAACATATGTAATGTCTGCGTAATGAATAACTTCATTTAAAATTATATAAAAATTAATAAGTAGCTGGAAAACATGAACCTTTAATACTAGAGTCGTTTGATAAGTATGGTAAAAAGTAAGAAAAACCAAATTAAAAAAAATAATTTAATTAATTAATTAATAAAATTAAACAATAAATAAATTTACCATACTTATCAAACAACCCTCGTATAGTAAACGATACATATTTTCAAATTGATAAATATTGTTATTATATGTTACTTTTTTTAAAAAAAATTATATTAAAATTATTTAAAGTGGTCCAAATAAAACTGAAGTGTAAATAATAGTAAGCAAGTAAATGTATGTGTAAACCCTTCAGTCTTATTTGGGCCACTTTACAAAACATTTAAACTTTGAAATGTAATACAATCTAAATATAAATTAATATTTATTTAATTTCTTCATAACTTTACTTTGTCAGCCATATATAAAATATCTTAAAATTAGTTTTTAATTATTAATTTAACGATGATCTATTTGTAGTTTTCGTAAAGAAACATTATGAATAATGCAATTAAAAATAATACTTTATTTGTAAATTGAAAAAGTGTTTTTATAATAGTTAATAGAAAAATATTTAATAAATCAATGTATGTTAAATCATAAAAAATATAAAAAAAATTATTTAACAAATTACAAATTTATATATGGAATAAGTTTGAAAAAAATATATTTAGATTTGTAAAGAAATCTGAATCTAGAACGAAAGTATAATAGTATAGAAAATTTTTGTCTACATGTGATTAAAACGAATAAAAATACTAAAAAGGAAAAATATCTGACAGCCCTAAGGTATTTTAAAATAATGCTTGCAAATTTAAATATAGTTCAAACCTCTTCATATTCTTAAACAAGTATATAAAATATATTATAAAATTTAATTAATTTTTATTAAAAAAGGTACATCTAACACTATACATATATATATATATATATATTATATATATATATATATATATTATAATTGTGTATTCATTTCTATTATATAAATCCTCTTTTGTTAGGAAATATACTCAGAATTAAGAATATATAAACGATATATGTATATATATATAAATTTATTTATTTAATATATAACCATATTTTATATGGGAAATAAAATATAAAAAATTCAAATGAGTATTTTTTAAACAATAAATAAAGTATATGAAATTGATATTTTTATTAACACAATTAGATGATACATAATATACATTTTACAAAATAAGTAAATATTAGGTTTTGTTATATGAAATGTCGAATTATCATATAAGAAATAATATAAAAATCCGACATTTTATATACATGACCTAATATGTATTGCATTAATACATATTATTCTATTAATGATTAAAACATTTTAATGTGTGTAATAGCATTATAATAATTTTACAATAATAACAGGAAAATTATTTCTTTCCTTTATCAATTATGATCCTGCTTATATACTTATATAATTATACATACATATATAGGATCACCCAAATATGACTCCTATATGTGAGTTTTATTAAAAAGAAACTATATACATGTATCCATATACACCACGCTATACAAAAGTTTCTTTTTAATAAAACACAAATCTAGGCGTTAAATTTGAATGGCTATATATATATATATATATATATATATATATATATATATATATATATATATATATATAAAACCGTTCCTCAATTTACGCGGGACTTTTTTATGCGGTATTGATTTATGCGTCACTTTTTATACGCGGTCAAATAGATTTCATTTTATATAATTTTCATTGAATTTACTATATATCAGAGTGACTTAAATTCTTACTTAGACGTATAAAAGCACGATATAAATACGTAAAAGGTTGATTGTTTTGAATTACAGTAGCGTTAGTGACACCGAATAAAATTTAACTACTTTTATTTTCTAAAATGTCATTATTTCTTGTTAAGCTATGTGAAATAAATATGAGTTTCTACAAATTTTCTAGCTTTTATTTTCAATATTATTTCTATTGTACTGACAGACTCAATTTACGCGATTTTCATTCGCGTAAAACAAATCCACGTGGAACGGAGGGATGAGAGTGTGTATATATATATAAATATATATATATATATATATATATATATATATATATATACATATTCATACATGAATATGTATTATACAATATTATGTAGTGTTTGTGTACCGTCCTTTGAAAATATTTATCGGCATGTTGAGAATTTTTTCATGTCAGAATTTTCCAAGAGGAAATTAATTACATCTGAGTGTGCTTTAATAATTAATTTTTAATTTCCTCTATTTAAAAAATTACAGAATAATCCATAAAACTACAGAGAATCTGTTTTATTTTTCAAGTTGATTATTTATTAATGTTTTCTTTTATATTTGGCCTTGTTTTAAATATTTTCACATATACACACACACACAAATATGTATATATATATATATATATATATATGAATATATTTTTTAAAAAAAGCATTTTTAATTTTACTGACTTTGATTATGTAATTACTGCTTTACTTTACACTACTGTTTGTGAAATTAATATCTTATACACGTAGTTAAAGTAATTACTTCATTTTTATATGTGTTTTAATTTGATTTCATTTCTATAATAAAAAGTGTGAGAGCATATTTTTAATTCAACTTGTAATTTTAATTAATGTAATTTTAAAAGTCTGCAATATTAACGTTACAGACTATATATATATATATATATATATATATATATATATATATATATATATATATATACGAGGGTCGTTTATTAAGTATGGTAAATTTTAAAATTGATGAAAAATTTTAAAATTGTATGGTAAATTTTTTTACTATACTTATCAAACGACCCTCGTATATATATATATATTCATTTTTAAGAAATATTATATAATTTGCAGAAGTTATAAAAAAAATTAAAATATATATATATATATATATATTTTGTTGAAAAAATTTGTATTATCATTTAGAAATATAGAGTCATCCAAATATGACGCCTAAATTTGTAAAATAAACTATGCACATGTTTTTTTTTAATAAAATACAAATCTAGCCATCCCATTTGAATCACCCTATAAAAATATTATAATAATAGAACAAAAATTAAAATACTTTTATTTAATGAAATAGCAATTTGTTTCACAATTCTAACATGTTTTAATATTTTTGTGAGGTACTGCATATAATTTAAAATAATTATTTTAAAAAATGTAATAAGAATTGATTATATTAATAAACATTTAGTTATAAAAAAAATATAATTATTTTTTTATTATTATGTTTATAAAATGTGTAAAACAATTTTCATTTTGTTGTTAAAAATCGATATTTTATTTCAAATAATTAAAAAAAATACTCTTGTAGTAATTGATCATTATTCATTTGTATATAATTTTAGAGAGAGTGTCCTTTTATAAATATTTATCTTCGAATTACTGTTTATCATAAATATTTCGTAAAAAATGATATCAAAATTAAAAAGTCCACGAATGTGTACTTTAATTTCAATACAAATTTATAACCATAAAACATATTTTTTAGGAAATAAGTAATTCATAATATGATAACCAAGATATATTGTCCCAAATGGTGTGCCATTTGTTTTATCACACGTGAGCTTCGTTTTAGTTTACCTCGGTTTTCAGAGTTTACGATGGTAATGCATAAAAGCACTACTTTAAAATTTTAATATCAACCATAGAAAGTTTTTAAATACTGTTATTTTTATATTCGTTATATTGTTCATAAAAATAATTATTTTATTCCATGAACAGAAATATTTTTATTTATAATTGTTTCTTAATTTTTTATATTATACGATAAATATTGTAATAATATTGCATATTCATGGCTTATTATTAACTGAATATGTATATTAATAATAATCTAAAAATTTGAATTTAAAATATTTCCATACATTGTATTTTTCAAGCACACGATTAATAATATAGAAAATGTAATAATAATTCAATTATATAAACTGCGATATTTAATATAAAATATAAAAAAGCATATTGAGTAATTCAACAAAACATGTGGAACGGACTAAACTTATGACCATGCATATTTCAAGGTAATTGCGGTTGCTTTGACAACAAAAATGTATAGGAGTATGGAATTTCGTATCAAATGTAAAAGGTTTACAGAAATTAAATACATTCATGGTACTAAAGTTATAATACGTTAGAATTTTTATTTAAAATAGGGATTCTTTTTATATAAAAATTTAAAATAGCAAAGATAACATGCTCTTTGGAACAGTCAACGATGAAAGAGATTTTGCGTGTACATAATTGTCTCCCATTTGTATACAAAGTGTTTTTTTTTTTTTAGGATTATAAATATTTTATATTTTTCAAACGTTTTCATTAAAATAATATTCAAAAGATACTACTTATTTCTTATATATATATACACACACACATAATTTTTATATATATATATATATATATATATATATATATATATATATATATATGAACATTTATTATACATATATTTTCTTAATAAAGTTAATGAAACTAAATTGAAAAGTGTTATAAATTTTCTACTCAATAAATTATTATTATTAGTAGATTAGAAAAGAAAAGTGTTTTAATTTATAAATGAATATTTTGTAAATAATCGAAAGTAAAATTATGAAATCATATTTTTGCACTTTTAAAAGAATATTTATTACTTTTAATTATTTTTTTAAAAGCTAGTGATTTTATATTGATTTACTATAATTAATTTCAATATTTGTGCTATTACTAAATAATAATAATGATATTATAATGTAAAGTATACATGCTGAAATTTGTTATAAAAAGAAATATAAAATCAATAATACTAAAATAATAGTAAAAATGAACAAATATTTTGTTTAAATATACAAGTTTTTCCAAAAGTTTTTTCATTGTTTAGTAAGTAATACGCTTATAATATTTTATGTTTTATGCTATATTAATTATATACGATCTATATTATATACGATCCATTCTGCTCTATTACCTTCATCCATCTCTCCGTAATCCACCTAATGTCATCTTTCCAAAACTTTTGAGGTTTTCTAGCAAAATATCGTTCCAAGTGAATTTTTATGTCATTTATTGAACTAAACCTTTTACTGCAAATAGATTTGTTTATGAAAGAAATAGATAATAATTTGATCTATTTCGGGAGCAAGTTCAAAATTTCCCCCTATTTTATTACTAACAAATATTAGGTCTTTCCCGAGTATTTTTTATTATTAAACGCAAAGTTTCGGGATCAAAATGTCTTATTTCGTCACAAATGTTCTTGAGTTGCTGAAATGTTTGAAATTTGTTGACATTCACTCACTCCTTTAAGTACCACTATAAAAAGAAGTCAGAGGTCGTCAAATATAGTGAACTGGGAAGCTAAATGAAATCAGAATTTCTTGAAATGAGTCCTTTATCGAAAAGTTCACAAAGAAGCTCTATTGGCACTCTTGCTGTATACGTAGTGGTTTTATTCTGCTAGAACCATATGTCAAGACTATTTTAAAAAATATCAATAATGGTCTTCTACAGAGCTCTGGTGACAATTTCAGATTGATCTTCCTCATTTTTGAAAATATATGGGCCATCATTTTATCAGCAAAAACAGCACATCTAAGGAAGTGCAATTGATGTTGATGCAATAGTTTGGGATTTTAATTACTCCATAATCTGCAATTTTGCTTATTCACATGACCATTTAAATATAATTAGCTTCAAAGATCATTTAAGGTTGTTTGAAAAGTTGTCATTTTCTCTGTCTATCTGATTAAAATTTGGTATATTGCATGCATTTTTGAGAATCCTGGGGTAACAGATCCTGTACTATTTGAATTTTGTATAAAAATATTTAAGATCAACTTTCAAAATTCTTTGTAACGATGATCTGGAGATTCTCAATTGAATGGAAATGAATGCAAGTTTCCGCTACTACTTTAGTGCCCACAGAACGATGAGCACCCTTCCTGGAACTTCTGCAACTGATCCATATTCCTGAAATCGAGAGACTAAGTTTCTAATTATGTTATTACTGGGATCTGTTTTGACACTAAAATGCTGACAATATTTTCAATGAATTAAAATTATGGGCTGTTGAGTGGAATAAAAAAATCTATTATTTTTATTCGTTATTATACATCGTAAGCAGTTACTAAAAATTTTCAAATTATATTTTATAACATGTAAAAAATCAAAAAGAAAATAATTGAAAACAAAAAAATTTGGAATTTTCCAAACACTTTAGTCTTATTGAGGCCATTCTGTACAAGTATATAAGTTGGAAAATCTCTGAACTATTATTTTTCATCTTTGTATATATAGAATGTTTTTTAAGCGTAATAGAACTTTAAATTGAATCCCTATCGAAAGTTATATCCAACCTTAAGAAATATCTTTATTATACCTTTATATATACATTCATACACAAATGTATACATAAAGCGTGTTTTTAGATAGAAAGAAATTTTGATAATAAATCAATTTAAAGTTGTATCACGATTAAAAAAAACAGCTATATATATATATATATATATATATATGTAAAAGATTACAAGATATAGATAAATATAGATTATAAGATAAATGTAAAAGGTTTCAACAGAAAAGCTCTGACGATGATGGCGTCGCCATCGAAATGCATTAGCCGATAAAATTATAGACTATATGATTATAAATAATAAGTGATTATTGAACACTTTAAAGTATTGTGGTGATGGGGTTAAAATTCATTTCTGTAAAGTGAATCAGTCACAGTCCCAAAACAACAAATACATATATATATATATATATATATATATGTGTGTGTGTGTGTGTGTATATGTACGTATGTAAGTTATATGGAACACATAACCCGTTATCAACATAAGTCATACAAAACACATCATACATTGTCTACACTTGCCAACTATTAGATAATAATTCCCTTGTGAGTACAGAGATGTAAAAAGAACTATAAAAATGTAGCATAATCCGTTATCAATTTTAAAGTAAACAAAAACAACTTAATGACTGGAACCAGAGGTTTCTTTGTTAAGTAAAATACTCTGTAAAATCAGTTCTAATATAAAAATATATTTGCTCTTATTATAGTTACTGATTGATAAAGAAAATATTTTCTATAAATTCGGTGTATTCAATAAAACTTGTACGTATGTTAATATGTACTAAAATAATTTACAGAAATATTTTTTGAATTTGTATTATATTACATAGAAAAAATATTTCTATAAATAAAAAAGATGAAGTAAATCAAAATACCATTATTGAAAAAAATTTATAGAAAATAACATACACAACTGTAAAATGTATTGTGAAATTGCTAAAAATATATTGTATGCAAAAAAATGAATAATGTATTATTTGTATATATATATATATATATATATATATATAAAGTTATAAAATATTTATACTTAATAACTTTCAACCAAGTCTAATGTTCTTCACACTTCGTGAATCTTACATTTTTAAGGATATTTTAGTCATGTTTTATAATATTTAAATATATAAATTTATTCAAATTATATATATATATATTTTTTTCTTATTTTATATTTAAATATAATAATACATCGAAGTTATAATTTAAAATTCGAAATTTAGTAAGTTCTGTTGTGAAAATATCAAGTATGTTCATTTTATGTTGGCTTTGTGTCAACTCGTTTCTCAACCCAATCCCGAAACAGTTTATATTGAAGTTTTGGGAATTGGTCAACGTTTGAACTGTCAACTTACAAGAAGTGACCAATGAAGTTTTCTCATTTATGTGAGCAGTCATTTAATTGAACTTTAAGAAACTATTCGAGTAACACTTTTTTATTGGATAGAAAAGTTTTCGTGAACGATATTGTAAAGATTTTATAAAAAAACTTCAGATTTCTAGAAAGTAAATATGTACATAGACGATTTTAATTGCAAGTTTGTAAAAGAAAATATTTATTAGATTTCACATAAAATGATATCGAGTTGTTGTATGAAAATATTTAATTGTTTGAAAATAGGCATTCGATTGGAAACGACTGTATTAGTTCGATTATGAGAAACATTTGTTTGGATTTGTAATGTAGTTAATTACTGATGGTGACTCATTGGTTAAGTAAATAGAGGTTGCGCAAACGAGACTAACCGCAATAACAGAAGGGGCTACTTACACCTAGTTGAGTACGTTTGCGGGGTAATCAGTGAACCGAGTGGCAAACATCCGTTTCACCAAATTCACCGCTTCGCTATGATACTGCGGTAGGGGTGTGTTAATTCCGACACAAGGGTAGCTTTATATGAGCTATGTGTACAACTGCATACACGTGTATTGTCACAAACGTATACCAATATTGTGTTTGACATGTAGATTGTCACGTTATGCATATGTAATCATTGTTTGTTGAATTATATCACTGATAAATAAACGTTATCGATCGTAGTAAAATTTTAATTGACTTGTAGAAATTGATCATAAATATATAAAATGTCATTGATTTCATTCCATCTTTTTTAGTAATCACGTAACTAAACACAATGTGAATTCGTATTTTTATACAGACTAATCGAAACTGGGTTTGTTTTTATCGATTGATTCATTATAACAGCACTACAATGTTTTGAGTACTAATGTACTTCAAATGTACCCAAAATTATTCAAAACACGTGTCGCAATCAAATGAAATTGTGTCTATAAATTTTCAATCTATCGACAAATTAAAAATGTAAAAAACTAGTTTTCTGTTAAATAAAATAGCAACCCTGTTGAATACAAAGCTTTTATAAGCTTATAAAAATTCAACGATAAAATCAGTTCCCTTTATATTTAATATTAAACAGTAATTTTATTGATAGTGTAGTAAAGTTAAATGAAAAATCTAATAAGAAAAATTTCAATGCATGAATTTATTTAATATAATTCTGGAATATGGAGTATTAATTTAATTTATTACTACGAATCATGTTTAATATTTTTGTGCTTATAGAGATTTTTATGACATTTGAAAAATATATTATTTTGACTATATTATCTGGTAAAAAAATATGTATATACATATATGTGTATGTATATATAAAGGTATGATAAAGATGTTTTTTTAGATTTGATAGAAATTTCGATAGTGATTTAATTTAAAATTCTATCACACTTAAAAACACCTACATATATCATTTATTCCTTTATGTTAAAAAATTATATAAATCTGTTTACTGTGATATATTCTTAATTCGATTAGTAAAAAGTATAAAAATATTTTATAATTTCCTTATATTATATATATTTAAATACGAATGTATTGTTGTTAATGAAATTTTAAAAATAAAACATCAATATAAATTTTAAAAATATCACACTTTAAATTATGAAATAAGTATTTATAGGAAGTGACTCAAATGAGACTGAATGATATAGATAAATATTTACTCTCCTTATTATTATTTATTATCTTTTATTGTCATTCAGTATTATTTGGCTTACCTGTATATAAAAGTTGATTTTTTTTCATGAAAATTAAATCATTAACAAGAAAATATTTTCTACTCAAAAATGAATAAAACACAATGTACACAAACATATTTGATATTTGTATAAATATATGTTAACTTTTTTATTTTTTTATATTTACACTGTTTATTTATAATTTATTTTTATGTTACAGAGATGAAATTATACAAAACAATGTTAATGAAAAATAAAGAAATCTGGTTGAAAAAATTGTAAGTTAATTTTTATTAAAATATGTGTTTATAAAATTAAATTTATTTTTTAAATCATAATATTGAGTTCATAAATAAGTTGTTTAATTATTATTTATATAATTCTTGTTGTTCTTATATTGAATATTAATCTAAATATAATAATTAATATACAATATTAATATAAAAAAAACCGTTGTTATTTTATATAATTTCCAGTAAGTACTCATTCCAGTTATTTATATATATTTTATAGATAAATTCAAGAATTTATCATTAAAAATAAATTAATTTCAACAAATCTATCAAATTAAAAATTAATATTGTTTAATTGTACTACATTTATTAAAAATACAAATAACGTTACTAATTATAATAATAAAAATAGAATTACATATTAAATAGAAATGGAAATAAATTTCAATGATTTGAATTCAATTCACAAATTAATTTAAACATTCTAATTAAGAAATACATAAACTAAATTATGTTCTCGATCCTTGTATCCAATAATGCTATATATTATATGTTTTCTTTGAACGTCTATAGCTTTATGTGAAACAAAGATTGTAAAGCCTTATATTCGTAGATAGTCGATAACATTTCCCATTTGTCTCTGTGTTATTTGTTTGACAATGTTAACTACAATTTAACTTGACGTGTTCTAATTTAGGCACACTTCAATCAGTTCTATTCATTTAAAATCATCTACTTCTGAGGAAATCGTTAATTTCATAGAAACAGTCTATGTATATTATACATGTACATTAATAATTATACTCTTAGATTACTACATGCTTTAATCTTATTGATGAGTCTAAGTATTATTAAACATTTATGTGTGTTTATTATATATATATATATATATATATATATATATATATATATATATATATATATATATATATATATATATATATATATATATTATATATATATATATATATATATATATATATATATATATATATATATATATATATATATATATATATTTGACATCTAAGCATCGAAATTTATTCTTCAAAGTAATATTCCTTTCTATGATAATCCATTACATAGATATTTTAATTGATACGGTATTTTTTTTAAAAAAAATAAAATTTGTCTATAGAAAAAATAAAATTTTAATTTTAAAAATAATCTTCACTATCTGTCCACTTTTGTCATTTTTTGATCAATTGTCTTATTCTTTTCCGAAAAAATTGTAAAAATTTTGAATCGATGAAATCTTCAATATTTATCTTCATAACCTCCAAATTTTTAAGTGCATGGCATAATGACAGTGTTGTAGAAAATGAAACAAATAAAAAATGAATCAGATCTCGGGAATATACTGGGAGTGTAATATAAATTTTTAACTTATAAGCCGTTTTTTTTTTTTGAGAGTGGAATAACTCTATTTTTGAAAAAAATGAGTTAATGACAGTTTTAAGTAGACATAGATGTCCTTTTTTATATTTATAATATCACAGTCAAGGGTGTACAATATACTCATAAATTAATCAATAGAAATTTTCTGTATAGTTTTATCACAAGAATTTTATATTAAAGTGGTATAAGTCCATTTATTCATACATTGAAATATTTAAAAATTAATAATATATAAATTTTTCAAAATTGTTTTGGAATTTTTTTTGGGAAATTTTTTTGGAAAATTCCATTTGAAGTTTTTTGAAAAATTATTTGGTAATTTTTTTTGGAAAATTTATAAATAAATAATAATTGTTTATTTATAAATATTCATATAATATAACTAAAAATATTTCAAAGTCGATTTTTCGTTTAATTCAAACACAAACCTTTATCTCAATGTATGAATACATGGACTTACTCTGCTAAAAAAAACAAACTGCTCAATTTGTTATTAAAGAAAGTGGAATAACTACATTTGTAGCTAAAAAAATCGGTTATTTTCCCTAACAATTTTATTAATTATTTTTACATAATAAAATTTAACAAGTTTATAGTTTAAAAACATAACCCGAATTTATTAACGTTTGCCAATATTTTTTAATTCATTCAAACGCAAATCTTTAAATATCTCAATATATAAATAAATGGAGTTATTCAACTTTCTAATATAACGGTTCATATATTGAAAGAACGCGTTATTCTGCGAACAATTAAAACATATTTACCAAATTGACTTTATCTGTTCAATTTCTTTCTTCGCACAGTAAGGCAAATTCTATATAACATTTTGTTATGAATTGATGTATTAGGGTATAGTAACTGACTTTTTTCATCATAAATTAATTTTAGTTATTATGAACTAAAACAAGTTACTGAAATATATGTATACTAATTATTATCTGAAAATTAAAAAAATGATATAAAAACTAAATATTTTTTATTAGTATGTATTATCCTAATTTTTGATTCAAGTAATTTTTTAATAAAATTAGTGCAAAAATAAATTTCAAAAATATTAATAAAATAAAGTTAATGAAATATAGTTGTTTGTAAATATTTTAATTCGAAATATTATGATAAGATAATCCATTTATTTACTTTTTCTATATAAAACACCGAAATAAGAGTCAACAATAAGTTTCAATTTTTCTTATTACTTTCTAAGAATCAGTTCCTTGTTCCGATATAGGCACACTACAATTTATTATAAATTAAATTGTATCATATTGTACTTAGTTAAAACAATACATGTTGAATCTAATAACTCAAAACAATACTAAGATATAGGAAACTTTAGACAACTTATTTAAGTTTTAATATTAAGAGAAATGTTATAACGAATAAATAAACATATATTATTTTTTTTAATAAAATTCATTTCAATGTATATTTTTTTATTTTTCCTAAAAATATACAATAGAATATAATACAATTTCATTCCATAATTAATCTAACTAATATATATATATATATATATATATATATATATATATATGTGTGTGTGTGTGTGTATGTACGTGTGTGCGTGTCTATATTAAAAAATACAAAAATGAAATAAAAATTATGGTTGTGAATTTTCAAGTAAATTAATTAATTTTTTGTGCTTTGTGCGCTTTGTATATCAGATTTTGCGGTATTTTCCAATAGAATGCTTATAATTTAGTATATACTACAATTTTTTGCACAATGCACGAACTGTACTTTATTTTTGTTTAAAATTTACATAGTATTGATGTATAGTACATTCAAACCCGCATTGAAACTTTGCAAATGTAAATAAAAAATTGCATCAGTCATATCAGAAAATAAACAATTACAATTGTTATTCCTATGTCATGGTTAAAAAAAAAGAGAAAAATATGGAATTTTCATTTAAATATACATATATTGGGGTTTCCAATAAGCGCTTCAGAAGTTTCAATGGAAATAAAACAAATGATATTTAATTAATTACTTTTTTTTAAATTTTTAATCATATTCTATGGCATTAATAACGAAATACAATTTCACTCATATGACATCCATGACTTCGCTTGATATAGTGTATTAGTTTAGTCCAATTTTTAGTCACTTTTTCACATAAATGTGGTCCAATTTTATGAACTACACATTCAATATTTATTTTTAATGTTTCCTTGTTTGTGGTTTATCAACATGAACAAATAATTTTACACAACCTCACAGAAAATAATCTAATGGAGTTAGATCTTGGTGGCCAATTGATGGATGCATTTCGTGAAATAATGGACTTATTCAACTTTTGTTGCAATAAGTTTATTTAATTTTTTATAATTTCTAAGCATTGTTGAAGTGTTAAATATACCATGATAATTTATCAAACTACACTGAATTGAAATGTCAAAATGAGATTAAAAAAAATTCACACATGACTGTCACCAGCTGTCAAAGTTCTGACATTTTTTTGGAAAACCCTGTCTTTATATATATATATATATATATATATATATATTTATATTTATATCTTTAGCTTCTCTATGTCTACAGCTCAATGAAGGTGTTTCTTAAAACTTGCCATTTACGTCAATCCAATATCTTTAATTTTCATTCCATGCCAACAAATTTTCTCAAATCTCTATCCCCATTTATTCATAACTATCTTCTTGGTTTATTCTGTAAATCTGGATTTTTAATCAGTATCTGTAAATCTGGATTTTTAGCTTCCGTTATTAATCAGCAAATTTTTCTTTTTGTTATAATATCGGCTTATTTTTATTTTGAATTATTAGTTCTTCCTATAATATCCTCAATTTTTGTTTGCTTTCTCTTTATTTAACTATTTATATTTATCTGTTTATCTTCTTGATTTTGACTTGTATGATTATTAATATGCATTTTTCCATTCTTCTTTTTATTGTTTGAAATTGTTAAATTGTTCTGTTATTCAATACTTGTATATATATATATCATCATCATCATCGGCTCCACAGATTATGACATTCCAAGACCTCTCTGAAAATTCAAGATCAATAGAGCTCTTCCTGTCAAAGAATTTTGACAGGTTTTTTTCATAATATGGGAATGTCAACATCATACTGAACCCTCGAAATTAAGGGAATTTATATATACATACATATATATATATATATATATATATATATATATATATATTCAAGATGTAAATAAAAACTTGACTAATTTTTCGCATCATTTATTATATAAAACATAATACATTTTTATATATATATATATCTACATATATATATATATATATATATATATATATATATATATATATATATATATATATATATTAGGGTTTAGTAACTGATTTTTTGCATCATAAATTAATTTTAGTTATTATGAACTAAAACAAGTTACTGAAATTTTAAAAAGTAAACTTAATATTTCTTTAATAATATGTTTTTTCCTAACTTGTGTTGATTTATATTAAAAATCAGTTATCATAAAATTTCTTGTTGATAATTAAAATTTATTAGATTGATTATTATCTATTATAATAATTTTATAATTTTTAATGTCAATATTATTTTTACATACAACTTTTGACAATTCATTATTAGGGTAAAAGGTATTATATTTGTAAATATATTTACAATAACTTGTATATATATATATATATATATATATATATATATATATATATATATATATATATATATATATATATATATATATATATATATATATATATATATATATATTTATATATATAGATTTATATATAAAGGTGTTTTTAGGTTAGATAGAACTTTCGATAGTAATCAATTTCAAGTTCTATCACGTTTAAAAGCTCTCTCTCTCTCTCTCTCTCTATATATATATATATATATATATATATATATATATATATATATATATATAAGGGTGACAAAATATGACTGAAATTTTTAAACATATATTTACTTGCTCACTATTATTTATTATTTTTTACAATCCTTTATTTTCATTTTAGTGACCCTGTGTATATATGTAGATTATATATATATATATATATATATATATATATATATATATATATATATATTGTATTACTATATATATATTATTATTTATATATATCTATATATATAAATATATTATATTAATATATATATATTATTATTTATATACATATAAATATATATATATATATATATATATATATATATATATATACATGTGTGTATATTATAAAAATGTTATTAGATTAATATTGTCTGTAAGATTGTCGGTATATGTATTTTAATTTTAATTATAATTTGCAAATCAGTTATTCATGTTTTTAACAAAATATGTCAAGCGTAAGTAATAATAAATTTATTATTTTCTTAGCATGAAAATTACATAATAGCTGTATATTATCTTTCGTCATGTGTGATATATATATATAATATATATATATATATATATATATATATATATATATATATATATATATATATATATATAGACATATATATAATCGATGTAATTAGAGTAAAAAGGTCACGTTGGTTGATAATAATCACGAGAAAATTTTATATAATTTAAATCATGTCTATTGTTTGGGTTAGTTATTTAGTGACGTATGAAAAGTCTCTTATAACTGAATGAAACCCCAAATGAACAAGATGATTACATGTCGCACATATGAATTACCACGTGAGGAATAAGTGTGTGTATGTTGTTCTCGTGGTGGAATTCCACGACAGTTGAGTCTCACTGAATGTCCTTTGAAGCATCTTACACGTCGTCTTGATATTCCGGGCGTTCAGGGTGTAGACGGCAAACTCGCGCAATCAATGTCAACCACAAAATTGCTGTCTCGTAGAGCTTGACAAGCAAACGATCGTGAAACGTGTTTGAGTAGGAAACATTGCTATGCCAGCAGTTCATTTAGAAAGTTATTGGCCTGATTTCAAATTTAAGGTCGAGTATAAATCCACTAATTGATTAAATTCCATCTTTATATGAGTTATACATATATATATATATATATATATATATATATATATATATATATATATATATATGCATATTTGACAATAAATAAAAATATAATTGTCTTTAATATAAATTAAGTATAAAATAAAATAAAGATTATTTTATGAAAATATGAAATTTGTATTTCTATTGATTTTTAAAATGCTGTATAAATATATATATATATATATATATATATATATATATATATATATATATATATATAATATATATTTGTATATGTATGTAAGTATGTGTATAGCTATAAACTCTTTAAATTTTTTACATACACACTATATTTAATTACATTAATTAATATTTTAACAATTAAATAAAGTTTATCATTTAATTAAATTTAATATGTTTATAAAACATAACCTTTTTTATGCTAAAAATTATAATGTGTAGCCAAATTGACATTTTATGATTAAAATTTTTAAATTTCAATTACAATTACTAGGAACAAAAATTATACATATTATTTTCAAAAATTTGATATTTTTTTTAATTCATATAATAATTTTTAAAATATATAATTTCACTATAATATTGGATTTATTTGTTGTAACGTTTAATTTTTAAATTAAATAAATCAATTATTTTTGTAATCACAAGAATATTTGTAATAAATGTATATATATATACATACATACTTACATATATATATATATATATATATATATATATATATATATATATATATACTTTTAGATCACTAATAACTTTTTGCCTTCTGATCATAGAAATATTTTTCCCTATGCAATTCATCATAATTTGTCTACTCATTCCTTTAAAAATATTAATAACTGATTTTTCGTTTTATTTTTATCATTAGACTTTATTATAATAATTTTTCATTCTTTCAAGAAAAACTATTTGTAGTGAAAGTATTATTTACTTTTTCTTTAATTAAATAGTAGTTTTTTATTTATGTATTAATTACAATATATTTATATTTAATTTTCTTTTAGTTTATAACATCGAAATTACTTTTAATATAAAAAAATACCTCGATTTAATATAAATGCAGTATAAATTTGAAACAATGTGGGATATTTTGATAAATAAGTAGTCTATAACATCTAAAATTGTTCTAAAAAGTATTTAAGAAATTGAAATTAAAAAAAATATAAGATATTTTATTTAAAGTGATATTTATTTTTCTAAAAATATACGATTTTAGAATTAATACGATTAAAAAGTAAATATCATTTTTAAACGATTAAAAAGTAATCACTTTTTTACGATTAAAAAGTAATTACTTTTAAAATATGATTTTAAAAGTAATTTTCAATATATATATGTAAAATCATATTTATAGAGAGGAGGGGGAAGAAAGAGAGAAGAAAAGATTGAGCGAGGGAAAGAAAAAGAGAGTCATCCAAATATGACGCCTAGATTTGTGTTTTATTAAAAAGAAACAAAAAAAGTCTACAGATATTTCTCTATACATTATTTTATACACATGTTTCTTTTTAATAAAACACAAATCTAGGCATCACATTTGGATGACCCTATATATATTTATATATTTGGCTATAATTAGGCTTATAAAAGAATTTTCTTAGAAACTAATTTTTGCCTAGCTATAAATAAAAACTTAAATATAATAATGAGAGTAAACTTTATGACTAAATAAAAAAAATATATCACGTTCAAATAAGTTAAATATGACAAATTATTTTTAAATAAATAGATCAGTAACTATTTAAGTATATATAAATAAAATATAGGTGTCTTTTTAAGCGTGATAGAACTTTAAACTGAATATCGAAATTTCTATCCAACCTAAAAAAATTCTTTATATGTATGTGAATATATATATACACCCGTCCCTCAATTTACGCGGGACTTTTTTTACGCGGTATTGATTTATGCAGCACTTTTTATACGCGGTCAGATAGATTTCATTTTATATAATTTTTCATGGAATTTATTATATATCAGAGTGACGCAAATTCTTACTTGAACGTATAAAAGCACGATATAAATATATAAAAGGTTGATTATTTTGAATTACAGTAGCGATAGTGACATTAAATAAAATTAACTACTTTTGTTTTCTAAAACGTCATTATTTTTTTGTTAAGCTATGTGGAATAAATATATGTTTCTACATCTTTACTAGCTTTTATTTCCAATATTTTTTCTATTGTACTGACAGTCTCAATTTACGCGATTTTCATTTGCGTAAAACAAATCCACGTAGAACAGAAACTCCGCGTAAATTGAGGGACGGGTGTATTTATATATATATATATATATATATATATATATATACATATATATATATATATATATATATATATATATATATAGTTTTTGTATGTTAGATATAACTTTAGATAGGGATTCAATTTAAAGCTCTATCACGCTTAGAAAACATCCAATATAATTTACCATCATATTATAATATTATAATTTCCACACTATTTGTAAGAAACTTAATAGCATACATATAATACAAAGACGTTAATAGGAATTTAATATTTATTAGACTAATTACAAGACATTCTAGGAAATAGAAATTATTTAATTAATATCATCTATGAATAAATATTAACAAATTTAATATTTCATTTGACATGAATTATTGAAATATATCGATAAAGTTTTTACGTAAAAAATGTCTTTAATTGAAAACTGTATTGATTGTTAGAATAAATTCTATAATTATAATTTTTAATAACGTTATTAACATGGGTATATCTGTCTATATCTATAATTGATAAACGAATTAATTAAGTATGTGTAATTATTGTTGCGGTAATTATTGAATCATATAATATTAAATGCAATTACAATATATATATATATATATATATATATATATGTATTTATGTATGTATGTATGTATGTATCTATGTAATGTCCGATTCCTAATTATCCCATCAAATTTGTCACTCTCCACTCAACACGCATATCCAGTACGTGCGAGACCCAAGTTACAACGGCTGTTTCCCCATACTCTTGTGTCTGAAACTTGTGCTCAAACATCACCCGATTGTTGATTTGCTCCACCCTACAAATAGGATTTCCTCAGAGAAAACAAAGGCAGAATGAGGGATATCATATCATCATAACACTAAACAAAGTTTTCTGACATCGCGAATGCCACTGCTTAATAACAGTACTTTGATGATAACGGAACAAAACTTTAGCGTCTATTTACCCAACGCGTTTCATTGAAACAAACATCCCTTCACGCAGCAATATAACTGGTTCTTCGAATCGACATGTGTTCTTACAACTGTCGAACTTCATCAAACGCAACTGAAGTGTAGGGTAATAATATAGTGGTGTTTGTACAACCTTTATCCCCCTTAATATTTTTTTTTGTTGACTTCATTATATGAACATTAAACATAATTAAATTTTGATTTATAAAACAATTGTAGGGAGACTGTGAGGGTGGTAATTTTTTACTCGTTAATAAATATTTTAATTTTTGTTCAGAAAGATTTGTAATTCAATGGTACTTTATTATAATATAAGGTAAAAATAAAATATTTTATATATACAAAAATATTTTTTTAAATAATTATTTTAAGAAATTATTTAAAATTACATAATATATAATCTGTTTTTATATACGATCAATATACATAGATTTTTATATGTCATCAAAAAATTTCCAATTTCCAATTCCAATGAAATTTTATTGTTATTATTAACTATACAAATGTATTACTAATTTAACATGTATATAAAAATTTAATAAAAATTATATTTTCTATTTAAAAAATAATATTACTGTATAATTTTTATAATAGAATATTTTTTAAAAATTAAATATATATATATATATATATATATATATATATATATATATATATATATATATATATATATATATACTGTCAAAAAATATTAAATTATATATTTCTTATAAATATTGAAGTGCATGTTGAAAATGATGTTGTCATATATATATATATATATATATATATATATATATATATATATATATATATATATATATATATAGTGTTTTTTTAAGAGTGATAGTACTTTATTATAGAATTGAATCCCGATAAAAAATTCTACCTACCTAAAAATACCTTTATCAAACGTTTACATTTACATACACACACATATGTATATATAAAGATGTTTTTTAAGTTAGTTAGAACATTCGATAGGGATTCAATTTAAAGTTGTATCACGCTTATAAAAACATCTATACATAAGGTCACCGAAATGTGACGCCTAGATTTGTGTTTTATTAAAAAGAAACATGTGTATAAATTCTTTTATTTTTTTTAGTAAAATACAGATTTAGGCCTCACATTGAATGACTCTCTCTCTCTCTCTCTCTCTCTCTCTCTATATATATATATATATATATATATAAATATATATATAAAATAATATTACAAATATCTTTCTATTTTAAAAAAATAATATTCCTCCTCCGGGTTGATAGTGAACATTTTGTTTTCGAAATTTTCCAAGTTTTCCGAGAATTACCGAAGTGTAAATTTCAGGAAATTTTATAATTAACAAAAAATGAAAAAAATAGATTTTGAGGCAAACTTTTTGGATAGATTTTCGGACAAAATAAATTTTAATTGTTTTTCTATTATATTAGGTTGTCAAATATCTCCCTTCCGCCCTTTTGTCTTTTGAATTTCGCGGCTATGTACAAAAAAAAAAAGCGGAAGGGAGATACTTGACAACATAATATATATATATATATATATATAAATATATATATATATATATATATTATATATATATATATATATATATATATATATATATATATATATATATATATATATATATATATATATATATATATACCTTTACTATATTTATTGTCTACAGAAAAACGTTGTCAGAACATTGTTGTGAAAAACGTTTTGTTTTAAACATTGTCTACAGAAAAACGTTAATGTAGTTATCTAAATGTTTTATTTTTTATAACCGAATTATATTTTTAAATACATTTGGAGATCGATGAGCAAAGCGAGTAGGGGAAGAAACTTCCTGGCATTTAAAAATTTATTTGCAGTGTTGAGAACAAATATATAAAAATTAGATATTGTACCGATGAACTTATTATAGGATAAAAAACTGGATAAAAACTGTAATTTTTTGAGTTAAAACTATTTAAGTTTCAGTTATAAGGAATGTATTAAGTCGTGTAATATAAAATGTCGGATTATTCAAAGAGAAATAAAAAATGATTTTTTAATTGAAATAATTTTTAACCTTTCCCATGTTCTTGAGATGCTTACCTATGGTTTTACAACACACCCCAAGTTCTACTGTGAGAGAAGACAATGTTCGAGAGTGATCAGCTTCCACCAGCGCTCGATGAACGTCGTCTTTAACAAGGACAGGTGGTTTTCCGCGAGGCTTATCTTTTAAGTTCTTTTCTCCACAACGGAATTTTTCGAACCAACTTTGTACGGTTCGTTCATTAATGGTATCATCACCAAATACAGTATTGTTATTTCGAGCGAAATGTGCCGGGCTATTACCCAATTTGTACTCGTACAAAAATGTAACCCTTAATTCTTTGGTCGACAGTATTATGCAAAAATTACAATTATTCAGAAGTTTTTTTTAAAAAAACGGTTACCTACTGAGAACTATATGAACTTTAAATGAGCACAAAAAAACTTATAACTTTTAAACATATAACTAATCACTTGAACGATCAACTTGTGACTGATGAGAAATCCGACATTTAATATTACACAACCTATATTTATTTGAAACATATTTTTTAAAATAATTAAAAATACACTTTTCAAATTATCTCTTCATCTTGAAACAAGAAATATTTTTTTACATTATTTCCTTTTCTTAAAATGTTTAGGTAAAAATAAACATATATTTTAAAATTGGTAATTTAACACTAAACCTACCAGTACCGGTCAAATTGACCTTTTTCAAACTTTTGTAAAACTTACACATTTTTAAACGTTATAATACCGTTATCAAACTGTATGACAATTCTTAGAATATGCATATAATATTTTCTTCATTGTTTACTTCTAGTTATTTTTTCTATTTTCCAAGAAAATTTTGTCTTGTGGCCTAGCTACCGCGGTCGGTCAATATTACCGGTGGGAAAAAAATATTATACAGTTGTCTCAGAGTAAAATGTTTTACGGTTATCTCAGCGTCGGTTTCAATTGAAAAGAGTAGACAACAATAGCATTGATTACAGTCTCAAGTAGTGCACTTCTAAAGAGTTTCTTATGCAATTTTTTTTACAATTGTTTATTCGAAGGAGATAAGATAAAGTATCAATACTCGGATGTAAATTTTTTTATTCCTCACATAGTGTAATGATATGTGTAATAATCTGCTGTAGATATTTACCCTAAAAATGGCAAAGCATTTGAAAATTACAAATTACCTAAGAAATATAACGGAAATAGAAGAAGAGTTTTCAGAATATGATGAACAAGAAACTTCTCGAATTGAAAAAACATGGAAACAGAGAAAGAGCTATTTACAACAAGTGAATTGGAATCAGAAAGCGATAGTGAAGAGGAGAATATTATAAATAAGCGTCCAGGACAAAAAAGAAAGAGAGTTTTATTGACATCCGAAAGTGAGACAGATTTAGAGGATCAACGCATCGAAACAGCTGCTGATGGAACAGTCTGGGAAGAAATAAATGGAAGTCCCAAACCTGGATGCATAATATTTTTAGGGAAAGGGCCAACAGGATATGCTAAACGACATATAATGAAAGGACAAATGAAGACGGCATTTACTCTTACCGTTGATCAGCGTATAATGCATCATATTATAAAATGTACAGAAGAAGAAGCATTTATTGGGGACTAAGTGGGAGCTAAATGCAACAAAAATAGACGCATTTGGTGTAGATATGGCAGACCAGATGGCAAGGAAATACAGCGTGAAGTCGAAAAGTTGTAGGTGGCCACTTCAGGTATTTTTCAACATTTTGGACCTAGCTGAATGCCTGGATTTTGTATAAAGAAACAACGGGTGAAAACATTTCGAGGCAGGAATTTTTGTTCCAGTTAGCTTCAGAACTCGGCGATGTATGCAAAAATCTCAAGAAAAAGCTTTTACCAACACCGTCCTCAAGTTCCGATTTGTCCGTACGAAAAACTTGTCAAATAAAATTTTGTAAAGGTTATAATAAAACAACAAAAATCTTGCGAAGTGTGTATAAAAATTTAGTTCTATTTGTTTTTTTATAAAGAATTTTTTACATTAAATTTCCTTTTTCTTTATTTAAAATGTTTAGGTAAAAATAAACATATATTTTAAAATTGTTAATTTAATTAAAAAAATATAAACTCTGATTAATAATATGAAATTAAAAGATGTAATAATTACTTAATAATTATTTTTACAGCTATTAGTAATTACAATTTATTATAATTTCGTATAAAAACACTTTCTCTTAATTTTTTTGTTACATTATTTCAATTTGTGGAAAGATATCCATATTTTATAGAATTATGTAAAATATGTTTCAATTGCTATTCCTGAACTTTTGGAATCAGTAAATGGATTAGTTTTCATAATCAAAGAGTTAATTTGAAATGTAAATACATAAATATAGAAAGAAACTCGACAGTGTTTGTCTCTCACGCAGCGAGTTTGTTCGTTAGATATTTAAATTAGACGTTTTTTAGTCTCATTTTGTCACTTTGATTAAAACTTTAATTTCCAATATCAACATGAACGATATTTTAAATGAAAAAAATAGTTTAATAAAATGTTATTAATTTTTTTTGATTGACGTTTATCTTAAACGATTTATTTTACGTGCGAGTACAATAATTATATTATAAAATAAAAAAATAGTAAATAGTGAATTAATAATTAAATTTCTAGGAAATTTATAAATATCACGAAAAGTACATTTAATTTATAATAAATATGAAAAATATTTAGTTGTAAATTATTTTATGGATTCAAATTTACTACACATTAGCACAATAAAAAAATGTACTATTAGATTTTACTTTATTAAGTTTAATATTAGTTTTAGTACTAGAGAGTGATATATAGGGTCTTATTTTTTTATTATATTTATAAATATTATTTCAGATTTAATTGATAGAAATTAATTTAGATTTTAAAATTTATATAAAATTTAAATAATTATAAAGTCATAAATTTCATTTATTAAAAAATTATTAAAAGTTTTCAATATTTTATTACTAAATATTTTCTATAATTATCTAAAGGTTTTAATTAATTTTATCATCAATAAACCATAAATAAATGTTATCTTGCTTTTTACGTTATATACTAATTTAATTTAATCAAGTATAAATTTATAATAGATTTATTGGTTTAATTCTTTGATCAATTTATTTTTATACAAATGAATCATTTACTTCAATATTAATAATAAATCATTTAATAATCGTTAATTATTTGCTTTATTAATTAATTCGTATTTCGTTGACAATATTTTTATCATCAAACAAATCTTTTGAGACTTTCTGAAAAGTAAAATTGATTTAATAAGTTGATTTCTTCGTTATATATATATATATATATATATATATATATATATATATATATATATATATATATAAGCAGTAGCAGATTCTATACATTGCATAGGAAAGCTTCTTTCGAAAGTTTTTATTTGAAGTGATTTAATGCCTTTCTCCTTCTTTCTACATCAACCAATTTTCTCATGTCTTTATCCTATCTATTAATAGTTTTTTTTTTTTGGACTTTTTTTATATATCTGAGTTCCTAATTAATAATTACTCTTATTCACCAATGGTATTCTCTTTGTACTAAATGACAGACGTATATTTATTTTAATATTTTTACTCTTATTAAAATATCCGAACTGTATTTTTTGAATAATTTATACCTTTTTCTTTTAGCTGCTACGTATTATTTGTAAAATGTATATTTATATAATATTTTTATTGGTTTAGGTCACTGAATTATTGTGGAATTTATGATCCATAATGCACTATAATATAAAGTATTTTTCAAATAATGAATATTCGAGTTCATAATTTAAAAATTTGCTTCAAATGACACCATCCAATTTTTTTTATCCTGTTTAGAACCTTTCTATAAATATTCGTTTTATGTTATTGAGCTATTTTAAACATATAGTACTTTGATCTAATTTTATTTATATTTTTTTAAATTCAATTTTTCTCTAATCATCAAATTATTGCCCATTATTTTTGTTTTTCTGTTATATATCATGAATTTTTTTTACTTATTTTATCTAATTCTTCTATTTTTTTCAAGTATAACAGGTTTTAGTGAGAAAATACCGTAATTAACAAATTATAAGTGACTGAGTATCTTATCATTTAATTTTATTCTTTCATATACTCAAATTATAGTCTTAAATACTTATTTTTAGTTTCATTGTACAATAAATATTTTGTTGATATTACATGACATTGCCTAATTCTTTTTGGAATATAATTTTAAACTTCGCTATTTCTTCATATATTTGTCCAAAGAATGTTTAATTTCTATAAATATTTCTTAAAAGTTCAATACGTTTTTCAATCCTTGATTTTTTAGTTCTTTAAAAATATTTGATAAATTGACTCAAAAGCTTTCATAATATATAAATCTTTGATAATGTAGTAATATTATATGTAGTAATATATATATATATATATATATATATATATATATATATATATATATATATATATATATATATATATATATGTATAATATATATATATATATATATATATACTATATATATATACATATATATATATATATATATATATATATATATATAGTATATCTATTCAAATAATTTCAATTGCTAATTACTTTATTATTACATCTTCAATGTTGCTCTCCAGTGAGTAGTTTTGACTGTTTTTTATCTGTAAAATGCTACTATTTTTTATAATTCTTGATTACAGTTAAATTTATTTTCAGATAAAAAATATATTTTATAAATAGATACTTGAACAAAATTCATTAAAGAACAATTTAACAAAACTCATTTTCTCATCAAGGTTATCGTACATTAATTGAAATATAAACTGAAAATAAAAAATGTCTAGAATATGACTAATAATTCTCGATTTTATTGTCATAATTAGTACAGAAGAGGTAAGAATAAAAAATTTCTTTTTAAAATAAATATTGAATAATAATTTAATATATACTCTAAAGCAAATTTTCTTTTCTGTATATACAAATTATTAAACTTTGGATTTTATTTAACTTCAACATTATTAAATACTAAATAATTTTCTGTCTCTAACTTAAAAAATATCTTTAATTAAAAATAAAATAAAGACTTCAGTTATGTAGAAATTGTTTTCAATGTTAAAAAACTGAATATATTTATTTAGTATATTTTATTCAATAAAATTATGTACTAATAATATATATTTTCTTAACTATTTTATTTTAAAATATGAAATCGAATTGAATTTAACTAATAAGTACTTAAAAACAATCTTATTTAAATTAATTATATAATTTTTATTGACAAATAAAGTTAAATGAAAGTAAATTATAACAAAAAACTTTCTTAATAATTAAATTAAAGTTACATTGGAAATAAAATTTTCTTTACATTCAAAATATAAACAAGATATATTAAAATGATAAAGAAACATTTTTTGTTTTAATAAATTTAAATGCTACAAATGACGTTTTAATTAAACTACAATCTATTATTAATTTATTTAAATATATTTTTAATTTATTTTCATAAGACATCTATTATTTTCAATAATCGCCACTATAACCAATAAATGCCTCTTTATTTCTAATAATGAGAATTGAATATAATAATTATATGATATTCTAATTATTTATTTTTTTTAGAAAAGGGAATATTAAAAATATGTGTAATAACTGTTAACTTATTAATAATAGGGTTAAAAAAATGTTCTAAATAATACAATGTTGAAATTTAATAAAAATACCAATTCTTATTTATGACACACAAATGTGTTGAAAAATACTGATTGAGAATGACTAATAAAATGAAAATAAAATGAAGATAGTAAATAAACGAACAAAATGTAAAAATAAATTGAAATAAACTTCTTTGATGAATAATACATTAAAGCGTAATGTTTATTATAAATATCGTTACACATTAGACGTAAACTCTATAGTACCAGTACAAAAGTGTGACATTTTTATGAATTTTGTTCCGAAATAAAAGATGTTCATAAAATGAAATCACTTCCGTTATTGAGGATATAAGTTAAACTAATAAAAAGTTTCAATAAAAATCAAAGATCGTAACAAATAAATTATCTTGATAAAGTTTTAAAAAGGAAACATAAAATTGTACTTTATTCTCATAAGAAGTGTATTTTAATTTTTTAAAAAAATGTATATACAAAGTGTGTGAAAATAACATGAAATACTTTTTTAAATAAACAATGATTCGTGTATGGAACTACAAAAATAAATTGTAAATTGAGTCATAAAATTATTAAGTATTTAATTAATTTGTATAGAAACAATCTTAGATAAACATTATTATTTTGAATGAAGGAAAATTTACTATAATAATTTTTATCATATTAAAAATTTTATTCTTATGTAAAATATTTCATTATTTATATTATAGAGAGTCATCCAAAAGTAACGCCTAGATTTATGTTTTATTAAAAAAAATACACATGTTTTTTTTTAATAAAACACAAATCTAGGCATTACATTTGGATGACCCTATATAATTTTAATATAAAGTTTCAAAATTAATATAAATAAAAAAATATTGACCATAAATACCAGTTAATATTGTGATCTAAAAAAAATAATAATTGTTAATTATATTTTATTGTTAGTCCATATTTCTTATTTAAAACGAAAATTAATGAGGCAATTTATATATATATATATATATATATATATGTGTGTGTGTATGTATGTGTGTATGTAATTAAAAAAAATGGAATATGACAACGATTTAATACAATAAAAAAAACTATGAATTTGACTAACAGTTACTCGATCGTTCGTATTCTTTGTAACATTTATTCGGTAAAGAACTACAACAAAATATACACATTACATGACGAACATCTGAAAACATTTATAAAGATCGGAAATCAATACATCTGTTGTATGTTTAGTGAAGACTGAATTAGTTTTATTATTACAGCGATGAAGAATTCCCATCGGAATTGTTTTCATCGCTTAAATAAACTCAACAAATCTTTATTGATGAGTGCGTATTTGTAGCAATTAAATTCAGATAACAGTTCGAAATGAAGTTATTGATAAAAAAATAAATAATTAATATGTTTTTATTTATTTCTTTTTGTTTCAGTTGTTTTCATTTCTGCAACTAAGTGATTGCTATTAAATGAATTCATTAAAATAAAGAATCAGTTTGAATTAATAATGTGTTTGATTTAATTATATAGAGTCATCCTAATATGACGCCTAGATTTTTGTTTTATTAAAAAGAAACATGTGTATAGGGAAACATATGTATAGTTTATTTTGTTTCTTTTCAATAAAACACAAATCTAGGCGTCACATTTGGATGGCCATATATAAATATATTTGACGTGAGATGTAATAAAATATTTATTTTTATTTAACATCACTTTTAACTATAATATTTTACTTCATATTTTTATAAAAAGACATTTTTGCTCTTTGAATTATGAATAGAGAGAATATTATGAATATTGTATGTTTTCTTATCATTTAAAATTTACTCAATTTTAACAAACATTCAAATAAAAAATATTTTTTTTAATATTGTAAGGAATAATAATTTTTTATAATGTGTAATTTTAGTCTAAAATAAAAATTAATTTTGTTAAAAATATTTCTATATAATAGATTTATTAATAATATATTATTCAAATAATTATTTATTTAATTTTTTAAATATAATGTTTGATTTTCTTAATTACTAAATTTTACAGTTGATATCTCTAAAATTTCACTTTGACAATTTTTGTTTTCTTTATTGTAAAGGTACATTCTCAGTTTTTCAATAGCACGTTTTGGGTTGTAATTATCTTTTGAATTGTTTTTATCAGAAAAATTTTTTTGAAACCATGAATAAATCAAAAAATTGTGTTATTTTCGAATATGAGTTCGGTCGTAAAATCAATGCAGAGTAGACAACTCGAAATATTTGCCGATGATGTGGCTAATAACGCATAGACGTTATTAGTTTGAGAAGTTCTATTCTGGCGATTTTAATCTTGAAAATGAATCATGTAGCCGACTTAAGACCAAGATGAAAAATGATAAGCTGAAAACTGTAGTAGAAGCTAATACATCTCAAATATCCAGATGTGACATTACTATTCCAATAATATTAGACCATTTGAAAAAATCAACAAGGTAAAGAAATTGGATAGATGAGTTTCGAATAAATTAAACAAGAGTCAGGAGAAAAATCGTTTCAAAACTTGTCTTCCTTTGCTTTCACGACATAAAGGTGAATCATTTCTACTTGTATTGTTAAGTATGATAAAAAAATGATTTTTTCAATAATCACAAACGTTTGGCATAATGGTTGGATAAAGATGAAGAGCCAAAATATAGTCCAAAATCGAATATTAATCAAAAAATGATAATAATGTCTGTTTGGTGATCCGCGTTGGTATTATCTATTACAGCTTCACGAAATCTAATCAATTGATTACAGCAGATGTCTACTGCAACTGATTGGACGAAATGATGAGGGTGGTTGCGATTAAACAGTCGAGATTGATCAATAGAGATAGAACAATCTTCTTGTAAGACAATGCTTGATTACATGTCGCACAAACAACGCTGCTTAAAATAGTGAATACTACTTCTTCCAGGCATTGGATCACATAGGAGTTAGACTTTAAAATGTGTACTAGCGACTAAAGTTTGCTAAATTCTCATTAAATTTGTATCTCTCAACCACTGTATATATCAGATCTTGCATCAAGTGAATACTACTTCTTCCAGGCATTGGATCACATAGTACTGCTATACATTTACTTTCTTATTATCGGTTAATATCCTTCAGTCTCATATGGGCTACTCTATATTATAGTCAGACTGCTTCACTATAAAATATTTATTAATGATAATACAGTAATTAAAATGTGTACTAGCGACTAAAGTTTGCTAAATTCTCATTAAATTTGTATAATAGAGCAAGTCGACCAAAAGAAATTGATTTATGACGTACCCAGATTTACTCGAATAACAGGTGACGAAACATGGGTATACATATGACGTCCAAACAAGACTCAATCGTCCCAGTGGAGGCATTCCGGATCACCAAGACCAAAAAAGCACACCAAGTTCGATCAAAAGGTTTTGCTTAAGTTTTCTTTGATTGCAGGGGCGTGGTGCATTATGAGTTCTTGCCACAGGGTAAACATATTATGCGCAATTTGCGCTAAGCAATCCGCCAGAAACGTCCGAATGGAAGAATAAATTATATATAAAAAGTGAGACTGTATTTTTCTATAAATTATTTCACGTTTGATTAATTTTTGGCTATGTAATCTTAATTATTCATTAAAAATAGTAGTAAATATTAAATATTTCCAAACAAATAATATCGTTAAACATATTAAAAAAAAAATTATATATAAAAAGTGATACTGTATTTTTCTATAAATTATTTCACGTTTGATTAATTTTTGGCTTATAATCTTAATTATTCATTAAAAATAGTAGTAAATATTAAATATTTTGAAAAATAAATAAATTTAATATTTTCTGAATAGAACTTCTTTAAATAAATGTTTAATGAAATGCAAATTAAAATAGATATAAAACAATAAATATATTTATTATCGAAATTCAAATTTCCTTTGATGAGGATTGTAAATTTATCATTAATATTTTGTTTTTGAACCTGCATATAACATTTTAAATTGATTTTTAATATTATCAACTTTTAAACAAATAAATATTTCGTTTAATAAATGTAAACTGTTCAGTTATACTAGTCAATATATATTTGAAATATTTATAGATTTTTCTGCTTAAAATGGAAAATATTAGTATTAACAATTTGAAAAGATACATGTAAGTTTAAAAAATATTTTTAAATCTAATTTTTTAAATAAAATTTAAAAAATAAGTTAATTTAAATTGAACAACTTTATATTAAATTCCAGTTTTGATTTTATACAAAAAATATCATGTACAATTGTTAATCTTTTTGGTTCTATCATATATATGTTTGTGTGTGTGTATGTGAATACATATGCACACACACACACACACACACGCACACACACACACACACATATATATATATATATATATATATATATATATATATATATAAAACAGATATAGATATCTGAATGTATGTTTATATATATATATATATATATATATATATATATATATATATATATATATTAAAAAAGATTTATGGACGTATCAATACACTAGTCCACACACACTCACACTTCATAGTACAACGATACACGTCTAAACGATACAAAGTCTGCGTGCAATACTCTTTTGTACTCTTTCTCCAAATTCCATTACAATGAAAAATGGTTTCAAGGGGATAAATATCGCAACACCGGAATAAATGGGACAACGGATTTTCCAATTAATACCACAATGATTTATTTATATACTCTATATGGGCTGCGAGGCATTATTACATATTTTTAGAAAATAAATAAATTATCTTACTCATGTAGTATTTGCGATCATATCATTATTTATTTATAGAAGAATTAAAGAGTAGTGTATATGTGTGCAAATAATTGTGTTTTATTATCTGTATTTATATGATGTCTATTATACAAATATGGGATTTGTTTGAGTAGTGTTTTTACTCCAATTTATTATTTAATTTAAAACAATATTTATTTATTGCTACAAAAAGCTATTCATATACATATATCAACATATGTATATATATATATAAATATATATATATATATATATATATATATATATGTGTGTGTGTGTGTGTGTGTGTGCTTTATATACAAAGAAAAATTGACGAAGTAATATTTTATGTAAACTAAAAGTACGGCATAGCAAATGAAGAAAATGAATTTGCGTATGAAAGAATTTTTAAAGCTGTAAACACTTGAATGAATTGGTTATAAAAGAAATGTTTGCCATGCAAATGAGGAGTGGATTTTCATTGAATTAATAAATAATGCACGATTCGAATATTACTTATTTTTTTAATCCATAGAAATATTCTAGAAAGTTAAAGTATAATATACATGTATATATATATATATATATATATATATAGGGTCACCCAAATGTAACACTTAGATTTTTGTTCTGTTAAAAAAAACTATACACATGTTTCCCTACGTACCACCCACATGTTTCTTTATAATAAAACACAAATGTAGCACATTTGGATGACCCTATATACTCGCATATATATATATATATATATATATATATATATATATATATATATATATATATATATATATATATATTTAAACAGGTGTCCCAAATATGACTGAAGGGTTTAATCATAAATTTATTTTTTTATTATCACTCACCATCCTTCAGTCTAATTTGGGACATCTTATATATATATATATATATATGTGGAGAGAGAGAGAGAGAGAAAGAGATCATTGCAAAAGTTCGTGCCTGATTTTAAAATGGAACGCATGAGGTTATTTTTTCAGTTGATGGATTTTATTAATCAATTATGTAATCTCCATCGCATTCTATAATTTTTTCCCAACGTGTTTCTAATTTATAGATTACATTTTTTATAAGAGCTAATTGGTATCGATGCGAAGAACAAAGTAAGGTGACTTCTGACCGCCTCCACATTGTCACATTGTTTACCATTTAAATTGTTCTGCAGCGATTGAAACAAGTGATAATATGAAAGGGCTATTTCTGAAGAAATCGGTGGATGCTGCATAAGTTTTCATTTTATCTACTTCAGTTTATGCAAAGTCAGTTTTGTGATAAATAGCTCCTTGTTGTCGTGGTGGAAGATAATGCCTTTTCGAATCGCCAAATTGGAACTTTTTCTTTGATTGCTGCTTCCAGTTCAGTCAATTGCGAACAGCATTTCTCTACATTGATAATTTAACCAAATGAGAGTAGTACAATATAAATAATATTCTTGCAATCCTACCAAACAGATATCATCACCTTCATCGGATGCAAGTCAGCCTTGGCCACTGGTTCCCCGTTCTTATTTGCTTCTTTGCTAGAAAATTCATTTTTCGTTGTCATTTATTATTCGATCCAAAAAAGCTCTCTTTTAAAGCATCAAATAAAAAAAAAACAGCCGCAGTAACACGATTTAACTTATTCCTGTAGATCAATGCATATGGTACTCATGTATCGAGTTTTAAAGTAAAATTAAGATCGACTTGTTAACTTTTTGGAGAACTCTTCCGTTGAAATGCGTGAATTATTCTCAATTAAAATACGTACAATGTCATCATCGACCTTGGTAGGACGCCCAAAGCATGGTTAATCGTCGAGGTTAAAACTTGGCAAATCATTTTTTCACAGTCCGAAGGGATAGGGTATGGTTCGAATAAACCTCCCGAATATTTTTTATAGCAGTACCAACATTCACTTCTTCCGATACTGAATTGGTCGAAATGGAAAGTTTCATGAGAGGCTTGTTCATATAACAATGGCTACAAAAAAGCTTAATGGCTACTGAATATATATATATATATATATATATATATATATATATATATTTGTGTGTGTGTGTTGTATATATATATATATATATATATATATATATATATATATAATATGTACATACACGTTTGTATGTGTTTATATGTGTGTTATTGAATTTGATTTGTGTAAGTATTGATTTATTTCAATTGATAATACGGCAAAGTAGTCTTCAGTAATAAATCTTTTGAAGTATACTTTTAAGTAGATTATATTTTTTTAAATAAGATATTTATTACACTTTTAGCAATATAATTTAATATTAATAAATTTCCTTATATATTCAATTTATATTTTGTCTTTGATTTTATATTTATTTTCTAAATTAATAACATACACATGATTCTCTATACACCACCCTATATATTTGATTCTTTTCAATAAAACACAAATCTAGTCATCACATTTGGATGATTCTATATATTAATAAAAATGATGCAATACATATATTGTATTTTTTTATAATATATTTTTAATTTATATCGATTTTCTGATAAAATCAGAATTTTTGTGACGATTTATTTTACGAAATGAATTTGTCAGTCCCGTACACATTCACCAACTTGAGGTGTTCCTCGAACGAGAATCAAACTCGATCTCCCGCATGATGAACAATGCTATATAAGTGGATAGTAAATATTATAATAAATTCACTTTTGGTGTAACTCGATAGCGAATTTAATTTTACATAAATGAGTAGCTCAGTCAAACGTAACAAGATTTTTTTATTATTTAATTTATTCAGTATTATAAAATCCTATGAAAATGAGTTAGCAATTTAAATAAGCACATTAATAAAAAGAAGTCCATGATAAGTGATTATTGAATTTTTCATATTTTCCAACACAGATGAAAATGAAATCAATATTTCCTTAAATTATTTTAAAATATCATTTAACAACATTTAATTACTTTTAGTATAGAATTTTGTTTACTTTGTACACATTGAAAATGTTTAAATACTATATATATATATATATATATATATATATATATATATATATATATATATATATAAAGTTCACTTTAAACTTTCTTTTCTTGTTTGTTAAAATGTTTTAAATGATTATATTTCAAACTAAACTTTTGATATAAACTTTCAGGTACATAGAATATTTATTGAGATATTTTTGAATTGAACAAGGTTTACAATATTTCTAGAATTCATACTTGTATATGTGAAATATTCAAAAATCTTACTTATCAAGATATATTGTGAAGATATATACCATTAATCTACATCACTGCTTTTCTAACTTTCTGAAAGCGTAATCTATTTGAAATTTAAACTTGCATAACCTACTGTTGTATGGACAAAGTATAATACATATGTATTAGCAATGTTCATTCCATTCAAATTGATTTTTCACGCTTGAAATTTCTTGGACTGATTTTCTTTTATATTAAATTTATACTTTTCTATATTTAAAATTTTATATATATATATATATATATATATATATATATATATATGCGGTATTTATAAACAAAATATTAATTTAACAACTTTATAACAATTAAATAATTTATTAATATTCATAAAAAATATATTAGTATGTAATAATTTATATTCAAAATCTTATTAATGATTCGAGTTAATTCATAACTATATTTTTTATTAGTTTTTAATATTTAATAATTTTTTATTTATTTAAATGCATAATAAGAAAAAAACACTTTAATATATAAATTGACTTAAATGAAATTAAATGATTTAGATATATATTTACTTGCTTATTATCATTTATTCTTCTTTTTTATCCTTCAGTTTCATTTAGGCCATGTTATACAATGACTTTTAAATAACAAATAATATATTATAATTTTGATCTATAAAACAATTAATTTATTTTATTAGAGTGTTAGTATAATAAATAATATCTTTAATATTTAATTGAAAAATAATATATTTTTTTAATTTGAGTAAATAAATATATGAAATAAATACATTTAGAAAGGTAACTTCCATTTATGTCAATAAATGTGTGTGAAAATTATTTTTTTTTTCGGTAAACAGTAGATCATTCAAAATATTTCTTATAATCATTAAATAATATTTACATTTGTCAAGTTTCTTGATGGAGTCCATTTAATTGAAACGATTTAAAAATGTTTTGATTAAATGAAGGACAAATATTTAAAGGAAAATCAAGGCAAATCACAATTGTACTAGAAATATCGTTAATAGACATATATAAAAGGTTTGGTATTTGTTATATTCTTAATTTTCTTATGTTTGTCCCAATTATCCATCAGTCTCTTTCTAAACCATTTTATATATCTAAGATTCTTAATTAATAATTTTTCTTTTCCGTAGATAGTTTTCTTTTTTGCTATAAAATCTGCCTATTTTCATTTTAAAATCCTTATTTTTGCTATTTTTTTTTATGAACTACTCTGTTTTCTTTTTATTTCTAAATGTTATTTCTAATATCATTTCTGCAACATCTCTTTGTTGTTTTGAATTCCTAAATTATTATCGTATTTAAAATCCATTTTTATTGCAATAAGTGAGAATAGGTATTGATCAAAAACTATTTTAATCAAAGAGGAATATTTTACTTTACAATATGTGATTTATTTTGGAATTCAAAAAATCATATTTTTATTTTTTAGTTCGCTTTATGTATATTTTTTTTGTTAATAAGTTATTCTAAATAAATATAGTTTTTAACTTTTATTTCTGTCACGTTAAGACCGATTCTTCTTTGATCTAAAAAGTCATTAAACATAGTTTTGTATGCATGTATGTATCTTATTAGAAAAATCAGTAGAAAAAGTAGCCTCCTTTTATTTATTGCTATTTACAATTTTTGCCAAAACGTTGAAATTCCAGAAATGTAATGCACTTGTCTTCAATTCCACACTAACTAAATTTCTTGTTTTTCTTTCCAGTCTATCCACAAGCTTTTTTTGACATTTTTTCATTTGAGTTCTCAACTAATGATTTTTTTTACTCATCGATGATCTTTTTTCTTTCTATTTGACCTGTTTATTTCTTTTTAAGATTTTTCACTCTTATTTTAAAATATATAATTTTTTGTTTCTTTTAAATCCACTAGTTATTTTTTTTGCCATTTTGGTTTGTTTCTAACATTATATATATATATATATATATATATATATATATATATATATAAATATACAGGAGTTTTTTAAAGGGTGACAGAACTCTAAAAAACATTTTTTATATGTTTGTTTATATATATATATATATATATATATATATATATAGGGTGTTTAGGTTAGATAGAACTTTTGATAGGGTTTCAATTTAAAGTTATATCATACTTAAATAAACTGTATATAAATAAATGTTTTTGGTTTAAGCAATATTTTTTAAAATCATTAATTTTAAAGTATGTTAATTTGACTACAATTATTAATTAGAAAAATTACAAGTAATCAAAGAAAAAAATATTTTCTAAGTAATTATTTTTTTCATTTGAAGAATATATTTATTCACTAACAATTTATAAACAATTTGAAAATAAAATTTGTTACTTTTAAATAAAAATAACTTCTTCACTCATCATTTCTTTAAAATCAAATAAAACATTAAACTAGATTAAAGAGTGAAACATTAATTCACTTTGATGAGAGTTTGGTTTTAAAAAGTAAATATTCGATTATATTTTGTGTGTTGTGTGAAAATATTTATATAAATTCAGCTTCGTTTGAGTTTATTTTATTTTCGTTAAAACGAGTAAGTTAAATAATTACTCTTTAATCAAACTAAATTAAATCTTGTCTTGACATTATTTAAAATTAGAACTTTTGATACTGAAAATAAAAATAGAAATTTCAATAAATTCTAGTTACTAGAGAAGCACATGATCATAAAGTATACATTCAAATACTTTTTCATGTGTATTTAAATTGAAATGCTATTTTTCTTTACTATTATAAATATCCTTTGTACCCTCTCTCTCTCTATTTTTAAATATATATATATACACATATATAATTTATTTGCGTTCTGTGTGAATAATAAAACTATATATCTAAAAATCAAATAGAGAAAAATATAAAAAACGCGTGTTAAACAAATTAAAGATAACAATATTAAAAATTTGGAACGGACGTAAGGTAAACACTTTAAATATTTGGTTGAGTTGTTTTCAGAAATTCAATAATATGAATTTTACATTGACAACGCCGACGAAATTTGTTCTGAATGACTGATTTTCGTTCTTTATAATTTAATTTTTTTCGGTAAGTTTACTCGTTTCAAAAAATTTGTTTCATTCATTTATATTTTGTTATATACGATAATATATGTTTATTAAAAAATGTCATTATAGATGTATATTTTATTGAATTTTCCGTTAGTATTAATATTATTTTTTATTAGACTATTTTAATTCTTTTTAAGTTCATTTTCAAATACGTTGATTTTTTATATATATACACGAGAGTCGTTTGATAAGTATGGTAAAAAAGTAAGAAAAACTAAATTGAAAAATTTAAATAAATTAATTAATTAATTAAATTAAACAATAAATAAATGTACCATACTTATCAAACGACACTCGTATATATATATATATATATATATATATATATTACATGATGGCTCAAGAGAAACTGAAGATTTTGATATACATTCACATATATCTTTCAACTATTCTATATGAGTAATTATATATATATATATATATATATATATATATATATATATATATATATATATATATATATATATATATATAAAGAGAGAGAGGGAGGGAGAGGATGGGAGGGAGAGAGAGGAGATTTGTGAAAATAGGAATGTGATTTTTCTTTTTTATATTGGTAATTTTATATAACATAAGTAAAAGTAAAAACAATATTTTATTTTTGCATTATAAAGTTTATTATAATATTTTATATCCAAAACAAAATATAATAATTATCCTAAATCATAAAAAATAAAAATACAATAATTGAAAAAGTATATATATTGTACTGTTCATTAAAATAGTAGCATTTAAGATATTTAATTTAATATATAGTTCTTCTCTTTCAAGTGAATGTTTTTCACTATGTTGATAATTTTCAACATAGTATTTTATTTCGTGACCTTTGTTTTTTTAAACAGCTTAACACCTTCGTTGAATGGACTCAACTAATTGTTTGCATCTTTTTGTAGAATTTGCCTTTCAAGTTAACTCTATCTCCAACCTATTTTGAGGTCTGGATTCTTGTACGGCTTCTTAATATTAACCTATGTTTTCAATTAAGTTGAGATTTGGAAATTGAGCAGACTAGAGAAGAACATTCTCCTTATGATCAAATAATCACTTTTTCGCTTTATTTGGCATGTGTTTATGGTCATTGTCTCGCATAAATGTTCAATGCAACGACATTTCTTCCTCATTATTAAAAGCATTATATTGTTTAATATATTTATAAATAATTCAACATCCTTTTTTCCTTAATCCAATAAATTGTATCTACACCAAACCAAGAAAAACAAGCTCACACCATAACACTGCATCCATCATGTTTTATTGTTTTGTGGTGTATCTTGATTTAAATTCAGTACGCTAAGGTCTTCGAACGTATTATTGTTCACTACTAGGATTAAATAAAACAATTTTGGACTCATTACTCCAAATAATATTACGTCAATTTTCAAGTGACCATTTTCTGTGTGTTCTGGCAAAGTTTATCCTGTTTTTTAGTTTCCTGTTATTAAATAATGGCACTTTTCTAGGAAACCTTGCCTTTTAGTCTGCTTTAATAAATCATTTTCTTACTGTTGAAGGACTTACTGACAAAATAAAATCTTGTTTGATTTGTTCAGAGCTTTTAAATTGATTTCTCTTTGAATATAAAATTTTATTCCTGTCATCTTGGGTCATAGTTTTCAACTTCCTTTCTTTTTTTCTGAAATTTGAAACATTTTTTAGCATTGATTATCATTTTGCAGAACATCCCATTATTATTTCAATATTTTTATAAGTTTTTTTCAGATTAAAATAATTTTAAAATTAGTGTTCGTTTTCTTCACTACAATGCTTTGTTTTGTCATTTTGTTCTACAATATATTAATAATGATATCAAAACAGATTTTAATAATTCAACTCCTTATTAATTTACTTTTTAAATTCAAATTAAGAAAACAAAATTCACAAGAACTTAAATTTTTGATTATAAATATTTCGCCCTGCTATTTTCGTACACAGTTGACAAATGAATAAATTGGAGAATTACCCAAAACAATCAAGAAATACTCAATACTGCCACTGTGTTTTTTTTTTCATAATCACCTGAAGTAAGAATACAAGAAGTGTCACTTTAATCGCAATTCGTGAAGTTCAATAAAAACCTTCTTTTGAACTACGCATTACCGTACTGCTATTTTACCAAACATGATTGTATTTATATATATATATATATATATATATATATATATAACCTATTGAAAGTATCCAAATTTAAACATGTATTAGTAGCGATGTTTTTTTTTAGAAATAAAGTGTGTTTTTATTTCTGAAGTTATCGTATGCATGTAATACATTATATATATATATATATATATATATATATATATATATATATATATATATATATATATACTACTTGATATAGAAGAATAGTTGACAAATAATCAACTTAAGAAAGAAGTAAATGAAAATCGATTTTCTGCTTGTGTGGTAGTCGTATTGCAGGTATCTTTTATATTGAGAATATAAGCTGACTTTTATGGTCTACATTCTCCGTACTGCGTTTCTTTCTATCCAACACTCTACGTGTATGTATGTCTTTGTACAAGTAATTCATTTCAAAAAAAAAACTTTTGCATTATGTAAAATACATTACGTATGAAAAATATCTTATATTTATAGAGCCTACGCCGAGCTTTTTTATATGGTACAAACATTTTTAGGATATATTATTATTTCATAAGTTTATATTTTGAATAGTTCTATTTTTCATGTTGAAAAATATTAACTGAATTAGCTGAAAACTTATTCGAAATTAAATTGAAATGGAAATAGCAGCATTTTTCAAAAAAAATATTACGGTCATAAAAAGCATGTGGCTGTATAAACCGTAAGAGTATTTTAATTGGAATATATGTTTGCATTATATTAAATTTCATCAAATTTAACGATTGTTTTTTTTACCAAAATATATTTTTTTAATAATTACGTATATTGTGTAATTGTAAAATAATCAATTCTCATTTAGTATAAAATCAAAGTAAACAAATAATATTTTTTAAAAAATTAATATCATACAGAGTGAAAATTAAACGTATAAATTTAGTCCGGAAACAAACAGAACTTTTAAAATAAAACACATAAAATTAATTTATTCATTAATATTTACTTTATTGTTTTAAAAGTACTCCCCATTAGTAACAATATACATATTCCAATGCTTTTTCCAGTCTTTAAATGGCCATAGGAACGCGCTTTGTGTTATAGCCTTCAGTTCGAATTGTCTTTTATGGTTTTAATCGACTCAAAACGATGCCATCTGAGTAGCAATTTGAGTTTTGGGATTGAGACAAAGACGGAGCTTTTGGAACGATATTGGTTCAATTTTTGGCCAAAAACTCACGAACAAATTCAGTGTTCTTGACACCATGTGAGAAGCAACGCGTTTCATGTCAAAAATTTCAGATAAAATGACATGAAATTGTGTTTTTGAGATTCTCATCTTAGCTGCAAACTCTCTGATAGACATACGATGATTTTTGAGCAATAATTCCTTGATTTGGGTGATATTTCCGTTGACAGTTGATGATGATGAGTGTCCAGATTGTGGTTCATCATCGAAGGCTTGACGGCCCTCGTTGAATGCCTTAGTTGCCCTCGATAAACAATCCTCAGGGTATGCCTTTTTTAAAATTTCCAACGTTTGCGTGAATTTTCTTTAATTTTCAAAAAAAAAAAAATTAATGCAAATTCTATGATCAACTGATTTTGATATCGTAAAAATCGAACAACAATCACCATGTAACAAAAACTACTGTAAATTGTTTACTAATGAATGTAGCCTCATGAAATTTGATACATATGTCCTTGACAGATGTATCAACTTAAAAAAATAAAAGTTGACATTCCACAACTGCGTGCAGTTTAAATGAGAAAGTTCTGTTAGTTTTTGGACATAAGGTATTTATTGATTCACAGAAATGCCAAAAAAATATTATATTTGTTATTACTCTATTTTTTATATGAAAATATATTTACGTTCATTAATATTTTCAGGATAATAATATAAATATCTACTTTTTATAAATTTATGTTAATAGTAATATTATTTTGATAAATGAAATTATTAATGCTTATTTTTCTTTAGTTATTTATTTACAAACTAGTTAAATATTTATTAAAATGAAATGAAAAATATGTGTACTTTTTCATTTATAAGAGTATTAATTTTAGATGAATTTATATTTGCATATATTCAATTTTTAATCACTTTAAAATTTTCTTTATTATATAATATCTATTGAATTTTTACTATAGATTAATATTATTTTTTAAATCTGTATTTCGTAGTATATAGATATTGGTGATATTTTTTAATTCATTGAAATTTACTTTTCATACAAATAATACAATGTAACTTTTAAATGAGACTAAAGGATTTAAATATACATTTATTTCCATATTATCATTTATCATCCTTTTCTATTCTTTAGTCTCATTAACTCTTTGGAGCATGGCAGAGTTGAAAGTGTCCCACCTTTTTGATACCTAAATATACACGGTGGTTTTTTTTATACCACCTCGAAAAATTAAAATAGCTTAAAGAACGGAGAATTATATTAGTCCCATATGACACAGAGAGGCTGTTTACGTCCCACCCTCTAAATAAGAACTTAAATGACTTTTATTTATTTTTTTGTAATTTTACTTCCTTACTAATTAAAATAAACCAACTTTGTTAAATTTTATAAAAATAAAATTTCTATGCAACATGGGTCTTTTTATTTTTTAAAATTCCGTGCCCCGAAGAGTTAAGCGACCCTTTAATTGATAAAATTAAATTAATTTACGACATACATTCAATTTTCAAATAATATAAATTATTCCTCTCTGAATTAAATGTCTATTATAAATTACTGAAATTTTACAGATCTGAATTATGTAAATATGTAATTGATAAAATTTATTTTTTTATAAAATTTATGCTTTTCAAAATATAAATATTGAACAGAAACAAATTATTATTTTTACCAACAAAAAGATTTTATAATAAAGTTTTGATTTGTGATTTTTATATTTTTTCAAATAATTCTTTTCAATTATATGTGAAGTATTTAAAAATCTAAATCAAATTTTATATACAAAAACTGAAATGTTTATTAATTTAACTTAAATGTTCTATAATAAGTTCTTTTGCACATAATTATAGTCATCTGTGTCTGACATGGGTCTGTTCTGTAGCTGTTATCTCTTCTACTTCATTGTATTAATGTATCAATATTTGAACCATTATAATATTAGCATTGTTAATCAATCTGTTTCAATATTGACTCCGTTTGTACATAGATTTATCGAGTTAAATAAATAATTTACTAAATGGTCACATGTATTATTTGTAAATCAATTACTTAGTTTACAATTTAATGATATTTATAATGTACTTGTTATTTAACAACATATTTCAAAATTAATTTTATAATGAGAAGATATTTAATAAATTAACAAATCTGTTAGCTTTCAAAAAACAGTATAGTCAATTTTTATACTAGCACATTTTCTTAATTTGTATTACTAAATTCATTTTATGAAAAATTTAATTAAAAAAAATTGTCTATAATATATTCTTTTCAGTTAAATATAATTTTCTAACATCTGATTTAAAAAAAAAATTAAGTATTAAGAATTTAATTTCTTTTCATAAAAAACTTAAATATGTTTTAAAATGACAGTTTTAAGTTTATAAATGTAATTTAAAAAAGATTGTCTGATTAAAAATAATCAATAAAGAAATTATTAATAAAAATGCTTACTGTTTTTTTTATTTACAATATGTTGCTTTTTAAGATTAATTAACTAAAGTATATTGTGAAATTAAATTTTAGTCAAATACAAATACGATATCCATATATATATATATATATATATATATATATATATATATATATATGTGTGTGTGTGTGTGTGTGTGTGTGTGTGTGTGTGTGTGTGTGTGTGTGTGTGTGTAGCGTGGTAACTTATATGTTTAAAAGCATCATTTGTCATACATGTAGTTTATTGGGTCCATTTAATTGACATCATCAAATCGTGATGAGGTGAGCATATGTTTAGGTATACAAACATTCGTAATTTAAATGTTAGTCTATTCTGTACACCTGTGGAGATACATATATTTCATAAAAAATTAATGAGATCTTTAACTTTTTATATAAAGTACAAAATTCTTTTTTTAAAAAAGGAATGTATATTTACAATTTTAAATTTGGTTCATTGTTGATAAACACTTATTGATTATTTATTGATTAGTTTAAAAATAAAAAAGTATTTTTAAAATATTTATTACTAAATAATTACAAGTTACTTATATAATGTTTATTTTATATATGAACGTGCGGTTCTGTAATATGTAAAAAAAGTTAATTATTTATTAATTGTTAAAATTAATATATTTTCTTGTATTAAATGATTTAAATTGAATCATTTTTGTAATTTTTTTATATGTTCTGTTTAAATATCATTGATCACTTTTTCACTAATACATATTTGAATAGCTGTGCTTAAACATCAGAATACTACAATATAAAATCTAGAATAAAATGAACAATAAAAATTTGAACATTATTATGAAGATTTGTGAAATTGGGGAAAACAATTAATTGTTAATACATATTAGATGTACAAGTATGATTCCACCGTTTTTTACAAATAACGCCAATTTTTGGGGTAATTTATCAATTCCCTCAAAAAAAATTTCTTTTTTCAATGCAATCCATACAACAAGCCAATTTTTAACATCTTTATAAGAATTAAAGTGCTGCTTTGAAAGTGAGAGTGCCATCGATCGAAACAAATGAAAATCAGAAGAAGTAACATCTAATGAATATGGTGAATGGGGTTAGATTTCCCAGCCATGTGCTTCTAATGTTTCTTTTGCTGGTTTAGTAACGTGTGGTCTAACGTTATTTTGCAACAAATTTACTTTATTGTATCTATTGATCTATTTTGGTCGTTTTTGTTGTAAGATTAAAATTGATTAGTTGTTGCCGGTAGTGATCATTAGTAATTGTTTGATCAGGTTTCAATAGCTCCTGTGTTCTGAGCATTGAAACCTGATCACATTTCTGATCCTACCAAATACACAATATATCCTTTTTCCAATGTATATTTGGTTTTGCAGTCGATTTGATGCTTGTCCTGGATCTACCCATGATTTTTTGCTTTTTAGATTGTCAAATAAATCAATTTATCATCCCCAGTGACAATTTGATGCAAAAACAGTTTTCTTTTGAATCATGTAAGCAACATTTCACAAGTTGTTTTTCGTCTTTTGATACCTCTTTCTTTTAATTTATATAGCACCTATTTTCATTCTTTTTAATTTTTTCCCATTGCATGTAAACGATCAGAAATGCTTTGTTGTGCAACACCCAATGCTTCACTGAGTTGTTTTTGTGTTACTTGCAATTCTTCATCAGCACATTTTTTTGGTGTTTTCTCACGCTCTTTATCAATCACACCAAAATCACCACTTTTGATACGTTGAAACCATTTTCTACAAGTTTTTTCAGATAAACTATGTACATCATAAACTTCCATAAGTAATCGATGACTAAGCAGCAAATTTCTTTAAAATAAATAAAGTAAAATTTCCGCATATGCTGTTTTATTTGCACAAAATTCGACATTTTCAATACAAAAAAAATGTTATTTACATTTCTATCACGTATGACAAATTAAATGTTGAAGATTTTTCACAGCATATCAATATATAATAGATGGCAGTTGAGTATTTAATCTTAATATATAACCACAGCTACGAATATATATTAATCTTACGAATATATATTAATATATATTAATCTTAATATATACGGCGAAATCATACCTGTATACTTAATATTATGATTAATTTTTATCACCTTAATACCACAAACGCATTTCAATGACGATGCTATTATCATCATAACATCCTATTATAAAATTTGATACAGAGTATTGACGATGATGATGCATATAACATAGCACTCTGATGTTAGTGAAATACCCTTCGAAATGTCCATCAACTTTTAAATAAACAAAATGAACAATATATGATTATTGGAAGTTTTTATAATATGGCATTGGAGTGGCAATTCATTTATCTCAAAGTGAATTCGCCACAGTATCAAAATTAATAGTAATTAATATTTGTAAATTTAAGATATTTCATGTTATTAGATGTCTATATGAAACATTAAACCATTTTTAATCAAAATATATATCAATATTAAAAATACATATCAATATTCAAATATATATTATATGATTTTTAATAAATCTTTTAGCAAAGTGTGTAAGTAAATATTATAAACAACAAATAATTTTGATTATATATATATATATATATATATATATATATATATATATATATATATATATGTTTGTTTATATGTAAGTGCATAAAATAACTTTAAAATAGCCTGTTTATACAGTATAACAGAACCAATGTATGACCTATAATTTAAACGATAAGTGCAACTTGTATTAAGTAGTAATATGTTTATTCAAATAAATACATAATATTCTCAGCTGGTTAATACGGTTAATAATCCACGGACCTGATACCCAATTAAAACATAATCTTCTTATTATCATTATCCAAGTGATCTAACTATATCTATTTAGGGATGAGTTCGTTATGCTATGAAACTCCGGAATTAAAGTACAAAATTATTGGATTATTTGTATGGGATATTAAACTTTATTAAGTGAACAATTATTTATATCAAGTTAGAAGCTATTGTTAAATTAGTATACAGATTTAGATTAGAGTATTTAATTTAGAGTGCTTTTTGATGTTTTATTTGGAATGGTTAAGTATTTTATTCAGTTTGTAAATATTCACTTATTTATTTTAAATTTTACATATATATGTAAATTAGAAAATTTATTTTTTTTATTCTAAATCAAATGCTTTGATAACATTGTACAGTAAAGTGTACAAAAAAATAACATTTTTATTTAATAAAAAATAATTATTATTTTTATATTACTTTTATATGAATAATCGATTTAGTATTATGGATAATTCACTTTAACAAAATAAAAGAAAAAATCATAAAATTTTATTAAAGTTCTCAATAATAAATTATTATTTATTTCTTGAACTGATATCTATTTTTTTGATTATATGATTATCAGAATACTTGATGATGATTACATATTCATCGAATTATATATCAGTGATTAAAGTGAACAATAACTGTATCTGAATATTTTTACAAAATTTTATAATATTGTAATGAGTGATTTACTTATTGAATATAACTAGTGGCTAGAAATGATAATAAAATACATAAAACTTAACTTATTATTTTTTTGTATTAGAAGACTTAAATAAGATCAGTTTTATAGCATTTTTTCGTTCTTTCAATAGTTACTATTAACTTTATTCGCTGATACATATTTCAACGATCATGCTGTTGTCGCCATAGCAATCTATTATAAAATTTAGAATAAAGTAAACAATAATTAATTATTTAACATTTTTATTAAATCTTGTGGAATAAAAATGAATGGTTAAATTGTGTTAAACTAACATATTTTATATTATAAAATGACTACTTAACCCGTTAAGAGTTTTGTTTTATTTTGAGAATGTGTACTAGTGTGCTTAATTATTTCTAGACATGACGAGTATACTCGACGAAAATACAATAAATGCACTTGCTGTAAGATTGAGTTAAATTATAATAAAATGATGAATTTGTTTGGTTGTTTCTTTAAAATTTTTTTAATATTTGTAAGTAATTCACAAATGGTATTTATAAGACAATATTTTTTTAAAAAAAATTATTCCTTAAAAAAACAATAAAAAGTGCATATTTTTTTAATTGTTTTGTTGCTTTGAAATATTCTAAAATGTGCTAAATAACAGATATATTTTTTTTACCTAAATTTTACAATAAATAGCTAAAGCTACTTTTGTTCTACATGGCGATTATACTCGACATTAAACAAAAAAAATCCATCTTTTCACGACGAATATACTCGACATAGACGTTTAACGGGTTGAAACTCTAAACAAATTTATTAAAAATATATTTATGTATTTTTTTTACAAAATATAAAAAAAAGTTATTGTTATTGTAAGTTATTGAACATTTTCACTTAAAATTAAATTAGAAATATTTTTGAAATTTCATATTTATAAAATTAATTATATTTCAGTGAAATAAAATAATTCATTATTAATAAAAAATATGAAATTTAAATACAATAAAATATTTATATTTATTAATATGCTAATTTTTTATATACTGACAATTTTGGTATATTAATGAAATTTTAATATTTTATATATATATATATATATATATATATATATATATATATGTATATATATATATATATATATATATATATATATATATATATATATATATATATACATATATATATATATATATATATACATATATATATATATATATATATATATATATATATATATATATATATACAATCAGCCTTTTTCGATCCACTGCTGGATGAAAACCTCTTCCAATATATAAAATATTATTTAAATATAATATTTTCGTATAGTTCAGTTAAATTAATCTGTAACACAGTTTTATACTTTTATCTTCTTATTACTTTTTGGAAATTTTTAATTACTATGAATACTCATAAAGAGTGAATAACTTCAAACGTAGTATTTTAATTTAAATTTCGTTTTAAGCATCCAATATTTTACTATTACTGTGTTTCTAAAATCATAAATAACTCATTATCTATTCACATCTATAGTATATATATATATATATATATATATATATATATATATATATATATATATATTTGAATCTATTTTCATTCATATATATATATATATATATATATATATACTTTAGTAATAAACTGATATTAAAATTTATCAATTGAACGAGTTATAATAAATAATTTAGTGAATTGCAATAACAGACCAATAGTAATAGGACAGACTATTATATATACAGCATATATCATATAATCAAAATTTATTTTAGAATGATCAGTTTAGTGAATCGTATTCATTTAAATTTATAGATTACTCAATAAATTTTAATATTAGCAGCTTTTCTGAAAAAATGCAATTCAATTTGAACTTCCTTTAATTTAATAACAAGTAATTCTTTAAATAGAAATAATTAATCAGTGTTATTAAACAATTTTCTCAATTAAGAAATTGATTAAAAATATAAAATATAAATGATGTCATTATTAAATTATCTCTTCATTATAAATAAATTTAAATTATGTACGTTAAATTTATTTTAATAATAAATATTTTCAAATTCCTATTGAATACTGAAATTATAAAACGTATACGGTACTCGTTAATGAATTGTATGTAAAAATGAATTATTTTGTTATTCAGAGAAATTACCGTAATAAAAAATACAAATATATTTTTAATTATAAAACGAATCAATTAGTTAATATATCTGATGTAATAGGAAAATTATTTTTTTCGATTTGTATTGCGAAAAGGAAATTACGTTATACCTTTTATTGGTAAAAATTTACAGTTGCGCAAAAGGTATCCATGGATATATATATATATATATATATATATGTGTGTGTGTGTGTGTGTGTGTGTTTGTAAATTTCTGACTTCGTGAGATACAGCTACATGTTGAAACAATTTGTGTCTGGATCTGACAATTAAAAGTAGATTTCGAGCCAACACTACGATTTTAATTAAATTAAAATTTGCAAAATTTGTGTAGATATACCTTTATATATATATATATATATATATATATATATATATATATTTAAACCCTACCAATTTCATATTTTGTACCTTACTTTCCACTAAAATTTATGAAATGTGGTATGGGTATTTGTTGAAAACTGTTTTTATTAAAATTATAAAAACATTATTATTTTAAAAAACATTAATTTAGTTAGTTTGTATTTATACTATTGTAATATGAAAATGAAATAAACACATAGGTATTTATTATTCAATGTTTTTTGATTAAAATAAAATTATTTGTACATATACTAATATTATTATCATATGTTATTAAAAATTTACATATTTACATATATATATATATATATATATATATATATATATATATATATATATATATATATATATATGTGACAATTAAGTAATGCGACCGATTTTTTTTCTCGGCCTGTGGTAACACTGCGAACCTGTAACTCCGCCACCGTAATAGCAAATCCCTACTCTCTTGATTGAGACCTTGACCACCCTCGTACGATCATTTCTTCTCCAACTATTTAGTGTTTTGTAACAACGCGCGAGTAGTGCATGTCACGAAAATGGAACAGAGAAATTGAATGAACATCGCTCAAGATTGTCTCGAGCAGGTTGAAAGTGATCCTACTCTTCTCGATCGAGTTATTACTGGTGATGAAAGTTGGTTCTTTCAATATGTATTGGCTATAGAAGGCGAGAATGAGCAAGTCCAAAGTGAAAACCATGTTGATTTGCTTCTTCGACAACAAAGGGGTGGTTCACAAAGAGTTCGTACCACCTGGACAAACCGTAAATCAAGTATTCTACCGCAATGTGCTCGAAAAATTAAAGGGTGCTCAGAGTGCGTCCAGAGATACTTGGGTTCTGCATCACGACAATGTACAGTGCGTTCAGTGTCTCTTTTGATTAAAATATCGCAACGTTACCACAACCGCCCTATTCACCGGACATGTCACCCTGCGACTTTTTCCTATTCCCCCATATGAAAAAATTCGTCAAAGGTCGACATTTTGACTCCGTTGAAGATATCCAAGAATCTGTGACGAGGGTACTCGGAGAGGTCTCACAAAAAGTGTTCCAGAATTGTTACGAAAACTGGAAAACTCGCTGGAATAAGTGTATTGATGCGGGAGGGGACTACTTTGAAGGGGATCACAGCGATGTACCTTAATTTTTAAATATACTCGATTTTTAAATTTTGTCGCATTACTTAATTGTCTGACCTTGTATAACCAACCGGTGGTGTAGTAGATAACATTTTTATATGAGAAAAATTCGTTCGATCTTTGTTTGGAATATAATACCTTTAACCAAGATGAAGGCAAATTTTATAAAAAGTAATTCTAATTAAAAAAAAATCACCAACCCTTCTGATCAACGTGGTGAATAGAGTAGAGTGTTATTCAACTAAATTTCCATTTGATTAAAAGTGTAATTAAAAATTTAGTCATAATTTCTTAATCGTAAAAACCTAATGACTAAATTTTCATTGGATTAATCGTGCGACTAAAAATAATTTCATTTTAGTCCTTTTTAAATAAAAAAATAATCGTATAAAAAATTAGTTAAATGAAAATTTAGTCAGATAAAAGATATAAAAACCGACTAAAATCTCAAGTTAAGTTTTTTTTTCTTCCCTCACGTATTTGCATCTTCTTCGGAAATGAATTTCTTTGTTAAATAGAATTCATTCCATTTCACTATCTAAAAGATGAGATGAAAAGTGTGAATGAAATCCTTATTTGTCTTTTATTTTAACTGTTTTACATATTCACGTGAAAATAATTTAGGAATTTATTATATTTCATTAATAATCCTTAGAATTCAATTTCATTAAAATTAAAAGTGAAATTTTATTAAAATTACAGATTAAATTTCATTAAGAATAATTTGTAATTTCTTCGAACAATGTAATTTAATTTGAAAATTTGATTTTTAAGTTTTGAATACTTTTCCTAACGATTTAATTATTAGTCACATTCAACTAATATTTTATAAAATAAGATAATTCAAATATAACGCCTAGATTTGCGTTTTATTAAAAAGAATTATGTGTATATGGTGGTGTATAGGAAAACATGTGTATAGTTTCTTTCGTCTCTTTTTAATAAAACACAAATTTAGGCGTCGCATTTGGATGGCTATATTTAACTAATATTGCACAATTTTAAATATGTAAATCAATCAATTTATTAATAATTTATTAAATAAAAAATTGGTTATTTAACCAATTATGACCAAAAAAAATCATTAATGATTGATTTATTAGTCGTTAGTTACTGAATGATTTCAAAACGACTAATTTCAAATCAATTTTTAGTCATTTGAAACGATTCACGAATAATTAATCAATCGTAATTAACGAAGCATTTTACAAAACTAAAATTTTAGCCTTTAGTTACCAATAGCATAATTTTTGCCCTACTCTAGTGGTATGTATGATTAAGTAATATTGAATAGTAACATTTATTGAAGATTTCGTTCAGTAGTGATGATAGAAATGATGGAGGATATATATATATATATATATATATATATATATATATATATATAGAGAGAGAGAGAGAGAGAGAGAAATAGAGAAAGAGAAAGAGAGAGAAAGAGAGAGTTTTAGTGTGATATAACTTTAAATTCAATCTCTATCGAAAGTTCTATCTTACCTAAAAAAAACACCTATATCATACCTTGATATGTACATACACACACATATGAATATTCAAACGTATTATTTTAATTTCGTTTCAAGTATTCAATATTTTACTATTGCTGTCTCTCTAAAATCATAAATAATAACTAAATATCTATTTATATTTATAGTAATATATATATATATATATATATATATATATATATATATATATATAAAGACTATTTATTAGGTTTATTTATAGTATATATATATATATATATATATATATATATATATATATATATATATATATAAAGACTGTTTTTTAGGTTAGATAGGACTTTCGATAGGTTCAATTTAAAGTTCTATCATTCTTAAACAATCTCTCTTTCTCTTTCTCTTTATCTATTTATATATCTCTCTCTCTCTCTATCTATATATATATATATATATATATATATATATATATATATATATATATATATATATATACACGTAAATATAAAAATATTAAACCAAAATATCTTATCTGGAATGCAAGAGCAGTACGTAGAGTGAAAACGTAATCTTTTGTGATTGGTGTGAGATAACCATTACATATTTTACATACCCTGCGATCTTAGGTATTGCAAACACAGGCTGCTTTGTCAATTTACTTAAGAGAAGATGTTGTCTTTATCGGAGGGTAAACTATAACCTTGGACCGTTCACTAAAAGCCTACAGTGTAAACAGGTAACATACTATGGACACAGCTACTTGCAATCTGTCACCAATGTTGAAATTTAAATACTTCATATATTTCGTTTAGAAAGAATTTAGTCTATTAATATTCAATTTTTTGGAATTTTTGAAACAAATTTCATTGTTAAATCGTTTTAGTATAAACATTTTTTTGCCTACAAATTGAAATGAATGATATATATATATATATATATATATATATATATATATATATATATATATATATATATATATATAGGGTCGTTCGAATGTGCCATTTAGATTAGTGTTTTATTAAAAACAAAAAACGAAACTATACACATTTTTTATTAAAACACAAATCTATGCGTCACATTTGGATGACTATATTTATAATTGCAACGATTATTTTTGTTACCTTTACGTCTATAAGAGAAAAAGTTATATTAACGATAGTATTTGTTATAAAAACGCATAAAAGAATTTTCATTGCATTGCATTTGCTGTTAAAAATAAAATAATAAAATAAAAGTATTAAAATAAAAAATTAAAATACAAATAAACATTAAAATAAAACATTTTTTTAAAAACCTATTCCTATAATTAACTAAAATAAATTGAAAAAACTATTAACTAAATTCAGAATGCTTAAAATCGATTTACTTTTAATTTAATGAATTATAAAAACATAGATTTGAAATAGTACAATTATTAATTTTTTTTTCACGTTACGTTACAAATATATAATGTTTTTTAAGCGTGATAGAACTTTAAATTAAATTTCTATCAAAAGTTCTATCACACTTAAAAAATCACTCTTTACCATATCTTATATATATACACGTATATATAAAGCTGTTTTTAGGTTAGATAGAACTTTCGATAGGAATTCAATTTAAAGCTCTATCATGCTTAAAAAAATAGTTGTATAAGAAAAATCATAAATATATTCTAACTTGTTAGTAAATGCAAATTAAATATATTATAATTATATTATATGTACTATTCAACTGTTATGTAAGTATTGTCAAAGAATTAATTAAAAAACAACATATTTTTTATTAAAAAAGTTTACTTAAAAATATACGAATTATTTTTTTCGTTAGTTCTCATTCCCTAAAACGTTTCAACGTATTATTGATCCTATTACTCTCTGTATTGAGATGTCGAATGTCTCACTTTAGCGAAGAGCTCTTCAGTGCTACGAAAATAACAAATGTTTTCTATATAGCAGCTTATTCGTTTGATTATTTTGAACCGAATATAATGTATAGTTTGATTAAATTAGTCTGTTGTTCAGTTCGTTAATATGTTATTATATTGTTATCAATAAAAATAAAAAGTTAATATCAAGCACAAATATATTGGATATTTTATATATATATATATATATATATATATATACATAATTATTTTCAATATAAAAAAATAGTTTTTGCCATAACCTAAAATTGCTAGAAAACATAATATATTTTATAATTGATTAAGTCTATTAAAAATGTATGATTATTTCAATATAAGGGGTAATATTATTATTAAAAATCACAAAAGAATTATTGTAAAACGAGGTTTGTTAAGTTTAATAATGTAATTTTTAAAATTATTCTATTTAAAATTTCATTTTTAATAAATATTTGAGTATTTCGAAAAATATGATTACGTAACTTTATATAAACTATAAATTGAAAGTGTATTAAGTTAAATAGAGATAACTGGCTCATTTAAAATTAATAATTATTTAACAAAGTTAGATAGTGGACGTCGACGTGTGTAATTAACGTACACTATTCATTATAGAACCAATGGTAGGCAAGTTAAATGATTATAGACCGTATATATATATATATATATATATATATATATATATATATATATATATATATATACGAGTATATATATATATATATATGTATATAATAGATTAGATATATCGCTGCTATATGTTTGTAGTATATAGATAGATAGATAAATAGATAACATATATGTAATGTAGATATAGTTTTAATGTCATATATTTTTATGTTCTTTATTTATTTTTTCATATTGTCATATTTATCTTATGTTTATTTTCAAAGTTACAAAAACCAGAAATTGATCTTTATAGGTCTATTTCTACAAATATTCAAGGATTGTGCCTGTTATAAATCAACACCCCTATCTTATCCTATCAATAAATTACGTTCTATGTACGGTTTTCAATATTCGGAGTATCATTTCAGTCAAATAAATTTCATGAATTGAGAAGTGTGTACATTTTATTACATTAACATATTTAATGTAGAATTTAGTTACAGATACTAATGTTTATATATATATATATATATATATATATATATATATATATATATATATATATATATATAGGGTTTTCCATTGCGCTGTTCAAACGTTTAAATGGAATTAAAATAAAAAGTATTTAATTTATTAGTCATATTTTTTATTTTTAACATATTCTGTGGCTTAATGATAGAACACGAATTCACTCATATGACCACTACAACTTCGCTAGACATAGTGCATTCATTTAGTCCAATTTTTAGCCATTATTTCACAAAATTATGGTCCAATTTCATGAATTACGAGTCCAATGTTTATTTTAATGCTTTTGTTGTTGATGGTTTATCAGCATAAACCAATGATTTCACATAATCCCACAGAAAATAATCCAATGGATTTAGATCACATGATCTTGGTGGTCAATTGATGGGTCCATTTCTGAAATAATGGACTCATTAAACTTTTGTTTAAATAAGTCTATTGAAGTTTTTATAATTTCTAATCTTGTTCAATGATAATTTGGTAAACTATACTGAGTTGAAATATCATAATGAGATTAAAAAAAAATAAAACATGGCTGCCACCAACTGTAAAATTCTATTGGAAAACCCTATATATATATATATATATATATATATATATATATATATATATATATATATATATATATTTGCTTATATTGGTGTTTTGATATAATTGCATATACTTAAAAAAATGTTTTCATTTGATTTCAAGTTCCCCATTAAAATATTATTGTTATTAAATAATTGTAAATTTTTTTGATAAAACATGATTCTGATTAAATATTGTTGTTGTTATCTTCGTTTAAAACTATGAATACATTTATTTTATACAAATAAATCATTTATTTAGATATCTAACAATTTTATATATATTCAATAATCACTTATTATTCATTTTATTCGCTGACATGTATTTCGATATTTTTTTAATCATAAAAAACTTGATAGATAATTAATTTTTTTCATAGTGATTATATGATCATCTCAATTTACACCAGTAAATGAAGTAAACAATATAAATTAATTAACATATTTATAACATTTGTAGTGTTGAGGTAAATAATTCATTTGTGTAAAAATTAATGTTTCCTATCTACATTAATTAATTGCATAAAGTTGATTATAAATAATAAATGAACCATTTAACGAATGTATTATTAATTTTTAATATAATTCAAATAATGAATTTACTCTATAATTAGTAATTACTTAAAAGAGCTGAATTATTTATAATTCATTTAGAATAATTTAAATATTTAAATCAGTGTGTTTAAATTTTATTCAACCAGACAGTTAATCAATAATAAATATTATGTTATTGCATATTAAAGAATAATATATAAAATATTTATTGCAATAAAATATCAACAATAATAGAAAAGGATATAAATATTGTTTGATCATTTAAAACCGAATTTATATATTTTATAATAATTACAAAAATTATGATTAAGAATATTTTAATTAAATTAATATAAAAAAATAGTTTTTGCCATAACCTAAAATTGTTAGAAAATATAATATATTTTATAATTTATTAAGTCTATTAAAAACGTATGATTATTACAATATAAGGGCTAATATTATTATTAAAAATCACAAAAAAATTATTGTAAAACGAGGTTCGTTAATTTTAATAATGTAATTTTTTTAGACGAGTATATATTTAAAAATAAAATAAATATCCATAACTATTAAAAGTAAATGTAAAAAATTATTTACAATAATTATTTATGAAAAATATTATACTTATTTTAATTTGTATGTCATTTATTTTAATCATTTTAATTTTTAATTTCTTGTTTAATAATTGCATTGTATTGAGAACTTATATATTAGGAGTACCTATAAGTAATGCTGTTTTACAAATTTTTTTTTTTGGAAAAGGAGGGTAATTTTGAAGTAAAATATTCTTCGAATGCAGTGTTGACACTGAAAAAAATCACATTACTTATGGGTACACCTAATATATATATATATATATCATCATCATCATCATTACGCCCACATCAGTCCACTACTGGACGAAAGCCACAATGAATGCTAACATATATATATATATATATATATATATATATATATATATATATATATATATATATATATATATATATATATATATATACATATATATATACATATATATATATATATACATACATACATACATACATACATACATACATACATACATACATACATACATACATACATACATACATACATACATACATACATACATACATACATACATACATACATACATACATACATACATACATACATACATACATACATACATACATACATACATACATACATACATACATACATACATACATACATACATACATACATACATACATACATACATACATACATACATACATACATACATACATACATACATACATACATACATACATACATACATACATACATACATACATACATACATACATACATACATACATACATACATACATACATACATACATACATACATACATACATACATACATACATACATACATACATACATACATACATATATACATACATAATTACATACATACATACATACATACATACATACATACATACATACATACATACATACATACATACATACATACATACATACATACATACATACATACATACATACATACATACATACATACATACATACATACATACATACATACATACATACATACATACATACATACATACATACATACATACATACATACATACATACATACATACATACATACGTACATACATACATACATACATACATACATACATACATAAATACGTACATACGTACTTACATACATACATACATATACATCACTTGATTACCTCCAATTTTTTGACAACTATTTTTTTCAACAATTCTCGACGACTTGATAAAATTGAAGAAATGGATAAAGCAAATTAAGACACATGTCTTAAGATTGACCATAAAAAAAGAAGAGTATTATATAAGAAAACACAAATGAGACTGAATAGTTTAGACATATATTGACTTGTTTACTATCATTTATTATCTTTTAGTTTCATTTAGGCCACACTATGTAATGAATTTACAGATCTACAAAAAAACAAATGAGAAGGAATAGAAATAAAAGAATTTAAAAACTGTGTAAAATTTAGGACAAATTATTAACATAAAATGAACATTCGAATGAAATTATCAGAAAAATAAAAATGGGGGTGTCTATTTAGAAAAATCGTCTTTATTATGAAATCGATTATTCTATGTTCGAAGAAAAAAAATAATACATTCTACTTGATCTCATTTGTGGTAATAAAACATTGAAATTAAATTGCTGAATAATTTATTGATTCTAAACAATAGACAGAAGCATGAGAAAGATGTATTTTAGGAATAAAACATAGAATTAAGAAGAGAAATGATTGATACGAAAATAGAAGTTTCGATTTTTATAACGAGAATTACAAGTTTAATAGGAAAATGTTCTAGTCATATACCATTGATGGATAAGATAAATTTTTGTTTGGGCACTCAGAAATATAAAAAGGTCAAAGAAAAGAAATTTGTCACCGTAGGGTAAAAATTCAATATTTAAGATTTTTCGAAAAATTATTTATTGGGTCGTTCGGAAAATAATTTCGTTTTTTTCAGGAAAATGAATGACAATTTTTTTATAGTATATAAATATTTTATTTAATTATATATTGACTATTTTGATCCAGTACATTTTTCCATCTTTCTGTTAGTAGCATAACTCCACGCTTGTGCAACTTCTGATTTTTGCTTGCAAAAAAACTGATCCAAGTGACTTTTGACATCCTCATTTGAACTAAATGTTTTGCTGTTTAGAGAGTTTTGTAAAGACCGGAAAAAGTAATCATCGGAGGGTGTCAGATCTGGTAAATATGGTGGGTGAAGTAACCCATTCTATCCAATTTGTAACAGCTTTTAGCGAGTCATCAAACTTGTATGAGGTCTGGTGTTATTATGGTGAAACACTACACCTTTTCTGTTAATTAATTCTGGTTTCTTCTGTTTGATGGAATCACTCAATTTGTCCAATTGGTGGTATTACACTTCCGAATTAATTGTGGAATTATCTGATAGAAGCTCAAAAAAAAATTCTCTAGAAATCTCACCAAATAGAGAGCACTACGTTTTTTTGAAGAATATCGGTTTTCGAAGTGCTTTGAGCCGGCTCATCTCTTCTGTTCCACGATTTTTCCCGTTTAACATTGTTGTAAACAATCCATTTTTCATCCCCAGTTATGGTTTGCTTCAGAAATGGCCCACTTTCTTTACGTTTAAGCAGCAAATTACAAATGTCATGCAACGGTACAAATCTCTTTCTCTGAGAACATGTGGAACCCAAATATCGAGCTTTGAAATAAAATCAAGTCGCTTCATGTGGTCATGAACGGTCGAATTCGATAAATTCAATCTCGTAGCAATTTCTCGTTTTTTTATTC
>CP092089.1:9175125-9185125 GCA_029203775.1 Neoneuromus ignobilis | reverse complement strand
GAATCGGTCATTTTTCTGAAAGTGATAGAGCAAGTGAGAGAATCTTTAACTTCAATGGAAACAGATTAAAGTGATACCCACGGGAACACATCAAGAAAAACAGTAAAGCCTTTTTGAGGCATCATTTACGCAGACCCATAGCTTTCTACTCTACTAAAACCAACACGAATTTTCCCTCGGGAGATACGGACTTATTGTCACCATGTCTATGTTCTCTGTGAAAGCAAAAAAAATATTAAGAGAAGGAACTTCATTTTGAACTTAGTGTTGTATAACATAAACGTAAAAGATTACTGATTTATTGAAGGTTTATGTTTCATTAGAGATAAGTTGTAATAAAAACGCGACGACAATAAAAACGATTTTTTTTTATTTTGATTTAGGAAAAGTATGATATAATATAATTCATCTATCTACGTCTATCTATTTATATCTATGTTAATTTTTCATTAAATATTAATATTTACTCAAATATAAAAAAGATAATTTAAAAATGCTATTGTTTTAATCTTAATTTTTAATTCTAGTCATTTTCAATAATAAAATTTAATGTATAAAGTTAAAATCATAAATGAAATTTTTTTATATAAAATATTTTTATCATTTGGTATTTTTGAATTGAATAAATATATATCGGGTGCTTAATCATCAATTTATTTTGAATTAAGAAATTTAAAAAAATATGAAATATTTATATTTTTATTTGAGACTTGGAAATATCTTATCATATATGTAAAATTAATAAAAATATCAATTTTTAAAATATTCATAAACTAAAAATTCTCAACTGAAGAAAAAATTCGTAAATGTTTCTAGCTACAGCTGTAACCATTGAATGCAGACGCTACGATGACTGAGAGTAACTAGCGTGTACATTTTTAACAAAATTAAATGTGTAATTAAATTTTAAATGACAGCCATGATCGTTCACTAATATGTTCCAACATAGAAAGATTTCCTATCTCAGCTTGCGTAATAACTCGCAAAGTAATAAACCGCTAATTTACGGAGTTGAAGAACTTCAAAAGCACTAATTATCACTAATTGGTCATAAAGAAACGAAAATATAGTATCCGAGCGGTTAAATTCAACTTTTCACTGACGTCATTCTCAACGCAAAAATCTTACTTAGGATTTTACCACGAATTTTTAAAGTTTAATCGTTGGAAAAATTTGAATAAATATTGTATTAAAATAATTTCCCTTTTATTCTGATTGTTTTTATGGAAATAAAAATGTTTAATTATTTATATTACGTGTTGAACATATAGATTTTAAATATTAATATATATTAAAAAAAATATTTAAATTCAAAAGTATTTTTTGATAATGCTATGTAATAATTATATATATATATATATATATATATATATATATATATATATATATATATATATATATAGGGTGGCCAAAACTGAACTGAATGGTTTAGAGACAGACATTTACTTGTTTACCATCATTTACTATTTTTATTATTCTTCAATTTCATTTGGGCCACATTAGGGTCATCCAAATATGACGCCTAGATGTCAGCACTGTATAATGTTAACATATCATATCTTTTCAAATAATATAATAAGCCTTTTTGTTTTAGAAGAAAATTATAATTTTAACCATGTATAGTTATTTATTGCAGCAACGCATTTAAATTACTCAAACTCATTATGAAAATGGGCGTTCTTTGTAAAATACTCAATGAAAAATTTGTTATTTTTTTAGTATAAATAATCGGCTAAATCAGATTTAAATTCAAAGATTAGTAAAAACATTCGAAGCAACTGATTGTGTTATTGATAAACCAAAAAGTGGAACACAAAAAACTAATGAAAACATGAAAACATTGCTGCTGTAAGTGAAAGTGTTGACAATGAAACGACAACACTTATTTTACATCGGTCACCTGAATTGGGCATATCTTATGGCTCTTTATGGAGGATTTTGCATAAATATTTGCATTTACACTCGTATAAAATTCAATTCATCTAGACATTAAAAAAAAAGATCATTTACAACGCCGTAATTTTGCTAGTTGGATTATTGAACAACAGATCAAGCAAAATTTTGTTTAGTGATGAAACTCGTTTCAAAATAGATGGATTCGTAAATAATCAAAATTGTCGTATCTGAGGTGATAAAAATCCTTGAGTTATCCATGAAAAATCTCTGTTTGGTGTGCATTTTGGGAAAATGGAATCATTGTGCTATTTTTATTCGAAGATAATCCCAGAAATGCTGTTACTGTGAATGCTGAGCGATAACTATCAATGTTGAGTGACTTTTTATGATCAGAATTGAATGGTATTGATGTGTTTGATGTCTATTTTCAAAAAGACGGTACTACATATTATACAACTCGAGGAAACATTCAATTTTTGTGATCGAAATTTTGTCACCGTGTAATTTCAAGAAATGCAAATTTCAATTGGACTCCAAGATCATGCGATTTAACATCATTAGATTTTTTGAAAAGTTGAGTTTATACTAATAATCCCAAACAATTAATGACGTAAAGAACAACATTTGAGTAGTAATTCATGAAATAAATTCAGCAAAATATCGAAAAGACATTGAAAATTTCGATATTCGAATTTATGTTTGCAAAACGATATTCTGTTTTACATATATTTGTAATAAATCACATTTTTAATCAAAAAATCAGATTGAAAAAATTCTAAGTAATTTGTGTTTTATTAAAAATAAATACGTAGGCGCGTTTTTTGGATGACCATTTATAATTTAATATTTATTTTCATTACATGTAATAACAAATAAAATAATTTTCTTATAATGAAGTAAATTTTAAATCTAACTCCTATTTTTATATCATTTTTATTTTAAATAACTTAAGCTTAAGACAATCGAATTAAAATAGTTTTATTAAAATAGTAATTTTCAAAAAATATATATTTTAACTATTTTTGATAAATATGTAAATTCCTTTTTATTTTTTTTATATCAAGTGTAATGTCAATTTATTTTATAATATTGTACGCTTTTAAATATTAAACAACACCCAAATTAAAGTAGTTAATAAATATTTACAGACAATATTTTACTGTACTTTTAGTGAAGAAATATATTTTTGTAATTGTTTGATATAAAGTTTATTATTTTGTAAAAAAATTGTATTAGTACAAAAATTTATAATAATTTAAAAAAATACAGAAATTATTTTTTAAAAAAATATAAAAACTTTCTGAAAGAAACGTTCTTACAATTATTTTTTTAATAAAAGTTACTTCTTTATAAAAATAAATATTCAAATATAATCTTTTGATTATTAAAATAAAATATATTGAAATTAATTACAATAACATACATAAATTAAGTTAATCCACGATGAAAGTTTATTTACTTTCTTTTATCAATATAGTTTCGTATAACTTTCTCAAACTATATTATTTGCAAAGAGAAGAGTGATTTAAATATCTCAACTATATTTTCTACTGAAATCTATTATCCCTGTTAGATATTTTTTTTTTACTTTAAAGATTATATTTTATGACAACTATTTGCCATATAAATAAGTTTCCATACTTGTACTAAAATGTATCTCGAGACTTCATTATTGGTAGCGTAAGTTAGTTTTAAAGACAATATCAAATTCGAGTTTTCAACTAATTCAACAAACATTACAAAACTTTCAGTTTGCCGAGTGTTGAAACTTAGGGTGATGAAAGCACCACTGTCGAAGCCAGTATTTGCATGTCATGAACTTACCGAAACTCGCAGTTGGTGTTGAAACAATACTACCACATCGTTAGAAAATCTGTTAATTCTCTTTTAAATCGAAAAGATGATACTAAAAAAAGTTTTATTACGTTTTACATAGATTATAAATTTTAATGTCTACTATTAAATATGATAATGGTCTTGTATACGGAAGTTGTCTTGTTACACTTGAATAAAAATTAAATAATTGATTTTGAACGATGTAAGCTAATATTTTTGGTCAGGCAGTGACTGTTCTGTTATTTAGTAGTGAATTAAAATAATAAATAGTTTATATCTAAATCAATTATTTAACATACATTAATTTTTTATATGGAATGTAAGTACATATCCATATATTCTGGAATACATGTTTCGTGAAATTCAATATTAAAAATATTTTTCAATAAAATCATTTGTTGTACTTTTTTTGTCATTTCCATATATACATATAGAGGTATATTTATTTTTATTTTGAAATATGTAGGCATCATGAATATATTATAGAACTATCACATTAAATAAAGTTTATATAAATATCTAACAACAGTAAAAATAAAAATATGTTTGAAGTCATATACGTTACTTCCTTGCACATTCTTTTCTATTTATAATGTATACGCTTTTATCGTTCGAATATTTCTGTTATACTCGAGATGAAATGGAAAAATTGCAACATATTTTCAGATAAGAAAAAAAGAAAATAGCGCGTACATAAAACGAACTCTCGGAAAAATCAATTCTAATATTTCTCTGTTTACTGCTTGCCGGTTCATTGAGTGTATGAAGTATTGGATTAAGTGAAGTATCAACAAAAGCACGCGTACTATCGAATTCTCAATCAGAAACGACTTATTTGAAGTGCGCCCAGGACGAATTCTATTTAATCGTATTAGGTTCAAATGTCGCCAACAACTGTGCGCACGGTCGCTAAAACAAGTAAACAAGAGCTATCGCAACGACGGGACGCAACGAACCGCCACGGCTCACTTGTGTGTCCATCAGAGCTTGAAATGGTCCCCAGAGCTTTTGGATTGCGAGACCCTCGAAGGGTCTGCGTCGAGGTCGGTATGCACACGTCCGTTCGCGTCGTATTCGTTCGTGATGCTCGTTTTCCTACACTGTGGACCCACGGTGGTCCGGCACGGAATTACCAAATTACCACACCGAGCCTCTATAATCGCTCTGTACACCTATTGACAGAGACGGTGGTGTCGTAAATTTCAACTTGATAAGCCTTTGAGGCAATACAAAGCGAATTAACTAACAACAAAAGGCAGTCATCATTCGTGTTTTCGATGTGATTCGTTCATTTGAAGTTATCTGTTTTACGACACTGGGGATAAAACAATTAATAAGATAAAAGTTGTACAGATACGACTTGCGGTGGTAAATATTTCAATTATCCCTGTCTAAATATATTCTAACAATTTTATTGCTTGATAAACACTTTTATATCTCAAAATCATTGATAAATTCATTTTTATCTGCAAGGATTAGAATGTTTTAATTATTTATTAATTCGCTTTAAATTTATGTACTTCCAGTGTATAAGTGTATTTTATTAAAATATACTTATTTATACTAAAAATATAACTGAGCTCCACTTCAAAATCCATTAAAAATAATAAATTTTCCTGGAACACAATTTTTCATAACTGAACAATTCACTCCAAATTTACATGATTTTTTAATAGTATTCAACAATTATTACAATTATTAGAAAACTCTGTTACAAATTTTTATAATCAAATATTTGATATAAAATTATAAAAAAAAATCAATGAAAAATAAAAATAAACAGTATACGTTTTGATTGTCAATAGCACCTAATCATATAGTAATAACCAAATTTTAAATAAATACATATAATAACAATTAAATAAAACCAACTTGTATTAAATACTAATTGCATATTTATTTTAAAAATACTAATAATTAAATAAAATATAAAAATAATCAATGACATATTAATTTGTAATATTTTGTGCAACTACAGGATTTTCTAATTAGCACTTCAGAAATTTAAATGAAAATAAAACAAAAAATATTGAATTAATAAGTTATTCTTTTTATTTTTAAAAATACTCGTGTTCTATGGAATTAATAATAAAATAAAATTTCACTCATATGACCCATCACGACTTTTCTTGATAAAGTGCATTCATTTAGTCCCATTTTTAGTCACTCTTTCACATAATTGTGATCCATTTTCATGAATTACAAGTTCAATATTTATTTTTAATGTTTCTGTTGTTTATGGTTTAACAGTATAAATCAATGATTTCACATAACTCCACAGAAAATAATCCAATGGAGTTAGATCACATGATCTTGAAGGCCAATTGATGGGTCCATTTCGTGAAATAATCAACTCATTAAAGTTTTGTTTCAATAAGTTTTTACAATTTCAAAGCGTTGTTGAAGGGTTAAACGTTCCATGATAATTTGAAAAATTATACTCAGTTGAGATTTCAAAATAAACTTAAAAAAAATTCAAACATGGCTGCCACCAGCTGTCAAAATTCGGACATTCTTATTGGAAACCCCTATATATTCATATCTAAGTAATTTATTTCAAGAAAAATGAACTTTTTAAAACATTCTTATTATTAAAAATATTTATTACAAAAAAATCAGTTAATGCGATTGCTTTATTTTAATTTGCTACTTAATTAAATTGAAGTAAAATATTTTTTTTTCTTATTCGTTCAAATAATTTGTTTGTTTAAAATATTAGGTTGGCAAGTATCTCCCTTCCGCTTTTTTTTTTTTTTGTACATAGCTGCGAAATTCAAAAGACCAGAAGGCGGAAGGGAGATATTTGCCAACCTAATATTATAAATTCAATTATCAAAAAAAGTATATGTGAGAATACATTTATTTGTATGTAGTGATAAGTAAAATATGTTTACACACACATACACGCATATATACGAGGGTCGTTTGATAAGTATGGTAAAAAAGTAAGAAAAATTAAATTGAAAAATTTAATTAAATTATTTGTTGTTTTGAAACTGTGGTTGATTCACTTTACACAAATGAATTTTAACCCCAACAACACAATAGTTTAAAGTGTTCAATAATCACTTATTATTTATAATTATATAGTCTATAATTTTATCGGCTAATGCATTTCGATGACGACGCCATCATCATCAGAGCCTTTCTGTTAAAATTTAACCGATATAATTATAAACTATATAATTATAAATAATAAATGAACAATAAGTGATTATTGAACACTTTAAATCATTGTGGTGTTGAGGTTAAAATTCATTTGTGTTAATTAAATTAATTAATTAATTAAATTAAACAATAAATACATTTACTATACTTATCAAACGATCCTCGTATATATATATATATATATATATATATATATATATATATATATATATATGTATGTTAAATTAACTTTGTGAAGTTTAAAATATCAAAAATAATTATTCAATTATTAGACATAAATTTAATGTTCTTAATTGTTAATACATTTTTGTTTATAAATTAAACGATGTAATGGAACAATTTTATCAAAGATTCTCTTGAAAATATCAGTGAATCAATATCCACGTTGAGTGACTTAATGCGCCATTTAAAATTCCCAGGAGGTGCTACTATAAACCATCAAGAGAGGATAGCAAGAATGGCTACAATTCGTGGCTAAATATAACTGAAACCTGAAGAAAGCATGATATATATTTAATATATATTAGACGTGAATATATATTTACATATTATGAATGTTATATTTTATTAAATAAATATATATATTGTATATACAAATATATTTTGTAATAAATGGACAATTGATTATGATATTAAATTTATATAAAATGTTTTAATTAAAAATAAACAGAACTGGAAAATATTAGTCTTCTTTTAAATGAAACTCAGTTCTGTTTTCAGTTTTACATTTGAATTCAGAGAAGTTCTTTCAGTTAAGAGTGACGCGTAAAATAAGAAACAAAACAAATCTTTCCCATATGAACGCGCGGGAGATATTCGGAAGAAATAAAATATTTGTTTTCTTAATTTCCGCTTATTCCACTTTATCTTTTGAAGGAAAATTGAATGTCCTCGATAATGTCATTGATAACATGTAACATATTAACGAGATGACCGAACAAGATTAAAGTTTGCTGAGTTCACATTTCGTAGTTGACGATTAATGGCATCATTATAATAGTCAATAAAATCAATGATTTATTCTATAGTGACAGTAATTATTTCATATTTATCTGTCAAGATATATCTTAAATACTACGAAATCAAAAAAAATATTTATTTGTATTTATTTAATTATGTTTGATATTTGATTAAACGAATTAAAATATATTAAAGTATTTTTTTTAAAAAGGTTAATTTAATATTTCTTAAATCACTTTATTGGCTAAACACCCTATTTAAAAATGATAAAATATAAAATACAATAAAATTGTAAAAACGTTTATGTTGTATTAAAATATTCTCTGTTGTTGAAATAACATGCGTAATGTTTTTCTACGACATGCATTCTGTTTTCTTTTATTGATGCCTCTTTTGATATGCTATTTTGAAAACTTTACAACTAACATCATGTTGATGATGATATCGAGATTTATGTAGCTTAAAGTCACTTCCTTTTTCAATCAAATAAATGTTGAATTGTCAATGCCAATATTCTTTATGTTTTGAAAACATCAATAAAAATCGAAGAATTTAAGCATAGGTTATTTTGTTTATGAAAAAATAAACAAAAATCATATTAAAGTATATAATTATTTTATTGGAATTTCTTTACAAAAATAAATCACAATAAATAAACAAGCCATCTAGTTTAAAGAAGTAAATTGGCTAAATTAGTTTACGTGATGAAAATCATCTAAATGAAGTTCATATTTATACATATATATATTGGATTAACTCATAAATTATCAAGATACAAATTTTATGACATTAAAATTAACAAAATATTGATAAAAGATAGATTTTTAAGCAGAATTTTCGGACAGATTTTCAAATAAATTAAATTTTAATTATATTATCATTAGATTTGAATGCACATTAAATCACCGATCTATTATAAATATTCCTTACACAGAAAATTAACATAGCTTTCTAAACGTTTAATTTTTTATAACTTATTTTTATTTTAACACAAATTAATTTGAACCCCAACACCACAATTGTTTAAAGTGTTCAATAATCACTTATTGTTCACTTATAATTATATCGGCTGATGCATTTTGATGGCGCGCCATCATTGTCAGAGCCTTTCTGTTAAAATCTAGACTAATTGTTCGACTTTTTTTAAATATACACTAATTTCTGTTTTTGTGTCTTTATTCAATCCATCTTTAACTGGGGGCTTACTGTTCCTTTTTATCTCGTCATAGGTCTGCAATTCTAGTACGTGTCTATATTCCGCACTTGTGAATTTGACATATTTATTTGTATATGTATTATTTATGGTTTTTACAACATGTTTCTTGTCACAGTGTTTGTGACATTTTTTTTTATTGTTAAACATAGTAAACATAGGTAAGTTCAAGGGTCAAAGCGGTCAAAAGTGAGCAAAGCGGAAAGAGAGTAGAGTCTTCTAATAAATATTTATATATATATATATATATATATATATATATATATATATATTTAAACCATGTAATATGAAATGTTGGATTTCTCATCAGTCACAAGTTGATCGATTAACTGATTAGTTATATGTTTAAAAGTTATAAGTTTTTTATGCTCATTTAAAGTACAACATTTCTTAGTAAGTTACCGTTATTTTTAAGATATTTTTGGACAACTGTGATTTTTGCAAAAAATTTGTGTAATGATGTCGACCAAGAAATTAAGGGTTATTTTTTTGTACGAGTTAAAATTGGGTAATAGCGTAGCACATGCCGCTAGTAATATTAACACTGTTTTTGGTTATAGTACTGTTAATGAATTAAACGTACAGAGATGGTTCGAAAAATTCTGTTTGCGGAGAAAAAGACTTAAAGCATAAGTCTCGCAGAAAACCACCTGTTCTTATTGATGATGACGTTCTTCGAGTGCTGGTGGACACTAATCCCTCTCGAACATTGTCTTCCCTTGCAGAAGAACTTGGAGTGTATTGCAAAACCATCGGTAACCATCTTAAGAACAAGGAAAAGGTTAAAAAAATGAATGAATTAAAAAATAATTTTTTATGTCTCTCTGAATAATCCGACATTTCATATTACACTACCTAATAATTGAAATGAATTTATTATTAAATAATGGTCTCTAATTGTTTCTTTTATTTATTTTTTGCATTTTA
>CP092089.1:9087625-9170125 GCA_029203775.1 Neoneuromus ignobilis | reverse complement strand
TTTGATTTTTAAGAAAAAAAAATTGAATTTCTACGTTTTTATCTGTGCTCGTCCTATAAATTAATTTAGTTTATCTCATATGCAATTTGACCAAATTTACTTCATTTTTCTCTTCTTTCACCAGTAATCTTTAAATATCTCCAAGGCTCATATCATCAACATGTTTTCATTCAGAAACTTAGTAAGTTCTACTCCCCAATTTTCAAATCGTGTTATAAAAATGCTGTGTTATATGAGGATTCCCCCAATTCTAGAACGGTGTTAAAACGAAACCGTGTTGTAGGAATGTCGTGTTAAACGGAGATTACCTGTATATATACATATAAATATATAGGGTTATCTAAATGTCATGCCTAAATTTGTGTTTTATTAAAAAGACACGTGTTTAGGGCGGTGTATATGAAAACATGTGTATAGTTTCTTTTTTTTTAATAATACAAAAATTTAGGTCTCATTTTTGGATGAACTTATATATATATATATGTATATATATATATATATATATATATATATATATTAAATTTAAAAAATAAAATAAAAACAGGACAATTAATAATAATAAAAAAATACAAAACAATGTTGTAATTTTATAAAAAAAATAATTAAATTTAGAAAAAGTTACAAAATATAAATTTCGTATTAAAAGAATAGATTATTAACAAATATGGTTATTAGTTTCTACTTAAATATAATATAATATTAATTTATGAGAATTACAAATAATAAGGTCACAAAATAGAATTGACGTTAAATTTTCTCTGAGCACATTAATAAATTTTATATTTAAGATATGAATATTTTATCGAAGAAAATATGAATAATTTATATAAAGTTATTTCCATAACTTTTAATTTAATATTAAGCATTATTAATTTGTTTGGTTATATATAAATATTAATTCAATTTAGAAAATTTAAAAGTGTATTTATATTACTTTATATACGTTTATGTATGTGAACATATAATATTAATAATATTTGAAATTAATATAAAATTAAATTTTTATATTTGTAAAATTATAAGAAAAATATAGTCATATTTTTTATATTTAGTTTAATTAATAATTATATTTTTTTTGATTTCCTATTGATGGTACTTTCATTTTTATAATTTTTGGTTTGATTATTTAAAATATAACTAAGATGTTTAAATTATAATATAATTACAGAATATTTATAGATAAATTATATATATATATATATATATATATATATATATATATATATTGGATTATGACAAAAGTCATGACACATTTTCACTGTTTTCCAAATATCATTTATTTATATAAAGTACAAAGTTTAATCAATAACGTATTTGCCATTTCGTTCGATGACCTTTTGCCATCTTTCGTCGAGCTTCATAATTCCATGTTCGTAGAAAGACCTGTCTCTGTCAGTGAAAAATTAGACAAGGTGCTATTTTGTAGTCTCATCAAAATTGAATGATTTACCAATTAAAGAATTTTGCAAAGACTAAGTCTGACGATTCAAGGTCGTGGAGTATGCTGGGTGCAGCAACACTTCCTATTCAACCTCCAGTAGTTTTTATTGGGTGATCAAAATATGTGTGGTCTCGCGTTGTCATGTTAAAACACAACTGCTTTACGATTAACGAGTTCTGAACAATTCTGGATGATGGATTCGTTCAACTTGACTAATTGGTGACATTATACTTCAGAATTGATTGTTTTATTCGTTGGTAAGAGCTCGAAATACACGATACACTTATAATACCACGAAACTGAGAACATGATTTTTATTTAATGAATACATGCTTTCGATGTTGTTTGAACTGATCATCGGGCCTGGACCAAGATTGTTTCCGTTCTACGTTATTGTCTAAGATTCATTTTTCGTCACGAGTTATCATATCGCTTTCTTCACGTTTAATGAACAAATCGCAGATATTTATACATACAGTAAAATGAACTTCTTTAAGTTCATGAAGAATCCAAATGTCGAGCTTGCTTATGTATCACAGTTTCTTGAAATGATCGTGAACACTGGATGATGAATATTTAATGTTTCTGAAATCTCACGTGTCGTGTAACGTAGGGTTGGCTCGGTCGTTAACATCAAAACCAGCACAGAATTTCGTGAACCATCGTTGACACTGACGTTCTCGTAGGGCACGGTCACCATAAACTTTATGCAACTTATCACAAGCTTGTCGTGAATTCTTCCCTTTACGGAAATATAACAGTAAAATATGGCGAAAATGCACAGTTTGATCTTTCATTTTCATAAAATCTATAAAACTTAACCAAATCGTTCAAACTTTTTATCTGAATGAAAGCAGAAGTGTCAGCTGTCAAACGACATAAAAATCATATGGATGTGTATGATGCCTTTACTATAAAAAATAGACTAGCTATACCTATTGCAAAAATCAGATAACTTTTCCGACAATCCAATAAATATATATATATATATATATATATATATATATATATATGTAATTATATGTATAGTATATATCTATATTTATGTATCAATATATGTAATTTGTGTAGTTATATAAGTATCTGTGTATATATGGGTAAAAGGAATAACTGTTCCAGTAACGGAGAAAAAATAAAAAAAAATGTCGTTATGATCAAATATTAATTTCTGATATACGTTTTATTGAAGTTATATATGAAAAAGTGAAACACGATAACACTTTTTCGAAGTTTTATCATTATTGAACGACAAACATGCTCCAAGTATAAGAGCACTTAACCTACCACATTAAAGTAAGCACATCTCTCAACCTTGAAACATAACACTATCAAAGAAAAACGTTCATATACACCGTTTACATCTACAAATAGTTAATGGCCTGCCGCTTGACTTAGTCGACGTGTCAAAAGTTCGTGTCTTCAACTCGAAACTTTCATTCTCACATTACTTCTCTTACACACAAACTTAGTGCATGGTATGTGGTTAATCATATGTCGTATAATTTGTTGAAAACTTCTGTCGATATTGACTTTTTGACCGAAGTGTCGATAGACAGTCGTTAATTATAGAAATTTAGGTGTTGTGCTACTGGCATTACTTGGCAACGTACATTTTTTTTACGGCATAATACAATAATTTTATTTCGTTATAAATTAAAAATATATATATTTATATATATATATATATATATATATATATATTTAACTGTATTTAAATAAACAGATTTTTAAATAATTACTAACTAAGTCATTGGAAAAATCATTTACTTAAAAAATAATTTAGTTTTATAGGGACATCCAAATGTGACGTCTAGATTTGTGTGTTACTAAAAAGAAATAAAAAAACTATACACATGTTTTCCTATACACCTCCCTATACACATATTTCTTTTTAAAAAAAATCAAATTTAGACATCACATTTGGATGACTATATATATTAAATTTTATAAAAATATACATATTTATATACGAGGTCGTTTGATAAGTCCGTGTAAATTCCGAAAGATGGCACCACTGGTGCATATCGAGGTTATTTTTAATTAGTAGCACCTCTTGGAAGAACACACATCAAGTTTCAGCCATATCGGTCTATTCCTTTGTGTTTGACAATCGTTGGAATCAAGGAAATCGAGTGATTGTTAAATAATGGACGAAAAAGAATTTCGCGTGTTGATTAAACACTACTTCATTAAAGGCAAAACGCCTCAGGAGACTAAACAGAAGCTTGATAAACATTATGGTGACTCTGCACCTTCGATTAGTGCGGTTTATAAGTGGTTTCAAAATTTTCGGAGTGGCCATATGAGCACAAGAGACGCTGAACGTTCTGGACGCCCTGTTGAGGTCACCACTCCAGAAATCATTGATAAAATCCATGATATGGTGATGGATGACAGAAGAGTGAAAGTGCGTGAGATTACTAGTGCTGTAGGCATCTCGTGTGAACGGGTACATAATATTTTGCACCAACATTTGGACATGAAAAAGCTATCCGCCAGGTGGGTGCCGCGATTGTTCACGATCGACCAAAAACGAGGTCATGTGAAGTGTTGCAAGAACGGTTTGCAGCTGTTTCAGCGAAATCCGCAGGACTTTAAGCGTCGTTTCATCACTGTAGATGAAACATGGATACATCACTACACTCCTGAGACCAAAGAGCAGTCTAAACAATGGGTTATCAAGGGGGAATCTGCTCCGAAAAGGCGAAGACAATTCCTTCGGCCGGGAAGGTTATGGCGACTGTCTTTTGAGATTCGCAAGGAATAATCTTTATCGACCATTTGGAAAAGGTAAAACCATTACAGTTGCATATTATTCATTGTTATTGGATCGTTTGAAAACCGAGTTGCAAGAAAAACGTCCCCGATTAGCCCACAAAAAAGTCTTCTTTCATCACGATAACGCACCAGCTCACACCTCAGCAGTTGTGGCTGCAAAACTAATGGAAATAGGGTTCCAAATCGTTTCACATCCCCCCTATTCTCCAGACTTGGCTCCATCGGACTATTATTTGTTCCCTAATATGAAGAAATGGCTCGCGGGAAAAAGATTTTATTCGAACGAGGAGGTGATTGCAGGAACGAATGACTATTTTACAGACTTGGACAAATCCTATTATTCGGAAGGGATCAACAAACTAGAGCAGCGTTGGATGAAGTGTATAAGCCTAAAAGGAGACTATGTTGAAAAATAAAAACGATTTATTCAAAAAAATGAAGCAGTTTTTATTTTTACACGGACTTATCAAACAACCTCGTATATATATATATATATATATATATATATATATATATATATACCTCGTGTATATATATATATATATATATATTTAAAATTATAAAAATGTTGAGGTAGGGCAATATGATATAAAAATTACAATATTTATTTACATTTGTATTAAGGGAAATATTTAAGAGAATAAATTGTAAATCTGAAGGGAAATTAATAAATGGAGAGATATTTAGTCACCTAAGATTTACTGATGATATTATTTTCTCTACAAGCTTAGATAAACTAGGAAAAGAATAAAAAAATTGGATAAAGAAAATCAAAAGCAAGATCTTAATTATAAATCTTGGCAAGACAAAAGTAATGGTCAATGAATTTTCAGATCACATAAAAATCAAATTAAAAGAAAGAGAAATAAAAAAGTTTTAAAATATGTATTTTTGGAACAACTTATTAAAACTAGAGGAATATTTATAAATGAAGTAAACATGAGATTAAAAATGGGATGGTGTCAAATGGATAGACATTTTTATATTATCTAGATAAATATTTTTTTATGTAAAAACATTTAAACATTTAATGAATCCCTACATTTTCTCATATATGGTAGTGAAACATAGGTCTTGAATGCTAAAATGATTCAACAACTGAGGTTAAGACGGAGAAATAGAGGAAAATGTATATTGGAGATTGCACGAAAAGATGAGAAGAGAAACAAATGAACAGAGAACAGAAATTATGGATGTTATGGAAAAACTGAAAAGTTTAAAATGGAAATGGGGTGGTTATGTGGCAAGAAGAGAAAATCACTAATGGACAAGGGAAGTTACTGATTGGAAATCTAGATATATAAATAGGCCTAAAAGAGATTCATAGGTATATGGAACAGAGAAATAAGGAAATTCGTCGGATTGAATTGATTGAAAATTATTATATTATAAAGTCGAATACTCCTCAATGTCAACAGAAAAAAAATTTGATTACTGCGTTTTACTTCTCACTTATGGTAGTGAAATATAGATTTTTAATTTCAGAATAAATTAGCAGATCCAAAAAATTTAAAAACATGGAAACGCACTTTTTGCGCTTGTATTACTCTTTTCTTCTGTTTCTTGGGTATTCTTTATTTCAATGATGTCTCTGGGTGTTTCTAATGGTCGTCCTTATCTTCTATTATTTATCTTCATATTTTGTTAGTTTGTCTTGTTATGTATTTAATTTGTTCTCTCTGTGTTGATCCGAGGAAAGTTTTTAAAAAAAACAAATTTGTTTCTCTTGATATGATATGTTGAAAATTCAGAGATATAAAATAGTTCAATCGAGAAATAATACAAAAAGTCGAAGTGTAATGGAAAAGAAAGGAACTGAAAAGTTTTGAAAGAGACTTTGATTCCGCAATAAAAAAGAGAATTTTTTTATAATTATGCAAAATGAAAAAGGAAAAAGAGAATTTTGACAAAAAAATTTAAATAGAAACAAGCTGTACACATTTCATTATTTATATAGAATATTAATAAAGAAATTAATTTTAATACAGCTTATATTTTTTGGAATAAGCAACTAAAAGATTGAATATCACACCATTCTATGTAACTTCTTAAATTTTTGAAAAGATTCTATTTTCTAAAATCGACCACAGTAGTTTGATTGTATTTAAATCTGATGACTTTACAGATCAGAAAGATCTTTAGTTTTTTTTTTGTACTTTTCAAATCAAATTTGAACATTAAGTTTAGACAATATCAACTTTAAATATAGCACCATTGTATGGAAATTACATCTGGACCTTATAATATATCTATGTGAAATATTTATGTAATTATTGGAAGAAATTCTGCCATTCAGATTGATAACATAAAAAGAAAAATGGAAAGATATTCTTTCTCAAATTATTACAACATCAGTTCCATTTTTTACTACAGAAATAAAGAAATTGGGATTATAAGTTTTATTAGGTTTCTATAAACACAAACTTGTCACAATATAGAGAACAATCTAAAAGGCAATTCATCAAATTATATTACATATTTTAAATCACCAAATTTTAAAATTTTATATTTTTTGTATTTTAATATTAATTTTTTTGATTTATTTAAAAAATCGCTTTTTTTAGTATGTATTTTAGATCATATCTATAAAAACAGGATCATCGAAATGGATATGGATTACTACTATTACATTTGTTGTAGCAATTTTCAAATTTAAAAATATAATTTATCTTAACGTACAGAAACTTTTTAGATTTTCGATAACTGGTTATTTGATTAGATATTTTTCTATAATTTACGTTAATAATTTTAATTTTGTAAACTATTACTCTGGACATGTAATAATATAATAGTTTTGGCCTCGGGTAGTTCTGATAAACTCAAATTAATGTCCTGATCTCCTTAAAATCTTTTTATTATACATATTTTTAAGAATGTATACAAGAACTCTTACTTAACCGTCTATAAAATGCATTAAAATAACATTACATAGCACAAATGAACGAAATTTGATCAATAAATATTTGGACTAATATTAATTCTAATGTTATCAATTCATAAATTTTATTAGAAAAATGATTATTATTTTTACTATTTTGTTTGATAAATGTATATATATATATATATATATATATATATATATATATATATATATATATAAAACTATTTATATATATACACAAATCAAATTTAATATTTTATTTTACACATTTTAAAAATAATAAAATATAAAATTCCAATAAAATTTCAATGTTTTTATTACATTTTCGAAGAGTAAAGAAATGAAAAGTTCTTTATTTTGAAAGAATTTTATTAAAATATCTGGAATTTTTTCTGAACATATTAATAAAATTGTGAATATTTTTTTAAAAAAAAACATATATATATATATATATATATATTATATACGAGGGTCGTTTGTTAAGTATAGTACATTTTTTTATTGTTTAATTTAATTATTTTAATTATATTTTTCAATTTAGTTTTTCTTACTTTTTTACCATAGTTATCAAACTACCCACGTATATATATATATATACAAACATGTGCAATGTTTCATAAAAAAACATGTGTTTAATTTACTCACGTTTAAATATAAATTTTATTTTTCGTTATTTAAAATACGTTTTTATATTAAAAACGTATACGTAAAACGTGTTTTATAATAAACTATCACTGAAACAATTACATTTAACGTTAATATGATACTTTATACGAATGGTGTTTTAAAATACTGTGCAACCTTATCAGTGTCAACGTTCATACATATCAAAAGGAATGTATGCCTTTTATCTCGTCCATAACGAGCGCCGTTGTGTAGCCTTGAAGCGTTTACACACTTCTCGAGGCAAAACTGTTCTTCGCAAGAATGACCACGAGCAGCTTGTGCGATAGTGATAATACAACACCGCGTTAGCAACCACCGCAAATAGTTCTCTGTCTGTTGTTGACGTGTTTCTTAAAACGCCTTGTAAGTTTACTAAGCACATTTCACTTTGATGTCAAATACCGCCAACTCTAGCTAGAAACAAAATATAAACAGGTGTTGATGATGGTTTTGTCGTTGAAATTTCGTAAATTCATTCTTTGTAGAAATGTATGTCTTTTATATATATATATATATATATATATATATATATATATATATATACATATATTTATATATATATATATATAATATATATATACATATATTTATATATTTATATATATATATATATATATATATATATATATATATATATATATATATATATATATATATATATATATATATAAGGTGTATCTATAAATAATGTCGTTTTTTTAAAAAAAAAATTAAAAACATTGCCATCTACTGACAATAATTTAACTTAATATAACATAACCTATATTCTAGTTAAATATATTGATATTTAGGGTGCTTATTGTTAAATTTTGAAAATAAATCCTATAAGAATGAAAGAGTAAAGTGTGGATATGTTTCATATTAGACATATGATGCTTTATGAGTTTCGAATGCATAACAATGTCATTAATGTCACAAATGCCATTATGCTGTTTATTCTGGTACCTTAGATAGAAAAACATGTCAGTGTTGGTTTAAAAAATTAAAAATGGTGATTTCAATCTTTTCAACAGTATAACATCTGGAATACCTGTTGAGTTTGATAAGGATCTGTTGGTTGAAATTAAAGTTGATCCGAAACGAACCATCCAGGAATTAGCCACATAAATTGTAACTTCATGGTTCACAATACACCGGTGTTTAAAACAACTAAACAAAGTTCAAAGAGACTGAATATGGGTGCCATATTAACCATCAGTTGAAAACAAAATTCAATGTGTAATCATCTGCAGTGCAAAAATTAAAATAGGTACATTTATAATTAATCATTTATTATTATATTTTATAATTAGTTATAAAATAAATTGGAATATTTATTATTTATATATCAATCTATACATATGTATACATACACACACACACACTCGTATATATATATATATACCTTTCCCATATTTTTTTAAAATAAAGTTTCATATTCACAAATATGAGAAATATTTTCTTATAAATTATTGCATCAGATGTGTGACTTTTGCATTGTACTCTTAACTTATAGAGAAACTTTTCTGATTTGTATAAATTTCATATATCAGAGAACGTTTTATTTTGAATTTTCGCCGAAATATATTGCGTTCCTATGACAGTATTTCTTTTTCTTCGTCATACAATACTAGTTTGTCCTCAATCATGTTCCTTTTTCTATAAGCCGTGTTCACGTTATCGAAAAATCGGTGCTCACGTCACTACATTCTACGGTCCTGATAGAAGTCCCCGGGGTTATGTATAACTCCTATGTCTTTTATATACTAGCTTGTGTACGATATCATATATTCACAGGAAATACGATGACAAGTAAAATAAGTAAAATTCATGTATAATCGCAACGAAATAAATGTCATATATTTATTCAAAAATAAGGTTGTAATATTATAATTTAAAATATGCATATGTATATATTTCCAATAAAGTAAATTAGATATTAGACATTTATATTAATGTTTATATAGAGTGACCCAAACAAGACTGAAGAATAGTGAATAATAAATGTGCTACAAAATCTTCAGTACCATTTGGGCTACTCTGTATGAAAAATTGATTGGTTTTATACACATTATATATTATATTTAAATCAGAAAAGTTATTTTTTAAAAAAATTTAAATTTCATATATAAATGTTTTGTATATATAAATGTTTTGTATATTTTTGAAACTACATATAATATATATATATATATATATATATATATATATATATATATATATATTATACTATGTGTGTTTGTGTTAATGTGTAACATTTAAATTAAATTTTCATGCTCTACAAAATATACTCTTCATGTTTTATTAAGTAACAAAAATGATAATATGGGATTCATATGTTATTAATCATCATTAAATTTTATAAAGAATGGCTTGTTTCATATAATATGTTTGATTAATAATAATTTTATGGGATATTATTTTGAAATATGAATATGTTACATTATAAATTGATATTAAATATGTATTATGATATAAAAAATTATTAATAGTTTACTTAAAAAAATTATGTATATATATATATATATATATATATATATATATATATATATATATATATATATATATAAGGCGGGCCTAATAAAACTGGAAGAATATAGATTTATATATATATAGATTTATATATATATATATATATATATATATATTTATATATATATATATGTTAGGTTGGCAAATATCTCCCTTCCGCCTTCTGGTCTTTTGAATTTCGCAGCTATGTACAAAAAAAAAAAAAAAAGCGGAAGGGAGATACTTGCCAACCTAATATTTACTTGCTTATTATCATTTACTATTTTTTAAGTCTTATTTAGGTCACTCTCTTTTACTCACTGTCTTCCTGTCTGTCTCTTTCTCTCTCTCTCTCTCTCTCTCTCTATATATATATATATATTTATATAAATTACTAATAAATAACTGAACAATTAAATGATTAACGATAACTTATTTATAAAATGTTTTGGTATTTAAGAGTTGTTCCTAGTGTAATTTAATTACTGACATATGAATAATTTATATTAGTTTAATTAATTAAATAATTGAACTTAAATTTAATGATTACAATTTATTAATATTTCTATAAACTCATATACAATATTCACTTTATATAAACTTAATAATATAAAATTCTTATAGAAAAAATATGGAATTGACAATGAAAATATAATTTATAATCATTAAAATTATTGCCAATAAATTTAATATTAGTATTAAAAAATAAATATTAAAAAGTTTGAAGTTTACAAAATTAAAATAATTATAATTTAAAGTCGTTATAATTTCTAAAAAAGATTTATGTGCATTTTACAAATTTTATTTTTTAATACTAATTAAATAATATAATAATAATATATATTAAAACATGTTTGGATAAAATAACCTAATTAATATAACTTGATAACATTTGTAAATATATATGTATATATATATATATATATATATATATATATATATATATATATATATATACATTTTTAAATATAAGAAACTATAATTTAAAAAAATAAAATATAATAAAATACAATATTAAAAAAATAATATGTATTATCCTAATTAATATAAATTTAATGAATTCACACATACATATAAATTAATTTACATATTATTGAAATTAATCTTCAGTATTATAATTGTAATTTAAGTATTTTATCTCACTATTTTTTGATAAATATGTATTCATACAATTACATTATTTTTAAAAAACATAAAATATCTTCTACTTTCTGATTTATTTCTATAAATCAAAGTAATTAAATTCACATATCACCCTTTATAGCTGTTATTACTGTAATGATTTTTCTTAATATTTCAGTTCATTATTTTCCTTATTACTTAATTGATTCGGAATTTTAAATTAAAATATCTTTCAGTAATTCCTTTATAGTCTAAGAATATTTTAATCAGAATGTTGATATTTTATAGAATTTAATTTGAACTCGTTTTAAAAGATTACGAACTTTTAGATAATAAAATATGTCACATATTTTTTATTTATAAATATAATATAACTATACATAAAAAATAATTACTTTTTTTATTCAAAAAATATATTACAATGTGTCATATAGAAAAATTTATATGTAATAACCAATATTACTTACAAAGAAAATAAATGACAAAAATATTTATTCATTACAATTTTGAATTTTTGAACATAAATAATTGATTTAATTTATAAGTGTAATTTCTTGGAGATACTAACAGGAATTAATATTTCGTTAAATATTGTTTTAAACTTCTGAGAAATAAGATTTTAATGTAGATTATTTATACTTTGAACAACTTGAAAATTGTTTAAAATATGACTAATTAATTTTTAGATGATTTGTTTTATATAAATGAATATAAAATTGATAATTACTAAATTAGCAAGGATATGAGTAATATATATATTATAATGATATATATATATATATATATAAATATATATATATATATACACATATATATACATACAAAATATGAAAAAATTTAGAAATTAAATCCATATTCATTTCCGTAGAAACATTAGAATGTTATATAAATCAATATAGGTATGATATTTATGTATAAGATGGACAATTCTGTGTATTATAGAAGTTTATCTGAAGCGGATAACTATAATTAGTAAATTTTTTTATTAATCTAATATATCTACAAAATGTCGATATTTTCTTCTTTAATTTTATTTTGTTTTCAAGAAATTTCATTACTTTTTATAAAACAATTACTTAGATTGGTTTCTCTTTACAACCACATTCCTTTTCACATGTAAACGTAAACAATTACCTAAACCATATTAAAAGTCATAAAGTTATAATTTACGACTGTAATATATTCTAGGTAGTTTATATATTTATTTAATTTAAAATGATATTTTTATTTTTATACTAACGTCTGTGCAGAATATTTCTCTCTCTCTCTCTCTCTCTCTCTATATATATATATATATATATTATATATATACACACACTCATATATATGTTTACATTTGGATATGTATAATATTTTAATGAAAAATTTTATGAGATATTTTACTTTAATGTTTAAATGTTAGTGTATGACATAGCAATATTATTACATTTAGAATACACATTAATAATTTACGAACTTATTTAGTTTTTATCAAAATTGTAAAAATTTAAACATTTGAATATAAATGTTTAAAAATTAAACAAAATTTAAATATTAATTTTGAAATTATCTTATTGTATTTAGCATTTAAAAATTCAAAACGTACAAAGAATAAATAAAAAATGAGACAAAGATACTTTAAATCAAACAGATATTAAATTAAACTGATTGTTAATTTTTTTAAAAAAAATAAAGAACAGAAATATCAAAATAAATAATTATTATTGTCTATTTTTTGAAAAATCATTTGTTCAAAAATATTAAAAAAATTAAAATTAATGATTATATTAATATTTTAATTCATTAACACTGTTCATTATACATTTTTAAAGTATATATATATATATATATATATATATATATATATATATATATATATATATACAGGTGGCCCAAATGACACTGAAAGACAGTAAAAGATAATAAAGAAGTAAATGTGTCTAAAACCTTCAGTTTCATTTGACCCACTATACACACACACACACACACAATATATATATATATATATATATATATATATATATATCAATAACAGTAATTTCTTTCTGTCCATTAGTAAAGATAAAAAAAATCCCATTTCCAGTAATCTAATACTTTTTCTTTTATTCCACACTTTCGATTTTTTTCATGTTCCTATCCCAACTACTTATAGGTCTCTTTTTTTAGTTTTTTTATATCTTGAAGTTCCCAATCAATAATTTTTCTCATCTGTCAATAGTCTTTTCTTTTTATTATATATATATATATATATATATATATATATATATATATATATATATTCCATTTTAATTTTAAACTTTTCAGTTTTGTTATGATGACGTTTATAACTTTAGTGCTTTTTATTATAAATATACTCGTTTCTGTTTTTATGTATTATTTCTAATATACATCTTTCAAAACATATATTATCAGAATTCTGATATTTAGATTTTTTTACTATCGTAAGTAAATATATATATATATATATATATATAATTAAAGTGTGTATGGAATAAATATTTTTATAAATAAATATTTTTAAATTTAAAGATTTGTATATATATATATATATATATATATATATATATATATATATATATATACACACACACATACTGGGTTGAGTCATAAATAATTTTCGTTATTGAGAGCAAGTTTTAATGACTCATTCCTCATCCTAATGACTCACTACATATGACAATTTTTTGCTTGTTTGAAATAAGTGAGTAATTCTCAGTCTTGTTACGAGAGTGGTAGCTTATACATCGTGTTCGAATAATAAATTAATGTCTATAAAATGGAAAGATCAAAAGTGTATATTCACCATATTATGTTATGGGAGTTTATGAAGGGAAATGTTTATTAACTAAACTGTGAATTGTTTCGTAACCCAACCATCCAATTATTGAATTAATTAATTTGTTTATACAAATTTAATTATTCAGCAAAGTAGAAACAATCGAGCAATTTCGAAATTTACAAATTTCAGAATATTGTTATCAATTTAAATACTTATACAAATATAAATATTGTAATAACTTTGAATAAAAGTATTGATTTTTTTGCTACGGAGACAAGTGAAAAAATATTCAGTGTGTATGATGAAGGAATTATAACTGACTAGCAAGTACAGATGTGGTTTTCAAAATTTCTTTCCGGTGGTACGTCATTGAAAGATAAACCGAGACCAAGGCGCTCTTTAGACTTTAATGAAGCAGTTAGAAAATCATACAATCCACACCAAATCACTTAAGAATTAACAGATAAGTTAAATAAGTCACAGTCTGCCAAATATCACCACTTAGTAAAGTTAGCAAGTTCAGTATTTGAGTTCCACACAATCTTAGCGAAAGAAACAAGTCTCTTTCAAGAGAGAATGACGATCTATTTCTAAATAAAATCATTACTGACGATGAAAAGTGAATTACACACGACAACGTTCTACGCAAAAGGCAATTGATTGATGAGAATAAGCATCCAGAAGCAAATTCAGAGACTAAGCTTCATGGAAAAAAATAATGTTGTATGTGTGGTGGAATCATCATGAAATTACTCGTTTTAAGCTTTTAAACTAGAATAAAACAATAAATGCAGAAATGTATGTCCAACAGCCGCAGCCTGTTTACCAAAGTTTGATTGAAAATCGTTCTGCGGTCGTCAATAGGAACTTTGTTCTCTATGACAAAACAAAAGATCAACACAGAAAAAAAATTGAAGCTTGGATGGTCAGTTTTTCTCTACCCACTATATTTACCAGATCTAGTACTATCTGATTAATATATTTTTCGATTGTTGCAGAACGATTTGACGGGCACAAATTTCCTGAATAAAAACCAGATTCGAAAGTTCGTTAATTTTTTTTCAAGTTAAAACTATCGGAATTCTATTCAAAAGACATAGAAGGGTTGTCTAGTTAATGGTAACAAGTCATTGCAAATAATGGAGAATATATAATTGATTAAAGTAAATAAAAAAAAATTATATTGGCATATAAAAATGTAACTTATTTATAATTCAATTATATATATATATATATATATATATATATATATATATATATATATATATTATTTTATTATTATTATGAAATTAAAAATTCTTTAGAAAAAAAAATTACATAAAATTATTTAATATTATTGTAGTATGTGAATTATTTTTATATAACTTTTAGGTAATAAATATTCATAAATATTAATATCTTAATATAAAAACCTTTATTTTATTCAGAATTTAATTAAATTTGTTTTAATTGCTATTCGTATTTATACAAACATTTAAAAGTATTTAATGTCATAAATATTTATACCTGTATATGTGTAAATCTATTAAAAATCGATTATATTTGTTTATTTTGTATATTTTCAATTAAAATACATTTATTTTTAATAAAATACATTCATACATACAATTTATATTTTAATTTCGAAAATAATGAGTCACATTATTCAGTTCCAATATTCATTGTAATAAAATATAGTGAAACATAGAACTTTTTTATTATTATTGTTATTTTCATGGAGCAGAAATATATAAATTTCGATTCAACTTTATAGAATTAACGTTAACACCCTAATTCTTCTTGCATATTTAATGAAATGTAAGTTGTAACGCATAAATTATTATGTTGAAAGTTATGGATGAAATTAAGGATAATATAAGACACATAACAAAATTGAGTTTATTGTATCGTACGAAAGTTATGAAATTATTTTCATCATAATGAAATACGAAAATAAAAACTATATCGTATTAAATATAAATGTTTAATATTCTTAAGTAATTAATAAAATTATTAAAATTCGATTCATTCGCCGAAATAACACGTTCATTTATTGTATTTTAGCATACGAATAATTTATTACTCTTTAGTGGGTCGATCGATTATTTGATAATGAATTCATTTTAATATATATATATATACTGTGTGCAATTAATTTCAGATACAATTATGAATTGTAAAGTTATTTTCTCTGATAATACTACATTAGTAAAATATCCTAGTAAAAATTGAAAATTTATTAATTTAATTTTATTATTTAACTATTTTTTTATAAGTCATTTTTTTATTTAATAAAGTCATAAGTGATTAACATTTGATTAATGCACCTTATATTAAACCTTTTTTATCATATCTTTGTATATACACATATACACACCATATATATATATATATATATATATATATATATATATAAAGCATATTTTTAGATTTGATAGAACTTTTGATAGAGATTCAATAAAGTTCTATTACACTTAAAAACACCATATATATATATATATATATATATTTATATATATATATATATATATATATATATATATATATTTGTGTGTGTATGTATAATTAGAAATGTTAATCAGTTATATTAATTAATTATTTCATCCAAACATATTTTGATATACATACGTTATGGTATTTAATTAATATTAAAATGTAATATGTGTAAAATGCACATAATTTTTTTTTTTTTGGAAATTATAATTACTTTAAGTTATAATTATTATTATTTTGTAAACTGCGATATTTTCAATTATTTATTTTTAAATATTTATATTCAGTACCTTGGTGATAATTTCAACGATTATGAATTTAATTTTTATTATCAATTCCATATTTTTTCTGTATGAATTTTATATTATTAAGTTTATTTAAATTGAATATTTTAGGGAAATTTATAGAAATATTAATAAATTATAATTATTGAATTTAATTTCAATTTTTTAATTATTGAAATGAATAAAAATTATTCATATGTCGATAATTAAATTACACTAGAAATAACTCTCCAATATCAAATTATTTTATGAAAAAATTATCATTTATCATTAATTGTTCAGTTATTTATTAACATACATTTAGTGATAATTATGTTGTCTCTGAAAATATATTTGAATACTGGAAATTCTTTAGGAGTATTGAAAAGCATTTTTTAAAACTGAATATTGTTAAAATATTTTTATATTGAATGTAATAATCGATCATATTTACCAATAATTGTTTGAAAAGTTAGAAATAATCAATTATCATCTATTTAGAAACTAATTTAATTTGCAGTTATGTATAAGAAAAAAATATTTTATGATTTAATTTATTGAATTCGATGATTAAAAAATGACGACTCATAAATATTAGGAATTGGAATTATTAAAACAGCAGTTTATAATATACAGATTCACAATTTAGTACAATAAATGAATTTTAGTTGACCTAAGTGATAATTAATTATTAAGTTTATTTTATATATATATATATATATATATATATATATATATATATATATATATATATAATTACTATTGCATCCTTTAATTAGAAAAAAGAGTTTCAATGGAGCAACACCATTGTGATTTATTTTGAATAAGGGCTTTTAGTTTTTCCAAATATATATATTTTTTGACTCGATTTTCAATGCTCTTACTCTACGAAATCAATAATTGTTTCTTTCTTAAAGTCAAAAATCATTGTAATAAAATAATCTCGACACAAATGAATTTCTAACCCTAACACCACTATAGTTTTAAAGTGTTCAATAATCATTTATTGTTTATTTATAAATATATCGGTTGATGCATTTCGTGACGATGCCATCATTGTCAGGTTCGTTATTATTGACCAATTCAAAACTATTGTGATGTTGGGGTTAGAAATTCATTTGTGTTGTAATGAATCAGCCACAGTTCCAAAACAACAAATAAAATAATCTTGTTTTTTTAATAATTAGTAAATTTAAAAAATTAAGAGTTAGCAAATCACATTTTTTAATTGCATTGGTAGAACTACTATCTCTGAGGATAGGCATCTACTCATCTATACTGTTGTTAAATGATGTAGAAAGTCATTTCCTAATAATCCAATAAGGTAATATGATTGTTTCGTCAATATTCACTAGCTACTCTCTCATCAGTGATAATGAAGTGCCAAACGGAAATTTATAATAATTAATTTTAAATGATTATTAAATAGTGTTTGTTTTAGATCTTCTTTAATCTATATTTAATTTCGTTTTTTTAAAAATCTATAGATAATTGACATAAAATTTAAAATAATCACACTGTAATATTATTTTATATATGGAAATATTTGTATAATTATTGCAAATTTATCAATATAAAAACAGTAAATAATGGTAAATATGAAAGTTATAACTGTAAATGCACATATATAACAGTATAAGAATAATACTATTCTCAAATTCAACTGAAATTAATAATTTTCAAAAACGTTGTACTTAATGTAATCATTATTTACACCAGTTAATCTGAAAAGTTATTCATATTTTATTAAAGATTACCAATTATACATCATATTATTATTGACGTCAGGGTTTAAAAATATAAATTACTAATTTCTATAATTCATGTAAATTTGTTTATTGTACATTTATGGTGGCTCAAATATAGCTGAAAGGTGTAGACATATATTTACTTGCTTACTATCATTTAATATTTTCTACTATCCTTTAATCTCATTCCTGACATCCTATACTTATTTCCTTCATTTTAAATTAGTTTCAATAAGAGTATTGTTATAGATATTCAAGAAAATTATATTACCAGTTAATTATATGCTTGTCAAAACTAATTGCAATAACAAATAAATAAATATTACTCTAGAAATAAAACTAATGCTATTTATTCCATTGTACCAACAAATTATCAGGTCGTGTCTTATGAAATGTCTGATTTTTATATTATTTCTTATATAATAATCTGAAATTTCATATAACATAACCTAATATATTTATTTTCGATTATGGTTAAAATATAGTGTCATCAAAGTATGACACATCGATTTGTGTTTTATTAAAAAAAATATGTGAGATTGGTGTATCAGGGTTGATGTATAAGGGAACATGTGTATAGTTTCTTTTTAATAAAACACAGATCTAATCGTCACATTTGGATTACCCTATACTTATGATCGATTATTAAAGAATTTTTACTTTAACAAGAATTGTTTTTAACTTTAACAAGAATATTTCTTCAACATTAACAATTTATTATTCTACAATAAAGAGTTATAGTTTTATCCAAAAATATAAATAAATTCAATTCGATCAAAAAATAATTGTATATTAGTTTCATAAAAAATAATTTTTCAGTTTTAAATTTTATTTACAAAAAATGGCAGGAAATTAATATATATATATATATTTATATGCATTGAAAAGAAAAAATATTTATTTATATGTAGCATTCATATAAAACATTTTTTAATAATTCATATTAAAGTAAAACAATATATGTTCATTCACATAAAATAGAAATGAAAACTTTGCTTGATTTAAATGAATGAATATGATAATTAAACTCATTGAGTTTATAATTAGTTGATAATTAATTTGAGTCAATAGAGCTCATCATTAATAATTTATATTTTCACACAATAAACTTTATTTGTTATTCCATTCATCAATTCTGTTTAATATTTTTTTCAAATTGGGAAAAATCGTATAATTTTCAAAATTCTCTAATTATGTTTTTTTTTTAAATCAAAATAAAATTTCATAGTTAAAATAATTGAAACTATTATAAATGTCAATTTTTATCCAAGGTATTATGTTATATATATATATATATATATATATATATATATATATAAATTTATTTGATTGAGATAAACTGTATATGAAAGGTATTACTAAGAAATTAAATCATCTTCAAGCTGTCATTTTTCATTAAAATAATTAGTAATAAATACGCTAGACCTCAATCTTGTTTGGTACCTTATTCAACAATTATCTATATTCCCTTTAGAAATCAAATTATGTTATATATACACACATACGCACACACACACACACACACACACACACACACACACACACATATATATATATATATATATATATATATGCATTTACATTTTTAATTTAAATTCAGTTTCTTTTTTTTAATCTATATTTTAATATATTTACTTAAGAAAATAAATTTTCAGATATCAGGAATTAAAAATTATTATAATATTTAATATTTCATAGTTAATATATCTCAGAGTATAATTAAATAAGGTGACAAATATATATTGACATTTTAAGTACGAAGAATAAATATAGGTCTACAGATATTTATACACATTTTTTGTCGGCGATGTAAATTATAATAAGTAGACAGCATTTGTGAACTTATAAAGATTTTTTTTTATCGTAAATAAATTGATTAATAATTATCTATAATATTTTTTTTATTATATACATTTCTAAAAAAAATTACAAATATTTAATATATAATATTTAAAGTATGAAATCAATTATTATGATACATAAATTGTATACAAGTCTTCATGTATTATTATATAAATGATAAAATAGTTAAAAAATATGAACAAAGCTTATTGTACATATTTTTTAAAATATAATTTTGAATAAAATAATAATCTTTATTCGTTAGTTAAAATATATTTGGCAGTGATTTAATACCAAATTAATATTTATAATATCTAAAATATGAAAATATAATTCTGAAACATGTATTTTTATTTTTAATAATAATTTATTGGATTTATTTAATTATTTAAATAAAAAATAAATTATTAAATGATCATTTAATTGTGAACTGACCTTTTCAATAAAAAAATATTAGCCTAACAAAGCAAAATTTTAATTTTTAAATTTTTAATAATTATATGAATTTTAATATTTATATAAAATTGTCTTCTTCAGAGCTCAGACGCATATTCTTCTTTAATTCAAACTTTAGATATGCTGAGATCTTTTAAAAAATGTACATTTTAGAATAAAAATCTAGCTTGTATTTGCTAACAAACAATATACAAACGATATCAATGAAATAAATAATAAAATTGTTAACAACGAATAAAAATATATATTTTCTAAAAAACCAACACGCAACTTTTGATTTTTAATCATAATTGCCTACTTTTAATACTCGTCTTCGCTGGAAAATAATTAAGCAGGCAGAAAAAGTTTTTCGAAACAAAATTAAACAGTTAAAGGGTTAATTCAAACTTTAGATATGCTGAGTAAAAATCTATTGCTAACAAAATACATTGTCCAATAATGAATGGATATTAAGTAAATTTTAAAAAATTTTGTAAAATTTTAGGGTGTTGAGATATTGATTTCATTAAAAAAAATAAACGAGCCATTGTATTAAATAACATCATATGAACTGAAAATCAATAAAACATTTTTAGAACTAACAAAATTTCTTACACATTAAATATACAACTTTTTTTTTGTTTATTTGAAATATTTTATTTATATTTTTATATCCATAGAACTTCAAAAGCAATGAATTTTTTTTAATTGAGACATTTTTTAAATAACAAATAGAGTATAACACAGTTTTTATTTTATAATCGTTTATTTCATATGAAATATAATTTTTATAAGTAAAAAATAAATTTTAATTTTTTTACAAAGATAACATTTATTAATTTAAATATCATCTTTTCTATTTAATAGCGTTATTACAATATTTTGACAGGTCAAAAGTATCTTTAATTAAAAAAAAATTTGTTTTTTAAAGCAGCAAATTGTTGAAATGCAATAATAACAGCTTGTCTATCTTTGAACAGTTTATTACGAAGAAATACTCAAGATTTTAAAATCAATATTCCAGCTAAAAAAATTTCATTACCAGCTTTGAAAGTTTTTACAATATTACTTGAAAAGTACATGGTCTAACGTTATCATACAAAATAATAGGACCTAATTAGTTCACCAAATGTGGTTGTTTCTAAAGTAATTTTTAATATCTTATTTCAAGTTTCTAATAACAACTTTATATAATGATTATTTGACGTTATTGCAGATAGAAATAATAATAAATAATATTTTCTGTTATCAATCATTTTATTAATATGACTGTTGAATACGAAATTAGTTTTGGAGTATCCTTTAGAAACTCCTCGATATAAAGCTATTGTATTGACTTTCTACAATTATCATACAAAATCTACTTTTTATTACAATTGATAGTCCATTTCAGAAATTGGCTGCTTTCATTCTCAATCACAAAGTATAACTAATTTTCATGCAATTAAATATTGGGATTTTGTTAAATTTATAAGGTACCTAAGTCAGTTTTTAATTTTGTCTATTATTTTTTATATATCTGATTCAATTAAAGCTTTTAAATCGTCAACAACACTGTTTAGTCTTCTATATCAAGATTCATATCTCATTACTTAATTTCACAAATCAACTGAATTGCACATTAGTTGACTATATTTTCTTTTAATGTACAAAAAATATTTTCGGTTGTCTTCATTTAAACTTGTATTATTTTTTTGTTATTAGACATGATCTAATTGATTGAATAAATAGGAATAATTGAAAAAGAAGCAATTTTTACACTTCATAACAGTAAATACTACATATTTAAGTAATTAGTTCGATTATATATACTTTTTTCTCATTTATCCGTATGAGTATCTTTTTTTTAATGGGCACAAAAATGATATTTCGTTTTAAATAATTTAAATATTTTAAAGTAAATACATTAGAAAAATAAATACAATTAAGATATATAAAATTTAAAGATTCAAAGTTAATATTCGTTACTTGCGAATCAATTTTCCTCTGAAAAGTTTTTACTGACGATTTGAAAAGAAAACCGTTCAGGTCGTGGTTTGTTATAAAAGACATTCAGCAAACCTGTTCCAGACAAATCGGGTTACGTATGTGATCAAGTAGCCTTTGTACGTTACTGACAAAATAAATTTTCATGTTTAAAGAAAATTGTACATAGAATTGATAGTTCCTTTTTCAAATAGTTTGCTTGGTAAATTATCCAAATTTCATTGAAAAAAGTCAATAAAGAGACCTTTTATAAGTTTAGATTTGATTAATAATATATTTTGTTAATATGTGAATTTCATTACTGAAGCAATTGATTATTTAGATAGTAAATATCAGACTTGATTTGATATTCAGTATTTAATAAAATTTTGATAATGTTAAAAGTCGTCGATATATAAAAATATTTTAATTTATTTCTTTTAAATTTATTAACATTTCAAACAAAATGATTAAAAATAATCTTAGAATAAAATTGTACACAGAATTGAGAATTTCTTTATTAAATATTTTGCTGATAAATTATTCAAATTTCATTAAAAAGGTCTATAAAGTGACCTTTTATAAGTTAATATTTGATTAAAAATATATTTTGTTATTTTATGAATTTAATTATTGAACTAATTGTTTATTTAGATATTAAATATCAGACTTATTTTAATAATCAGTATTTAATAATATTTTGAAAAAGTTGACAATTATCGATATATTAAAATATTTTAATTTGTTTCTTTCAAATTTACTAAAATTTCAAATAAAACGATTAAAATTAATTTTACAAGAAAATTGTACATAGAATTAATAGTTCCTTTTTTAAATAGTTTGCTTATTAAATTATCCAAATTTCATTGAAAAGGTCAATAAAGTGACCTTTTTTAAGTTTATATTTGATTAATAATGTATTTTGTTATTATAGAAATTCCATTACTGAACCAATTGATTATTTAAATACTAAATATCAGACTTATTTTGATAATCAGTACTTAATATTTTTTTTAAATGTTAAAAGTTGTCGATATATTGAAATATATCAATTTGTTTCTTTTAAATTTATAAACATTTCAAACAAAACGATTAAAAATAATTTAAAAAAAAATTGTATATAGAATTGAGAGTTCATTTTCAAATAGTCTGCTTTATAAATTATCCAAATTTCAGTCAAATAAAGTGACCTTTTTTAAGTTTATATTTGATTAATAATATATTTTGTTATTATGAGAATTCTATTATTGAACCAATTTATTATTCAAATACTAAATATCAGACTTATTTTAATAATCAGTATTTATTTTTTTTTTAAATGTTAAAAGTTGTTGATATATTGAAATATTTTAATTTGTTTCTTTCAAATTTATTAACATGTCAAACAAAACGATTAAAAATAATCTTAGAAGAAAATTGTCCATAGAATTGAAAGTTCCTTTTTCAAATAGTTTGCTTATTAAATTATTTAAATTTTATCGAAAAAATCAGTACAGAGATCTTTTATAAGTTTATATTTGATTAATAATATATTTTATTAATATGTAAATTTAGTTATTGAACCGAATGATTAGATACTAAATATCAGACTTGTTTTGATAATCCGTATTTAATAAAATTTTGAAAATACTAAAAATTGTCCATATATTAAAATATTTTAGTTTGTTTTTTTTGAAAAAAAAATTATTAACATTTCAAACATAACGATTAAAAATAATATTAGAAAAAACTTATATGAAAATAATTCGATAAAAATATTTTCTTTGTCTATTAATTGAAATAACAAAAATAGTGATAAAATATGTTCAAAATACAAACAATTTCTCGAAAAATATTTTCGTATCATCATAATTATAATAAGAAAATATCATTAAGATGGTTTACATAAACGACTTCACCTTTAAATTAATTTCTGTAATACGTCGTTTAACAATTCATAAACACATGTTTGTGGTAACCTAACGTCCATTTCTGGTAGGAAATATGGACGAAGCAATTTCAGGAATGAAGATTCAAATTGCATTGTTGGTTTCAAACAACATACTGTAGCATTGTCAGAACCACAATATATTCAAAACACACCCATAAACATACAAATACATTTCAACACAGAACACTGACAACAAATACAAAATTATATGTGTACGTGTGCAATATAAATGAGAAATTATATTTGAATTTGTATATATATATATATATATATATATGAATATAATATTCCATTTCAATATGATTTCTGATATTAAGATGTTATATCTAGTATTTATTACTCAATATAATCTGATTATTAGAAATATTTTAATGATTTTGAGTGAATTATATTGTGTTGAAACAAAAGTTCGTAGCGTTATAACAATAATTTTTTATAATAGAGCTTTTTACATAGTTCTATTTGTTTTAATTTATTACATATGTACCATTTTATTGTTTCACCTTTCAGTATATTTCATTTAACTTCATTATTCCCCTCTCTCAGAACTTGGCATCTTTTTCTGCTATAAAGTACTCGAGGTGATTTTTGTAGTCTTCCAATGAATTAAAGTTTTTTCCATTGAAAGAATTCTGTTGCGATCAGAATAAGTAGTAATCTGAGGGTGCTAAGTGAGGGTTTTTTTGGTATAACACCCAAGTTACACCAATTTTTATCGTGTCTTTAAAGACATATGCGGTCTTGCGTTGCCCTGATGGAAGACTACGTTCTTTCAGTTTGCCAGTTCCGGACATTTTTGGTTGATTACTGCCTTTAATTGATTAAGTTGAGATCAGTACTTGTCTGATTTTGAACGTTTGATATGTGGTAGCAGTGGATAATAGAGAACACCTACTCTTCCAATCCCACCAAATGCACAGCATTAACTTTTTTGGATGCAAACCGACTTTTGGAGTGGTTTAAATTTAATACGAAACGAAATGGTTTTGTTCAGAATGGTTTTGAAACGAAATGGTTTTGTTCAGAATCTTTTTCGATCTACATTGCTGCACACTATTTATTTTTCATCACTCGTAATAATCCTTCTTAAAAATGGTCGCTATTGTTTTAAAAGCATATCGCTGATAGAAATACGATCCATCAAATTTTTTTCTGTCAAATTATATGAAACCAAAACTTCATAGCAATTCACATAACATAGTGCATCCAAATGCCTTATAACACTCATTTGAGATACCTGGAGTACCTCTGCGATATCACGCGTCGTGTGATGTGGATTATTTTTTATTATTATTTAAAGTTGCAATAATCCCGAATAGTCATGACATATGGTTCCAGCAGGAGCTATTAGGTACACAGCAAGAACTTCTTCATGAACTTTTTGGTGAACGATTCATTTTAAGAAATTCTGATTTCGTTTAGCCTTTTCGTTCACCAGATTTGATAGCCTCGAACTTCTTCTTGTACGGTTATTTAAAGGTAGAGTGTATGTCAACAAACCTTAAACAATTCAAAAACTAAAAACATTCGTGATGAGATAAAAAAAATTGTAGCTCAAAATATTGCGTTTATTAATGGAAATACTCTGGAAAGAGCCAAAATATTTGTCAGTAAAAAAATTGGGAACATTTAAATAGCCCTAAAAATATCCACGTATCTGGCTTTCTATTGGGCAGATTTTTTTTTTAAAAAAAAAAATCTGCGTCTTGCAATAAGCTTTCAGATTTTCTATTTTATAAATTGCCACAATGTATAGGATCGCTGAAAATTTAAATGTTTATTAGCAAATAAGGAACTACTTTTTCTAATGACTTTTTATGCAATAAAATACAAAAATTTTTATACGCCGCTAATATAACATAAAAATATATATATTGCTAAAGAGTTTAAGCCCTTTTCAAACTGGAAACTTTCGGCCATTAGAAAGTTATAGCCTCGTACATTGGGCATCTCGGGATAAACAATTTACATTAAGTTAGCAACTAATGAACGAATACGAATTTTCAACACGGTATTTTGTTTAAATTCGTATAAGCTTCACCACGCATGTCGAAAAAGTTTCAAAAAATGAAAAATGCAATAAATAATTGATTTGTAAATAATGGCCATTTTTATGGTTTTTCGCTTTTTTGCAATAATCAATCAACGTAATTTATCAAGTAATGGCTCAAATTAAAGGTTTTTTCATTATTACAACTTTTATCTAAAACTTTTTTCTCTAAAATGCATTTTTTATGCTTGAAGAACGAAAAACATAATTTCGCCAACTTTTCACCTTCCTAGTACCTTTATGCTACGGTTTTTTCAGTTGCAAAACACATATTGTTACTTGTAACATCCCTCCCAACAAAAAAAAAAACAGCCTCATCCATTCCGGAATTTTAGTCAAAAACAGGTGTTTTTTGCCCTATTGATTGGTCTAGTTATATTTTGCTGTTTTTGCAGAAAAAACTATTAAAGAGTTCATTTTGAATTTTTACAAGTGTATTAATTGTTATTTCAAGATATTATTTTATTTAAAACAAATAATTTTATACTTTATAAATAACACATAGTAATGTACAGTGTGTGTAAAAAGTTCTGTATAATCTATGGACATGAATTTATCCGATATATTTATCTGAAATTGACATTTTTATTTTTTTTTAAAATATATTTGTACAGATGTTATTAATGCCATATTTAAAAATTAAAATCACAAAAATAATTAATAAATAACTCTCTTTTAGTGACTAAAGACAGATTTTTATTAGACGTTTAAAAAAAATCAAATCGATTGGAATATTGACCCCGAGATATTACAATCACTAATTAGAAAAAATATAGTTTTGAAAAAAAAAAATTAATATTAACAGTATTGTACTTTATAGACTATTTATATAGCTATACCTCAGATATTATTTCGAATTTTAACATGATGTGTTACAAACGTACATATATTCTTGAAAATATAGAGTTTCAAACAATATAGAGATAAATCGATTTTGTTATTCCATTAAAGTAAAATACGTAAAATAAACACATCACATTGTATATGATATGTTTATTTTTAATGCTTTTTGTGTTGCAATAATATATATATATAGAAGATTCTAAAGTTATTTCATTTTTCCTTTATTTGTGAGTTTTTTAACACATTTGTGAAATTTTAATGAATGTATGTAAATAATATTTTTGTTAAATTAGTTTTTATACTTTAATAATTATGCTGTCCTTTGAGAATTCAAGTAATTATGGGTTTACATGGAGTATTCAAAAAAAACATTTCTTAAACATAAATACGATAAATCACTCATTCCAATCTCGTAATATTTTTTAACAATATTCAATAATTACTCATTGTTCATTTTATTTGTTTAGAAGTTTATATGCATTTTAATGACTGTTTCATCATCATCACAGCGTTACATTATAAAATATAGACTAGTTTTTGATTAGAACTATTTTTTTCTTATATATATATATACTATCTTTATTCAATTAAAATCAACTACTGACTGTATGATTAATATATTTAAAATGCATTATGTTTTTTTAAATATCTAATTATTTAGTAATTTTTATATCAAGGAATGTTATTTATTGTTTTTATAACATAAATTCTGTATTTAATTTGGATCCTTTTTAAAAAAACAAGCGGTTTCATTAATTTTTTTTTAATTTATAATAAGTTATGAAAATTTTTAAAGATACATAGTTTTCAACTTCTATTTCTTTTTCTTTTAGTTCGATTTTTCCTTGATCAGAAAATCCATTGAACATTATTTTTGTTTTAGTGAGGTTTATCACAAGATTATTTTTTTTATTTTCTTTATATCAATTCCATTTTTTCGAGTATATCTTGATTTGTTGAGAAAATAATAATGTCGTCAGTAAATAGTAGATAACTAAAATACTCGCTCTTTATTATATTCCTTTAGATTCCTAATTTAATGGTTTAAATATTTGTAAAGTCCTAGTTCTAGTATAAATGATTTATTATATGAAAAATAAATCTATAAAATTAAAAAATGTTCATTATTTACTAAGTAATGAGATTCGTTTCGACTTTTTATGTTTGATAATGCGATGAATAATTTTATCACTTTGAAACGAATTCAGTGACTATTGATTATATTTTTATTTTGAATTCAGCAATTTAATTTAGTATAGATAGTAATCAAATTTTTTAAAGTATCAGAAAGTTTATTTAAAAGTAACATTAATATTTTTCGATTCAATCAAAAATTATAAAGATACATATTTATATCTAATTTTTATTAATAAAAATTAATGCCTATTTCCTTATTTATTATAATATAATTAATAATCGTTTGAGGATTTTATGTATATAAATTATAAAATGACAAATAATCCATTAATAAACATTTTAAGATTTAAAATTAATATGAATACATAATTTATGTTAATAATTTATATACAATTTGATTCATTATTTGAATATTTGATTTATTTGGATATATTTTAGAAATTTATATTTTATATGGGATAAAGATTTGATATTTAGTTTTATTGTATTACAAGTACTACTTTTATTTCATAATCATCTTACTTATATTTATATTGTTCATAATATAGCATCATTCAATCTCCTTTATTTTATAAATTTTAAATTTTTCTGTTTTTTTATTTCCTATAGAATCTAACACTTTTATAAATATTTCTTAAAAGTTTAATTAAATCCTTCAATTCCTCAATTTTTCATTACATTCAATTTGTTATTGTATTGATTGATTTAAAACATTTATATAATCTATAAATCCTAGACAAAGTGATAATTGATATTCATTACATCGACTGATGACTTCTTTTACTAATTGAATGTAATCAATTATGTTAAATCCGTTTCGAAATCCTGCTTGTTCTCATGGTTGTAACAAATCCAATTGACTTTGTAACTTTGTATCTATGTTAAAATAACTATAGTATATATATATATATATATATATATATATATATATATATCACTTAAATTTGTAATATAAATATTATTATTGATTTAAAAAAAATAATTTATTTTACTAAAAATATTTATAAACATAAATAACTTATTTCGACGTAAAATGTAGGTTAGAATTTTAGATATAATTGTTTAATAAATTTTTCGATTAATAAATTAAAAAATATCGATTTTTCATAAATAAAAATGTGTCTCAAATATTAATAGAAACAGGAAAAGAATTACTCTTTTCATATCTGTATAAAATATTATTTATTTATGCATTAGATGAATATTTTACAAAATAATTTATTATACAATAACATGTTTTATTTAAATATCGTACATATAGCTAGAGGAAATTCAGCTTTATAGATGACTTTGAACTTTACAATAAATGTTCAAGTTACATATGAATATTTATCTCGAATCTCTTGAAGTTATTATGTCAAAACGCATTTATCTCTTATAGTTTAATGCACATGTTTCTGTTTACGTGCAATTACATATGTGGTATTCAAAATATATATCTTTCCCTTACTCTGTATGTTTATAAATGTATTCAGAGTAGACATTACTTTATTCATGTTCAAGTGATTGTAATAATAGCTACTCAGTTCTAGGACTATAGCGCGTGCTTTTGAATAATAGAAAGAGCATGAAATTATGTATACATACATACATATACATACATATATATATATATATATATATATATATATATATATATATATATAGGTGGCCCAAATGAGACTAAAGGATAGTAAACAAGTAAATGTACATTTAAACCCATCAGTCTCATTTGGCTAACTTGTATATGAGTGTTTTTTCTTTTATATGTTTATAAGAATACATTTATATAAATAAACTAAGTACTACTAATAATTGTTGCTAAATTTTCAACATATTGTGCAATTACATAATGTATTTTAAGTGAAAAATTAATATTACAGCTTTTAAAAATTGTTATTTTTCCTGAAACAAAACTTTTTGATAAAATTCATTCTTGACATTTAAGATAATTTGAAAATGATCAAAAACTATAATTTATTTATATAAATAAGTGAAATAGATTATTTACAATAATTGAACAAAACGACAATATTTTACGAACGAATAAATTTTATATGAAATTTATTTTTCAAAAAGAACTATGTTTTTTTAAAAATATCCTTTTAATTCATTCATTTCTCGAAATTTCAATAGTAACTTAAAAGGATGCAACTATATTTTAGTGCTTTTTTATACAAAAATCTATCATTTCCATATGTACTTATTAGTGTTTAGATCTAGATTTTACGATCAATTTCGATTGCAATTCTTAGAGTGGTTAACAATAATGATAATTAGTTTACAATAGATAATTTGTTTAAATGTCAAGTGTAGATCTCAAGTGTTTGTTTTTATTTGGTTATTGTCAATTTTTAATTTATTTGAATTTATATTCGTACTTCTTTATATAGGTTTTTCCAATATGCGCTTCAGAAGTTAAAATGTGAAAAAAATAAAAGTATTTAATTTCTTTTTTTTACTTTCAAGCATATTTTATGAAATTAATGATGAAACACAATTTCACTCATATGACCACCACGACTTCATTTAACATAGTGCATTTATTTAGTCCAATTTTTAGTCACTCTTTTACATATTTGTGGTCAAATTTCAAAAATTACATGTTCAATGTTTATTTTTAAGGCTTCTGTTGTTTGTGGTTTATCGACATAAACCAATGATTTTGCATATCTCTACAAAAAATAATCCAATGGAGTTAGATCGCATGATCTTGGTGGCCAATTGATAGGTCCATTTCATGATATAATGGAATCATTAAAGTTTTGTTTCAATAAGTCTATTTAAGTTTTTATAATTTCTAAACATTGTTGAAGTGTTAAACGTTCCATGATAATTTGTCAAATTATACTGAGTTGAAATGTCAAAATAAATTTAAACAAGGCTGTAACCAGCTGTAAAAGTTTTGACATTCTTATTAGAAAACCATATATAATTATATTTTTAAACTTGTATAGGAAGCTCAAATGAGACTAAAGGATTTGCACATAAAATTACTTGCTTACTATCATTTATTATACTTTACTATAATTCAGTTTCATTTGATCCACCTTACAAATTACTATTATATTAACTACTCATTTATTTTAAAAATCGTTTATACAGATTCTGTTTTTCCTTTAGATAGTACTTCTACTATTGTTTACTCTTTTTTGGATATTGTTATTTTTAAAATAAAAAAAAATTATAAGATAATTTAGTAGTGTAATATATATATATATATATATATATATATATATATATATATACATATATTGAAAAGTATGTAATCGTTATTAAATTAAATCAAATAACAATTTTATAAAATTCAAAACATTTTATCTATAACTAAATATTGTAATATTTTCGAACAGATTTGAAAATATTTATAGTATTATAATATTATCAACATTTTAATGTTATTTAAGAAATATTTCTTGTTTTATAACATTATTAGGTACTGTGCCATAAAAATTACCCTAAAAATAAATAATATATAAAGATTTATGTAACGAGAATATTTTCAAAACATAGTTTGAAATATTGAAAAAAAACTTTGTACTATTTTCTTTAGTACAATTTTATATATATATATATATATATACGCAATAAAAACAAATGTTTCTGTTTGATCACCACAGTTACACAATGTCAAGTTCAGTTAGTACCTTGGGAGGGCGAGCGTCTAGGACCTCCAGTGTCGTTTTCAAAGCTTCACAAAGTTTGAGGTTGGACATGGAGCTAACAATCCCACTTCGCAAAAAATCATAAACGTTACGAAATTCAAGACAAGAAAAATTTTACTGGTCTAGCAATGTCAGAAAGGCATTTTTTAGCACCTAGGTGTATGTATATGTATAAATATATATATATATATATATATATATATATATATATATATATATATATATATGCGTAAAATATATTTATTTTAAGTGACATAGAAAATACTATCCGATGATGAATGTATTTTAATGAAAAGTTTAAAACGATATATATATATATATATATATATATATATATATATATACTGTATATATGTATATATATATATATATATATATATATATATATATATATATATATATATTTCTAAGAAGGTTTTAGTAAATAATCATAAAAATACATGTATAGATTAATATAGAGTAAATGGATTATTATAAGGTTGCATAAGTTAAAAAATAATAATTATTTGAAATGATATTATTTCTCATTTTTATTAAATTGTTTTTTAAGATATATTCAATTTAAAATATTAGTATTATTACTTTTTGAAAAAAATAGTTCATACATATATATACATACACACAAAATATATATATATATATATATATATATATATATATATATATATATATATATGTAAAGCGGTTTTAAGCGTGATAGAACTTTAAATTAAATCTCTATTAAAAGTTCTATCTAATCTAAAAAATAACCTTTATCATATCTTTATATATACATACGCACGTATACACCCACACACATATGTATATACATATGTATATATATATATATATATATATATATATATATATATATATATATATACAGTAACAACTCGCATAGTCCGGCTTCGTATAGTCTGGTTTCATTATAATCCAGTTTGAAATTTTCCAAACAAAATTTTTTACTTGGAAAAAATTCTGCTCTAAAGTTTTTCGTGAAAAAAATCCCAAAAAATTAATACATAAAATTCTTCTTATACGCAAATTTTGAAGTTTTCCCCTTTATTAAGAAAACATAATAAAAAAGAAAATCGAAATCGTATATGTACATTATATGTAAAGCAATGCGCAGTTCTAGTTTTGTAGTATTTTTTCTTTTCTATTAGTTTTCGATTCGCAACTCTAGAATAAAGTCGATTTTTTGATAATTAAATTTTAATAACCCATTTGAAAATGAATTTAAAATAAATATATAAACCCCTAATTTTGTTTTGTTGACACATACAAACATTTAAATATATTACCCTCGTTTTATTTACTCAAAAACAGGAAAAAAATTTGTTTAGAACCAATTAACGTTTTTGGTATTTAGTTAGTTTCGATTAGTTCGGTTTCAAATAGTCCGGCTGATCAATGGAACCGATTAGCCGTACTATGCGAGGTATTCCTATATATATATATATATATATATATAGGTGTTTTTTAAGGTTAAATAGAACTTTCGATAGGGATTTAATTTAAAGTTCTATCATGTTTAAAAAATACTCAATATGAGTTATGATAATATTTTCAAATTTGTATAGATTGTTATTGTAATTGTTATAAATTAAATATCTTATTTTAATGCAAATAAATTATCGCCAAAATATCACAAAACATTTAAAAAATATCGAGTATTGATTTTTGGACAATATCAATAATTATTGATTATTTTTATATTTTATATTGATGATAATTCATTTGTGTTAAAATGAAACTGCCACACTATCCAAAAAATAGTAAAAATTTTGAGATACAATTTTTTTTTAATTTATCTTTATATAAATATATATCACAATAGTGATTAACCATTTTTTTCATTTTGAAAACTATATTCATTTATATAATTAATACTAGGTATAAACATTTTTAATAGAGCTGTACTTTACATGAATAGAATATAAGTAAAATTAAATATGTCGATTAGAACACTTTACAATTTTTAATTCTTAAAACACATTTTTTATAGAATTTTCCAATAAGAATGTTAAAACTTTGACAGCTAGTGGCAGCCATATTTGATTTTTTTAAGCTGATTTTGACATTTCAACTCAGTATAGTTTGATAAATGATCATGAAACGTTTAACACTTCAACAACGCTTAGAAATTGTAAAAACTTATAAAAAGCAATGTTCGGTTCGTAAAACTTATCGTGCGTTTCGTGAAACTTACAGTTAACACTAAATAAAGTCAATTGCAGAATTTCGAGTGAAACCAAACCACAAGTCATTGAACAAGGACCACTGCATCCACAAAAATTAACTGTCTGGTGTGAATTACATGCTAGTGGTATCATAGGACCATTTTTTTTCAAAATAAAACTGAAAATCACGTTAATTGAGTGCGTTACTGAAAATGATTAATATTTTTTTCCGAAAATTATTAAAAATTGTTTGCACGATATATTGTTCAACAATACGGTGATACGTGCCATATATCTATGAAAACGATAGATTTATTGTAATAAAAGTATAATTAGTTCATTATTTAATGAAATAAACCCATCAATTGGTCATCAAGATTATGTGATCTAACTCTATTGGATTATTTTCTGTGGGGCTATGTGAAATCATTGGTTTATGTTGATAAACTAAAGAAGAATAACTACAGAAGAATTAAAAATAAACATTGAATATGCAATTCATGAAATTTGACCACAATTATGTGAAAGAATGACTAAAAATTGGACTAAACGAATTCACAATGTCAAGTGAAGTAGTGATGGTCATACGAATGTAATTGTGTTCCATTTTTAACCCTTATCGGTCTATGTCACCTCTGACGTGACATTACAACTTTGCTCTCAGTCGTATGTCACGTGCGAGGTGACAAGACTGAACAAGTAACAACGTCCTTATTGCTGAATGTACACACTGTATGTTTTTACAGTTTAATTCTTACTCGATAGCAGACAACACGTTCTATCATATTTCAGCAATTATTTTACTTATAATATTTTATTCTTCCAAAAATGAATAAAGAAAACTATAGCAATATGGAAAGTAACAGTAATAGTTGTAGTGAAATATGTGAAAATTCTAAATAAAAGACAAGTGATTTTAATTCTTGTGGTGAAGGAGACAGTGATACATTTCAGTGTTGTATTTCAGTCAAGGAAAAAAAATTGATCTCTATTCAATATTCAAGTGAAGAGGAAAGCGAAGTGGAAAGAGAAATTGTTCCTGATTGTGAAGAAGATTGGATTGAAATCGACAGTGATGACGAAGACATTTAAAGTGTAAATATAAATATTTTTATGCACAAAACTATATTTTTATATCAAATAACCTTAGTTACTCTTCTCTTACAATAAGTACCCAAATATATCTCCGAACTAGAGGAAAGTTAAGTGCAAAATGCTAACGTCTAATAAGGGTTAATACCGCAGAATATGCTTAAAAATAAAAAAAATAACTATTTAAATTAATATTTTCTGTTTTATTTCCATTTTAACTTCTGAAGCGCTTATTGGAAATCCCTTATTAATATTTTCTAATTGCAAATATATAACTGTATAGTTGAAATTAAATTGGATTCGAAATTATGAATTTGAAATGTGGAGAATAATATTTCCAATAAATATAATTTTGCTACTCTTATTATATATATATATATATATATATATATATATATATATATATATACGAGTATATATATATATATATATATATATATATATATATATATAAAATAGATATTTACCTATTTGCTTTGTAGAGATAAATTTGTGAACAAATGATAAACACGCTAGATGTTGAGAATAACGATCATCAATTTGTTTCTGTATTCCATGCGTCAGATATGTGTTGGCACGTATATGCCTATCTAAATCAGATCTACACTAAAAATGTCATTACGTGAAATGGAATTCTATACGACCGGGAAATCTGGACTACTATATCTGATGAGTCTCCATGTTCACTCACGCCAATATCAACCACGGCTGATTACTTTGTGCTGGATTGAAATGCGCAAATCATCATTTGAATATTCAGCCAGCGCATCTTATTTTATTTTATTATATGCAAAATAAATCTATAAAATTGAAAAATGTTCATTATTTGCTAGGTAATGGGATCCGATTCGACTTCTTATATATTGAACATACGATGTATAATTTTATCACGTTGAAACGAATTCAGTGATTATTGATTCTATTTTTATTTTCTTTAGAGCAATTCAGTTTAATATGGATAATAATCATATTTTTATCAACCTAACATCATTTATATTAGATTTGATGAAAAATTATAAAAAATAATATTCATATCTAATTTTTATTAATAAAAAATGATTGCCTATTTCTTTACTTATTGTAATAGAATTTATAATCGTAAAGCATTTTATGTATACAATTTACAAAATGACAAATAACGCATTAATATACATTTTAAGATCTAACATTAATAATAATACACAATTTATTTCAATAATTTATATATAATTTGATTCGTTATTTGAATAAATACTTTATTAGGTTATATTGTAGAAATTTATATATGGTCATCCAAATGTGACACGTAGATTTGTGTATTATTAAAAAAAAACATGTGTCTAGGGTGGTGTCTAGAGAGACACATATGTATTTTTTTCTGTTTCTCTTTAATAAAACATCAATCAAGGCGACACATTTAGATCATTTAAATAATCCTATATTTCATATGAGATAAAGTTTTGAAATTTAGTTTAAGTATAAAAATACTACTTTTATTACATATTTCTTCTACTTATATTTACATTGTATATATATATATATATATATATATATATATATGCGAGGGTCGTTTGATAAGTATGGAAAAATGTAAGAAAAACTAAATTGAAAAATTCAATTAAATCAATTAATGAAATAAATTAAACAATAAATGAATTTACAATACTTACAAACGATCCTCGTATATATATAATCATCTTAAATATGTATGACTATTTATATCATAATTGTATCAATAAAATACGTCAATAAATTGTTGAAAATCGTCTCATTATCTAGCGCAGGTATATAAGGCAATTATTACACAAAGTTTATTATAATCCCTTAAGAAATATGTATCGGAAAAGTAATTTATCTTTAAAATTACCACAATCAAGTAAATGGGTAATTATACAGCTTCAAACGATTTTATTAAAAAAAAATCTGATAATAATATATTTGATATTGCTTTTGTATTTGATTTTGATAAAAGACTTTTTTTGATTATTTGTTTAGAAATTAAAATTATGTATTTATAATATACCATATGTATATACATATATAAGGGTTTGATAAGTAAAGCAAAAACGTAAGGAAAACTAAATTGAAAAATTTAATTAAATTAATTAATTAAATTAAACAATAAATTAATTCACCATACTTATCAAATAACCCTCGTGTATATATATATATATATAAATACATTATTAATAAATAAATTATTGAATAAATGAAAGTAATTAAAACACAAATTATTTTTTAAAAAAATGTTTAAATTTGATACGATTTAATTAATTGCAAACATGACTAATATAGACTTAATCTGAACTATTTATGTATATGTATATGTATATATATATATATATATATATATATATATATATATATATATAGAGAGAGAGAGAGAGAGAGAGAGAGAGAGAGAGAGAGAAGTGACAAGATACAATAAATAAAAGGGATTTTTCAAGTTTGAAGAAATGAAAAAACAATACAATTAAAAGACTTTTCTCAATACATGTATATACATAAATATACCTATTTATAAAGAAATTGTGAATAAATAAATTATGGTTAAATGAAAATCATTAAAAAGCACAAAATGTTAATAAAAAAAGTGTGTAAATTTAATACGATTTAATTAATTTCAAACAAACATTAATCATTATATATATATATATATATAATATATATTATTCATATATATATATATATATATATATATATATATATATATATATATATATATATATATATGTGGAAAAAAATAGATAGATCAGTGAAGAAAATGATTAGATACAATAGAAAAGTATATATTGAAATTTGAAGAATTTAAATAACAATACAATCTCCTTCCGCCTTTTTGTCTTTTGAATTAGAAGTGTATTCTCAAAACATATATATATATATATATATATATATATATATATATATATATATATATATACATCTATATATAAAAAAATTGTGAATAAATAAATTTTGGATTAAATGAAAAAATAAAAGCACAACATTTTTTTAAAAAGATGTGATTTAAAATTTCATAAGATTGAATTAATGTATATATATATATATATATATATATATATATATAAAAATGAATTAAATAGACTAATTTAATTAATTTTTATATATTATCATTATATATATATATATATATATATATATATGTATATGTATATGTATATGTATATGTATATGTATATGTATATGTGTGAATGTATGTATGTATATGAAATATTTTCTTAATTTCGGAATATGATCTTCTTGTGCATAAATAATAAAGATCAATTCGTGTCATTCTTACAACGATAGTGCGTTACCACGACATAAAAAATAATATCGCAGCAACGAACCAATAAAAAAGAAACATTTCTCTAGCGACAAAGCACTAAAAACGCGCTGTTTCCTCGTGACGTTTATTCTTGCAGTAGCAATAGTAGCATGAGGAGCAGCATAGGCCGCACTGGCAGGAGACAGACAGCCGCCGCGGACTCGGATAACAGAGAAGCCAGCTCAATATCGAGACCAGGCGCTAGCACTTGTGGGAATTGTATCGAGCCGAACTGTCGACTTTATATAATAAATGTAGGTGTTTTACATCGCTGTCACAATGTAGGCCGTGAGTTCAAATCTCTGCTCGCCCCGTGTGTGCTTCGCTTTTTGTCGACTGACTTTGATTCGCGCTTTTCTCACTCAAGAGACATCGTTCGCTTACTTCATCACTTTGTGTTTTGAATGGAATAGATTTTCTCATTTTTGTTTCTTCCTGTTTATAAATGGAAAAATGCATCCGGGTAAAAAGGTAAAATATTTCTTTTCGGTGATGAAAAATAACTTGAAAAATTAAAATTTATATTTACGCAAATGAAAAATTAAATTTTAATATATTATCAAAGCCATTTAAAAACAATATCATATAAAATTAAAATTTATTTTATCATAAAAAAACAAAAATTAAAAAAAATTAGGGTAAAAAAATAAGTCATGAATATAACTACTAAGCATTTATCTTAAAATTCTTAATTACAATTCAAAGCTATTTTTAAATTTTTTATTTTAATATTTTATATTTAATATATTAAGGAAAAAGATTACTTAACATAAAGCTGTAACTATAGAACTTTTAAAATAATTGTATTAGATTATATATGGTCAACCAAATGTGACACCTAGATTTGTGATTTTTAAAAAAAAAATATACGAGGATCATTTCATAAGTATGGTAAAAAAAATTACCATAAAATTTAAAAATTTAATAAATTTTTCATAAATTTTAAAATTGACCATTCTTATCAAACGACCCTCGTACACATATTTCTTTATACACATGCTTCTTTTTAATAAAACACAAATCTAGCCATCACATATAGATGACCCTTTATAAATACGTTTATATATATACATATATATTTATGCATATATATATATATATATATGTATATATATATATATATATATATATATATATATATATGTATATATATATATATATATATATATATATATATATATATGTATATATATATATATATATATATATATATATATATATATATATATATATATATATATATATATATATATATATATATATATATATATATATATATATATATATATATATATATATATATATATATATATATATATATATATATATATATATATATATATATATATATATATATATATATATATATGTATATATATATTGCATTTTCCGTATTAGATAAAGTAAGTTGCTTGTTTCAACAATCATTTTTTCTTAACATACGAGGGTCGTTTGATAAGTATGGTAAAAAAAATTATCATAAAATTTTAAAATTTAATAAATTTTCCATAAACTTAACAATTTACACTACTTATCAAACGACTCTCGTATTTACAGTCCGTTTTTTTGTTTTTTTTAAAAAAACTTTCAGTTATATAGACGATGGTTTTTGATTCATTCTGTTTTTTTTTATCTTATTTATTCTCATTAAATTTTTCTGTATATTTTAAATTTATAATTCTTTTTATATCGACATTCTTATTTTACATTTTCTATTATATCCTTTAAAAGAACTTAAAAATCTTGTCTTTGTAATTTAAATTTTACTTCCATTTTTAATTATTTTGCCATCTTATTCCTGTCACAAATACACACTCATATATATGAATGTATGTATGTATGTATGTATGTATGTATGTATGTATGTATGTATGTATGCATGCATGTATGCATGTATGCATGTATGCATGCATGTATGCATGCATGCATGCATGCATGCATGCATGCATGCATGTATGCATGTATGCATGTATGCATGTATGCATGTATGCATGTATGCATGTATGCATGTATGCATGTATGCATGTATGCATGTATGTATGTATGCATGTATGCATGTATGCATGTATGCATGTATGCATGTATGCATGTATGCATGTATGCATGTATGCATGTATGCATGTATGCATGTATGCATGTATGCATGTATGCATGTATGCATGTATGCATGTATGCATGTATGCATGTATGCATGTATGCATGTATGCATGTATGCATGTATGCATGTATGTATGTATGCATGTATGCATGTATGTATGTATGTATGTATGCATGTATGTATGTATGTATGCATGTATGTATGTATGTATGTATGTATGTATGCATGTATGTATGTATGCATGTATGCATGTATGTATGCATGTATGTATGTATGTATGCATGTATGCATGTATGTATGTATGTATGTATGTATGTATGTATGCATGTATGTATGTATGCATGTATGCATGTATGTATGTATGCATGTATGCATGTATGTATGTATGCATGTATGCATGTATGCATGTATGCATGTATGTATGTATGTATGTATGCATGTATGTATGTATGCATGTATGCATGTATGTATGTATGCATGTATGTATGTATGCATGTATGCATGTATGCATGTATGTATGTATGCATGTATGTATGTATGCATGTATGTATGTATGCATGTATGCATGTATGCATGTATGTATGCATGTATGTATGTATGTATGCATGTATGCATGTATGTATGTATGCATGTATGCATGTATGTATGCATGTATGCATGTATGCATGTATGTATGTATGTATGTATGTATGTATTAAAATTAAGTAAGTTATTAGCTGTTAAAATGTGTTTTATTTTTTTTGCACACCCTATATATATATATTTATATATATATATATATATATATATATATATATATATATATATTTGCATGTGTTTGTGTTTATTTATATTAGTGTATGGATGCATGAATGAATATGGAAAATAGGATTTTTTAGAACTAATTATGCATTTTATTATTTTATTCTGTTTAATAAATAAGTAATTCAAGAACTACTAAAATAATTATTTTTAAAATATTATTAAAAAATTATTCTAATATTCATAAATTATTTCTTTTAAAATAAGGAATTTTTATAAGTTTAATGATTTACTTTCAAATATAATACTTTTTATATATTTTTTTCACATTAATGTTCAACAATAATAATTATTTTTCACAAATATCTATTTTAAGATATTTAACGATTTTGAACTTTTATATCTATGCTCTTTTTATATTAAAGTCGTTAAAAATTAATTTGAAACATACTTGTTATTTAAATGTCATATTTTGCTTTTTTGTTTTTTTTATATATATATATATATATATATATATATGTGTATATATTGTTTTATAAAATAAAAAATATCGTATTTTCTTATAACGCTTTCATAGAGCACTTTTTTTTAGAATACAATAAATATTATTTTTAATACATTCATAAGTTGTTATAAAAACGTATCATATGTCTTATACTATTTGAAGAAATAAAACGAATACAAACATTAATAGAAACTTTCGAAGTTCAAAAAACTAACATAATATGAAATTGTTTAATATATACGTTTTTCACAACCATCCCAACAAGCAGTCGTCTTACATTTCAAGCACTTCGTTTGAAATTTTTCACAGTCGCAATATACAAGTCTATGTTAGCAAGTGAACTGTAAAGCTCTGTTGTCACGTATAAGCCCTCGGACTTTAATGACGTGGCACACCCGTTCTCTAGTACAGACAAATGGCAACGGGACCTCGTTGCTCCTCGGGGCGCCACCGTCTAAATGTTATCGTCTTGAAAACAATGACGTGTTAAGACTGCGATAACGAAGCGGCGCCCGGTGGAGACAATTATCTCTGTTAAGTACAGCCGGAATTGGTTTAATTATATTTGAAACAATGATCTCTTCGAGCGAAGTGCGGCTAGCATTTAAATAAAACGACTGACTCAGAGACGAACGAAATGTTGACCTGTCAGTTATTGGATAGACGAGGCGTATCAAAGGAAATACTACATCTGAAAACAGTGTTTAATATCGTTTGTTCATATACTATAATGTTTTGCAGGTAGTAACTCTATTCTGCATTATATAACATTTTATTTATAACGTATTAATATAATATAATATAATATATATATATATATATATATATATATATATTTTGTTATTAATTTGTATACAGAATAGTAAAAAATAAAATAACTATGTAAAAAATTGTAGGAATTTAAATATTTAATGAAAATTAAAACAAAGAATAAACAAGTCCTCTTATTATTTTATTATTTTGATAAAATATTTAAGAAAAATGTTTTTAGAATATTTTTTTATCATAATAAAATTATTAATTACATTTTTAGGATAGATATAAAAATAAATATCCAGGTTTCATTTAAATGTCATGTCTAAATTTGTGTTTTATTAAAAGGAAACATGTGTATAGTTTCTTCTATTTCTTTTTAACAAAACATACATTTAGGTGTTATATTTAAATTATTGTATATTTCAGTTCAGTAGTACTTAAATAACTGATATTTGCGTTTAAAAAAACTATATGTTTGTCATTATTTTATATCATTTGAATATTATTCATCATCGTGTGTATATAAATATATATATATATATATATATATATATATATATATATATATTTAGGCACTTACTTTTCTTTATTTATGTATATAATGGTAACAAGATTAAAATAGATGCAGAGGAAAAATTTGTTGAATTTAAATATTTAATCAAAATTATACATTTTACTCCTAACATTTTGAATTAGGAAAATGACATTTCAAAAATAACAAATTTATAAATTTCTATTTGATATAGAAAAGTTATAAATAATTTATCTTAGAATGGAAACTGAAATGTCTATTTTAATCCTTTATAAAGTATCTTATATTTTAATTTTATATAATTTTTTGTATCAGATCTTGATTTTTTAATATTGTTTAAATTTTTCTTGTGCTCATATATATATATATATATATATATATATATATATATATATATATATATATATATATATATATATATATACATACACACACACACACACTTACACATCTATACTCTCTTCTCTCTCTCTCTCTCTCTCTCTCTCTCTATATATTTTTTAGGTTAGATAAAACTCGATTGGGATCAATTTAAAATTCTATCATTCTTAAAAAATCTCTCTCTCTCTCTATGTATATATATATATATATAAATGTGTGCATGTGTGTGTGTGTGTTTGAAAGAGGAAAGAAAGGGAGAGAGAATTAAGTCTAATTTTTAATATAATACAATTTTATAACTGATTTTTTACTTTTCTGGTAACAACTGGTAATATTTATTGTGTATAAATATTTAGAAAATTTCCAGTTATACATCATAATGAACAAAAACATTAAATATTTTATATTCATTGTGATTTATCAATTTAATATCGATTTTTGTTATATAATTACAGTATTTTTATACTCTAATTATATGTAAACTTTATACTATATTTTCATCTTCGAATATTTTGTAATAAACATTTATTATTATTATTTAAATAATACCACATTTATAATAGTCTACATTTGCATGTCCTTCATTTTCATTATGAATTCTTAATTTAGTATCATGAATATTTATATATATATATATATATATATATATATATTGAAAAGAATAGAAAAAAGATGTGTGTGTATAAAATATGTGCAAACATTGCAATAAACATAGTTCTGTAACGTATTGGAAATAAAAAAAATTACTTATTTGTCAAAAGGTTAATAGAGATAGCTGCGAAGAAAGTATTGAGCACGATTTTCCGCAACATATATTTGGGAAAACGTGTTTCAAATAGGTATAAGAAAAATATTTAATGAAATCATGTTTCCTTTATTGACGTAAATCGTATTTTTCTTCATATATTTGTTTTGTTCAAAATAAACATATCACACTATGTGTGTTGTTCGAGGATAGTAATATTTTTTTTAGATTTCTAGTGTATTTCTAATGCAATATTTTCTTAAACAATTGTAGATAAATAAAAGATTTATATTATATATATATATATATATATATATATATATATATATATGTATATAAATTCTTATGTGTATATATATATATATATATATATATATATATATATATATATATATATGTGGGTGTGTGTGTGGATATATGTATGTACTAAACAAATAATATAAAATATTAATATTTTGATATGTTAACAAACTTGAATATAAATGCAATATTAATCTTTGAAAATATTTTTTATTCGTTTATAAAACAATTCATTCCTAATAAGTTAATATAAATAAAACCTAATACTGAAGTAGTTATATAGTTAATATCTGATTGATTTTTTTAAAATTTCATTAAAATCAATATATTAATAAATTATTCAAATACCACAAGTATCTTCTTTATTAAATTGAAACATAAATTATTTTTTAAATTCGCTTTAGATTTTAATTAATTACATGTCATTCAATGCATAATTAATAAAAATAATAGACTTTTATAAATAGCTTATTAATGAATTTTGTACTAGTTAATTAATTTTATTATAATTTTTGTACTAATAATAATATTTAATAACTGCAAAAATTATATAAAGTGAAATATATAAATATTATTCTTTAAAAACAGTTAAACATTACATTAAATTTATATATTCTATACTTTTTTCTATTAAGTCATATTGACACACACACACACACACATATATAAATATATATATATATATATATATATATATATATATATATATATATATATACGCAATTGAGATTTTATAAAAATTGGAAATCAAATATTATGCTTCAATAATTTATTAAAAAAATTGTATTTTATTTTTTTTGTTAATAATATTAAATATCTTTTGCTTTATTCTATGATTTTTTTAATTGTATAATCTAAAAAATTAGATTTTAAAATAGTACAGTGTAAATACAATTTTTCTATTATATATATATATATATATATATATATATATATATATATATATATATATATGTCTAAATACAATATTTTATTTTTAATTGGCCCATATAAAAAAAAAGTATAAGAGATGAAGTTCACAAATTAATGGACAATAAAATCGATATTTGAATAAATTGTGTTATTCAATAATTATATTTTTCTCAAATAGAACATGTATTAAAAAATTATGAAGTCGTCATAAAGTATGTTTATTTCTTTAATTGAATATTCCAACTACGATTTACTTGATATATTATTATATGGAATGGTTTTTCTTGTATGAAAATACATTTTTTTCTTTAATACATTAATGGAGTTTATAATAGTATTTTTTTTCTTTTTCTTGTGTTGTTTACTTATTTAGATATTAAAAATTACATATAATTTTTGAGAATTAAATAGCTGTTCAATTATTATAATCTTCAATTATTATTTAATAGGAAATGTTATAAATTACTTATATCTCCATTAAATATCATTAATAATGTATAAGCATATATTAATAATAATATAATTTAATATTGTTATTATTTTATCTATTTTTGATAATAAAATTAGTGTGAATATATTACAATATAAATTTATATGTTATTTAGATCTATATAAATTATATGGAATTATTTTTTGTAGATCATATAAAGGAGTATAAAAAATAATAAACTATTAGGAAAGGTTGAAATGTTTTTTTAAAAAAATGTCAATATATTTAAAAAAATATTTTATAATTTTAAAAATATTCTATCTTAATCATTTGTTTTAGTGCAAAAATAATTATTATTTATTTTGAAACTGTAGCAAATTCATTTTATGCAATGAATTATTATCCTTAATACCACAAGATATATTATGAAGTGTTAAATAATCACGGATTGCTTATTTTGTTGTTTATAACAATAGGTTCATATGGATTTCGATGGCTATACTATCATCGTCAAAGCATTATGTTGATTACTAAATACTATAATATCTTGTGATATTGGGGGTGATATTTCATTTGTGTTTAAGTAGAAATAATTTTCAAATATCTTTAGGTAATTAAAAATATATGAAATTCATAAATATAAAAAATATTAAAAATTAATTACGATAAAGAGAAGAAGAGTTAACGATAACATATTATTTGGGTAACGAATAAAAAAAATCTATAAGTAAATATTCTATATAATAAAAAAATATTCTATTTATCAAACTGAAATTGCTAATTAAAGAAAATTCATAAATAAATTAACGTTAACGAAAAATTAGGTTATAAAAAAACGTTTAAATTAAATACATTAATATTTTTTTATAACTAAACATATTAATAAAAACATATAATTTCTATTTAATTAGTAATTTGTTTAATTAATGCTAATTAATTTACATCTATCATAAATGAAATATATTTTATTTGTATAATTTTATAACAAATCGTGGTGTATAATTTCAAAACCATATTTTAATTTATATCAACATTTCTAGTTATTAATTACATCCAATATTATTAACAAAATACTGAATAATTCATCAGCATAGAGAAAGAAGAAACTTACATAAAATTTTCATTAATTTGTCATCCATTTTGTCATTTTAATTATGCAACAATTGAATACATTTCGCTTTGAAGTCGATGTAAAGTATCTTTTGTAATTCTATAGAATTTTATATTCGTATTGTTTGTATTCAACAAAATGTTAATATCATTATTTTGTACATTTAGAGCGTACGATTACATTTCATTACATTATTGTTCATATATATATATATATATATATATATATATATATATATATATATATATATATATATATACACGTTAATTAGACTTATTTGTATAAACATATTAATTATACTTGTTATTATAATGTATTTGCAACTGCAATTTTTAATTTAGTATTTTAATACAAATGGAAAATGTACATAGCTATTAAATTAGTATTCATTTTAGTCATTTATATTGACTGTGTAAATTATAAAATAGATGTATGAATCGAATATTTCATTTAGATGTTAATAAATAAAAATTTTCACATACTGTTAAAAGTTATTGTTTGTAAAATATACTCAACGTTGTTGGGTTTTGTGATATTTGATGATTTTTATACACTCATATAAAATATTCTTTGTTAGTCATTAATTAATAAGGAATTTATTAAACAATGACGTTTATTTAAAAATCAAATATTGTTTAATAGAAATACAAGAAGTATATCAGTATTTTTAAAAATTTATTTTGATAAAAATTAGATAAAATAAATTAAGAAAATCTTTGCAATGTACCTTACAGTGAATTTATATTAGAGGAAAATCAAATTAAAAGTAGTAAAAATTTAAAAAAATAAAACTTATGTGTATCTTGGACAACTAGTTAAAACTACAGAAATATTTATAGATGAAATGGAGAGAAGAATAAAGTTGTAATAAATTTAGAACAAGTGTTTATATTATTAAGTCAAATATTTTTTTATATTTAAAGATGAAATTCTTTAATCAATATAAAAAATCCCATGAATTTTTACATACTGTAGTGAAGCATAAGTCTTGAATTTTAAAATAATTCAACTAGTTTGGATAACATATAGGTGAATAAAAAATATTTATAATATATATTTGGAATAACACAAAAGGACACAAAGATAAAAAAGTGATTCAAAAAGAAAATTAAAATTACAAACGTTATAGCAAAAAAGATTGAAATGAAAATGGGTCGTTTATATAATAAGAAAAGAATATCATTAATGAAAAAAAACGTTATTGATAGATAATTTTAATATATTCAAAAGATCCAAAAAAAAATTCATGGATAGAAAAATTAGAAAATTCGTTCAAAGAAAGACAAAATAACTAAATTGCTTGAGGTAGAAAATTTTGAGAGAGATCTGCATCTGGCAGTAGATAAAAAAAACTGATGATTATATATATAGGGTCATCTAAATTTGATTCCTAGGTTTTTGATTTATTAAAAAAATAACTATACACATGTTTCCCTATACACCACCCTATATACATGTTTCTTTTTAATAAAACACACATCTAGGCGTCACATTTGGTTGACCCTATTTATCTATATATATATATATATATATATATATATATAAAGAGAGAGAGAGAGAAAACAAATTCATGAAAATAACAAAGAAAGAGATGATTGGAGAAAATTTTATTCATTAACGAAATGAAAAAGAAAAATGATAGAAATTCTAATTATCAGAATAAATATTTTAATAGATTTTAAAAAATATATATTTCAATTAGTATATAAAATCTCATTAGCTATTTACCTTCATTACTTCACATTCAAAATCTTTATTGCTAGTTAGATATGGTCACATATACATATAACTATCAGCGACGATTCCAGTTAGAAGCGTAATGGAAGTAAATAACTCTCAAGCTAGATAATGTAACTGTAACTTTCTGAAGTACTTTTAAAACTGTTTTTTTTTTTATTATAAAGAACTGTTTGTTCAATTTTTCGTACTTTTTTAATATAGAGTTTGTTTATTTTTATACTTTTGATGTTGAAAACTTCGTGTTTGTTTTTATTATTCGAATTACTAGTTTTTAACTTTTTAGGCTATTTTCAAGTCATTGTGAATTAAATATACATTTTAATTTTTAATATAAACTTTTTATATACAGGAAAATTTCTGTATTTCAAGTTTGTCAATACTACAATTAGAATATCATTGGTTCAAAATTTTATATATTACAATTTTTTTTATACAGAGTAGCACAAATGAAAATGAAGGATTTAGACATACATTTACTATTCTTTACTTCAGTCTAAATTGGGTCAGTGTATATAAATTGTGTTATAGTATTTTTTTGTATTAGGTTTTTTTAAAAAAAATAATGGTGATATTTAATTATATTTTTTAGGAAGTTTTCCTTAAAATTTAATTTTTTTCTATGTATACTTTATTTAATTTAAAAAAATAATAATACTGCTTTTAATAATTTTTAAATTATAAATAATTGAAATATTTGTAATATATATTTTATAATTTTATTAAGTTCTATTAAAAATTCTAATTTCTTATTTAACTATTTAATTTTTATCTAAGTTTGATTTCACACAAAAATCAGTAAAATTAAACCATATATATATATATATATATATATATATATATATATATATATATATATATACATATACATATACGAGTATATATATAGGTGAAAAAATAATTATCAGACAAGTTTCAATAAAGACCAAAAAACATCAAGCAGAGTTTACTGGACATGTAAACTGCATGCTTTGTGTAAAAATACAGTCGACAAGAAAGACAACACATGCCTTGATCCCGAGGGAAAGTGTGAGTTTGTTTTATTGAGGCGGCAAGTGGCGGGTCTGCACAAATAAACCCTCAAAGTCCACTATATTGTTCTCCTTGATCCCCTTCCGGCTATCACTGTAATAGTTTCTATTGAGGTTTATGGATTTCAAGCGACGAACAAAACGATTTTTTTCATGGTTGGAAAATCTTACGTTTGTTAATTTTTAATGAAACTTGGCTGGATAGGGTTATGGGTTTCCTTTATAAAATAACTTTGAAGATGTTCTATAAAATATTAGTAGACCATATTTCAGTCAACTGTGAGCTTTTATTGTTTATTCACTGTGTATGTATATGTATATATATATATATATATATATATATATATATATATATATATATATATATATGTGTGTGTGGGTGTGTGTGTGTATAAAGTAATTAATTAATATTATATTTATATTGATTTAAAATATTTCATCCTAAATGTACATATTTTCAAACAAAACTATATTAATTAATTTTTAAATAATATATCAAATAAATATCATTGAGTATTTATTAAAAAGTTAATAGAGAAATATTTTTAAAAGATGAATATTATGTGTATAAAAGCATTGAATAATTAAAATACAATTAATTTATTATAGAAATTCTTATAAAATAATAACTCATATTATTCTCTTATAATTTTGAATTACGAGGGTCGTTTGATAAGTATGGTAAATTTATTTATTGTTTAATTTAGTTAATTAAATAATGAAATTAAATTTTTCAATTTAATTTTTCTTTTTTTTACCATACTTATTAAACGATCCTTGTAGATTAAAATTAGAAATATTTATAATTTTTAATTACAATTACAAATGTGTATTTATAAAATTTATTATAAATTTTCTCTGTCGGTTATATGGATATTACCAGTATTATTAATTTGTATAAATTATACTTGTAATGCATACTGAATAATTCTATTTACCTTTAATTATAAACACGTAACCTATAACTGACTTATAACGAGATCAATTCTTGTTTAAATTCAACAAACTATCTGTTAAGTTATAACTAATGTTTATGATTAGATAAACCTTCCATCAAATTATCGGCATCATGCTTTTGACAATTTAATTTATAAAGTTTCTGAAAATTAATTATGTGTTATATTTTATAAAATTATCATTTAATATTAAAAAATCATGTTTCAATAATTTTTCTTAAAATCATTTTATATATGAAAAAATTTTTTTAATAATCATTAGTTTGTATTCAAAAATTATAATTTTAAATATATTAATTTTTTAAATTAAAATATAATTTATAATAATTAGTTTTTCATTTAATAATTATAAAAAATATCAATAATATTTAATATTTCATGAACAAAATAAATTCTCAATAAATTAATATTTAAATAAAAAATATATAAATTAAAAAATAAAAAATAATTAATATTTAAATAAAATTAATATTAAAAAATAATTAATATTTAAATAAAATTAATATTAAAAAATAATTAATATTTAAATAAAAATATATAATGCTTTTGACAATTTAATTTATAAAGTTTCTGAAAATTAATTATGTGTTATATTTTATAAATTATTTAATATTAAAAAAATTGTTTCAATATTTTTTCTTAAAATCATTTTATATATGAAAAATTTTTTTTAATAATCATTAGTTTGTATTCAAAAATTATAATTTTAAATATATTAATTTTTTAAATTAAAATATAATTTATAATAATTAGTTTTGCATTTAATAATTATAAAAAATATCAATAATATTTAATATTTCATGGACAAAATAAATTCTCAATAAATTAATATTTAAATAAAAAATATATAACTTAAAGAATAAATCATGTCTTATTACTTTATATCTCATTTAGTTTCTTGTTGATTTATATAAATACTTTTATTGACAGATACTTGTACAATGTTTTCTTATAAAGAAGACCTAATCATATAACATAATCTTATTAAAAGACGTATATAAATTACTTACCATATCTATATAAATAGTTTTCTGCTAGTTTTTAACACTGATGTATAAATCGATATTCATATTATTGAAAGTATTTTTCACATTCTTATTTTTTAAATTTTCTTTATTTTCCTGTCTTTTTGTTAAAAATTTCAATACGAATTTCTTTTGACTGACTTAATTTTTAATTTGTTACTCACAATTTTATAAAGAAAATAATTTGTAGATATCTGTATCTTTTGATACAATATTGTATAATTTTATGATAATTATATTTTTTCATTGTATAGGATCATCCAAATGTGACGCCTAGATTTGTGTTTTATTAAAAAGGAACTAGACACATATTTCCCTATACACATGTTTCTTTTTAATAAAACACAAATGTAGAAATCATATCCGGATGACCCTACATGTTTCTAAATATTTTACAAAATATCTTTCTTGCAATAACATTTTGAATATTTTTGTTAATGATTTTTGATCTAGGAATTAAATTGTATTTCTTTTTTCTCTTATTTGGTATCTTATAAATTTAGAAGTTTTTCTATAAAAAAAAATGATTTTACTTAAGTTTTAGTAATATAAGATTTTTTTTTGAAATGTTTCAATATTAATAAAAATTAAATTGTACTTTTCCTACATGTTGGTATTAAGTACTCTTTAGAAACATTCAAAAAGCATATTTAATTCTTGTTACTATTTTTAAGTATTAACCCTCTTACTGCGAATAGGCTGATTTATTGGCCCGATTAGCTTGTGTGAAAACTGCAGAGGGTCGTGTTTTTCTACTCAACGAAAAATTCCATTAGAAAAGAGATTTGTTATGAATTTCAAGGTTTCTGTTATCTGTGGTGTAAATTAAAATCACTAGAATTTTTTTACAAAAGACCTGCATTTTCGGTGAAAATAGCGCCGCATTTTTAGAATAAACATAGACATTTTTGTTAGCAGTAGAAGGGTTAATTTATTGAATATAATGGTACTTGTATTTACATAAATTGATGTGTATTTTTTAATATGGATGTGTTAATATTAACTAAATTCTCATAACTGTAAATGATATATATATATATATATATATATATATATATATATATATATATATATATATATATATATATACACGAGGGTCGTTTGATAAGTATGGTAAAAAATTAAGAAAAACTAAATTGAAAAATTTAATTTAGTTAATTAATTAATAAAATAAAACAATAAATAAAATTACCATACTTATCAAATGACCCTTGTATATATATATATATGTCCTTATTCTATACACTACTAGATGGAAACCTTCTCTACTTTTTTTCTTCGATCAAATACCTTTCTTTTTCATTCCACTCCGACGAATTTTCTTATATCCTCTTTTCCATCTATTCATGAGTTGAATGCTGTAAGATTCCGTTACAAAAGTTTCATTGTTTTTAAATGAGTTCTTGAGTTTAACCGGAACTTCTGTTAGTGATCATACTATCCGCAACAAGCTTTTCGAAAATAACTTAAGATGTCACATGTCAAAAATATATCCTCTACTTAGTTCTGTACCTCATCCATATCATTTGAGATTTAAGAAGGAATACCTTCAGTCCAGAAACTAACGGAATTTTTGAAATAAAACACAAGAAGTTATTCATTCATCAATATTTACTTTGTCGCTTTCAAATACTCCCAATTGGAAGCAACACTTCTTCAAGTCCTCGAACGCCTACGCGAATGATCTTTGTTGATATAGCTTTCAGTTTAGGCAGAGAATTTTCTTTTATAACTTTAATCGACTCAAAACGATATCCTCGAAGCGGCAACTTGAATTTTGGGAATAGAAAAAAGGTGCACGGAGCCATATCAGGCGAATACAGAGTTTGAGGAACGATTTTGGTTCAATTTTTGATCAGAAACTCACAAAAAAATTCAGTGTTTTTGACACCATGCGAGAAGAAACACTTTTCATGTCCAAAATTTCAGCCAAAATAAAATAGAATTGTGTTTTTGAGATTTCCACTACAGTTGCTAACTCTCTGACGACCTACGACAATTTTTGAGCACCAATGTTTTTATTTGGGCGTCAGTTGATGTCGATGGGCGTCTAGATGATATTTCATCATCGAAGGCTTGACAACCCTCGTTGAACACTTCATTTGTCTGCGATAGACAAATTTCAAAGTATACCTCTCTTAACATTTCCAACGTTTGCTTAAAGTTTTTTCATTTGCAACACAAAATTTAATGCAAATTCTTTGATCAACTGATTTTGATATCGTAAAAATCGCCGTGAACAACAATCATCGTCTAACAAAAAACACTGCAAATTATTAACTAATGAGTATAGCTTCATGAAATTTGACACAGATATCATTGACAGATGTTCCAACTTAAAAAAAAATTACAACATGATATTCTGCAAGGGCGTACAGTTTAAAAAACAAAGCTTGTTAATTTCTAGACTAAAGGTAGGTAAATTTGACAATGACCATTAGAAATTTAATAATAGTGGCAATGATTTAAGAGAATATGTAGACGCAGAAGTGATATTCATAATTTCTGAATCACACAGACAAAAATATTTGAAAGTAAAAATGTAGAAAGATATAAATTACCATTATAAAACAGAGTTGATATGTTTTCTCATAGAGTAAATAAATACTAAAGCTTACGTAATTAATAATCTGGATCTACACTAACGTTTTTCAAATCAAAAATTGGACAAAATTTTTTGTTAATTTACAAACATACCCATTCTCAAGGTTTAGATGTGATCACCAACTTTTTTCGATGAAAGTGTAGTAGTAAAGGATTAACCTGCACGAAGTCTCAGTTTCAATTCCATCAAGCATATGTGGAACATTTCGGAAAGCACATTAGGGTTTTATTTAATCGACCACAAGACAATAAAGCTTTTACATTTAGATAAAAGGATCAGTGGAATAGCATTAGATAGATAGATTAAACCTCTGATACCAGTATGAAAAGAAGATACGAAAAATACATACATGCAAGAGGTAGAATCACTTCGTACTAAACCCTTAATAAGCTTTTAAATTGAAATTTAATAATAAAAGTTTAAATTTTTAAAATGAGTTTCTCATTTTAATTTTCTAACTATTTAATTTAAACTATTATATGATAATTATCTTTTTCACATGAAATAATTAATTAGATGTTTAAATTTTCAATATTCAGTTAGTGATAAAGTTGTAAAAATTCTATTAAAATATATTGATATTTGAGAAGGATGTGTTGATTGTAAGAATTTATGAAAATCTCTTTATTTTATTTTTAATATATTGTAGAATCAATTAATATATTTTTAAATAAATATAATTATTAAAATATCTCGAAACATTTCTATTTATATAATAAGTGATTTTAAATTAAAATTCAAATATTTAAATTTTTTACTATTCATAAAAAAATTTTAGGTTATTTACGAAGGTAACTTGCAAATATTTATAATTAAATTTATATTTTGCAATAATTTATCAGTAAAAAACATATTTACAAACAATTTTAATTATAAATATAAATTCTATTTCTTTATTTTTTATTTAAATGTATTTCAAAATCTGGTAAAATTTTAAAACTTTATGTATTTTTTTTAATAAAAATCTGTTATTAAATCAAATTTTTTTATTATATTAATATAATATCTATTTTGAGATACAATAATAACAATAATCTAATTATTTATATATCCAAATTTTAAAAAAAATTAACATTAATCATAAATATTAAAAAAGGAATTAAAAATAAATATATGCCAAATATTTATTTTCGTAAATAAACAACGTTCCAAGATATCAAAGAAAAATAAAAATATTGCAACTTGTATGATATCGTAAATTGATTCAATATTGAAATTTCTCTATACGCATGCTTCGTTATTCTTCTAGCCACCTTTCAATTATTTTTTCCATATTTTCACTGCGTCAATCCGCAAACAGATAAAAAATATCAATTATTCACTGATGGTAATTTTTCAATTAAATCGTATCGTTAATTACAAATACATTTTTATTTAAAACTAAAAGCTAATTTCAATGATTTTATTACGAGGTTATTGTTGAAATATTTCAATTATTATACACACACACACATATATATATATATATAGAGAGAGAGAGAAGAGAAATACAAAATGAAAGAGGGAAATAAATAAAAATAAATTAATTTCTATTTATTCGATAATAATAAAGTGATTTAAAACCGATTGGTTATTTATATAAATCAATATGAAACATATATTTGAAAATAAGTAAAATTAAAAAGGGCAGTAGATTTTATTTTCAAATTTATGTTCGAATCAGCACTTAACCGGATAAACGTAAATAAAGACTATACACAAACATCTAAAAGCACATTATTGCTGGTACAACTAACGTTCTTCGTGAGAGCTTAATTAAAATACAAAACGAACTGAACGATACAATAGCTAGTTCTTAATTTGACGACACATATAAATAAATAGAACAAAATGAGTTTTGTGCCTTTACAATAAGGTGAAAAGAGAGTACACATATACGTTTAGTACATATTTAATTTGATTTGTAGATATGTAGATAGAATATTCTAGTTTTTTTTTATAAATTTATGATATGAAATGAAAAAATATATCATAGTTAAGTAAGTAGTTTTATGAAGATTAAAATTAAATCAATAATCATTTCGAGATATTATCACATTATATATATATATATATATACAGTGGTGTCAACAAAAATAGGCGTGTCTTTATTATAAAAAGAAATCAATCAAAGTTGAAAATGAAATTAATATTTTCAAACTGTTTTGCTTCTTATCTATTTGTAGTGCAATAAATGTCAATTTCGGGGTATTATCGTTTAGTTAAAAAAATGTTGATGACTTGATTTTTGAATTTTTTAATTAAAGTGCGAAAAAATAGGTGTTTTTTTTATCAAAAAACCATTTTTATTTCCAAAAAATTAACAAATAGTAAAAAATGTGTTAATATTTTTTGGAATATTCCTTATTTTGTATGACTGCATTGAGTCAACTAAGGCTTGGCATCGGTTAATAGGGCTAGCCTTTCAAGTCTTTTCAACTGCCTGCCATTTCAACTGCTGCATAATTCATCTTTATTTTTCAATTTTTTATTTGCAATTGTCAGCCTAATGTTGCCCTACAAATTCTCTATAAAATTTAGGTTAGGTGAATGCGCTGACCAGTTCATTACTGAAATTTTGTAGTCATCAAACCATTTTTTTGCCAACTTAGATGTCTGCTTCGGATGGTCGTCTTATTGTGGCATCCATATAAATGACATTTCGAACTCTACATAAGCCAATATAATATTACAAAATATATCTATACATTTTTGGGTATTCATAATGTCTCTAATCCAGAAAATTGGACCTACGACACTATAAAAAACATTTCCATATCATTATTTTGCTGGATTTATGTTTAACGGTCTTTACTGTGTACTGTGGAATTAATTATTGATTTGTAGCCTTCTAACAAATTGCTTGTCACGATTAGACCCAAATAAATTAATTTTGGTTCGATCGGTCCACAGAATATTTTTCCATTTTGTCACAGGTAAGTTGCAATGCTCTCGTGTAAATATCAAGCGATTTAAAACATGTTTTTTAATTAGAAATGATACTTTATGGGCTTGAAGCTTGTTTTAAATTAAAATTTGTCAAATAGCTGATGTTGTTTTTTACAATTTCAAATCTTTTTTTATTGTTGTTGAAGTAGCAAATTGATTTTTTGACCATTTTTACAATTGTTCACTCCATATCTTCAGTAATTTTCTGTTTTCGTCCACGGCAGTCAATCTGTGGATGCCATTTTAAAACATTTGATACCATATTTTGGGAGAAATTAATTATTTTGCAATTTATTTATAAATTTTGCCTTTTTTAGGTTTAAAATCATCTGATGCTCCTCAAGTTGACTGTGTTCTCAACGACCCATTTTTTTCGGAAAAAATTCTAAAATTGTACATTTCATTTCCCAATTCATAATAAAGGAAACGATTTATAACTTACCTCACAGAAACAAAAAAGTTAGAGTGACACTCTATTTAATTCTTTTATAAAATCCAAAAAGTTCAAAATCACACCTATTTTTTCACATTTTAATATTCACTTGTGAAGAAAAAATGCAAGCCTTCTTCATTTTTCGATAAAACGGTAATTTCCCAAAATTGACATTTATTACAGGACAAATAGCTGAGAAGCAAAACAGTTTGAGAATGTTAATTGAATTCCCAACTTTGATTGATTTTCTCTATAACAAAGACTCGTGCCTATTTTTGTTTACAGCAATAAATATATATATATATATATATATATATATATATAAGCAAAAAGATAAAAAAAAGACTAAGAATTTGAAATAGTAAAGTGCAAAAAAAAACAATAAATAAAAAATATTTATGTCGTGAATTCCAATTCTTGTCCATATATTATTTTAACATTAGAAAACGATAGTCTGAAAAGCTTATAAAAGGCGATCGTAGCCAAGCGGATAACACATTTTGCCACTGACCAATATGTCATCACTGAGAATCTAGCATTACGTCATCTTTTATTAACAAAGCGATTGTCTCTTTGGAAGATATAAATGAGGCTCGATTTTGACAGTGTTATAAAATATTACAAATAATAGAGAAATATAAATTTCAACTATATTTTATTTAAATATAATCATATATATATATATATATATATATATATATATATATATATATATATATATATATATAATTTTACTATATGAATAAAATTTTATAAAGTCGAATAGGAACATAAAATGTAAGAAAGAAGTTAGTTTGGGGCCATTAACGTTCATTGTAAATAAACATGTTAACATCTAACTTCTTAAACATCCCTTTGCCTTTAGTGTCCAACACATCTCGGATGTGAGGCAAGCGTTAAGTGACGTCTCATGGCGTCGTTTAATTACTATGTCTTAGGGCATAATTAACGGTCGTCTGAGCGGCTAATTACGTTATCAATTGCCGCCGGCGACTATAACGCTTGCTTATAGGAGAACATGTTTATGATTTATTAATTTCCCTGATTAAAATTAGAATTATACTGTGAACGAAATAACAGATTCAGCATATGGTCATGGCGTCGAAACACAAGGAAATTTATTGAGATCATTTTTTTACCTTACTGAATATACAGAAACAAATATACAGTAATTTATGAATTTATGTTCTTAAATGCTATCCAAGAAAACTTTTCATACACACACGTGAATTTTCAGATTAATTGCAAAATAAAATCTTCAGAGACAAACAAATATATTTATCATCTTGTTGCATATTTATTATTTGTTTTATTAATATAGGTCATCCAAATGTGACGCATAGATTTGTGTTTTATTGGAAAGAAAAATGTGCATAGTTTCTTTTGCTTCTTTTTAATAAAATACAAATCTAAGCGTCACAATTGGATGACTTTATGTAATATTCTAATTATTATTCGAAAACTACATTTTAATATCTTAATTAAATTTTATTAAAAATCAATATTTATTTTAATCCATTATTTATTTATAATTTTTAATATTTAATATAAAAGTACATATTTTCAGCACAATATTGATATTATTGAATAATGAATTCATTTCAAAATGACTATGTGATACTATATGAAAAATATTATACATTATTTTTATTCAGATTTTTTTATATTTATTATATTTATCTGAATAAACTTCCACAAATAGAATAAAAAAATAATAATGTCTTCTTATAAATCCAAATCTAATAATAAATTCCAATAAAGAACGATTTTTAATTAATTATTGATTTCAATTTTTATCCGAGTTTAAAAGCCTTTATCGAAGTAATGATTTAAAAATATAGAAATGAATAATATTACATTTTAATTCACCTCTTGGAATGATTATATTTTCACTAACTTGTTTTTTTTTGTAATTTAGTTATTAGTAAGTGGTCATTTCTTATAAAAAATACATTATTTTTCTAAATATCTCTTATATTTTATCCTCTATAAAATTCCATATCACAATTCTTGTCGATTTCTTAAACTCAATCACTTCAATAGGACTATCATTCTAAAATGTTTATTTAATACAAAATGAACATCATTTCTCTTAATTCATTATATATTTAGTGTTTCTATTACCAAATATGGATTCTATACAATTTAATATTATTCAAGTAATTTTATAATATCAACAGCAGTTTCTTATTTTTATCCACTACTAGATGAATATCTTTCCAAAAATATATTTCAATCCATTTCTAGTGGAACACTGCCTATCTTTGCATTATACACTAACAAATGTTCTCATTCCTCTATTCCATTCATCTATGGGCCTCTTTCTGAGCCCTTTTATATCTAAGTTCTTAGTTAATAATTTCTCTTATATATCAGTGGAATTTTCTTCTTCTTATATGACTAGCCCACATCCAATTAAACTTTTCAATTTTGTTATAATTCCCTTATTTTTTCCAATTTAATCATTTGTCTCTATATGTTATTTGAAATATGAATCTTTCCATGCTTCTTTTTGTTATCTGGAATTGCTTAATTATTCTGTATATATATATATATATATATATATATATATATATATATATATATATATATATATATATTGGGTAAAGAAAACATAATCGATGGACAATAAAGATTATTAATTCGAAACTTAGGTAATAAAAAGTTTAGAAAAAGAACCTTAAAACAAAGATATAAGATAATTTTTCGGAATGAATTAAAAAAAGTCGTTAGATCGGTCAAAATGAAAAGTTTTGGGAAAAACCTTCATCTAGCAGTGGGTAGAAAGAGATTGATAGTATTGATGATAATATATATAATCAAATTCACTGATTGAATGATAGCATAATAACATTTTATTTGTTGTTTTGGAACTGTGGCTGATTCACTTTACACAAATTAATTTTAACCCCAACACCACAATAGTTGTTGTTATTGTGGTGTTGGGGTTAATTTCATTTTTGTAAAGCATAATAACATTTAATAAGGTTTTCACTTATCATTAGACTGAAATAAAGTAATATAGTACTGAGGATTACATATGATATGATATATAAAAATATAGCGTTAATAAAAAATTCTGAAAAAATTTTTTACTTGGTTTAAAGCAGCCTGAACATATTCATCTTGTATATATTTATCTTTTTGGAAGGTTTTGACTTCCCCTTTATGTGTATATATATATATATATATATATATATATATATATATATATATATATATATATTAGGTTGGCAAATATCTCCCTTCCGCCTTCTGGTCTTTTGAATTTCGCAGCTATGTACAAAAAAAAAAAAAAAAAAAAAAAGCGGAAGGGAGATACTTACCAACCTAATATATATATATGTTCTTTAAGCGTAATATAAATTTAAAATGAAATCAATTTAAATTCCTATCACGCTCAAAAAACACCTTATATATATATATATATATATATATATATATATATATATATATATATATAAACCTGCTCATATGTTTGGAGCAACTTTAATTCCTTGAATTGTTTTTCTCTTTTTTATTTAATTCTAAGAAATACCATTCTTGTAATTACTTTTTGCATGTTGGTTAAAACCGGTTCTATCTCAATCGGATGTCTGCAGTTCGCGTTCTTATAGATTTTGTGAAATAAGTGATTTCAGTTGCAGAGAGTTAATTGAAGTTTATACGTATTTATTGAAGTGTTAAGAAAGTTAATTTTGATTTCAAAGTTTTAGTAGGAGTATTTAATTATTCTAATAAATATAAGTACCAAAAATATACTATTGAGTGAAAAAAACGCGAAAAAATTCTGATTTTAAATAGTGAATGGTGAAGCCAAGTAAAAATAGCAAAACGTGAAAAGTAGAAAAGTAGTTTGATAAAACTGGTTCTCATTGATATAAACCCAAATTGGAGCGAAAACGCGAAACTACTACTCGTGATAATAGAAGAGTGATTCGGTTTTCCCCTGTAAACAGAAGCAAGACTTCTTTTGAACTGGATTCTGAGTTTAATTCCGCAATTAGCTTAGAAATTTCACCCCAATTAGTTAGAACATGACTTACACAAGCAGATTTTAGGAAACTAAGGTGGGCATAAAACCTTGACTCAGTGATATAAATAAAAAGTGGCGTCTTGAGTGGGCCAAAAATTATCAAAATTAGATGGCTCATGATTGAGACAAAGTACTTTGGTCAGATGAAATCAATATAGAAATAATAATTTATTCTTTTAATTATCATTTTATCCAAAACATTTTAGAAACAAAGTGTTTTTGATTAACATTTTAGAAAACAAAAAACAACCAAATTTATATTGATTTTTTTTAGATTTTCGGTACACCTGGATCTGTGTACGTAAAACTCCGACTTGGAGTAACTTATTATCTAGGCTATGTGGTCTCAACCGTAAAATTTGGATAGGTATTCGTAATGATTTGGGGCTGTATATGTGTAGCAGGAGTCGGAGGAATGTTTGTATGTGAAGGGTAGATGAATTATTTTATCTATATCTCCATGTTATCGACGATGTTACAACCGTTTGTCGATAAATTATTCAATGGTAGAAGTAAGACTACCTTCCTGTTCTAACAGGATAATGCTCCTTACCACACTTCAAAACCTTTGATCACATGTTTGCAAAATCAGAATTTTAGCATATTGGAATGGCTATTCCAATTTCTGAATTTAAATCCGATTGAATATTTATGGTTAATATTAAAGAAAAAGTTGTAAAACATATAATGAAAACGAAAGAAAAGCTAAAGCGAAAAATAAAAGAAGAATGGGAAAAAAAATAGACTCCGGATTTGCAGAAATTTAATTCAGAATATACCGAAAAGGGTGGATGTAGTCTTAAAAGCCAAAGGAGGTATAACAAAATATTAAAAACTTAATAATAAATGGAAAAACAATAAAAAAACATTTTTCTAAGAAAATGTATTTTATTTAATTTTCAGGAATAAAAATTAAAAGTTTTTCATACATATGAGCAAGGCTATATATATATATATATATATATATATATATATATATGTGTGTGTGTGTGTGTGTGTGTGTGTGTTTGTATAAATGTATGCATATGTAAATATCAACAATTCTATTCATATTTTATTGATTTGAGATGAAAGAATGTTTGGTTTAAATTTATAAATCAAAGTTTTAAAAATTTCAAAGAATTGAAAAGAAAAAAAACTAAATATCATCAAAGTAAAATATAAACCAGTACTTGATAAATAAATAATTACAGATCGAAAACTGAAAATTATATAAAATATATGATGACATTTTCAATACGTACATAGAACCGTGATGTTTTGAATTCTAATTTAAAAATATGTAAATAACACCTTATCTTATTGACGAATGTATACAGTGAAAAATGAAAAGGAAAAGTATCGTATCGGAAGGGAGAGCGTTGGGTTGTGTAGGTGCGTATTGGTCCGCGGTTTCTATACAACGTACAGCAGGTTCTGCAATATCCCCGCGCGAACAAAGCAGCTTTTATATGAATAATGTATAACGTAGCTCATGAACTTACAGCAAATGATGTTCCTCTCCAACCCTTTTCACCCACCGACCTTGTAATATTTCGCGCGGAGGTACCGGTTGTGGCAAGTGTTTACTCTTCACAGCATTCGGAGTTGGGGACACAAGCTTATCTCCTGCAACGCTTCACATCTTTGTCGTTCCGCGCGTCATGACGTGTAAATCTTCATTGTCTTGTTATGTTATGTTCAAGTATTTGTCTTTGTTTACTTACAAAATGCCACAGTTAATCTTCATTTCACTGGTCAAGTATCCATAAGTGGACAAGAAACATAAATAATGTCATTTATATTTTACACATCTTAAGCTTATTATCATTAAACTTCAATTATTTAAAAATAACGTTTTTATTATTTTGATTAATGTTATTTTATATTTAATTATTAAAAAAGTATATCTATTTAATGCTTAATAAAAAAGTTATACATTAAACGATATATTATATTAGAAATTGATTAATAAATTTTTATTTAATTATTATAAACTAACAAATATTAAATAGAAATCAAAACCATATTTGTTAATAAATTATTTAATACAAAAATTATATAAAAATACACATACAAAAAAAATAACACATCTTTTGCTAATATAATTTTAATTAATCGATTTTTTTATTAAAATGTATTTTTATTAGAAATGTACCTTATTGTATTACACTATTAACACAATTCTTTTTTTGGTGTATGATATGAACGAAAGATACTTAATCGAAATTTTCGTAGTACTTAAGATTTTTTTATTTGATTGTTGAAGATTTTTTTTACTACCACATAAAATTTTTATTACTTCCTGCTTTCCTATTATCAGTAAACTAGGATTTTGTATATAGCTTACTCAAACATAATTTAAGTTTTATTAAAAAAAGAAAGAAGTGAAGTAAAATATTAGTACTGTTGAAAAAGTGTTCAATTGATGAAAGAAATTAATTTTACTACATTTATATAATTAAAATTTTATGTTAAATAAAACTCGCATATTTTTTAAATTAATATTCAAAAATTTTAAATAAAAAATATTTTTTATTATGCATCCTAAGTAGTAATAAATAACATATATATATATATATATATATATATATATATATATATAAAGAGAGAGAGAAAGAGAGCGAATAAATTGAAAAATATTTATAGTATTTCAAATCATACATGCTTTTTCGAAATAGAATAGAAATGAAAAATAGTTTTTTTATATTTTATATAAACACAAATGCACATATACATATATATATATATATATATATATATATATATATATATATATATATATATATAGAGAGAGAGAGAGAGAGAGAGAGAAAGAAGACAATTAAATCTAAACATATGAACAATATTTCTTATTATATTTTTTGAAATAAAATAGAAACGAAAAATAGTTTTTTGTATTTTATAGAAACGCGCACACACACACACACAAACACACACACACATATATATATGTATATATATATATATATATATACATGTATGAATGTACAAATCTCCAATTTGTGGATTAAAAAAATAGAACATTTTGAAAAATCTTCCTCAAGATTTTATAATGTAGTACTGTTAAAAAATTCCTAAGTTTATTAAAATATTATATTGTTGAGATGAATGATTTATTTGTATTAAAATATAACATCTTATTTATTAATCATTATTAAGTAGCAGACAACATTATTCAAACAACTTTATTACTTAAAAATTAAGTAATTAATGTCTATTAAAGTGTATCATATCAATAGACTATTACATATCAATGGTCTTATTAATGTACGAGGGTCATTTGATAAGTATGTTAAAAAAGGAAGAAAAACGAAATTGAAAAATTTAATTAAATTAATTAATTAATCAAATCAAACAATAAATAAATTTACCATACTTATCAAACGACCCTTATATATAAATTCTTAGTTTACATGGAATAACTCGAAAGACGAGAGAATCGAAGTAAGATTAATATTTTGTGAAAATTTTATATAAATTATAATATTTATTTATTACATTAATTTTTTGTTATTATTTAAAGTGAAGGTTGATCAATCCATAAACTTATCATTTTTTGAGTGTATTTATGCATGTATCTATCTATCTATTGATCTATCTATCTATCTATCTATCTATCTATCTATCTATATATATATATATATATATATATATATATATATATATATATATATATATATATATATATATATATATATATATATATATTGATAAATATGTAATATGTAAGTATATAAACGAGGGTTAAATTGAAAAATTTAATTAAATTAATTAATTAATTAAATTAAACTTTAATTAAATTAATTAATTAATTAAATTAAACAATAAATAAATTCACCGTACTTATCAAACGACCCGCGTATATATATATATATATATATATATATATATATATATATGTGTGTGTGTGTGTATATGAACTTGTAAATGGATATGAAAATAGATAAAAGTAACTGATATAATAGAAAAATACAAAATGGGCTAGATCAGGACATTTAGCAAAAAGAGAAGACATTATATGGACTAAAATAATTATTAAATGGCTACTTAGATACAAAAAAAGACCGTATTAAAGAAGAAGAGATAAATTATGAAGTATAGAGAAGTGAAGATTGAATTAGATTTGTTTCAAACTGGAAATAATGGAAAAACCTTAGGGAAACATTTAACATCTAATATTTTTTGTTAAGGTTTTCATTGAGCAATGGGTTGATATAGACTTTAACTTAACTTTAACCTAAAACTTATTAGATTCTAACCTTAAAAATATCCTTATCATACCTTTATATATACATACACACATATGTTTATATATATATATATATATATATATATATATATATATATATTCAAAATAAACAGATGTATATAATATGAATTTTATTTCAATATTTAATAAATTAATTAAAACATATATTTTTTACGTATCAAAATTTTATATACATTAAATGTATTACATACTAAGCTTATATATATATATATATATATATATATATGCTTCTGTGTATAAATATTCTATTGTTTTTAATTATATTTCATCGTAACAAAAAAACACACTTGTTTTTACAACGTTAAAAATATTGTAAACAGAACATATTTTAAAAGCTTAAGGCCATTAATCAACAATTTTATAAAAAAAAAATTTGCGGGATTGAACGTATATATTTAACATTAAAGAGTAATGTACAATAAAACAGTCGACCTAAAAACATGTAACATTTTAAATTATGTACGTCGTACACCTTTTGAACCGCAGCAAAGCAAAATTGAAAAAGAAAAAAAGTTGAATTCGACATAATAAATATTACATTTCATTGATCTGAATCTATAACCAATTCTCGATGGAAAAAGAGCATTTTTTTATATGATATCTACTGAATAACTTTTTTCAGTGAAGCTGTAACCGCGTATTTTTAATTTTTCGCGTAGTTTCATCACGTCGAACGTTGACAGCAATCCTGTGGTTGACCCGCGCGCCGACTGTGAAAGCAGCGGCTCCGCATCAAGAGGATGTAATTTACATAATTTATTCCACTTTAGGGGTATATGTCATTCCTTTTGTTAGTTTCGAGAAGTTTGCATGAAAATAGCTCTGGGACATGTATCACTTTTCATTTTGTATAAATTTGCATGCACTAAATAATCATCGTATATATTTTTTCCTTGCTGTTATAAATCTACGAGCTATATTTTTTGAACTCTTTAAATTTTATAAGATTTTTTAAATACTCTTGAATCTTTATGGACGGAAATTCAGTTTTTAGTTGAGAATTTTTAGATAATCCATTATGAAGCCAAGTTTTTTTAAAATATATTATTTAGAGAGATTTTATAAATACGAACGACTTTTGATTATAAATCTCTATTTGTCTCACTCTTGTACAGTTTCTTCATAGGCAATCTGAAAATATCACGCGGAACATCTTTTTCAACCTTTTTATATTATGTCCTTTTCAACCACAAGAAATTTTATATTTTACTTATTACGCATACATACATATGTATTTTATACATATATATGTTGATTTAAAAATTATATTCTTTCAATATATTTATATCATATCAAATACATATTTTTATTAATTTTATTACTATAGAAATTTTATATTTTAAAAAATAAAATAAAAAGTTAATTATTATAACCACATATTTAATGCTGAAAAGTAAGAAAAAAATAGTTCATCCATTTTCGAGAGACCTTTTTCTATTATTGAATATGATGATGAAAATGATATCTTATATATTATTTTCAATTTGAAAAAGAATGGCGCTCCACCACTGCTTCCGTATTGATTTAAAAATTTCGTTTCCGAACTCTCCAAAAATTTCTCGATACTAACCGAAATACAAATTTTATGATATATTAAAATTTACAAAAAATGGAAAAAAGATAGATTTTCAGACAAAATAAATTGAAATTGTATTGCTATTACATCTCATATATTGTATACATATACAAAGTGGGCCAAAAGTAACTTTTTAACAAAATAAATTCTTAATTTTATTTTTATACATTTTTAAAAATTGTTGTTTTTCAAATATTTAGTACAAAGAAAACAATATTAAATATGAATATTCGAGGGTCGTTTGATAAGTATGGTAAAAAAGTAGGAAAAACTGAATTAAAAAATTTAATTAAAATTACTAATTAATAAATTAATGAAATTAAACAATAAATAAATTTACCATACTTATCAAACGACCCTCGTATATACACTGTATAAATAATTGAAATAGTGGTATTTCACCTTGAAAATCAGAGGAGTGTTTCGAAAACACAAATGTAATTTAGAAGATTTTACAATACTAGGAATTCGCCCTCTAGTGAAAACATTTGAAGATACTGGGACAGTGGCAAATAGCAATAGATCAAGCAGATCTGGATCTTCAAGGAGGAATGACAATATTGAACCATAAGGAAGAGTGTAGTGGAGGATCTAATAACTTCCACATCAACAGATACTTGAAAATTTGTTTATACTGAATTACAGATGTTGCTAAAGAAGCTTAGTTCTAACAAGATGGTAGAGCCACAATGAACCTCCTACTGTCAACATTCAATAATTAATTAATATTAAAAAATTCAAACTTTAGGTGGCCTGTAAGATCACCGGCTTTGACGGCTCCTAATTTTTTTCTTTAGGGTTACCTTAAATATAAGGCTTACGTTAATAAGCCCCAAACTTTAGCAGAATTAAATGATAACGTTCAAACCAAAATAGCAATATCAACATCAGCATTATAGTCAGTAATGGAAAACATATTAAAAAAGTACAAATTTGTAAATACTCAAGAGGTTAACATTTAAAAGAAATTATTTTTAAAACTTAATAAAAAAATCATGTTTTAACTTCAATTTAAGATTAATAAAATTATTTTTTTTATATTTTGATATTTTTTTAAATAAATAGAATAGGAAATAACTTTCGGCCAACTCTGTATGTATATATATATTAATACTTAATATATATATTAAGTATTTTCATCATTTCGTACTAAAAAAAATCACCCAAATTTTTCTTCTAAATCAAGTTTGATCTATCACCTGTCAAAATTCAGGACGAATTTTCAGTTTAGAATCAGATTAGATATATTCCATAATACCTAATAACATAAAATAATGAAAACTGAAATTATTTATTTACCAACCCAATTTATAATATTTATTTTAAATAAAATTCAATTTATTAATATAAAACAGATAATGTATTCTATTAAGATTTTTTTGTTGGAAATCAGTTTCTATATAGAGTCCATTTTAAGAAACAAAAATAATAACTTGATAATTCTTACGTTTGCTATTGCCATTGTAAATTGTTTCTATTACGTGTATTATATATGTATATATAGGTAAGATGTGTTCGTGAAACTCTTACATTAGATTAAATGTTCAGAGCAATTTTATATTCAATTTCACCGCAAATTGCCTGTGAAATTTATATGCATTTTGCATGTATTTGTTTTACATTTTACGGTATAGTCCTTGCTGGTTAATTGTTAGATTAAAAAGCATATAAATAATAAAATAAAATTATATTTTCCAATTTATTTACCTCAATTTTTTTATTGAAATATGTTTTTTGTATTTCAAAACAATATCATATTGACTAAATATTCATAAGAGTAAATTATTACTCATTAATATAAAAGAAATAAGAATAAAAATAAATATTGATTATTATTATTTGTTGTTATGGAACTGTGGCTGATTCACTTTAACACAAATGAATTTTGAGGTTAAAATAAATTTGTATTAAATTGATTATTATTAACAATTATAATTATTTTATAAAGTTAATTTACTAAATGAACTTATTTATAATTTATTATTAACAGAATTTATTGTTAAACGTCTATTAAAAACTATAGTGAATGTCAATTTTTCTAATTGAGATTTAAATACTCCATAGTCATATTATATATATATATATATATATATATATATATATATATATTAGGTTGGCAAATATCTCCCTTCCGCCTTCTGGTCTTTTGAATTTCGCAGCTATGTACAAAAAAAAAAAAAAGCGGAAGGGAGATACTTGCCAACCTAATATATATATATATATATATATATATATATATATATATATATATATGAATGGTTGTGTATAGAGTGTACAATTAGATGCACACTCATCACCGTTCAAAAAATCATTATTGCTTATTCAATAAAATATGCGTTTTATTTGAAAATTAAGTTGTGCGCTCCTGATGGGATGCACCATATATATATATATATATATATATATATATATATATATATATATATATATATATATATATATATATAATGTCTATATAAATAAACAAAAAATCCTATTTTTTAATTCGATTTTTTTGGTTTTGACGAAACGTGATAAATATACAAAAAAATAAATATTCAATTAATATTTTAGTATATCACATCATTCTACATTAGATTATTATGAGAAAAAACATTTTTGACCATTCTTGTCATACATATATGTTTGAAAATTTGTAGCTTGTGGTAGATTAAAATATATATTCAAAAAAAAGGAAATAAAAGAAAATATAATGTAATTCTCAGAGAAAATTGAACAAACATTTTTTCAATAAACATAGAGGAATATTTAATTATCTAATGAGAGAATACATGGATCATTTTTTTTTCTAAATTAATATTCTATTTTTATTCTCCTGTTCACTTTATCTATGAGTGTTCCTTTAGTGTTATTGTTGTCCTAGACACATATAGTTTTCAACTTTTTCTATTTCTTTTAATTCGAGTTTCCTATATTCTAAAAATTCGTTGTATATTCATTTTGTCTTATTGTTTATCATATATATAGCCAAAATAATAGATACAAGTTTTCTTTTAAATGTAGAGTACAGAAGATATTGATATATAATTAAATTATTTTTATTTTAAATTATATTGACAAAAACATTTTTTTTAAAAACGAAGAGAAGAAAAATAATAGATCTTTCAATAAAATTATAAGTACGGTAATAGAAACTTATGATAACTTAAAATAGCAGAATTTTAAAAATTTTATTACTGTTTTGAATTAATAACAGGTTGAGTAATTTTTATTGTTTATAACTGCATCGAGAATATAAAAATAGAGAAAAAAATAGGTCCTTAGACAAAATAATAAGTACGGTAGTAGAAACTTATAAAAATTTAAAAAATAGATTAAAAAAGTAAAATGTTGCAGTATTTGTTGACATTCTGAATTAATAACACGTTGGGTAATTTTTATTTTTTATTGCTGCATATCATATTCTTAGCATTGAATCAATAAGATTTCTACATTTTTCTATAGGAATTACATACCATGCAGCTAGCATTTATTTCCAAAAGTGGTTTTGATTTTTGATTTTTTTGCTCCAATTACTTTTTTGATATCACTCCACAAATTCTCAATAGGGTTTAAGTCTGTCAATTAAACAAGTCAACCCATAAGTGAAACAAGATAACCCCTAAACTACTTCTTGATATTTTTCAAGTTTTGTTTGGGGTCATTTTTATGTTGGTATTTCCAAATCACTGGCAAAATCTCTTTGAAATAAAGTAGCATTTATCAGTATACTATTAAAAATGATTCATAATGTTTTTTCAGAACTTTTGTACTTATATTCAATTAATTTTTCATAGGATTATTATTTAGTAATATTTAATTACATTCTGTTTTTGCTTAACAATATAAATACATGAATTACATATTAGATTAATTGCGTGCTTTTTAGTAAGTTATAAATGCCTTTTCATTTTTTTTATTTCCTGAATTACATTTTTATTATAAAGTCGAAAAATTTAACTATTATATATTGCCATCCAAATATGACGACTAGATTTGTGTTTTATTAAAAGAAGCAAAAGAAACTATACACATATTTCTTTTTAATAAAACACAAATCTAGTCGTCACATTTAGATGACCCTATATTTCTCTAGTTAATTTGAATATTTTTCTTCAATTTAATAGTGTTATTTCAATAATATTTTTTTTTAAAAAAACACAAATACTATATGATACATAAAAAATGATACAACATATTGTGAAAATACACATCTGAAAAAAACAGAATAATCGTTGGACGATACAATACAATTCCTATGTGTAAGTTTACAAAATCTATCACTGCTTGATGCGGACTAGTTGATTTACTTTTAAGATTAGTCTGTCCCTTTATACGTATCTTAGCACATTTTCATTCTTCTAATCAATTCATTGATATAGGTACTATCTGTCGATATTTGTTGTCCCAAATGTCAATAGAGGGAGCTTTTACGTTCTTTCAATTCAAGATCATCATTAATATTGATAATCTCAATTTCTATTTCGAAGTTAATTTTATAAAACATTATCTTTTGTTGTATTTCTTTTCTTTTTCTTTGATGTAATCAAATATTTATAGATTCGTACGGAAGTTTATTTTTGTACTTTTTATATTTATAAAATGTTTTTATTTATTCTTTTATAATTTGAAAATATTTAATACTATAAATTTTACGGTACCTTATACATATTTACATACATATATATATATATATATATATATATGTGTGTGTGTGTGTGTGTGTGTGTGTGTGTGTGAGTGTGTGTGAGAGTGTGTGTGAGTATATTCATATAATTATTTTAAAAGCGTCTAAAAATATAAAATATATTTTTCCTCAAAATAAACTCAATTTTTATGTTTCAAAACAAAAATTTATTATTATTTTTTAATGCAAAATATTATTTTAAAAAAAACACCCTCAAGAGCACATTTAATTATGTTTTATAATTATTTTTCACTCTCCTTTTTCGTAGTTATATTTTGATACCAATTAAATTATTTTTAAAAAGAATGTAAAATATTTCACAGTAAATCAATAAATCAATAATCATTAAAAAATAATTTATATATATATATATAAGGTGGGGCAAATCAGACCAAAGGATGTAAAATGCAAATATTTTTTTTAATTTTTTAGAAATTACACTTTATGGATATTTTAGAGGTTTGTACGAAATATTACAGTACATCTCTCAAATGTTATCAGCTTTCTTATTAACAAATACTGGCTCTTTTGAAAGTATTTTCTATTATTAAACGCAATGTTTCGGGCTCTAAATTTCTTATTTCGTCACGAATATTGTTCTTGATTTGCTTATTTGTTTTAGATTTGTCGATAACACTCAGCTCTTCAAGTAGCTCTACAAAAAGAAATTAGGTGCCTTCAAATCTAATGAACAGGGAGATGTAACGAAATCAGAATGTGTCTTTTTTTGAAAAGTTCACGAAGAAACTCCATTATTGCTCTTTCTGTCTGTGTAGTAATTTCATCCTACAGAATCCATTTATCAGGACTATTCTAGATTGCCAGATACAAAAAATTATTAATCGTGATCCTATATAGAATTCCAATTACGATTTCTGGGTGATCTTCCTCAATTTTTGAAAAAATATGGACCAATAACGCTAATCATCCATAAAAAATCATTAAAAAATGCATCTAAGAGTGTAAAATTATTGTTGATGCAATGTTTGGGATTTTTAGAATCTCAAAATCTGTCAGTTTGATTATTTACATAGCTATTTGAATCAAAATATGTTTCATCGCACGTTATAAGGTTATTTAACAAATTATTTTCTTTGACTATCTGCACAAAACGAATGAAATATTTTTAGAATTGTTGAGAACTCTGAGATAATAAAGCCTGTAGCATTTAAATTTGATATGGAATTTTTTTAAGATCCACTTTTAAAATTCATTGCAACAATTAACTTAATTGAATGGATTGACTGCATTAATTGAATAGATCAACATTTTCATTGTGTCACACAACCTCCACTACTGCTTCAGTGTGCTAAGAACATTAAGAATTTCTTTTTGGAACTTTTATAACTGATCCCTGTTCCTCAAACCTGAAGACTAAGTTCCTATTCATATCGTTCTAGTGACAATATGAATATTCGATATTAAAATGTTGATGGTATTTTTGTTTAATTAAAATAATAAACTGGTGAATAGAATACAAAATTCAGTGATTTTTACTCGTTGTTGCAATTCATAATTAGTTATTATAAATCTCCAAGTTATGTTTTATAACATGCAAAAAAGGAAAATAATTAACAACCAAAATGTTGTCAATTTTTCAAACCATTCAGTTTCATTTTAGCCATCTATTTATATAAATCTTTTTTCAGATTAAAAATACTTAGTGATTTTAATCACATAAATTCAACAATTCTTTAATGTTTTCGTTCAAATAATTGTTTTACACGATCTCCAATTTTATTCTCTATGCAAATAGGTTTTTGATTGAAATCAATATAAAATTGATAATTGAACTGTTTTGAGCATGTATTTTTTGGTAATAATTATTTTTCATTGATGGATTAGAGTTGATTAAATTATTATATAATTGTGGTTTAATTAAAATTGTATGATATTCTGTTTCAATTTTTAAGTTCGTTTATAACGTTTATATAAGTTAATTAAAAGTTTGTATTTTTTTATTATACATACAAGAATTTAATAACATATGGTTTTAATAATTAATTGGGTGTACTGAATTGTATACATACATATATATATTAAAATTATTTACTAGTAATTTATTTCTGTGTTTATAAATATTACAAACGGTAATTAAAGTAAACATTGGTAGTGAATTTATTAATTAAATTATTAAAGTTTTCTCGCAAAAATTAAGGCGCTAGTATAAACAGTTTCCTTTTAGTGATAAACATTTTATTAATTTAATTTTAAACTAATTTTTTATAAACATTTTATAAGAGATTTTTATTGATTTTATTATTTAATTTGGTACTATTTTTTATTTTATTTCAAATTTTAATTTGTTTGTAATATTAAAAATTTAATTTTTTTAAAGTAAATATTATTTAAAACAATGTGCGATATATTAATTTTCTTTTAAAATTAATATTTAAAAAAATCCTATTTAGATGTATATATTAATACTGGAATTATAATTCGATGTTAAAATTATGAGCTATAATTAAAATAAACAATTACAATGAAACTCGACACTAAGCTTTTAATATTTTCTTGTATTATATCTAGGTATCAAAATTCAAAATATAAATTTACCTAAATATTTAATATAGCTAATTCGGGATTATTTTTGGTTGATAATGTAACAAAATTATTTTTAATAATTAACAAGTTTTAATAAAATATTGAATTAATATTATTTTTATATTCTTTACATCTCATTAAATTAAATTTAATTAAAAATATTAAATATGGTTTTATTTAACAATAAAAATATTTTATTCTAGAATAAATTATATTTCGAATAAATAAATTTATATAGATTTTTTGAGTAGTTTAAAATAATCTTATATTTTATTTAAGAATTAAACCTTTCTAATACTCGTTTAACAAATTATTATTTTCTTATATTCTATGAACATTTATTTTTATTAAAAGTAAATGGATGGTAGGCTACCTGAAAAACAAATAAATTTATATATATATATATATTTATATATATGTATATGTATATAACGTTATAATCGATATCAAAATAACGTAAATTTAATAAAATATACGTTTGATTCGTCATCAGTATTTGATTCTGTATAATTTTCGTTATGTTGTTGTTAGAATTGGACACCACTTTCTGTCATCACTTTAACAAAAGCTTTTTTTCACATTGTGCGTGGTCGTAGAAATGTCCTTGATCGAAACCGAGAGAAGTTATCCAACAGTGCAGCTAGAGGAATCCATTTATTGAACTGAATAACCATTGACGATGCACGAAACGACGGCGGAAATGATGTTTCCGTTATTGTCAGGCACAGTATTGGACGCAACGTGTGCCTGACAACCATTGCGGTCTAGTAACTGGACTTCTTGAGAAATGGGATTTTGAACGAATCGAACTATGCGAAACTGTGCGCTTGTGTAACAATGTCGAAACTTACATCGTCACATATATAAAACTTACCAAATGATATAAGTTTCCATACAAACATCTTTTCGCACTAAATAATTTTCTCGTTGTTTCGATGTCTCGTAAAACTTTTTTATATATATGAAAAAAATCGAATAAATCACGTTTAGATACTTTAACAATTTTCATACATTGAAGGTTGGTTGCTTTTTTTAATATTAAAATAGTTATATAATAACAAAATCCAAAGAATTAAATTTAATTTGCTATTAAATGAAAAAATGAAGATATGACGTTTTTACTCTGCTTTTTTTAAAAAAATATATAGAATTATTGTAAATTGGAGTATTTCTTTAATATATCTAATTTATACTTGAAAAGTACTTAAGTTTATATATATATATATATATATATATATATATATATATATATATATACACCCATCCCTCATTTTACGCTGGACTTTTTTTACGCGAGTTTTTTTTACGTGGCAAATTATACCTCTATTTACGTGGGACTTTTTTTACGCGGTATTGTTTTACGCAACACTTTTTATACGCAGTCAGATAGATTTCATTTTATATAATTTTTCATGGGATTTATTATATGAGTGTCGCAAATTCTTACTTGAACGTATAAAAGCACGATAAAAATATATAAAAGGTTGATTATTTTGAATAACAGTAGCGATAGTGACATTGAATAAAATTTATCTACTTTTGTTTTCTAAAACGTCATTATTTTTTTCTTAAGCTATGTGAAATAAATATGTGTTTCTACAACTTTACTAGCCTTTATTTCCAATATTTTTTCTCTTGTACTGACAGACTCAATTTACGCGATTTTCATTCGCGTAACACAAATCCACTTGGAACGGATACTCCGCGTAAATTAAGGGACGGGTGTATATATATAGAGATGAGCCAAAAGTTATTTCCTATTTTTTTTAAAAAAAATATCAAAATATAAGAAAAAACAAATGTTATTAATCTTAAACTAAATCTAAGTTAAAACATGATTTTCTGATTAAGTTTTAAACATAATTTCTTCCAAATGTTGACTTCTAGAGCGTTTGAAAATTTATACTCTTTTTAACACGTGTTTCGTTACTGACTGTAATGTTGATGTTATTATTGCTGTTATTTCGATTTGAATGTTATTTTTTAGTTCTGTTTTGGACTTATTAACGCAAGCCTTATCTTTTAGAAAAAAAGTCAAGAACCGTTAAATATAATGATCTTGGAGGTCCCTTAAAGTTTGAATTTTTTGATATTATTCGATTATTGAATGATAACTGTTGGAGTCAGTTGTGGCTCTGATAGAGTAATCTGTAGCTCCATCCTGTTGAAACCAAGCTTCTTTAGCATAATCTCCAAAATGCAGTATGAAAAAATTTTCAACCATCTATTGATGTGGAAGTTGTTGAATTCTCCACTCCACTCTCCTTTACAGACCCAATATTATCATTACTCCTTGAGCATCTTGGTCTACCTGATCTTCTATCTACCACTCTTTCAATATCTTCAAATTTTTGCAATATTGCTTGAATTGTTGCACCAGAGGGCGAATTCCTAGTATTGTAAAATTTTCTAAATTTCATTTGTGTTTGCGAAACACTCACATACACAAATGAAATACTACTATTTTATTTCTTTCTTGCAGTTTTTTATTTATTCCTATTTAATGTTGTTTTATTTGTACTTAAATACGTAAAAAGCAAACATTAAAAAATTAACATAAAAAAATTACGAACTCATTTCGTTAAGAAGTTATTTTTGGTCCACCTGTATATATATATATATATATATATATATATATATATATATATATATATGTATATATATATATATATATATATATATATATATATATATATATATAATTGAAATTTAAGTTGCACATAAGATTTTAGTCGATACGCTACTTGAAACTGATATAGGCGTAACATGATATAGATAAAAAACACAACATATTTAATTAACTTTATATAACATTCCTCTCATAGAGTATTTTAATCAAAATATCTTTTATATCTTTACTCCAGTGAATATTGAAGTTATACTTGACAAAACAGTAAATACAAATTAAAATCATTAATTATACTATATTATTAAAAAAACATACAGAGATTTCAATAAAATAAAATAGTCTACAATTTTAAATTGTAAATACAGTTGTATTTTACTTAAAATATTTACAAAATATGACTTTGTTTAATAAGTAATAACCAATATTATTTATTAAACGATTTAAATACTTGGCAAAAATTAAAATATAAAATAAAATAAACAAAACTACATTAAATTAATTGTATATTATTTATTTTTCTAGCTGATTATTGAATAAAAAATAACTAATTCTAATTACCCATATGTAACAATCAAAAATTTATTTTCATAATATAATTTCAATGGAATGTTAACAAATAGATATTAATTAAGAACATATTTCATAGAGATAAAATTTATTGTCATAATTTTGTTAAAAAAATAAGGATTATAATAAAATATTCGAGAGAAAACAATTATTGAAAAAATGTGTAAATAAAAAATATTGAGATTATTATTCTTTATAAAAAAAAAATTGAATATTTGCTTAAAGTTTTTCATTTTAATCACATTTTAAAAATAATAATATATTTATATATATATATATATATATATATATATATATATATAAAGAGAGAGAGAAAGAGAGAGATTTACCTTTAAAATAGTTTATCATAATAATCTATTTCTAAATTTATTTAAATTATTAAAACAAGATATTTTATTAAAAATCACTTGAATTCATGAATTTAAATGAAATAAACTTCAATTCTGTTATTTTAAAATAATATTGATAACAAAAACAAATTACGCATTCTTATCTTTTTCATAGTAAATAAAACATAATATTCATATTTAGTGACAGTTTTTCAAATTTATGTTAAATGACTGAAAACTGTAAAATATTTTTAAACATTTTATATGCAAGTAAAAAATAAGTGCATTTAAAAGTAATATACAAAGCAGTTCTATTATTTATAAAGATTATTATAAACAATATATATATATATATATATATGTGTGTGTGTGTGTGTGTGTGTGTGTGTATAAGTGTATGCGTGTTTGCTTTTGTGATCATAATATATGTGTATTTATGAATTCTTTTCTGAAAGAAAGATGAATTTGAATAACAAGGTATAACCAAAAATATGCCGTATGTAAGACGAATGTAATTCAAAATAATTTTATCATTGGATCTCAATAAAGCTCACTTGCGAACTCTACTTTCTACCATTCAATAACAACAAAGCATAAACGAATCAGTCCCCCAGCATCTCAATTTGCATTCTATTTACTCGACATTAAATTTTCTCAACCAGAAAAAAGACATTCGAATTTGTTGTAGCGTAAGTAAAAAGTCAATATATATATATATATATATATATATATATATATATATATATATATATATATATACATACACACATATATACATATACACATACTGCAGATTCACCTATAGTTGTAATGATATGGAATACATTTTGAATAATAAAGTCAATGTTTTAAATATTTGATTTCATAAATATCAAAGAATTACGAAATTGCAGAATAGGCTATATTATGTGATTTTTTTTTAAAAAAACAGTGTATTTTAAATACTATGTAAACATGTATATATATATATATATATATATATATATATATATATATATATATATATAAATAGATAGTAGTACAACATTAAAATACTTTTAATACTAACTATTTAAAAATTGTAATTTTCTAAAAAAATCATTACTAGTGGTTCAATATTGAACAGAAAAAAAATATTAAAATTTATTTTTAAAATGAATATTATTTTATTTTCTATTCGTAAAAATATGGACTCAATATTCAAATATGTGTATATTTTAATATGCAATTAATATATAGGTCCATCCAAATGTGACGCCTAGTTTTGTGTTTTATGAAAAAGAAACAAAAAAAAAAAACTATACACATGTTTATTTTTAATAAAACACAAATTTGGGCGTCATATTTGGATCACTCTATATATACGAGGGTCATTTGATAAGTGTGGCTCAATTCATTGTTTAATTTAATTAATTAAATTACTTTTTCAATTTATTTTTCTTATTTTTTACCATACTTATAAAACGACCCTCGTATTTATATATATATATATATATATGTATATATATATATATATATATATATATATATATATATGTATATATATATATATATATATATGTATATATATATATTAGGTTGGCAAATATCTCCCTTCCACCTTCTGGTCTTTTAAATTTCCCAGCTATGTACAAAAAAAAAAAAAAAAAAAGCGGAAGAGAGATACTTGCCAACCTAATATATATATATATATATATATATATATATATATATATATATATATATATATATATATATATATATATATATATATATATATATATATATATATATATATATATATATATATATATATATATATAGTGGCCCAAATAATACTGAAGTATAGTAAAAATGGTAATTGATAATAAGTAAGTAAATTTATTTATTAATTACAAAATTTCATTTGGGCTAACCTATGTATATTTTTTTTACAGATATTTATAAATATATAACTTAGTCATAATAAAATTAAGTATAAATTAAAATTATAGAACATAAAATAAAAGATATTTAAGATTAAAATCAAAAATTGTAAATAATATTTAAAATAAGTCCTGTTATATGAAATGTCGGTTTTTTATATGATTTTCAAATTAACAATCCTACATTTTATACATACGACCTAGTATAAAACATATTATTTAAGATTTTCATATTACAAATAAAATATTTATACATATTCGAATTTTTATTGACTTATAAAATATTTACATGTAATTACTATCAAAAATCTTACAAAAATATTTATTGCATCAATTCAGTAAAAAAGGTTGGCTAAGATTGATGGATGTGAAAAAAAAACGATGACCATATAGGACTATGTTCTTTATTCTTCCGTCAAAGCACTCACAAAAGAAATTTAAAGTTACATTGTACGGCCTGCAGTATTATCCTACTAAAAACACCCTTCAGATTGTATATAAACCTGTAACTGTTGAATGAACTGATTTAAAATGATGTCAATATAACGTATTGAATTGATTGTTACATTTGAAGAAAAATGCTATACAATACATCTCTCCAGAGGTTATATACCAAATACGACATTCTTACCATATATTTTTCTCTTGTTTTCAATGCATTTATAAAGATCAAAAAGAATTTATTTCAAGATACATATTATTTTTTAATTTATTACTCTTTTATAATTATATATATATATATATATATATATATATATATATATATGTATGTATGTGTGTGCTTTTTATTTAAATACTTGCACTTAATAATTATGTAATTAGTTAATTTTCTTAATATATATATATATATATATATATATATATATATATATATATAAATATTTACACTCTGTTCAAAAAGTACCGGAAATTGTTAAATAAAACACAAAATATACATTTATTTAGGTAAATTTATTTTGTCCCCTTCAAAATATTCCCCATCAGATATAATATGAATATGACAACATTTAATCCAGAACTGGAAACAGTCTTCATAAATCGTTTTAGGAATGTCCTTCAGCTTTTTTACAAAATTTTCTTTAATGATCTTTATCGTATAAAAACTCTTTCCCTCTAGTGGTAATGTTAGTCTTAGGAGGAAAAAAAATTCACAAGGTGCCATATCTAGCGAGCACGGTGTTTGGACGATGATATGTGTTGAGTGTTTGGTCAAAAAGTCATGTACAAGAGTCGATGCGTGCGATGGTGTTTATTATGATCCAAAATCCATATGTTTTTTTTCTACTAAAATGATATGGACGAAACCGATAGATATTTTAAGACGTCCAGAAATCTCTTTTTGTCACACCACGATTTTCAAGCACTAATTCCTTCACTTTTTTAATATTTTCTTCAGTAGTTGATGTTGATGGATGTCCAGAACAGTGCGTCTTCAATGGCTTCATGACTCTTTTTGAGTGTATTATACCACTCGCCCGTGTTTTCGACATATAAGTGTCACCATAAACTTTTTTAACATTTTTAGCGTTTTGGCACGAGAAATTTCATTCGAAACAAAAAATTTAAGACAAACTCTGCTTAACAATTTTAATAATCAGTTTTAATAGCTGTGATCAACTAATTTAAATAGTTAACATAACCTAACTAAAACTTGACATAAAATTCAATTACAGTATTGTCACTTTACCTACAAAAAAATGAAGATTCCTTTAATGCGCATCTGTTAAATAACGAATTCCCGGTTCTTTTTGAATAGAATGGGGGTATTCACACTAGTCAACATT
>CP092089.1:9060125-9082625 GCA_029203775.1 Neoneuromus ignobilis | reverse complement strand
TTATAGTGTTTCCGTTATTTTTTCAAAAATTTTGAATAACTGTAATTTTTACAGAAATTTTGTATAATAGTGTCGACCAAGGAATTAAAGGTTATATTTTTGTACGATTTCAAATTGGGTAATAGTGTGGCACATGCCGCTCGCAATATCAACACTGTGTTTGACGATGGTACCGTTAATGAACAAACTGTTTAGAGATGGTTCGAAAAATTCCATTGTGGAAAAAAGGACTTAAAGAATTACTTCGCGGAAACCACCTGTCCTTGTTATTATGATGTTCTTCGATCGCTGCTGGAAACTGATCCCTCTCGAACATTGTTTTCCCTTGCAGAATAACTTAGGGTATGTTGCAAAACCATCAGTTGCCATCTTAAGAACATGGGAAAAGTTAAAAAGCTCGACAAATGTGTTCCACATGATTTATTTCTCTTTGAATAATCCGACATTTCATATTACACGACCTAATAATTGAAATGAATTAATTATTAAATAATGATCTATAATTGTTTCTTTTATTCTTTGCATTTTATATTTATTTAGTTTTATATTTATTCTATGCATTTTATATATAATAAATAAAAGAATAATATTTTCCTTAATATCAATAATCCATATTCTTTTTTATTTTAAACAAATGTAAAAAAACGTATTAAAAATTAATTGAAACAATATTTTTTTTTAATAAAAATTCTCAATATAGTTTTATTTTGAATTTTTATGTTTTATTATCAAGATGTCTTTCGCGGTATAGGATTTTACCTTGTTTATATTTATTAACGTTTTGTCAATTGAATTATATTTCTTCCACATTTTAATTTGTAGTTATAGGCTTTTTGTGCTATTCTATTTTTATTAATTCTATATAAATGGATTTCTACTTTTAATTCTAGTCTAATATTCTATCTTCTAGAAAAGTAACGTTAAATTTTTCTCTATTACCTTTCTTTCTCATCCTGCAAGCTCTTGTTATTCGTTTTATTTTCCTTAAAAATATTTATATCTACTATTCTTATTCTACTTTTCTTATCCGGTGTCAAGACCTAAGTTTCATTTCTATATTTTTGTACTAGGATGGCTATTGATTTATAATGAAGAATATTCCTTTCAGACTATGTTTTATTTTTAAGACGTATGTAATTGTTTTATATATTGCTTATAATTTTTAACCTAGTTTTTTCAATCAAAGTTGTACTCATATGTAACGTCGTATCCTAATTAATTAAAATATGATACGTGTTCTAAAATTTAATCTTGCAATAAAATTGTAAATGTAATGTGATATAGGCATATAACCTTATTATTTTCGATTTTTTCCATTAATATATAGCCATTGTAGAAAATCACGATTTTGTTTAAGATATTAATTTATTTTTATGTTTTATAAGTATACGAGAGTCGTTTGATAAGTATGGTAAAAAAGTAAGAAAAACTAAATTGAAAATTTAATTTAATTAATTAATTGATTAAATTAAACAATCAATAAATCAACCTTACTTATCAAACGACCCTCGTGTATATATATATATATATATATATATATACGAGTATATATATATATATATATATATATATATATATATATGTGTTAAATAATATCAGTGGCAATTTGCAACTTTGTTTGATCATTCAGTTAACGATTTCATATTTAAGTTTTCTTGTCATTTAATAGATATTTCTTTATAGCATCTTTTAATGATTTTCATGAGATGCAGTGAGTATCTTTCGCTTTAAATAATTTCTCTTTGTTTATATAGTTAAAAACTCTGGTTTGATAGAAACTCTATATGAGCTTCCAAGTTGTACTCGTATTTTTTCTCAATAAATTTTAATATAAAATGTTGTCCATACAAAATCATCTTTAATGATAACCAATTTATTTTTCATTTGGAATGAATTTAATGATTTTTTTGTGACTGTACGTTAATTATTTCAGAATAAATTTTATGAGATATCTAAAGTTTAACAAGCATAGTATTGATCTGTAATTTCAAACTTTACTAAAGTTACATTTCTCGAAAATTAGTTGTATAATTCTTTGTGGACTGTTATTAATTTTTGTGTTTATTCTTCAAATAAGAGCTAAAAAAAGTTAATTAAAAAAAAATCAAAATCATTTAATAAGCTTTTAGAGGAACAAAATTAAATCAATTAATATGAAATGTGAAAAACTATGATTTATAATTAATTCTATTTATAATACTAATAATTTAATGCCCAGTTATATTTTTTTATTCGAGAACCATTCTTATTTCTAACTTGAAAAACTAGAAACTAAATACACACACTCGTATAATCTACTTTGGTATTTATCGTGTTTGTCTTATCTTTATAGTCCGCAATGATTTTCTCGCAAGATATCAAGAGCTTATTGTAAAATTATTATGTACTGCTGGTATTAGAGTTTTCCATGTTACATACAACCATTTAGCTTGTGAGTTTTAGAATTGATAGTCAAAGTTTGATGCAATTTATGTTACAACGTTTAACGGGCGCACTATTGTTTGTTATAAATTTTGATCGTAAATTCATCGATGTCCTCTAGGTTATAAATTTTAACCAACATCTCTATATAGAAATATTCTTCATTCACACATGAATAATTTTCAATTATATATATTTATATATATATATATATATATATATATATATATATAGGTGTTTTTTAAACGTGATAGAACTTGAAATTGAATTCCTATCGAAAGTTCTATCCAACCTAAAAAAACACTTATATATCATTTCTTTTTTAATTTTTATTTAACAATACGACAGTTAATTATTAATTAATTTATATATTTATTTTGTTCACAAAAAAATTTATTTACTTAAATGAGCTATCAAGTCGTAGGATATTGAAAAAAATGTTAAATAATTATTTATTGTTTTCTTTCTCTATTTTAATGGCAATACCATCATCTGCTGCATTATAAAATTTTCTCCCTTTTTAATTTTTCAATATTTTATGAGCGATATGAGAATTAATTTTAAAATTAATAAATCATTTTAAATATAATAAAATAAGAATTAATGGAATCAATTCTGTTTTCAGTATAAAATTTAAATATTTTGTTATCAGATTTTTAATAATAAACAGACCTTTTGATTATTTCTATTGCAAATCTAATATCCAAAATTTGATATTTTAAGATAACATTAAAATTTTAAAACAATAAAATAAATTATCAGAAAGAAAATATTGGAACAAATTAAACAGTTGTACGTTTTTAGTAATTCTTTGTAATCATATTTTTAAATATAATAGCAACAATAAATATAAAACACTACATTAGGTTAAATATTATTAAGATTTTAAACCATGCATTAAATCGTAATCAATTTTCTTCTTAATCAATTTTTAACGGATTTCATTACATTAGGTAGTAGAATTAATACAAGTGATTGAAGATTAACTCAACCATAAAATTCTTTAAGTTCACCGATATATTTCTTTAATTTTATTTACTTATTTTCATTGCTTCTTTAGAAAAAATATACATTTTTGGTTAAATTGCTTATATGCTAAATATTCCTTAGTTGATTTATTTATATATTATATAATAGATTAAAACTCAGATATTTTAAAAAATATTTTTTGAATATTTTCATTAGATTACTTTTAACTTAAAGTATATAACTTAAAATACTAATGTATTTTTTTGTATTTTTCAAATTTAATTTTTGTAGAATAAAATGTGGAACTTATATTTTTTTAAAAAACTTAAGTAATTTTCTAATTAGAGATTAAGTTTTATTCAATTTGTAATTTACAATTTTTTATCGTTCTTGATATTAAATTTATAATTTACTAGATTTACTTTTATTCTAATATTAATTTGTTTTTTACATTGTAGTGATATTTACATCATATTTTCAAAATACTTTTAATCACATCTATCACGAATACATGAATTTTTATTTACTATTTTTAAACTACTAATAAAAATTCTAAATGTTATCAGTGGATAATTTTTTAAAAAATAATATTCGAACGATTTGATCCTATATCACTGTACTTGATATCAAACTTTAAAACAAGGATCAAGAAGATGGAATAAAAACGTAAAATTTATAGCTATGAAATGAAAGAAAAAAAGCATTGAATCATTGAAAGTCAAAAGTTTTGGGAAAAGTCTTCATCTAGCATAAAATAGAAGAAAGTGATTATATATATATATATATATATATATATATATATATATATATATATATATACACATGCGTGTGAATGTATATTAAAAGTATGATAGAAAATGTCTTTTAGGTTAGATAGAACTTTCGATAGGGATTCAATTTAAAGTTCTATCACGCCTAAAAAAACACCCCATATATAAATTAAAGAGTATTGTAAAATGATGAAACAAGTAATTTGTATTTATTTAAGATTATTTAATACCTCGAGTCGAAGAATGATTTATGCAAAAATCAACTATGTTAATAAATTAAGAGATTTGTTAAAATATAGTTGTTATGTTTTGCTATTAATCATTTTAAAATAATCTACCAAGTGAAATTAAAATTAGCAATTTGATTTTTCAATAAATGTGATATATATATATATATATATATATAATAAAAAAGAAATCATAAGTTAAACTTATTTTGAATAAATATTATTAGAAATAAGTAGACATATATGAAGAGTATAATTTCATAAAAACACTCTTATTATAATGGCATGACTGTTAAAATTCGTATATGTAAATTAAACTAAGAAGTAATTATCAAATATTTATAGAAATATTTAAGCTGTTGGAATGAACTTTTTTTTATAAAAGAAAATGATTTATTTCTGAAGAAATAATTTAATCATAATGTCAAACCAACTTTAAAATTATATTTTTTTGAACACCAGTGATTTGGATATATCCTTTGTATTTTTAATTATTTTATATATATATATATATATATATATGTAAATAATTAATTTAATTTTTATATATATATATATATATATATATATATATATATATATATATATATCAAAGCTTTGTTGATAAATTCGTTGTTTTTTTAAGTAAATTTCAAATTACAAAGGAAATTAACAGATGATTTAATAATTAAATTTGAGCTTATGGAGAGTTTTCAGGTTAGATTATTTTTTTAAAATTATATATATATATATATATATATATATATATATATATATATATATATATATATATATTTATATATATATATATATATATATATATATATATATAGGGTTTTCTAATAAGAATATCAAAACTTTAACAGCTGGTGGCAGCCATGTTTGATTTTTTCTAAAGCTCATTTTAACATTTCAACTTAGTAAAGTTTTGTAAATTATCATGGAACGTTTGGAACTTCAACAATGCTTGAAAATTGCATAAAAATATTATAAAAATCAATGTTTAATTCGTACAACTTAACAAAATCGTTCAAGTCAACGTTCCATTTATTGAATTGTTGAAAAATTTGAAAATGATTTTACTCTATATGATACAGCAGTGCCTGTAAGACTAAGAAATGCAATAAGTGTGGCCAATATTGTTTCTGTTAGTGAAAATTTCAAAATGATGCTGGAAATCACGTTAGAGTAAATGGATTGCGTTATTGAACCATGATTAATGATTTTTTTCCTATAGTGATTAAAAATAGTTTGCACAATATGTGGTTTTGACAGGATTGTTCTACGTGCCATATATTTATAGAAACAATAGACTTATTGAAACAAAAGTTTAAGGAGTACATTATTTCACGTAATGGATCCATCAAAAGGTCACCAAAATCATATGATCTAAACCTTCATTGGATTATTTTCTGTGGGATTATGTGAAATCATTGGTTTATGCAGATAAACCACAAACAACAGAAGTATTAAAAGTATTTAACATGTAATTCATGAAATTAGACCACAATTATGTAAAAAAGTAACTAAAAATGTCAAATGAAGTCGTGGTGGTCATATAAGTGAAATTGTGTGCCATCATATTAATTCCATAGAATGTTTGAAAATAAAAAAATTACTAATTAATTAAATACTTTTTATTTTTTTTTCCATTTAAACTTCTAGAGCTCTTACTGGAAAATCTCCTCCCTTTCTCTCTCTCTCTCTCTCTCTCTCTATATATATATATCCATATATGTATATATATATGTATATATATATATATATATATATATATATATATATTAATTGAACTATGATTTTTATATATCTAAATCATTTCAATAATTAAAATTCATTGTACAAAAAACAAATACGATTTAGAAAGAATATAAAAATATCATTTTTTCGATAAATAGTGTACAAAAAAAATCTACTTATATTTAAATAGATTTTTATTTAAAAGTAGTAGTACTGTTTTAGTAAAGCATATATGTCTTTAGAATGATTTCGAGGATTGAGTTTTATATTATATATGTGCATGCTATGTTTTGCTTGTTGCATAAAAATCAAACTGCGTTTGTTCATCGGAAGTTTTTAAGTATACATATATAATCAGAGTCTCCTCATAATATGTCAACATGAAAATATTTTGACTCGCTCTTAGAATTCTATTACCGTTAAAGCCCCCGGCACAAACTCTTTTTAGTATAATATTACATCTACTCGTCTTCTATACAGCGTACTCTTTGCTACTTCAAAGTCAGTTGGTTGGAATAAATTTTCCAGCAACCCACTACAATCGTTCCGAATTCTACGTTACATACATATATGGTTTCAACTTTTCACTGTTGTATGTTTCCTTCATACACCAACTAAATGTAGCACAGAGTGTTACACGTTCAGTGCCGCTATTTAAAAGCGAACGAGTTGAATGCTCCAAAATAGCGCTCATGTGAAGTGTTTGCCTTCATAAACATGATGCGGCGGTCTGTATCGAACCTATGGAATTTTCCTACATATGGAAAACCACTCTTCTGAAATATATCAGATGTATTTTTTCAAATTTTATAATACAACACTTTATCAAACTATTATCCTTTCTCTTTGTACATGTTTTCCCTTTCTGTGAATTCTGATTCTTACAAGATAACGTATAAAAGATACGCATACTAATTGGATTATTATATTTTGAAATACAGAATATGTCAAAGGTACGCAAGTGATAAATTTATGAAAAGCATCTCGGATAATAGCGTACTTTGACTTCAAAACATTCTTGTTATTTCATTTTCATTTTAAATATATTCTTATAATGTTGATATTTTTAACGTTATTATAATATATATATATATATATATATATATATATATATATATATATATATATATATACAAGAACATTTATAAAATTTATAATTTTAATAATTTAAATTGAAAACAAAAAAATGTATGAACGAAAGCATGTTTAAATAAAATACTGTTAGTAACATTAATATTTACTGTAATATTAAAGAAATAAAAAAAATCATGAATTTTATAACTGAACATTATAGATTTTATAAATCAAATGAACTGAAAATATTGAACTCAAAATAAATACTGTAAAATGTTTACATAGAATTAATTTATGATCTTATAAATATAAAATTCATTTTTAGATGAATACGATAATTATTATGGAAACAACTGTGTTATTATATTTCAAAGTCATTAATTAGTGAAAAATATTTATATTATAATTATATACCTCACAGATAACACAAACGAAAAAGATATATTTATACCAAAATCGATAATACAGGTTTCCTAAATAATTGATAAAAAAATTGTATTTATTTTAGATTTACAGATATATATATAAAGACTTTTTTAAGCATGATAAAATCCCTATTGAAAGTTCAATTTAATCTAAAAAATACTTTTATATATACATGTGTGTGTATGTCTATATAAAAGTATCAAAGTAATCATTAAATGATTTATTTTTCTTAATTCTCATTTTTATTTACAAATAAATAACGACTATTTTTATTTCCAGGGCTAATATATATATTCACATTTAATTCAGGTGAGTAATGAAAACTAAAATAAAATTTAATATTAGTATTATAAAAATATCTAGTTAATTTTTATGTAAGTATGGAAAAAAACATTTTCTCTGTATGAAATTAATCGATGAGAAAAAAGTATGATATAATTAATTTATAAGGAAGTTTATTTTCTTTTTAAAAAAATATTTCATTAATATTAATTACCTTGTTGAAATTTAAGTGAACCGAAAGTTAGATCTCCATTTACTACTTAGATAATTTATAAGTTGATGAATTTATCCCCTGCTCTACTTTTCCTTATTGAAAATGATTAAAAGTTTTCCAATTCTTCTGAAATTATAGGTTATTTCTCTTCAAAAACCAACATTATATTTTATATAAAAAATATTAATATTTTTTCTAATTAATTTATATATCATTTAATTTTTAAAATTGTATCACTTGATTTATCTATAATTATATTATTGCCTTAAACAATTTATCTTTTTAGAAATCAGTACCCACGTATTTCAGTTATAACGTTAATGTGATTTCTTTTATTTTTAAATTTTCATTAAATATTTGATTTCATCCAAATATTCTTATATAATAAACAAAATTAAAAGCATAATTTATGTAAAATTTATTAGACGACTTGCAAATTTTTAATCATTTTTTTTTAATTTATTAAAAATATAACCTTTAAAAACACTTTAAAAAATAATTCTTTTTACTGCTATTTACCAAATTTGATATATATATATATATATATATATATATATATATATATATATATATATATATAATGTATGCATACATTTTAAATTATTAAAATAAAACATAAAACAACATAAATTCTATCCTTAATTTTGTTTAATATTAAAAATTAAACTTAGATTTCGTCTTAATATAAATTAATATCTCTGTAACAATAATTATGAATTTATTTATAGTTTACTTAATTTTTAATTTAAATGAAAAACATTTTAATTATACAAAAATAAAAATTATTTTGTTTCTACGAGTATATAAAAAAATGTTTTAATATTATAATAATTTACTTTTTAACGACTATTGATTTCAATAAATAAAATTTCTAGAATACTATATTTAATAATTCTGCATGAATTATCATTATTTCCTTTTTGAAATTTATATTACAATAAATAATTGTTGACAATAATTTATTTCGAATAAATTTGAATTTACTAGAATAAATTCATTTTTATTATATCTCAATATTAATTTTTTTTTTAAATCAATAAAGAATTTTCGCAATTTTAATATACACAACACACATGGTTTAGAGAGAGAGAGAGAGTAAGAAAGAAAGAGAGATGAAGAAAGAGAGAGACAGGGTTTTACAATAAACGTTTCAGAAGTTTAAGCGGAAATAAAATAAAATTTATTTAATTAATTGATTATTTTTTTTATTTGTAAGTATATTCTATGGCATCAATGATGGAAAACAATTTCTAACATGATCTTGGTGACCAGTTGATGGGTCCATTTCGTAAAATAATGGTCTCATTAATCTTTTGTTTCAATAAGTCTATTAATTTTTTTAAAATTTCTATACGTTGTTGAAGTATTAAATGTTCCATGATAATTTCCCAAACTATACTGAGTTAAAATGTCAAAATGAGATTTAAAAAAAAATGGTTACTACCAGCTTATCAAAGTTCTTTCATTTTTATTGGAAAACCCTATATATATATATATATATATATATATATATATATATATATATATATTATATATATATATATATATATATATATATATATATATATATATATAAACACATACAAAACCATTATCAAAAATATTACCTAAACACAAAATTATCAAATATTTGATTTTTTTAATACTACAAAAATAATTTTCTTATTATCTTTATGTGTATTAATACCTACAATTTTTTTTTAATACATAATTAATTCTGTTTTGTAAAATTTATATTATTGTTAATACATTAATTTATATCTTAATCTCTCTTTATCTCCCTCTCTCTCTCTCTCTCTCTCTCTCTCTCTCTCTCTATATATATATATATATATATATATATATATATATATAAAATAAAACAGATTTCAATTTGTATATAATTTCAATAAACAATTTAATTCATAGAATTTGAATATTAATTGATTACCATATTCAAGTATATTTAAATCCCCAATGACATTTCATTTCAAATAATTTATAATCCTTTGAAAAGACTTAGTGGGTTATATTTTAGTATTCAAATTTATTTTTAAGAAGTAACTAATATTCTACATATTAATTTAAGTAAAATCACATATATTTATATACACAGACATATTATTTATATATATATATATATATATATATATATATATATATATATATATATATATATTCAAATGTAAATAACGATATGTTCAAATAAGTGTAGAGACACATTAAAATATTGGAGTGATTTTATCGGAATTTCAGATAAAGTTCTGAAGTATAACACAGACAGACAAAATAAATTTTTAGTGAAATGTAATATATTCTAGATGTATATGTAAACATCGTTCTAGACAAATTTGCAAGAATTTGAAAAGTACATTTACGATTTAGATGTATTTTAACCATTATCGTATCTCTAAGCATTGAGTACATATACACATCTCTCATGTTTTATTAAAAAAATCAATCTACGAGATGAATAAAAATAAAACAATTACTTAACTGATGATCATGTTTGATAAAAAAAACTTGAGCATATTTTTATTGATTCAAAGTCGTGCTAAAAACATTCTTGAAATACAAAAAGGATGTACTTTCCACTTATTAATTTCCGTAAAATCGGAAATTATGTTTTATCAGAACCAACTTGCGCAAGCTTTTAATCTTTTTAACAATTTAATATGAATTTTAACATGGTTTGCTTTTGATAAATTTAAAAAGCAGATTAAATTCAATAGAAAATAAAAATAATATTTCTATTATGTTATGTCATATACAAACATACAATTTATTTTTTAATTATTTTATTTAAAAACACTTTTGTAGACGTGTATACATATATATATATATATATATATATATATATATATATATATATATATATATATAATATTGTAAATGTTCTTTTTAGCTGAAAAATAATTTAATTTTTTTTTAAAAAAATGAAACAAACCCATTAAATAAGATAATATATTTCTAAATATTTTAAATTTAATTCAGTGATCTCAAATTACTTTCTTTTAAAAAAATGTAACGTTATTAATAATTTATATGAAAAAATTAATTTAATTTTACAATATATTATATTTAAATTTTATGTATGAATTTTTTTTCGGTTAATTTTTTTAACCTATACAATACAAGCATATATATATATATATATATATATATATATGTGTGTGTGTGTGTGTGTGTGTGTGTGTGTATGTGTGTGTATTTGTATATATTGATGACATTTTTTAATTAAAATCCTTCTTAATTACAAAAAAATTCATTAAAAAAATTTCTTCTTTCGTTTTCTTCAACTTTTTGCATATTTCTGGTGAAATGTATATTCCACGTCCAAAGAAAACTTTTAATACAACGAAATAATAATCTATCCATTTTAGTACTTGGACATTTCGGGACTGTATATTTTCTAAACCGTGTTGCATTGCTCTGAATAGATAATAACTGGAAATAGTAATGTTTAGAAATAATTTTTTATTCCATTTCTATCAATGTGTCTTAAAATTCTTTAGCAACATGCGGACTGATATGAAGCAATGTGTTGTTTACTGATTGTTGATTTAATTTTTTTAAATTTTGAATATATTATCATTTTATATACAGAAAATTTCTTTTATCATATCAGATACAGAAAGTCTTCATACTGAGGATGTTTTTTTTTAGTGTTGATTTGAATGATCAGCCATAGTCTACTTATTCTGTATTACGTTGAAGATTGTTATAATATATCTAATTTTTATTGTCATTTACAATTCAAATAAAACAACATTTTTTTCTATATTCTGAGAGGGGTGAGATGCAGATATTTATATAGTTAAACAATTTTTTTTCAGTTAATTCTTATAAGACTCATTTCCTTTCTTTTTGGAATGTATTTTATTTCTTTCAAACATCAAGACATTATACATTTATTAAATTCTGGGAATTTTGTAAAATCTGTCATAGATTGAATTAAGTTTTTATCCAATGTTTGCATCTTTTTATTTATTTGTTTAATTATTTATCTAGTTTTATTTTATTTGTTTGTTGTCAAGGGGATATTTAATTTTTCATATCATTGTAACTACATTGAAATGTTCTAAAACATAATTAACAAGTACTAAAAAATATTTAACTTCCCCCCTAAACTTTTTGAATTATTTCATGAGCTTTTATATAAATGTTATTTTGATAGAACCTTAAAAGTAAAATGTTTGAAATATTATATATATATCAGATATAATCAGTTTTTGAAATTATGAAATAAATACAGATTTAAAAGTATTATAGTAATTTATATAAAATAAAATAATCTGAATATTAATACGAGTGTGGTTTCAATTACGAAATAGGTAATGGAATGAATTCAGAAATTTTTAATTTACAATGAACAAAAATTATTCTTTTATATATATTCATCAGAAATTCATAATAAAAATTAATATACATTATATAAAAAGTTATATATAAATATTCACGAATAAAACGATATACTTGAATAATTAAACTAATTATGAAACGTAAAATAAAGTTTTTTTATTTCAAAAACGACTATTGTTTTCATGAAAATGAACTATAATAAATATAAAGTGCTTTAAAATATAAATATACTTTTTAGTAAACTTAAAAAATGTTTTTAACAGAGTTTTTAAAGTAGAAATAATAAACATAACGGTCTTTGACATGTTGATTCTTTGTTTTGTATTTTATAAATATCAAAATTTAATTTTTTGCTTTATTCTTTGTCACTTCATTCTATTCAACAGAAACACTTAATGAACAAGAAGAATGTTTTTAAAAACTTTTCTTCATTCTTATTTTTAATCTGAATTATAAATTATTATTTTGTATCACATTGTATCGACAACAGATTTATATATATATATATATATATATATATATAGATAGATAGATAGATATATATATATATATATATATATATATATATATAGGTGTTTCTTTAAGAGTGATAGAATTTTAAATTAAATCCCTATCGAAAGTTATATCTAACCTAAAAACATATATCATAACTTTATAAATACATACACATATAAAAAGATAATATATAAAAGTGTTTTAAAGTTAGATAGAACTTTCGATAGAGATTCAATTTAAAGTTCTATCACTCTTAAAAAAACAATCTATATATATATATGATTGTTTTTATTTAATTATTTTAATACTTTTAAATGGAATTGATTGACTATATAATAATTTTATTTTGTATATTTAACGATGTTTATCTGCCTATTTATCCACCTGTATTCTAAATTTTTTACCTTCTTACTGTAATCAAAAAAGTTTTTTTCTACCTTTGATATCATTATGAAAAATATCATGAATACCAATTTCTTCATTAATTTAATCAAAAATTTCACAATTTTTCTTATTATTTTTATGAATATTTTTTTAAGAATTTTTTTTCTATGTTAACTTAAAATATCCTCTTTCTTAAACAGTGATTACAATTTTCTAATTCTATATTTTCTTTGTTATCAAAACTTTATTATTTTTATATCTAGATTTTTAATCCTTTTTTATTTATTCTTATCTTACTTTCACATATTCCACGTTTCATTTTTATATAAAACATCATAATATACATAAATATTTATGTTTACATTTATAAATCTATTAGATTAAAAATTTTGTTTACTTATTTAATATTTAAACAGTAATATTAATTAATATGTAGATATAAAATACTAAGAGATCAGTTTTTGAATTAATTTTACTTCTTAAAAGATTATACGGCTCTTTTATATTTAAAATAACTATATATATATATATATATATATATATATATATAATTTAAAAAAATATTTGTATTATTGATTAATGTGATTTTTACATCTAAAATAAAATTAAAAATAGAAATTTTCAATTTAAAATTTAAACTTTATTTAACTTTACTGTTGAATTCTTTCTAATACACAATTATCATACATGGAACGTTTTGCGAAAAAATCGCAGAATAAAAAAACCAAAGTTCGAAACTAAGTTTTTTAACTATTCACATAATTCACTGTCGAAAATGAAAATCAATTTAAGTAAGATTAATTTTGAAACTGAATTTGTTTCTTTGACCTACTTTCTACTCACACATGTTCAGATTTGTATAAGTGCATTTCCAATAAATAAATATAAGTTTTCAAATAAAATGCTGAGTTGAAAACTGTGTTAATAATCTTGTATATATATATATATATATATATATATATATATATATATAATATATATATATATATATATATATATATATATATATATATATATATATATATATATATATATATATATATACAATATAAGTCATCGCATAATAGCAAAGAGTTAAGTTTTTAACCTCAATCGATCTTTAGTGTCTGCATAAATTACAAATTCTCAAATGATATATTCTAGTGCGATGCTTCTTTATCATAGTTCAATTTGCCGTGAATAATCGTGAAAAATGATCAGTATATTTCCTCTTTCGTCACTTACTATCTATAAGTCTACGAAGCGCACACACGGTCGTGTGAAATGAGAAACGTTGGGGTGAGTCATAAATCAGAAAAGAATCAATGAGGGTTTCTTAGAGAGCTTTATGCTATATGAGTTAAAGTGTAGGTCATGAGCCCCGAAAGTGTTACGTGATAACTTCACACATGCATGAGTTCAATGGTTCTTATACTGTTGTCGTAGAAGTACATGGTATGAAAATAGTAAAAAAATATATCAATATTTTTTTACATAATTTAACATAAATTTCATACTAGAAAATGATTTGTACTTATTATATAATAATATTTTATATGATCAAATAGAGATTGTCTTGACTTACATTTTTAAAAATTCAAAATATTGAAAAAAATATTATTCGAATATTTTACATTCCAAAAATTTCATTTTTAGTAAATATCAAATAACAATGTAACTAAAAGTCAGTGAATTTTTAAAACTAATATAAAAATACAAATAAATATATTCAATTTAAAATTGAAAAATACTTTTTAAGTTATTTTATTATTTTCTTTAAATACTTGTAATTTAATTTCAATATCAGTTTATTAAATAATAAATAATAGCGAAACGAAAATACTTCGAGTTAAGAAATAAAAAAATCGCATTTATTATTATTTCAACTGTAATTTTTTCCCTAAATAAAGATCTTTTAAAAATGTACATTTTAGAAATTTCATTTATTTTATCAGTTTATTAAATAATAAATAATAACCAATATTTCTAACGCTATGAATAATAGTGATATGGAAGTAATTTCCAAAATTTTAGAAAAGATATTATTTAAAATGGAAAATATTTTTTTAAAAATAAATTATATATAAGGTGCCCCAAATGAGGTTGAACGATTTAGACACACATATATTTATTTGCTTTATATAATTTATTATTTTTTACTATCTTTTATTCTAATTTGGGTCATTCTATATACATACATACATACATTTATATATATATATATATATATATATATATATATATATACACAGAAATCTTGTTTTTGAAAGTTATAATAGTGCATTTATTTAATTTTTAATTTCTCTATTTAAAATTTTAAATTGTAAAAAAAATTTTTTGAGTATTTTAATTTCGGTATATTTTACATTCTTCTATACCATCAAACATTACATTACAAAAAATAGGTATTTTTCAACAAATATTATTATTTTAAGCGTGAATATTATTTTATAACGTCAAATTTGTAAATAGATAAATATTAAAGAAAAAATCGTGATAAAATATTTATATAAATTTTGATACCAATCTTGAATTTCTTAAATTTGCACATTTTTATACAAAAAAATGCTTATATATACATATATATATATATATATATATATATATATATATATATATATGTGTGTGTGTGTATGTGTGTGTGTATTTGTATGTGCATGTGTGTGTGTGTGTTTCATAAATCCTATTTCTATTTAATTTGTATTTTTTGTTCTTTCGTTTCAAATTTAATTTTTTTATAATAATCATCTATAATAATTTTTATACTAATACATTTCAATTTTCTTTTACAGTTATAAACATGAAATTATATATAAAAATAAAAATTGTTATAATCTCAAACATGAATTTTATTTAATTGCCTCAAATTTGTAATTAATAAATAAATTATTAAATGTATTTAATTACTGTTACATTTTACAACGAATAAGCATTGATAAATTTCTTTAATCTATACATACTTTGTGTACATATGTCATATATATATATATATATATATATATATATATATATATATATATATATATACTCGTGATATATCAAAAACACACAGATATATATATAATATATATATATATATAACATATGACGGATAAAATTTTTTTATGACGGATAAAACTTTTGAGGGATTTAATTTGAAGTTCTATTACGCTTTAAAAACACACCTATATATATATATATATATATATATATATATATATATATATATATATATATATATATATATATATATATGTATATGTATGTGTGTATGTGTGTGTGTGAAAAAAAATTGAACTGGAAATGAAACAAATATTTTTTTTTAATTTTATTATTAAAATATTTAAATTAAAATTGATTTCGTTTCAAAAATATTTTAGTAAGTCCTTATATATAAAATATTGATTCTCATAAAAAAAATAATCACATTTAAAAAATGCATTATTAATGTACATAGCAATGTTAAACTATATTATATTTAATATGGTACTGACAAAAATAACTTCGTATCAACTATTTTTGGTTGTGACTCTTTTTTGGATTACTTTCAATATTTCAATACAGAATACTGATGAAATTACAAAATTCTATTGAAATTGTATAACAAAAACACATAAACAAAATAGTTTCTGTTTCCTAACTATTGGATAAAATATTTATAACTTTGAGATTGTTTGCAAACATCCAAATTTTCTGCTTCAGTATCAAATATCGGTATCATTCGAATGGTTGGAATTGTTTTTCATCAATCATGCTATTTCAGTTCATGTCAACATTATGTAATGGATCGGGTCCTGTTGTCATGAAATGGTTGTTCAGAAAAGGCATTTTTCACAAAATATTGCATTAAGTGATGAATTATGTGGCGAGTCGTAGTTTCATGTTACCTTACATTTAAATGAAATTTATTTTCTGCCAATGTTTAAAGAAATATATATTCAATTGTATTTACACACATACACACACACACACACACACACATATATATATATATATATATATATATACGAGGGTCGTTTGATAAGTATAATAAATTTATTTATTGTTTAAATTAAATAATTAACTAATTTAATTAAATTTTTCAATTTATTTTTTCCTCCTTTTTTACTATACTTATCAAACAACTCTCGTATATATATATATATATATATATATATATATATATATATATATATATATATATATACTTAAATATTTATAAATATGTAAACATATACTTATATTCGTATATGTATTAATATAAAATACTTCCAATTTTGTTTATTCAATTTTTAATTAGTTTCAATTTAAATCTAAAAAGTGTTAATAACAGAATTTAATTATTAATTATAAAATACTCATTTAAAAAATGTATATATATATATATATATATATTAAGTTTTTATTGCTGTTTAATATAATAAGTACTTTTAGATTTTTTATTCATATCAGTTCAGTATTGATTTGGATCTGATTTAAAAGCGAAAAGTAATTTGATAGATTCTTTTTAAAAACACGACTGTGTATTTAAACTTTATTATAATTAATAAAATGGGATATGGAAAACATTGCACAGCAGCTCAACGAGATTTGATAAAAAGTTAAGAAACAAATGTAAAACATTTTCTAGTATTGCAGAATTGTTGAGATGTTCCAAAAATATGATAACGAGTGCATTCAAGTGTAGATAATTACCTAAAAACTGAACTAGAATTACCTAAACTAGAAGTAGACAGTGAAAAAAACAAGAAAAATGGATAGAAGGATAGTTAAAATGGTTGTCTGATCCATTTTCAACTTCAACAAATATAGAAAGTGAATTTGATCTAAATATAAATGCTAGTACAAATATAAAATGCCTAATAGAAAATAATTTACGGATAGTGAAGCCGAGGAAGGTACTTTTATTATCACAGAAGAATATGAAGAACACATCGGAGTTTGCAAGAAAATATCTTGAATGGCTTGCAACGAAACGACGCAATATTTTATGGACCGATGAAACCAAAATAAGTTTATTTGGGTCAGATTCAATTAATAAGCTGGTCAGACGTCCAAAAAATACTACTCTACATCCTAAGTACATCTTGAAACTATAAAACATGGCGGTGGGCGTATAAAAATTTGCACCTCATTTTCATGTTATGGACTAGGAACAAATCACTGGGTGAAGAACACAATGACTTAAGCAGTATATGTTAACATATTGTAAAATGTAATGCTAAAACATGTAGAAGAAAATATGTCACTCATTTAGACACTACAATAAGGTAATGATCCAAAACATATGTCTAAAGTAGCAAAAATATGGTTTGATCAAAATAAGGTAATAGTTTTACAATGGCCATCGCAATTACCAGGCATTAACCCAATAAAAAATAATTGGGCTGTGGTTAACAGCAGGCTTGTAAAATTAAAATAGTAGCCAAAAAACAAAAATGAATTTTGGGAAACTGTTAAAAAAGCTTGGAAAAATTTCCTTATTGATAAATTGAGAGAATTAATAGTTTATGCCGCATTTATGTAAAAATGTCATTAAAAATTGAGAATATGCAATTAGTTATTAAATTTGCATCTCCAATTAACAAATATCAATGACAGATTTCTTTTTTTTAAAAATTATATTAAGTTTACAACTCTAATTTGGAAATGTACCTATTATTTTGCACAACTACTAAAATAATTTTTATTTTCTTTTATATTGTATTTCGTGTATTTTTATTTAGTAGTTTTTTTTAGTTTTTGTACACTTTATATATGTAAAATAAATTTATTTGGTCAATTTTGTACTGTTAGTTTTTTAATTAATATTGAAGCTATTAAAATACTTAGTTGTACTTATTATTTTTCACACACACACACATACGAAATATGTATATATATATATATATATATATATATATATATATTAATTTTTAAAAAGTACGAGACATTTAAAAATAAATGAAAATGTTATTTATTTATTAAAAAAATATGTTGATATTTTTTTAAAATTCCAAGAAATAGTTTTAAAATAATCGAGATAAACAGTCAATAAAATAGATTACCTTTCAATATCAGCGAAAGCAATCTAAAACAGTCTGTGACTTATGATCAAACTTTTCACTTTGTTCTCAAGCAGTTATGGAATGTCGAGAACGGTTTTCTTTATGAATTGTGTCTTGATGTCAAAAGAGCTCCTGTTTAACTGTCAGCCATCTTCGCAACACTCTTAATTTTTTTAAAAACATGCCAACTTCCAATGCAATCGAAAACATCAATATATCAATATCACATTGATGTGTTATTGTCGACTGACGTATCGTATAAACCTAAAAATATATTTTTGTAATCTATAATAAATGGTGCTCAAGTACAGACATGTATCATCTATCACTATCATTAACACCGCATATATTTTGTACTGGAAATATATACTTTTGTTGTTCTGTTACGACTGGAAATGTGATTCAGAATATAGTTAAAATAAAACATGGTACTAATCCATTCAATCCATGAAATATTTATTATGTGTCAAAGGTGTATATAAATAGATAGTTTTTAAAAGGAAATAAATATTTTCTTCTCATTTTTTGTTACAAAACATGTTTGTAAAGATAAAAACGATTGTTGATTAAATACCAATATTTATTATGATTTTTTGATTAATTGAATTCAATAAATTCATAAACATAGGAATTATTTAGGAACATTTAATTTGTAACAATATTATATATTTTTTCGATTGATAATAATAAAAAAATAATGGATCTTCTATAAATAAAATATTATTGAAGAATCAATTTCATATTCCTAATAAACACTTCTACCTCATCTCAAAATCATCATAATGCTGCATTGTATATATATATAATGCAGCACTTTTACATGTGCACTCTTAACATACTTTATTGCAAATGTACAGCAGCAAATAAAGAAAATACAATAATTTATAATTCTGTACCTTTGTAAAACATTGAAACTTTGTGATAAATAATTAGTTTAATTCATGAAATGAATATTGCGATGTTTAAAATTATATGAGCACTAAGTTTAATTTTTTAATGTTATTGAATTTACTTTTTATTGAATAACAAAATAAATAACCTAAATAACTTTGTTTTTTAAAATAGAATACATGTATTTTACGTTTAATATTAATATTTGAGTAACTAAATGTAAAATGAAAATTAAAAACAGAGTTAATTTAATAAAATCAATTTACGATACAATTAGTTACATGGTATGAAGAGTAATTAAAAAAACGAATTTTAAAATATGTGAAAAAATAAAATTCAATCAATTCATTATATTGAAACATTTTTCGTAATATAATCGAATATTACTAAATAGGATATCTGATATTCCATTTCCTTTAACACAATTATTAAATGAATAGTAATTAGTACCTAAAATATAATTTATTTTTAAGTTTATTATCGATAGTACTATTAATTATATAATGTTAATAATTAATATTGATAAATATCAAATATTCACATAAAAAGTATAATATTTATGAATAACGTATGGCAATATTAATTGAGATAATTAAATATAAACTAGATTAAATAAATTAAATTTCACAAAATTCAAATTAACAAATTATATTTCTTTATTTATGATTAATATATAAAAATTAGAGTAATTAAAAATTTTCAAAATATTATTTAAATATTATTAAAATAGATTTTTGGAATTTTTATTATTTTATTCTACTTATAAATTAATGAAATACTATCATTAAATTTCCAGAAATATATAGTTTACAAGAATGTATTCGAAAATTATTTCTAGAATAATTTATATAGACATACCTATATGGGGTTTCCCAAATGAGACTGAAGGGTTTAGATATGCATATGTATATTTACTTGCTTACCATCATGTTATACTCTATATTATCCTTCAGTCTAATATGGGTCACCCTATATATATATATATATATATATATATATATATATATATATATAATAACATTAAATATAATGTAAACAATAAATATTATATAATTTTAATAACAGTTTAATAAATATAATATTTATTAGGTAAAAAGTAATTTTAAATAATTTTATATAATAAAGAATTAAAAATAATATAACTAGAATAAAACCAATTTAATTAGTCATTGTTAAATTTATCAGGAATTCAAATATAAAAAAATACATTTTCACATTGTAATTTAAAATATAAAACCATCCAAATGTGACGCCTAAAATTGTGTTTTATTAAAAAGAAATTATATACCACCCTATACACATGTTTCTTTTTAATAATACATAATAAAAAGAAACATAATATATCTTTTTAATAAAATCTAGGTGTCACATTTGGATGACCCTATATAATAAAAATACGTTAACAAAAATATATAAACATATTTAATATATATTTAATGAATTAATGATTTTTACTTTGAAAATTTATTTCTGATATTTTAATTACAAATTTATATACAAAAAATTATATTAAATTGAAATGTTACATAAAGTTCCATTCTTAAAAGAGTACCTAAATTGTATTAAAAAATATTTATATTCAATGTCGATTTTAGTTAAAATTAATGTTTCTTTCTTACTCTCACAATTTGTGTTTTTCTATTTATATATATACCTTATTATATATATATATATATATATATATATATATATATATATATATATATATATATATACCTTAAAAAAATTGAAAAATAATGAATAAATTATTATTGTTTCATATGAAAATGAAATTAAAAATAAAGCACTACTACTGTCACTTTAAATTAAAGTAATTAAATAACAATAATAACGAAATATATTTTGTGTGTGTAAATATATATAATATTTATATATAAATATATATATATATATATATATATATAAATATATATATATATTATATAATATATATATATATATATATATATATATATATATATATATATATATCCCTTTTATAAAAATCAAATTAACTACATGTAAATCTTTACAAGATTTAATTATTTGAAAAAATATTTTATATAAAAAATATTCATATTTATATTACATGATCCGTAATTAAGATTCATATATATATATATATATATATATATATATATATATATATATTCAATAATATTTTTAGATATATTTCCATTTTTCAATTTATTAGTTCATTAGAAAATGATTTCTCACGCTTTATTGATATAAACATTCGTATTCAGAGAATACCATTTATAAATACAAAAATACAGAAAAAGCTTTTAAACATGGAATACATCAAATGGTTCTCTTCTAAATTG
>CP092089.1:9045125-9055125 GCA_029203775.1 Neoneuromus ignobilis | reverse complement strand
TGTATATATCATCCACGCTGACCAGGCGGATTGGTGAAGAATTACAATTTTTTATTTGGGGTATATATATATATATATATATATATATATATACAAGATGAGGTTGTCGGCCTTCATTTTTAACCCTCGACTCAAAAACGAGGATCCGACTGGGAATCGAACGCAATCTCCCGCATATATACCACTGTACTACCCAGTCGGTACTATAGATATATATATATATATATATATATATATATTATATATATAGGATCATCCAAATGTGACGCCTAAGAAGAACATAATTATTGGGCGGAGTATTGGGAAATATGTGTATAGTTTATTACTTTTTAATTATATACAAATCTATTAATTACATTTGGATGACCCTATATTATATATATATATACATATATATTCGTAAGTGTATGAATATAAAATACTTCCAACTATTCTAATTTAATTTTTAATTAACTTCAATTCAAATCTAAAAAGTATTTATAACAGAATTAAGTTATTAGTTATAAAATACTCATTTCAAATATTTATATAATATATAGTATGGTTCAAATGAGACTAAAGAATGGTAGAAATAGTTAATGATAGCGAGGAAGTAAATGTATGTCTAAACACTTGATTCTCATTTCGGCCACCTGATAAAGATGAAGATATAATTTTATATAAATAACATATTAAACATAAATTTTATATATATATATATATATATATATATATATATATATATGTATATGTGTGTAAGAGAGAGAAAGAGAGTATGTATATATATATATATATATATATATATATATACACTCAGCACAAAAAAAATGAAAATAGTTTTTTTAAAAAAAATTGTTAAAAAAATACGAGAAAATATTTTTTTAGAAAAAAAAAATTAAAACATAAAAAAATGATAGATCTAAAGTTTATATACAAATTGTAGTTACTAACGATGGAGTTTTATTTATATTTTTGCGTTTATTAAGTAAAAATCAGGCATTACTATAAAGTGCAGAAAAAAATAATATCAAAATATTCTTAAATAAATTTCGAAAATTAAATAGAGCTTACAAAACTACACAATATTTAATATATATATATATATATGTATATATACGAAAATTAAAAAAATGGATAGCATTTGGAAGGATGAATAGTAGTGTAATGAAAAGTAAAATATCATTGAACCTAAAACGAAAAGCATATAATCATTGATTAATACCTGTTTGTATTTATAAGTAAAATATTTGGGCATTAAATGCACAAATGAAACAAAAAATACTAAAAATCGAGCTTAACATAGAAATAATTATGTTAGAAATTTCTTAGTACAATCAAAAGATCTGTAATAAAATACAAGAGCATCTGATATAATAGAAAAAAAAATTGCTGAAAATAATATGAGCAAGACACATAGCAAAAAATAATAAGGCCTTGAATACACATGCTACTTAGTAGCACTAAAGAACGCTATTTTGGAGCGAATACTACTTAGTAGTAAATTATTAGCACATGTATATGAAAAGAGCAATCTTAAAATTAAATCGTTCATATTATTTTTAATAAATACATATATAAGCCTATAAACTAGCCTTCTATCTAGTAGCAATCAAGCATGATTTTTTCATAGCATGTGTATTTAATAGGCCTAGGCCTAATAGATGGATAAGTATCATTATGGAATGGCTAACAAGAGATTAAAAGATACTACGGAAGACATATTGTCAAGATAGAGAAATGGTTATAAAAAATATAATTAAAATGAAAAATAGATGAGATTAGCTGCGAATAGAAAACAATAGAAAAATCTTAAGAAAATAGTTAAGTAGTATCAACATTCCATAAGGCATATAATATATACATACATACACACATTCATTCATTCATTTTTAAAATTGATCTTTTTGGAACAAAAAAGTGTTTTTATTTTTCAATATTTTCTAAATTTAAAATATATTTTTTCTAAATTAATTCATTATTTGAGTAAATAAAAATAAAAAAAATTATATTTACATATATATATATATATATATATATATATATATATAAATATATATATATATGTTTGTGTATATTTAATATGTATATGTTATGTACATGTAATAAAACAAGAAGAAACGAGAAGAAGAATTGCAAAGAATAAAAGTAAAATAAAATGATATTTTCATGCAATTGTACACGAGCTTCCTCACACGTGATAAGGATGAAAAAGCATAGCTAAAACTGAATTAATGCCGGATATAAGCAGAAAGTAACATAAATCATATTTTAGACAGCTCAGATGTAAAAATAAGTAAAAGTTATATTTATTTTTAAAAAAGTTTGTTCTAACAAAGAAAATAAAACGCACTTGAGAACTTTATTTATAATTACATTTATTTTCAAATATTTTTTCGTGTATTGATTTTTTAAAAGATACACTATATATATATATATATATATATATATATATATATATATATATATATATATATATAACATTTACAGAACGTTGTATAAATAAGTATTTAAATATATTAATGTTATTTCAAAAGAATAATTTATCTTATTTTATTAAAAATATTGTAGCTATTATTTTATTTCATTGTATATATTATAAAACATTAATATTAATTATATATTTAATTATTAAAATTATATCGATGATTTTTAGTACCTACGGTGATTTCAGATTTCCGTATATGCCGTAAATTTGTAGATACCATTTTTAGTATTATTTGAAGAGAAAAGTAATTTAAAACAACTTTTTTCTTAAATAAAGTATAGCATTATCTCTGAAATGTTATTTAAAAAATATATATTAGGTTGAAATGTTATGCGAAATTCAAAAGACCAGAAGGCGGAATGGAGATATTTGCCAACCTAATATAAAATGTTTATTTATTATTGTATTTCCCTAATTGAAGATTATTACAAAATGTTATTCAAATTGAAGTAATAAATGAAATTATTTTTATATCTACTTTATAAAATATTCATATATATATAAAAATATAAGTATCCACTTTTTTGAAAGTATATAGAAATATTCTTTCGCAATAACATTAAACTTTTTTCATAAAGGTAAAGATGATTTACTAGTATTGCTACAAATCTTTTATTTATATATGTTGTTCTATATATTTTTTCTATGTTGTATCGAATCGACTTTTACATAAGATACAAGAAATATCGTTCGTGGTTACGAAGTATCAAGGAGGCATAATGAAATACGGTGTTAAATATTGAAAACTTTATACATATTTATTTTACTCAGATATATCAATAGTACTTTTTAAATGAAATATTTCATCAGAGGTTAAAAGTATTTCATATAATTTTTAAATTTGTATTTTTTCAAGAAAATTACATATAGACATATAAATGAATAAAAATATGTACATATAATATACAAATATATATATATATATATATAGAGAGAGAGAGAGAGAGAGAGAGAGGTATATTCAAAAACATATAAGTGGTCCAAATGAAACCAAAATGTTTAGACACACATTTACTTGCTTCCTACCATTTATTATTCTTTTATTCTTCAATCCTATTTGGGCCAACCTATATTCATCTACATATATACATACATATATATATATATATATATATATATATATACATACATACATACATATACTTATACATATATGTATATATATTTATATATATATATATATATAATCATCCAAATGTGATGCCTAAATTGATGTTTAATTAAAAAGAAACATGTGTATGGGGTGGTATATAAGGACACATTTGTATAGTTTCTTTTAATAAAAAAATAAATTTAGTCATTATATTTGGATGACCCTCTCTCACTCTCTCTTTCTCTCTCTCTCTCTCTCTCTCTATATATATATATATATATATATATATATATATATATAAATTACATATATAGGTGTCTTAAATGAGACTGAAAAATAGTAAATAAGAGTCAATATAAAGTAAACAACTAAACATATGTCTGAACCCTTCAGTCCGATTTGAAAGCCTATATACATATATAATTTATATATATATATATATATATATATATATATATATAATCACATTTTTATGTATTGCTTGATGAAGGTCTTGTAAAACTTTTCAATTTCATTATTCAAAATCTTTTATATTCCATATGTTCACACACACAGACATATGGGCACTAATATGCACGCACGTATATATATATATATATATATATATATATATATATATATATATATATATAAATGTATGTGTGAATAGTTTTTGTATTAAATCATTTTAATTTTATCCATGATTGGATAAATAAATGTGTTATTAAATTCTTTTAGTTTTAATAATTCATTGTCTCAATTTCCCAAATATTTCAAATTAAACTCATGTTTTCATTCCATTACTCATTATTTCGTTTTCCGTTTTTTTCATATTTCTTGATACGTATACTTGAGTTTTTTGAAATTCTATAACCTTGATGTATTTCATTTATATTTTTACAGTATACATACGCACTGATGAGAACTTTCGTTTTCATATTATTCAAATTTATATCTTTATATATATATATATATAAATCTACTTTTGAATTATATTTTATATATATATATATATATATATATATATATAATATAATTCAAAAGTAATTCATTTTTGTAATTTAAAATAAAAATCATTTTTTGTACTTTAATAATAATATTTTTCTTATAAAGAAACAGACTTAATTATAGATATTACGTATAATATACAAATAATAACACATACACACATATCTTATCTCAAGCGAGATTGAACGATTTAGACATATGTTTACTTTCTCAATATAATCTACTATTCCTTACTATTTTTCAGTCTCATTTAAGTCATCTTTTGTATATATATATATATATATATATATATATATATATATATATATATATATATATATATATATATATATATATATATATATATATATATATATATAGATTAGGTGATGTAATATGAAATGTCAGATTACACTTTGATTTCCATTTTAAAAATCCGACAATTCATCAAACATAACCTAATAAATATATTCATCCAAATATAACACTTAGATTTGTATTTTATTAAGAAAAAACAAGAAACTCTAACTACCCTAAATACATATTTCTTTTTAATAAAACACAAATCTAAAATACACAATTGGATCCTCTCTCTCTCTCTTTCTATATATATATATATATATATATATATATATATATATATATATGTATATATACATATATGTATATATATATATATATATACATATATATATATATATATATATATATATATATATATATATATATATATATATATATATATATATATATATATATATATATATATGTATACATAAAATGTACAAAATCATATTCAATAGTTTTATATAGGATATACGTTATATAATTTTGTATAGAGATATTAACCAAGCTATTTGATTCCAGTTGATGTAAAATTGCGTAACATACTCGTAACTGTACAGTAAGATTTTATTCCAGTTTGTGCTGTCTGTTGTGTTAAAACTGTATTGTGCTCGTGATATCTGTTTTAAAGAAAATAAGTTTTAATAGGTAAATTGTGTTAATATTCGGTTTTTTTATGTTATCTTCCTTATTCTACCAATATTTATAGTGATTTTGTTATCAATTGTGTTTTAATCGTGTCTACATCGATCATTTCTGGTAAATGGTAAGTGTGTGTTATTTTATTGAATTTTATGCTATATTCAAATGTTTAAGAATTTCAAACGAATGCTAGATACATGAAAAATTATTAATTGATATAAATATTTTAGAATAGAATGGTATAAGATTGTTTTTATGGTTTAGTAAGTTCTCTGAATGTAATTTTTTAAAAATATATTTTTTAATTAACATGTATATATATATATATATATATATATATATATATATGTGTGTGTGTTTGTGTGTATGTAACTAGAGAGCTTTATATATATATATATATATATATATATATATATAAATGTATGTATGTATTAAAAAAGTAAATCGTTTTTGTAATTTAAAACAGCCACCATTTTTTGTACTTTAATAATAATATATTTGTTATAAGGAAACAGAATTATATTCAGATATTTCATATAATATGAAAATCATAACATATAAACATATAGCAAATTCCAAATGAGACTGAATGGTGTAGACATATATTTATTTTCTTGATATCATTTACTATTCCTTATTATTTTTCAGTCTCATTTGGGTTTGCTATATGTGTGTATATATAAATGGTGTGCAATCGTAAAATCATATTGAATATACGTTATATAAATTTCTCTAGAAATATTAAGCAAGCTATTCGATTCCAACTGATTTAAAATTTAATAATATAACTGTACAGTGAAATTTTATTCGAGTTTGTGTGGTATGTTGTGTTAGAACTGTACTGTCTTCATGATTTTAGTTTTAAATAAATTAATTTTTAGTAGTTTAATTCTGTTCATATTTGATTTTTTTATTTCACTTTTTTTATTTTACTGACATTGGTAGTAATTTTGTTATTAATTGTGGATAATTTGTGTCTATATCGATCATTACTGGTATTTGGTAAGTGTGTATTCTTTTATTGAATTTTATTCTATTTCAATATTGTTTAAGAATTGCAAACGAGTATTAAGAACAATAAAAATTAATAATTGATATATATATATATATATATATATATATTTATCTATATATATATATATATCAATTAATAATTTCATCATATATATATATATATAATATATATATTAAAATAGGATAGTTTAGGACTGTTTGTATGTTTTAGTAAGTTCTATTTTTTCTATTCTATTTTCTTGTTCTATTTTTTGAAAAATATATTTCCAAATAATTAACTTTATATATATATATGTATATGTATGTATGTATAGAGGGAAAGAGAGTCACACCAAGAGCGCACAACTTCTTTTTTTAAATATCTTTTTTTGAGTGAACTATGATTCTTTTTGAGCAATGATGAGTGTGTGTTTCTGATAGGATATTATATATTAGGTTGGCAAATATCTCCCTTCCGCCTTCTGGTCTTTTGAATTTCGCAGCTATGTACAAAAAAAAAAGCGGAAGGGAGATACTTGCCAACCTAATATATATATATATATATATATATATATATATATATATATATATATATATATAAATATATAAATATATAGATGATATATATATATACATACATGATATATACATATTATATATATATATATATATATATATATATATATATATATATATATATATATATACATATATATACATACATATACATATATACATATATTTACATACATATACATATATACATATATATATATATATATATATATATATATATATATATATATATACACATATACATATATACAGCTACGCCTATGTGTTAGATACTTGTTGTAAAAACTGGTAATTAAGTTACTATTTGATTTGAAAGAAAACGGGTGTCCGATACATTTAAGTCTAGGTTTAATAATGATATTTTATTGGGTAATTAGTAAATAATTTATAATTTATAAAATAAATAAATACGGTGGGTGTCTAATATATATGAGCGTAGCTGTATATACATACATTCATATATACATATATATATATATATATATATATATATATATATATATATATATATATATATATATATTTTGTATCAACACATAAATATCTACGTAATTGCGTTAGTAACTATTTTTTATATTTACTATACTTTCAATATAAAAAATAACTAAATTGTAGATAATTAATTTATTATATAATACTTTGTAGTTCACATATAATACTTTATAGTAGACATTTCATATTTTTGTTTATACTGATTATACATGCGTATTATTTATTGCTAACATTTATACAAAAATATACAAACATTATTACTTAAAACTTATTTTATATATCGGTTCTTAAATTTATTCTAACAATAAATTTAATTTTTGTTACGCTTTAACATCATTTTTTTGTATGGAATAAATTTTATATATATATATATATATATATATATATATATATATATATATATATATATATATATATATATATATATATATATATTTATTCATAACCTCATATTGTAGAAAAAAACAATTTCAGAATAGTTTTAACAAGAAAGGCTCTATTGAATTGCCATTGTCAGAGAGACCTGGGACTGGAATAGTCTGTAGAGCCGATGATTATGGTGATTATATATATTTTTTTTCTCTTCTATATTATTTCAATGGTTTACTTGTTTCTTTTTCCTATATTTATTTTTTATTTTGTTAGTCACAATTGATAAATTTCGTCGATTTCTTGAAATAATTAAAAGTATGAAACACATTTATATGATATTTATTTCTTTATATTTTGATATTGATTTTTAGATAGTTCATATATAATACGTGAATAAAGAAACAAAGAAGAATAAATAGATATATAGTATTAGAAGGATACGTGTAAACGTATGAATTAATTTATGTATGTATAAATCTCGAATCACCGAAGTTAACTATTAGTACTGTTTGTTTGTAAATGTTTGCACCAATGTAAACATATACATACTAAACACCGTATTCAGATTCAACAGCAAACACATGAGCATCAAAGCGTTAACCTCTCGGCATTTGTGTCCACTGATTAATAAGATCCTTGCAGAGTACCACTGCACAGTGACTGTTTTGCTAATTATTGTATATTCTGTTTACACCCAGTTAGTTAATTTAAACTAACGTTAAAAAACCCTCATAAAAATGAAATTGAAATGAATTTGTATTGTATTAGTTCAACAGAAAATTACCATTCTGTTTGCAAATAATTAATAACATATCGAAAAACTTTCATGATTGAAAAATAAATTGAAATATGCATTATTTTTTTATATTTTTTTACGTATGTACATATGTATATTATATGCTACTGAATGTTTTCAAAAAACATTTTTACTTGATATTTTTATTTTATTACCAATATATTTATTTCACACTAAATAATCAATAGAAAACAATGAATAATAAAACAGTGACTTGAAAGATTATACACCTATGGACAAAAATAGATACACCAAGTTTTTTTCTTAAATATAAATTAAAAAATAGAAAATATTGACATAGGATTTTTTTCTACTCTCCAAATATCTCCCGTTTACATATTCTTTAGCAAATTTCTTTCTATTTTGTATTTTTTTTTGCTGACATAAGGTACTTTACTTGAATGTTGACCAAATAAATTAGCTTCATTCAATCCTCTACGTATAATTCTAACACTTATATTAAATTCACTTTCTTGTTAAATGTCTTTTCGTTTTAAAAGGAACTTTTTTACTTATTAAAATATTTTTTCTGGCAACTTGTTAAACAGTTGTTTTCCTTTTTCGGAAATTAATATATTTTTTCATATTTTCAATCAAATTTGCTGATAAGTTAATAATTTTGGCAATATCTTTATTATTCTTTCTCTATTTTTCAAGTTTAGTATAATTTTTCTTTCCTCAACAGTACAATGGTTAGCTCGACTCATAATAATCTAAAATTACACGATTATAATTACCAATTCGCTTGTTTTTCCGATTTAAATCACCTATATAATTTTTTTTTAAAAAAAACGAATTATTTATCTAGAGAAAATGAACAATTATTTATCTAGAGAAAATGAACAATTATTTAGACTGTACTTATTTTTATGTCCACTTGACATTGAATTGTTCGTAACTTATACAAGAAATCCCCTAAAAATGTCATTTCAATATGGCACTAAATAATATCAAGGTGGAGCATTTTGTGTTGCAAACAAACTGCAATAGATAGTATTTTAATATCACTTCACTTCTATTAGACAATAGCGAATGTAATAAGTTGATGTTATGTCTGTTATTTTAGTCAGCGGTTTATATTAAAATGTAATTAATGTAGATTTTGAATATGAGTTTTTTTCTAAAAAAATGTAATACAATATATACTTTGATTTTTTTGACAATTAATATAGTTATTAGGGAGCGTTTATATTTGAAAAAACAAGTACATTTCTTGAACAATAATTCTCATTCTATTTTTATACATTGTTAAATATAGGCC
>CP092089.1:8955125-9040125 GCA_029203775.1 Neoneuromus ignobilis | reverse complement strand
AATGCGACAGCCGATCGTTACGAATTTTCCTGAATTAATTTTTCGTTGATTTTCTTGTCAAAACATCGTGATTTGAATGAATATATATATATATATATATATATATATATATATATATATAATTATTATTATTATAATAACATTTTATAAATTTGCATCCTATCTAGATTCAATGAATTGTAGTAAATATTTTTTATTTTTCAGAAATGAAAATTACGAATTTATTAATAAATAAATATATAATTTGATGTTTATTTTTTTATGATTTAAAATAATTAAAAATATATAAAATTAAATTTATAGAACATAAACGTGTAAATAAATCTAAATAAATTTTACATCTTTAATTATAACATTTTCCTCAATGGTCTTTCCACGTGTAGTTCTACAGTCTACAGACTAATGAATCGCTATTCATAGCTGCAATGAATATAATTCTTCATAAAAATGTGTAAAATATAGGTGTTTTTTTAGAGTGATAGAACTTTGAATTGAATCCCTATTGAAAGTTCTATCTAACCTAAGAAACAACTTTTATATTAGGTTGGCAAATATCTCCCTTCCGCCTTCTGGTCTTTTGAATTTCGCAGCTATGTACAAAAAAAAAAAAAAAAAAAAAAAAAAAAAAGCGGAAGGGAGATACTTGCCAACCTAATATATACATGTGTGTGCATGTATATATTAGGTTGACAAATATCTCCCTGCCGCCTTCTGGTCTTTTGAATTTCGCGGCTATGTACAAAAAAAAAAAAAAAAAAAAAAGCGGAAGGGAGATACTTGCCAACCTAATATTAAGTCTACCGGAAAGTTTTGTTCGATAATGTCATCTCAAGTTTCAGAGATGAATCATTCTACAGAAATGGAATTCACAAATTATCATCACGCTGGGAAGAGGTCATTAGTAACGAAGAAAAAATTATATTGTTCAATAAATATTAATAAATATATTGCAAATGTATTATTTTTTTTAATTCAAAAACGGACAGAACTTTTTCGTTAGACCTAATATAAAGGTATGATAAAATGTTTTGTTTGGTTGGAGAGAACTTTCGATAGGGATTTAATTTAAAGTTCTATCACGCTTTAAAAACACCTATACTAAATAATTAAGTTTATGAAGTCCATTTTTGGAAATTGAAGTATATTGAATAATCTAATTTTTTTGATTGTGATTTATAAGAAAAATTAATATCAAAAGAATATAGAGAAATAAAATTGTTTCTCAATTGAAAGATCTAAGTAAATTTCTATATTTGTCAAAACACTTATGAAAAGTTATTTATAGAAGTACTATATTTGATTATGCTTTTTATAATGGCATTTAAGTAGCATAAGTGGTCCAATGAGAACAGAAAATGATAAAGTAGTGATCAAATGTTCATACTGAAAACAATTAGACTTCATTATTAATTACTTGTGAATGTAAATCGAATTGAAAGATTTATTCTTACTAATTTCAGGTAAAGAAAAATATATTGTAATTTTGATTTCATGTACACAACTTTGTGATGAACATTTACTAACGTACATAATGTATTGACATTAGGAGTATGTGGTATCGTATCACAATTATACATTAATACATTGTATACGATTAATTTACAATCGCAATTTTATGTGACCCTTGTAATTTCCATTTTATGAAATTAATACAAAGTGCTCGGAATTTCATACTCACTGAAGCATAAAGCTTCATATCGCTTGAGGCAGTGTTTCAAATTCCATTAGTATAAATTAATTTCGAAATAATTATACAGAATACGTTGTGTTTAATAATATTTATTTCATATTATTCGGCGTAATTTGATGTTCTTATAAGAGCCAGCTTATACTGGAAATCACTTTTTAAATATTAAATTATAAATAAATTATTAAATTCCTAATCATATTTCTAAAGCTTTCAATAGCGATCTAATTATATATACTGTTGCTGCTTGAAATACGGAAATTAAATTATATTTTGATTATACTTTCAAACAAGATATTTATATTTGAAATTACGTCTCGTTGCGTGTGTTTGATATATTTAAAATGATATAATCAAAATATTATTGTGTGTGTTACATATTAACATTGACTATTTTCCACACAACATTATTAAGAGTTTCACGACTAATGTATTGTATATAAACATATATTTTAATCCTCTGAATAATTTAAATGTTACTATGAATATGCGTTTTTTGTTTATATTTTTTTTCAAAAATTCAAATTTTATTTAAATGTATAATTACTTCTTTCTTTTTTGAATTCATAAAATTCACTACCATGTATTTCTCAATCTCTACATAAATTTTAAAAGAGAGTTATATTTTAAAATGTAAATTTAGATAGCAGAATACAGTGGGTTTAAAAATAAATTTGAAGTCAAATTTACGAAGCTGTTGACATTTCATCTGCATAAAAGTGAAATGCAGACAAATATTCTCTGTTTATGTCTATATATATATATATATATAAAATGTATGTATAAAATATAGAAAAGGAAAGAAAATACAAAGAAGTTTATTTCTATGATCTCTATGTTTAAACGTGGTCTGTAAATATCATTTATATATATATATATATATATATATATATATATATATATATATATATATATGATATTTACAATGTGTTAGAAAATTGTATTCAAGGAAATTCATGACATTGCTAAATTCATATCTTCAAACGATCAGAAATTCAATTTTCATATAGTTTTGGGGTAAGAATAAATTTTGACGTTCAATTGATTGATTTACTTCTCAAGTCTTCTCTCTTTCTATACTACTCTGTGAATATGAAATTCAATTTTGTACGAATACCATACATGGGGTTTGTTAATATGGTTCTTGATAGATTTATATTCACAAAAAAAAAATGAAATATTTATTTATTTATGTATATATTTTTTATTTTATATTAGAATACTTGTAATTACTTATTTATATATATATATATATTGCTAACGTTATTTTAGGAGATTTTTTATTATATTTTTTTTACATCTTTTTGTAATTATTTTTTATAAATATATAATAAACAAATTTGAGTACACTATTAATGACAATTTCTTAATATTTTTAATTATTACTGTCATTATTTTTAATATTCAAAATTGAAATAACAGTTTGTTTTGAATTAATTTTTATTTCTTCGAAAATAACATATTTTCTATATGTTAAACTTGATTATTTCAACTACGATTTTACTTTTAAATGTTATTAATTCAAAATTATTATATATTTTAAAAATGTAATACAGGATCATCTAAATGTGACGCTTAGATATCAACACTGTATAATGTTTACACGTCATGTCTTTTCAAATGACTTAATAAGACTTTTTTAGTAAAAGATTACAATCGTAACCAGGGATAAGTATACATTGCATCAACAAATTAACATTATTCAAACTTATTATGAAAATGGACGTTCTTTTAAAAATACTCATCGTAAAAATTGTGATATTTTTGGTATAAATAATCGGGCAAATCAGTCTTCAGATCAAAGATTAATGAAAAAATTTCAAGCAAATGACTGATAAATGTGTGATAAATTAAAGTGTAACTGATAAATTGAAAAGTGGAAGACCAAAAACTATACGCACAAATGAAAACATTGCTGCTGTAAGTGAAAGTGTTGAAAATGAACCGCCAAAATCAATTTCACGTCATTCGAAAGAACTGAGCATATCTTATGACTCTTTGTTGATGTTTTTGCATAAAAATTTGCATTTACAAGCGTACAAAATTTAATTAACTCAGGAATTTCAGGAAAGAAATCATTTACAACATCGTGATTTCGCTAGTTGGATTATTGAACAACGAACAACAGATCCATTGTTTTCAAGCAAAATTTTGTTTAGCGATGAAACACATTTCACAATGGATGAATTCGTCAATAAGCTAAATTGTCACATTTTGGGTGATGAAAATCCTCATGTTATTCATGAAAAATCTCTACACCCACAAAAGTCACTGTTTGGTGTGCATTTTGGGCAAATCGAATCATTTAATCATTTTTCTTCGAAGATAATACTGGAAATTCTGTAACTGTGAATGTTAAGTGATACCAATCAATTTTGAGTGACTTTATGACCAGAATTGAATGATATTGATATGTCTGATGTCTATTTCTAGCAATACTGTGCTATATGTCGCACAACTCGAGGAAAAATTTAGTTTTTGTGATTGAAATTTCGTCAACGTATAATTTCACAAAATGCAAAATATCCTCCAAGATCATATTATTTAATACCATTAGATTTCTTTGTTTTTTTTAAAAAAAAAGTCGAGTGTGTGTTAACAAGCCACAAACAATTAATTTCCTAAAGAACAACATTCGAGTAGCAATTCGTAAAATAAATCCATCAATATGTTAAAAAGTCATTGAAAATTTCGATATTTGAATTGATTCCTCTCATAGTAGACATTTGAACGATATTCTGTTCCAAGTATAATTGTAGTAAATCATACTTTTAACGAAAAAAAACAGCTTGAGAAAATTCCAGATAGTTTGTATTTTATTAAAAAGAAATATGTAGGCGCTTTTTTTGACGGTCCTATACTTTAAAATTATTAATAATATTTATTAAATAAAATAAATATTATTAAAAAAAATCAGGTACCTAATTTTTTTTATACAATACAATAGTTTTTTATATCAAAATAACTTTTATATTTCATTAACAAAAACCATTTCTAATTATTTATATTCTAAAATATAATAACTAATTTGCAAAATTTATTATATTATAAATTTTATATTCAAATAAAAATGTTAATCAAAGAAATCAGTCCAGTTAAAAAAGATTAGAAGTGTCAAACATTAACCATTAAAAGATACGAATGGTGAATTTCGAAAATAAGATGTTCTTTTCTCCTGGCAATTCACTTTGTACACAAAGCACGTGTCTAACAGACGATAAATGATTGTGGAATGAATGATATTCATTACCCATTTTACAGGCAATTATTTACTCTCGGCGGTAATTTTTTATTCGCAAATCTAAATAAAAGAGACAGAGAGATTTTCATTAGTATTTGTTTCTGACTCTATTCAATTTTAAACCATTATATATATATATATATATATATATATATATATATTTATAAATGTATATAAAATACTAATAAAAAATTATTAAACTACATACATAAAAAATAGGTTGGTAAAATTATTTACTCTTCTGATATAAAAAAAAAACTGCCAGTAAATAAGTTAATTAATAGTTTGATTTAATTGGACTTCTTGAACAATACACGAACGAAACGATTCCCAAAAGTACTTTTCTCTGTTATACGACACTTCTAGTCGTGTAAATAAAAGCGTGTTTCTAAATAAAACTATCCAAATTAAATTTGAAACAGCCTAAATATTTTACGTACATCTACTACCCACAACTTGAAAGTTTATGTAATATTTTGTTTGACCTATTTTTGTAGGGAAAGCATTAAGCTGTGATAATGTAACAGAGGTAGTGCGAAAGTATTCACATGACACCGATTTGCTTCTATTATGAAATGCCTGTGAACAACAGTTCACAACTTCTGAGACGTTTAGTCGCCTTAGAGATAATTCAAACACCGTTACAGCATGTACAGTCATGTTATTAAAATGGAGACGTGGTATGTAACGACTGTCAGTTAGTTACGGATTCAGAAATTACGATACAACAAAGAGTTTCGTCTGCTAAACATTTCCGACGTGTAAATGAGTATTTATAATGTAATAATGTCATAAATACGTGTTTAATCAACGCCCATAAGGTGGCATAATTATGGTTTTATGCTTGAAAGTACTTTGTGATATGCTGTATTATGGTTTACTTTGCTTATAAATTATTTTCGCATTGAATGGGCTTTAATGAGATGAATAACATGGATATGTTACTCGAAACTGTATTCTGGTTACGATATTTATTAACAATCAGTTAATAAATGATAAAGAAATTGAATAAATCTGATAATTAAATATAAATTATATGAAAGTGTAATTAAAAATCTTCTAAAATAGATTAAATTTATATTTGTACTGAACTGTCATGTTATTACAATTAGGAAACATTTAAATCTACTCTTTACTTTTTTGTAATTATTGGAAATATTTTCAATTTATATGTTTACAACAAAAATATTCAATATAATAATTATACTAAAAATTTATTCAAATTAAATTCTATACTTATATTATTTTTAAAAATTGTTGTAGTAATAAAAATACTAATAATTTGTAATTTAGTTTTTTTATATAGAGATTTTCCAATAATAATTTCAAAACTTTGACAACTGGTGGCAGCCATGTTTGATTTTTTAAGCTCATTTTGACATTTCAACTCAGTATAGTTTGGTAAATTATCATGGAACATTTAACACTTTAAAATGCGTTTTAATTATTAAATTTATTTGTACATCTAATATAATTATCCACATTTTTTAAACTAATTGTGGCATGTACATAATTTTCTTTTTAATAATATTTATATAATATAAAAATTTATATGTAAATCGATACATACAAGAAGTTTGAACATATAAAACATTGCCAATTTATCAAAAACGAGACACATACATACATATTATCGTGCAATGTATCATCTGAGCATTAACAAAAGTGAAGTATTATTTACAACCCAGCATAAGAGGATAGTCGCGTTTGTATATTGTGATTTGTGAGTTACAATCGAGATATAGTACCCTATTCTCTAGGAACAAAAAAGAACGGAAACCTGTTATAAAAGAAAGTATTTATTGAGCATTTTTCAACGGTACTGTAATTTATTTTCGCCTAATTGTACACGAAAAAAAATTTTTTATGTGTTCTCATATTCTTTAAATAGAATATAATGAAACTTTGATAGTAGAATAATGAACATTTTTAAATATATATGTATGTATAACAAAAAAAAAATCATTACAAAAACGTTATACAATGTTATTTTTATTCACTTAAGTGTTCTTTGTGGAAATGTTTCTTTCTACATTTCTTAAAACATTTTTTTTACAATCTCAATTATCTATAAATATCACATTTATTCTTATAAGAGTATGTGATACAAATACTGTTTCTATAAAATGGATTTATTTTCTAATTTGATTTCATAAATATTATAAAATTTATTTGTTTAGAATTTTTTATTCTACAATAATAATGTTCAAAAAAAAAATAAGTACATTAAAAAAATTATAAACCAATTCTTTTACAATTTGTTTTAATTTAAAAAAGTGTTTCTAAACATTATTATAATTTAAATTATTTTATCAATTAAAATAATTTATATTTTCAATATAATTGTATTTTATATATATATATATATATATATATATATGTATGAGTGTTTTTCTATGACGGAAAGAATCAGTATTCAATGAGGTTTTCGCATTTTAAATAAAACTGGACATATATAGAATATCAAACAAGTCCAGAAAACATATGTATTTTACAAGATAGTCAACATCATTTTAATAAACTTTATTCCTTATAAATCAAATCTAAAGATTGAATATGAATTTTTATATTATATTTTTTATTCGCAATATTTTTTTATAAAAATGATATTAAATACATTAAATATCATTCAAATTAAACAAAATCTTATAATTTATTTTGTACGCTTTGATTTATTTTCTAACATTTATTTAATTTTTTTTATAAATTAAGTAAAAAATCAATTATTGTAGTTGTTATATACGGAAATGTTGACTACTATGAATACAAAATCAAACATATGTAAAGATTCATACAAAAGAGATATTTCAATAGATACAAACGACAATCATCCAATTGTGAGGGTTGTGTAGTGACTTCATTGAAAATTATTTATCGATAATGTTCAAAACTAATTTACTGGTTGATAACAACAGTCAGAATCATTCAAATAGCAAATATCTGCGTGTCACAAAGTTGATGTAAAATGTATTTATGTACGCAAACAAGTCTTTATGTATAAGCACACACACACACTATATATATATAAATATATATAATTTTAAAGAAAAATATAAAATAATAATTATCATTTTTCAAATTAATAAAAAAATATTTAATTAATAACATTTTAAGCGTTATTTTTTAACTTAGTGTAAAAACTCATTATTATAAATTATTAATTATCATCGTATCTTTTAATTGAATTTTCGCAGTCTTGTATTTTTAGTTAAATTTATGTTTTTTCATCGTTTACTGATCGATTATTACCTGCTAAATAAAAAACATATCTAATATATTATATATTTATATTAGTATATTAAAAAAAATCAATAAATCAAGCTAATATTGATTTGTCATGAATATTAAAGTATTTCAAATTTAGTTTAATCATAATAACAGAAAATTTAACTTTACAATTAAAATACTTATTCAAAATTTCAATTACGTAATATGTTTTTTCCAACTTTTAAGTGTTCTAACTTTTCAATCTTCCAAACAAACAAAAAATAATTAAATTCGTACAATTTCATACGACAAATGTTCTGTCATATGATATGCACAGGAAACTAGTACATCACTTGACATTTATTGAGATATATTTCAGTATTATTTTCATAAAGTTTTTTATTAACTATACTTACATATAAAATGTACTCACAACATTATAAATGTATAAATATATAAATTCATATATATTTTCATACATAAATACAAATATAGTTATTACTTGAAGTATTAATTATTTTTTCACTGTAAAATATACTCTTTAATATTTTATTTACTATCAGATAATTAATAAACTTTAGATAGGAGTAAATTTTTGAAAAAAAAAATCTAATTTGGTGTTATTTAAGTCAATAATAATTTTTTTAATAAACAAAAAAGAGATCTTTTATTTATTCAAATTGTTCATATATATATATATATATATATATATATATATATATATATATATATATATATATATATATATATAAACATATAAAAGATTATCAAGATTAAAAATTGTACGTTCTTAAAGTCTTAAAGTTTAAAATACGTTTACTTCCTTTAATTAAGTTATTTTAATAAATTATATTATAGCATGACATCATAGATTTAAGCTCTAACGCCACTATCAGGTGTCGTAAATGACACTATTAAAGGTATTATTTACATAACACATATGATTATGCGATTTTAACACAGACAGTTAAATATACATTGTATATATAATTTTAATGCATAATATATAGGGTCATCCAAATGTGACGTCAAGATTTTGTGTTTTATTAAAAAGAAACATGTGTGTAGGGAAACACGTGTATAGTTTTTTCTGTTTTTTTTTTTTTATTAAATCACACATCTGGGCGTCATATTTGGATGACCCTATATATTTAATAATAAAATAATTCTATTAAATTTATAATTTGTGTTAAAAAAATCTGCACATAAAAATAAATCGTTCATTCAACTCATTACAACTTTCAGATAGATAACTCTAATGAACACATATTAATCATTAAGCACAACATTACAGAATTTTAAAAAATGTTTCATAATTACTTATTTTTATCACTATTTTCAGTAATATTCATTTAGTTAGTATTGTTATTGCTATTTAGAGCACTTGATTATAAAATAATTTTATTTTATAATACAGTACTTTATCAATGACTGTATGACCATTGAAATATGTATCAGCAAATAAAAAAAGTAATTATTGAATACTTTTATGAAATATAAAGTTATCCAAATGTAACGCCTAGATTTGTGTTTTTTTTACAAGGGAACATGTGTATAGTTTCTTTTTAATAAAATACAAATCAAGGAGTCAAATTTTGATGACCCTGTATATTTATTAATTCAATAAATCGATTGAATTTATAATTGGTAAAGAAAGAACAATACATAAAAATAAATATTTAAAAACATTCAACTCATTACAAATATCAGATAGATAAATAATAAAAATATATTAATCAATTACAGAATTTAATAAAATGTTTCAAATTACTTATTTTTATCACTTTTTTCACTAATAATCATTTAGTTAGTATTGCAAACGCTCTTAAGAGCACTTGATTATTAAATTATTTTATTTTATAAGACAGTACTTTATCAATGACAGTATGACTATTTAAATATGTATCAGCAAATAAAAAAAGTAATTATTGAATACTTTTATGAAATATAATAAATATGATGCCTAGATTTGTGTTTTATTATAAGAAAACATGTGTTTAGAGAAACGTGTATAATTTCTTTTGTTTCTTTTTAATAAAACACAAATCTATGTGTCACATTTAGATGATCCTATATTATGATGTTGCTAAAATTGATTCAGTTGTGTAAAAATATACAATTATTTTCATAAGTATCAAATATTTATCACTTGTATTGTTTTAGTGGAAATAAATTAACTTAAAAATCTTATTAGTTGAGATTTAGTCCTTATATTAAAACAATAACATTTATTAAAATGATATAATCATGTTTATTTCTTATTTTTCTGTGTAATAATAATACAGATCAAGGATAAACTATTTTAGTAAAACATTTTTTATATAGAAATGTAAATTTTGAAAATTTATTTTATTCTTATTTACATTTGAAAATATATAAACAATTTTTATATTTTTAACAATGTTTTGGTTGAAATTTCAATATTAAACTAAAATAATATCTTTTATATATAAAATAACAAAAAAAAGTTCTAACCTAATTTTTATTTGAAAAAAGTGAATGTTTTTCTCTTTACAAAATCTCATAAAAAAAATTAATAAATTCCTTACATGATGAGAAAATTTCAAACAAAAATAACCCAAATAAAAAAATACATATGTAATAATCTCACGTGCTTTCCAAATCGACTGAGAATCCAAAATAAAAACATCTCAAATCGAAAAATACGATAAAAGTAGTTCGGTTTCTAAGAAACTGTAGAAAATCACTTCGCAGAATTGAAACAAAACACGAACGTCGATTTTCCCTTAGAAGTTGGTTGGTTGTAGACAGAGAAGCGTCGTCACCCAGATCCGTAATGGTCTGATGCTTGACTAAGCACGTGTGTCGGAGTTCACGTTTCATCGTCGAACTTTCATCCGGGCCGCGCGTTCACACGTCGCCGCTGACGACGCAACTAGGGTGGCAAAAGATGGCAAACGACGGAAAAGAGCAGCGATAAGTGACAGAAACATACTTTGCTCGAGGTGACTCGTCACTATCTCTCTGTCGTACTACGTTCATCAAATTGCCAATTAAGAACAAGCGCAGTACACAATCATCAAAGAACAAATATTTGTTTTCATTTCACATGCCAATTAAAGCGATTCGTATCTGGCAAACAATAAATACAGTATATATTGTTTCGTCGGTCTGTGTACTTTCTTCTCGCTTGCAGTTTAATTGAAATCGAGACAAGCGTGTTAATGTTCAATATATACGCAGTTTAAAACCAACGACATCGAACGATTGTTAACTGTGTAATTATAGTTCCGATGGCTGTTTTATTGATATTTACGTTTTCAAGATGTAGCGTAATTCTCTTGGTTAATTTACAATATTAAGTTTTACTGATCAAATACTCGTTACGAGTTTAATCACTACAAATGGTTTCTTGAAACTCTAACAAACATTAAGAATTATATATATATATATATACATACATACATACATATATATATATATATATATATATATATATATATATATATATATATATATATATATATATATATATATACATACATATATTCGATGGTCGGAAAAGTTATGACTTATTTTAACTATGTTTTTCAAATGTCATTTATTTATATAAAGAACAAAGTTTAATCAATAATATATTTTCAATTTTATTCGATGACCTTTGGCATCTTTCGGTGAGCTTCATAATTCCACGTTCGTAGAAGGCCTGTCTTTATCAGCGAAAAACTGGACAAGATGCTGTTTTATAGCCTCATCGGAATTGAACGATTTATTACTCAGAGTTTTACAAAGACCGAAACATGTGGAAATCTGACGGTTCAAGATTAGGTGAAGCACTAGGTGCGCTAACACATCTCACCCAAGCTCCAATAGTTTTTGGCGGATCATTAAACTTGTGTGTGGTCTCATGTTGTCATATTGGAACACAACTCTTTTAAGATTAACGAATTCTGGGTGCTTCTGGATTCGTTTAACTGTTCTAATTGGCGACAGTACATATTAGAATTTGTTTCATTCGTTGATAAGAGCTCGAAATGCACGACACTCTTATAATCCTACCAAACTAAAAGCATGATTTTCTTTTGATGAATATCTGCTTTCTATGTTTTCCGAGATGACTCATTGACCCTGGACCAAAACCGTTTGCGTTCCACGTTATTGTATACGATTCATTTTTCGTCGCCAGTTATCATACACTTCAAAAATGGATTGCTTTCTTCACGTTTAATAAGCATATGGCAAATAATTATACGGGCAGTCAAATAAACTTTTTTGAGTTCATGACGAACCCACATGTTGAGCTTGTTGATATTTCCCAGTTTCTTCAAATGGCCGTGATGATAAATATTTAATGTTTCTGCAATTTCATAAATCGTGTAACGCGGGTTTGACTCGATCAATACCTTTATTTAGTCGTCGTCAACCTCGATTGGCCCTCTTGAGCGAAGAGCGTCATTAAATTAAAATTATTAGCATGGAATTTCGAGAACCATCGTCGACACAGACGTTATTGTAGGGCTCGTTTACCATAAATTTTGCACAACTTATCACAAACTTGCTGTGCGTTCTTCCCTTTACTATTCTGATGTTCTTCCCATATTAATATTACATTTTCAATACTTTGTCGAAAAAAACTTCTTTGATTTTGGGGTAAAAAAATAAATCGAGTTTTCTTCTACACCAGTCTCTGTATTAAACCATTTTCTATTAATGTAGTTTCAGAGACTTCAGGATAGATAATAACCTGATGGTTCTAGGTTGGAAGAATACGGAAAATATTTCATCATTTCTTATTCAAACTGTCTCAGTTTTTCGAACTTTTTTGTTTCATGAGGCCGAGTGTAGTCATTGTGAAAACTAAGCATTTTTGTTGCCCAATGATGGCATTTTCTGTCGATAGATTGCTTTAGCCGGACAGGTTTTTCACAATAAAACGCTTTCATGATGGATTGATTGTCTGGTAGCAGATTACAATTGATAATTCCAACTATATTCTACAAAACCAAGAGCATAATCTTTCTTGGATGGAGTACTTTTTTATTCGTGAAGATGGTATCTTATTGCAGATAACCAATTATCTTTGATCTTTAATAATGTTATAAATAATCTATTTCTCTTCACCAGTAACAATTCGATTTAGGAATGACTTCCATTTCATAGAGATGAGAAGTGCAAATTAATTAGTCAATTAGTTGCTTCAGATTAACTCGTTTGCTACCAGGGCCTGAGGAGAAAAATCGCCATCACAGTCCAGACGTTTTATTATTTAAATATGATACCAAATTGTCTTTAATTTTTGTGCGATGTATTGATAACGTTCTAAATAAATGAAATTAGCAATTTTATAAACCAACGCACATATGTGACACTGAACTATAGATAGTAAATTCCTTTAGCAGCTTAAGTGTCACATATATGTGACACATTTAATTAAATGAAAATGAATTAATTCAAACGCAAACCTTTAAATATTATATCTCAATGTATGAATAAATGGACTTATTCTACTATCTAAAACAAATGGCTCAATTTTTTATTAAAGAAAGTGGTATAAGTCCATTTGTAGCTAAAAAATCAGTTATTTTCTTTAACAATTTTGTTAATTATTTTTACATAATAAAATTTAACAGGTTTATAGTTTTAAAAACATAACCAAAATTCATTAACCTTTGCCAATATTTTTAATTCATTCAAACGCAAATCTTTAAATATCTCATTGTATGAAAAATTAAGATTTTTCACTTTCAAATATAACTGTTTACAGTAGATTTTGCAGGCATACATAGCATACATATTCGTGACGTCAAGATCTTGTAAAAAATGTAATTATCGGCAGACCAATAATATCCTGTATCTATTTTATTGTTTTTAACATAACCCATCTGTTTGCAGCACGATTTGGTACAAACAGTTATCATAAACTGATAATGAACATCCGTCACATATTTGTGACGCCGGGCTTAAGTAAGAAAATCGGGTCGTCACATATACGTGACGCTCGTAGTGAACGAGTTAAACTCCATTAGTTTGTAATAAACTCACTGATCCAGCTTTAAAATTTAATTAATCGTTTTTAGATGCAGATAGATAATTGAATGAGTTAATTGAGGCTACTTTGCTAATTATTCACCACTGAAAAAAAAATTTTCTGTGTGCGTTAACCATATATCAGGACTTTTTGGACTGCCAGACATCATTGATAAAAAATTATCAATGATGGTCGTATATAAAACTCTAGTGATTATTTCTGGGTGATTTTCCTTATTTAAAAAAAAAATAGCTGAAAACTCTCTCAATCGAACAGTGGATATGAGAGGGTGATTGATGTTAATGTAATGCCTTGAGATTCTCAATACCTAAAAATCTGATTTTTTTCTTATTCACATAACCATTTAAATTAAAAAGCTTCATCGATCATTATAAGGTTATTTAAAAAGTTATTGTTTTATTTGGTTCGGCTATCTTCACAAAAAATCCCATGTTGAAGCGTTTTTGAAAGTCTTAGGTTCATAAAGTCAATACCATTTGAATTTTGTATAGAAACATTTTAAGATTGATTTTTAAAATCCGTTGTAATGATTATCTGAAAATGTTCAGTTGGGTGGAATGACGATGAGTTAAGATAGATCGATTATCGTTTACACTTTGATGTATAAATTCCACTATTGTTTCAGTGGGTAAAAAACGATGTGCACCTCTTTCCAAAATTTTTGTGAATAATTTCTGCTCCTAAAACCGGGAGACTAAGTTATTAATTATGTTGTTACTAGGAGCTGCTCTGGAATTAAAATGATAGCATTTTCGTTGAGTTAAAATAATAGACCTTTCAGTGGAACGAAAAAATTAATGATTTTTACTCATTGATATACGTCATAATTAACCATTGTTAATCTCTACATTTTGTTTTATAGGTTTAAAATATAAAAAAGGGAAATAATTAAAAAGAAAGAAAGAGTGTGAATTTTTCAAATTCTTTACTCTCATTTAGATCATCCTGTATTACAAAATCTGTATATAATCTATGTAAACCTTTCACTATTTGCTTGATAACCTAGTATATATATGATTAATTACTTTATGAAGTGTTAAGGAAACTGAAACTGAAATTGAAATGTAAAATATAATACTTTGTTGAAAATCTGTGGAGTAAATTTCGATATGTGAATTATGTTAATGTTCTCTTAAATATTCGAAAAAAGCACACTCTATTTTAAAATATTATCAACGAAAGCAATCAGAAAAATCTATATAAAAGAATCGTAAATTGATCCACGTAAATCAGTTTGCATAATCTCGATAAAAAATACATGATAACATTGTGACAATTTTATTCATCGTCCAAACGAAAACCAGTACTTTCTGCGCTCAACTGGTACGACAGATAGAGCTATCATCGAGTTCATCCAACATAATGCATATCACCGATTTTCTGTTTCCTGTTCAGAATTTTAATACCGACCTGGTTTTATCTTTGTCGCAAAATGAAATTTTTGAACAAGCTATCGTGACACACAAATATTTACAGTGAACTTTACTGATATTGTATTTACTCTGATTTTAAATTTAGTCCTTATACACAGTCATATCAGATTCGTTTTTATCGAACAGCTGATTGGTAGCTGAACAGAATAAATACTTTTCCAATATACATTATTACTGCTTTATTATTGAAAATTTAATGCAAAATTTTAAACCGAAAGATTTCAAGAAATTGGTTCAAAAATGGTTATTTAATTAACAAATCAATTAATCTTTAAATATGAAAAAAAAGATGACCTAATTTACACTGTTAAAAAATTTTATAAATTAGATTAGTTTATATTATTTCTTGTATTATATATATATATATATATATATATATATATATATATATATATATATATATATATATATATATATATATATATACGAGGTCAGACAATTAAGTAATGCGACCGATTTTTTTTTCTCGGCCTGTGGTAACACTGCGAATCTGTAACTCCTCCACCGTAATAGCAGATCCCTACTCTCTCGATTGAGACCTTGACCACCCTCGTACGATCATTTCTTCGCCAGCTGTTTAGTGTTTTGTAACAACGCGCGAGTAGTGCATGTCACGAAAATGGAACAGAGAACATCGCTCAAGATTGTCTCGAGCAGGTTGAAAGTGATCCTACTCTTCTCGATCGAGTTATTACTGGTGATGAAAGTTGGTTCTTTCAATATGACCCCGAAACTAAACGACAAAGCCAACAGTGGCTGTCCCCTGGAGCACCAAGGCCAAAGAAGGCGTGAATGAGCAAGTCCAAAGTGAAAACCATGTTGATTTGCTTCTTCGACAGCAAAGGGGTGGTTCACAAAGAGTTCGTACCACCTGGACAAACCGTAAATCAAGTATTCTACCGCAATGTGCTCGAAAAATTACGAAAAAGGGTGCTCAGAGTGCGTCCAGAGATCGCGAAGACTTGGGTTCTGCATCACGACAATGCTCCCTGTCACAGTGCGTTCAGTGTCTCTCAGTTTTTGGCGTCTAAAGGCATTGCAACGTTACCACAACCGCCCTATTCACCGGACATGTCACCCTGCGACTTTTTCCTATTCCTCCATATGAAAAAATTCGTCAAAGGTCGACATTTTGACTCCGTTGAAGATATCCAAGAATCTGTGACGAGGGTACTCGGAGAGGTCCCACAAGAAGTGTTCCAGAATTGTTACGAAAACTGGAAAACTCGCTGGAATAAGTGTATAGATGCGGGAGGGGCTACTTTGAAGGGGATCGCAGCGATGTACCTTAATTTTTAAATTACTCAATTTTTGAATTTTGTCACATTACTTAATTGTCTGACCTATATATATATATATATATATATATATATATATATATATATATATATATATATATTAAGAAAGAATGACATATAAGGTTTTTATTAAAAAAGTAACTTTAAATGTTGACGCTAAATTATTTTAAATTTTTTTATTTTTATGGAAATCTATAAGTATTATTTTTTAATAAGTATGAAAAATTTTTGAACAAGATAAGAAAGTAATTATTTATAAATCTGTTTATAATGTATGATTTTCTGATTATAGTTAATTAATTTTTGATATAATTTTCAATTTAATTTTTTATTTATTAATAATATTTTTAAAAAATACATATCAATATAATTCAATCAAAATTATTTTACAAAATATCAGGCAGCTTCATCTTCTACTCGTTTCAATCGACGATCCCGAATTTTCTTCTGTTTACCAATGAAAATAAGTTTAAAAAATAAAACGATTAGAAAGTTATGTTAATGTTTCTGTTTAGATAATGTTTATTATAAATTGGTGATATTATATTCATTCAAAATCAATTCTAATGCAATTAAAGTTTGTTTTATCCGAAATATTGACCAAAAGTCTTCTTGAAAAACTCTTATCCATTTTTGCCAATTTTATTATATCAAAAAAATTTGTACTTCGGTAATTCCTGGAAAACTTTTAGAAAGTTTAGAAATGAAATTTTTCTATTTCTCTCTATATAAAATATTTCTATTGCAAAATTAATGTCATTAATGCTTAATTACTCCTAATGTAAACAATTACATTCGGAGATTAACGATTGAAATTTCGGAGTAATGTGAAAATTTCAATACACATTACTCCACAATTACAATCATTAATTTTCGGAGGTAATTATTCACGATCGGAGTAGATTTTACGATAGAATTCTTTTCTATATATAGAATGATATTAAAAGATGTGTGTAACATTTTTAACTGCAATTAATTTCTGAAGATGTAAAAGGATTTAATTTTTATTTACTGCAATTTTCGTGTAAGAAAATGTTTAATAATGCGATAAATAATTCAATTTATAACCGCAACATATATAAAATACTATCAATATTATTATTGTATCATAAAATACCATTCAATATTTCTTATATTAACTTACATATCTATATATTTCATTTTCATCAGAAGAATGAAAATTGAATAAGAGATAAAGTAAACATACTGCCTCAATTTTTTTGTTATGCTGCATACTAAAGTCTCTGGGGTGCCGTTGACTGGTGAAGCGTTTGTAAGGTTCAGTTTTTTCTACGTCCCGTTTTAGGAGACCTTCAACGTTTAACAGCATTGTTTGACGAGATCCCTCACCTCTCTTGTGAATATATATTGATATAGTTAATATTGTTCGTGGAATAATATTGACTTTTTCAAGAATTTTATTCAATAGATAGTTATATAAATGTCTCTTGATTTTACTAAATAATTAATGAAAATTTTATTCTAATTTATATACAATATATTTTTTTTCTGATCTATGTATGAAATGTTATCAAGATTTTAATTTAATTTTAAATACTAATAATAAGCTTCTAATTTTAATTTATTCAATTTACAATGAAGACTTTTGATTTATAATTGAAAATTGGAAAAATTACAAAAAGAATTTTTTATCAAATATCATCCTTTTTTTAAAAAAATTTAATATAGCTTTATCTTTAAAAAAATGTTAATAAAATTAAATAGTCAAAGCGTTGCATTAAAAATCATTATTTTTAATGCAGCACTCTGAGTATAATGGCATGGCTATAGAAATTCTCATCAGTATTTAAGAAAAAAATAACAATTAGTAATTATTGAACATTTTTATAAATATAGATATATTTATGATAAAGAATTTTTTAAAAATTTATTTTTAATATTCAATTAATATTTAGTTTTTTATTAGAATGTATACTTTTGTAGTGTATATTTTAACTCGCAATTTTATCGTGAAAAATTTGAAGAATGAATATAAGCAATTTAAAATACAATATTTAAACAAACAAATTACTTATAAAAAAAAATTATTTCATTTTTCTCTTTAAAATGATATGGTCTTCTTAATACATATCAATAAAAAAAATGAACAATTATTATTTATTAAATACTATTTATTAAATATTAAATATTATTTATTAAATATTAAATATTATTTAATAAATATTAAATATTATTATAAATGCGATGGCACTAAGGAAAAAAAATTATATTAAAGTAAATTTTCCATAATACCAAAGTAATTAGTGAAAATTCATTTTTTTAAAAAAATTCATGATATCGAAATTTACTTTTCACCATTTAAAATTAATATTAATAATTCAGTTAATACTAAATTTATTAATTAATAGATCACTAATAACATTTATTGTTATATTTTGAAATAAATAACTATATTTTCTTATATAGGGTTTTCCAATAAGTAATTCAGAAGTTTAAATGGAAATAAAACAAAAAGTATTTATTTAATTAGTTATTTATTTTTTTATTTTTGAGCGTATTCTATGGCATTAATTATGGAATACAATATCACTCATATGACCACCACGATTTTGCTTGACAATCCATTCGTTTAGTCACTCTTTCATATAATTGTGGTCCAATTTCATTAATTACACGTTCGATTTTTATTTTTAATGCTTCTGTTGCTTGTGGTTTATCAGCATAAACCAATTATTTCACATAATCTCACAGAAAATAATCCAATGGAGTTAGATCACATGATCTTTGTGGCCAATTGATAAGTCCATTTCGTGAAATATTAGACTCAGTAATTTTTGTTTCAGTACGTCTGTTAAAGTTTTTACAATTTCTAAACGTTGTTAAGTGATAAATATTTCATGATAATTTCCTAAACTATACTGAGGTGAAATAAATAAATGAGTTTGAAAAAAAAATCAAACATGGCTGTCACCAGTTATCAAAGTTTTGACATTCTTATTGGAATTCATGAAAAAATCATTAAATATTTAAAATAAAGATTGAATAAAACGAAAGTTATTAATATTTATTAATAATAGTTACAAAATATAATTCTATGACTTCATTTTGATGAAAAAAAACAGGATTTTTAAATTATCTTATTAAATATTCACTTATTAATTTCATAGAATTTGAGTTTTAATATAAAATATATATCAACAAAAATATAATAGAACAAATTAAATAAAAAATCAATAGATATTAATTAAAGTGTTTCTACTAAAATCAAAATTAATTTTGAAAAATATAATGAGAATTCATCATTAAAAAATATACAAGGGTTGTTTGATAAGTATGGTAAAAAATAAGAAAAACTAAATTAAAAAATGTAATTAATTAAATTAAACTATAAATAAATTTACTATACTTATCAAAATACCCTCGTATATGATCCATTACATTTATTAACTGGTTGAAAATTATTTGCTTAATTTTAGTTTCTCTTTAAATTATCGACTTTTAGTAAAAGTAAAATTATAATGCAGCTTTGTCAATGAAAGTTATATTCTTCTGTAATATAATTAAGCTTTCATACAAATTTCCAGTTCAATACATTTTGTGTATAATTATTTATTAAATTTCGAATTATTTAATTAAGTTCTATCATATATTTATTATATCAACATTTATATAATTTTTATATCTCCATATATATAATTTTTTCTATCTCACCACTATATATCTTCTTATATATTAATTTTTCACATATTTTATTCCAAAAGTTACCTTAAACATCCAAAGATGTTTCATTCTTAACGTTGTCAAAGTACGACTATCAATCAATCGTTGATCAGACAGGAATTTCATCACCAAATAATGTCATCGAGTATGAGGTACAAGAACGTCTTTACGTCCACACCATCTTCTGTTGAATTGATATGTAGTGACATTTTGTCAGTAATCTTTTGTATGACCAAAACTTTTGTATCACCCAACTAGGTCAACATTGTATTGTTAACTTATGTCAGTTTCGTTTCTTGTGAAAATATATTTACCACAATATTTATAATAACGAAGCAGAAGTGTTAAAGTATTATTAATATTTTATATATATATATATATATATATATATATATGTATATATATATATACTGTTCGAAAGTTTTACAACTTTGTAATAAACTTAAATAAGCAAAAAATATATATTAAAATAGTCTACTTTCAAATTAAGTTAGAAAATTTTGATCAATTTTATTGTTAAGTTGTAATAATTCAGTAATTTATATTTATATTTTTTTGAATTATTACATAATATTAAATTTATTTAGACATGATATTAGACATTCATTTTAAAATTAAAAAAAATTATTAAAGTCTGTTGAAGAAAATAAGTAGACTTACATCAAATAGTTGATATATATATATATATATATATATATATATATATATATATATATGTATGTGTATGTGTGTGTGTATGTATGTATATATATATATATATATAGGTGTTTTTCAGGTTAGATATAACTTTTAATATGAATTAAATTTTAAGTTTTATTACGCTTAAAAAAACTCTATATAATAGTGGTATGTAATGGAAAGTAAACAGACAACAATAGAAGGCATTAAAATTTCATTTTCTTTTAATAATTTTTTAATACTCAAAATAAAATTGTCATATTATTGACATTAATATTATATAATGAAGTATAATAACCTATTCAAAACGTTTAATTTTTTATAGTTAATTTAAAGAAAATTGTATTAAATAATTTACAAGACTTTTCTAAATAGTGATTTTGATATAAACGATAAAGAATGTTTCGAATAAAAAAAGTCTAAGTTGATTAATTTTAAATGTTATTGAATAAAAACTTAACTCAATCGATTACTGATCTTGCATAAGGATTAGGTTTTTATCAATCTTTTATTTCTTGAGATTCACGTCATGGTAAAGTTGAACAAAAAAGGAAAATTGATTCAACGTGAATTGACTGTTTTAATACCTGCATTTTACTATTTTATAGTCAAAGACAGTTAAGCTTTTTATCAATTTGCAATTGACGATGAAAATTAAATACATTTTAACAACACTAATCGTAAAGACTCACGAGACTCTGGTTAGTATACATATCAATACTAAAACTAAATAAATTAAAACATATATTTGAGAAGAAATGAACTGCTTTATGGTAATATTAGATCACATGTTGCTTAGGTGACTAAGAAACACAATGTTAGAGTTGGAATTGTAAAGTTCTTTTTAGTTTGTGTACTCTATACACATTGTGGTTTCTTACTGCTGTCTGTTAAAATCGATGCAACACGATTTAGAAAGTATTTTGTTCTTAAAATAAACTGCTCTATCACAACAATCAGTTTTGTTATTGTTTGTTTTGGAATTGTGGCAAATTTACTTTTACAGAAATGAATTATCACCCTCTATACCATATGATATTGAAATCATATTTTATAACATGGCTCTAACGATGATTATACCGCCAACGAAATGCGCATTAGCTCATTGTTGTTATAAACAACAAAGTGACAATAAGTGATTATTGAACATTTTATTATATTTTGTAGTGTTGAGGGGATAATTCATTTGTGTAATCAATTTCGTTTTTTCTCTGTCTCTCTCTTTATTCCCTTAATCTAATTACTTGCTCAATTCCTTCTAAGGCTTTTCTTCTTAGACTGTCTCTATATTTTTCCTACTAGAGGATATATTTTTAAAATTTAAAAAAAATACGAAAATAGGTAATTTTGTATCAAATTTTTTTTCAAAGTAGAATCTATCTTTTAATAAAAAAAATTACAAAATGTAGAAATCGGAAAAAAGTTTATATACCTTTGTTTCATTTTTTTAAAAAAATAAAAGGTTTTTCAATAACACTTATTTTTTATTGTACACTAATAATTATTCATATATATATATATATATATATATATATATATATATATATATATATATATATATATATATATATATATATATATATATACAGATATTATATTCCGCTTTTTTTTTTTTGTACATAGCCGCGAAATTCAAAAGACAAAAAGGCGGAAGGGAGATATTTGACAACCTAATATATATATATATATATATCTGTATATGTAAATATATATATATATATACTCGTGTGTGTATATATATATATATATATATGTATGTATGTATGTATGTATGTATGTATGTATGTATGTATGTATGTATGTATGTATGTATGTATGTATGTATGTATGTATGTATGTATGTATGTATGTATGTATGTATGTATGTATGTATGTATGTATGTATGTATGTATGTATGTATGTATGTATGTATATGTGTGTGTGTGTGTGTGTGTGTATCATATTTGATCTTATATCAGTTCACTACTGGGTGAAAATCTCATTTAATGTTACTATTCACTTGCACTTGATTATATTGGTAGGTTAGTGAAGATATATAGGTGGCCCAAGTAAGACTGAAGAATAGTAAATAATAATAAGTAATGGTAAACCAGTAAATGTATGTCTAAATCCTTTAGTTTCATTTTGGTTTCTCTCTCTCTCTCTCTCTCTCTCTCTCTCTATATATATATATATATATATATATATATATATATATATATATATATATCAGAAATTTTTATGAAGAGCCAATAGCAATTCGCTATAAACATTAATAACAATATCAATTACAAAAATTTTGTAAAAAATCATAGATAAAAAATAATCAATATATCATATTGATATAAATTTTAAATTGTAAATTAGGCACTATGTAAATCATAATAGAAATAATTAAATATGTTTATAGTGAAAAAAAATGTTCTATTTTCAAGGAAATCCCACTAACTTTGAATAGAATATCGTAAAAATGAAAGAAAAATCTCGTTGAAATTTTTTTTTTCTTAAAAGAAATGTACAAAAATACCTGTATATCTTACACAATAACATTTCAATAATAAAAGGGATTCAATGACAGTCAAGTTAGACGATAACGATCGTTTTTCTTCTCAAAAAAAGAATAATACCATTCAAAATGATCAGAATTACGAGCAAATCAATTTTGTTTTAATACAGTCTATAGACAAATAATTTTTCTGGTTTTATTTTTGATGAAAAAAATAATTACTACGCTGAATTGTCCATTAATTCACCTTACTTTGAATCGTATGACTATATATACATTATATAATAAATAGCTCAAAAGAATACATTTTTAAAGTTTTGCGAGTGTGAAAATAAAAATGAAAAAGTGGTTGGAATGTTAACAGAAAAAAACTTTTGAATAGTCGTTTAACAGTAAAAGTATTACTTCAAAAGTAGTATTGAATAGAAACGGGAATAAATTGAAAAGAGTATTAGGTAATTTATTTATTTACTAAGTTAATTATTTAGAGAAATTATTTTGTACCATGGCTTGTATTTCCATATATTTTTATTATATGTTGAATTAATTTATTTTATTAACATACACATTATTTCAATATGTCGAAACAAAAATAATTTTGTAAAAAGCACCTTTTGTAATTAGAGTATTCATACGCTGTATTGAAAGTTATTTCAGTTATTAATTGATATTATATAATACAATATATTATTGTATTATATAATACAATATATTATTGTATTATATTATAAACAATATAATATATTTTCACAATTCAAATTTTGTAAATAATTATACAGTACAATCAAATTATATTAAAATTTATCTATTTTCCGTGTCATTTGAATTAAAATTGAAATTGTTTGCTTTTTATGTTGATGTAATTGATTTGTATTATCAAAAACCATACAACAATTTTAACATTAATTAATTGAATAAAAATAAAGATTTTTGCGAATTTCATTAACAATTATTTAGTTAAAAAATTATAACTATTAATATAAAATACAATAAAATTATTTATTCTTATTATTGTTCATTAATAAATATATTATACAATAATTTCTATTAATAAATCAATTTGTTTTATAATTGGAGGATAACAGTTATTTAATAAGAAAAAATGATAAAAATACATTTTATATTCTAAAATGTTAATAAATTCATCATTAAAACATTAGTCAAATGCAATAAATATAATCATCTGGGAAATAAAATGTTACGAATTATGTTTCAGTTAATTTATTATGTGACTTGCGTAAACTAATTTAAACCTTATTATATGATTTTAATTAATTTCGTTTCGTATTTCCTCAATGGAATTAACTTTATTTATAAATGGGATTGTCTCTTAAACTCTTGTCTTTAATGGTTCGTTAGTTCGAAACTATGCTTAAAGTTCAAAATGTTTAGTTTGGAAAAATAAATATCAGTACGGAAGAGTAAATGTGTCATGTTGTTGTGTGATTTATGAAATTTTATAATAGTTTTCTTAAAGCTTTTGTTGAAAACAATTATATTTAAAAAACTAACGAATTAACAACATTTATTTTTAATTCAAATAATTGAACGTTTAACAGGAATATCTAAAATATTTGGTATAATGATGTTTTTGTAATAAATAATGACATTACAAATATAAATATATATGTGTGTAAATATATATGTGTGTGTGTGTGACCTCCTTATAACATGGTCATTAGTTTTCTAAAAAATCCGTATTATGCGAATTCGTGTTATAAGAAACAAATAACTAGTACAAAAAGCAAGGTTAAGTTTTAAAATTTTTAAAAAAAATACTATTTTCTTTTTATAACTAAGAGATATATGTTTATTAAAATAATAATTGATACAAGCTATTACATATTAATATGACATAACGTTTTCTTTTTCATCGCTGCTAAACACCATTAAACGAGGGAGTTTTCTTTATGGATAAATAACCTCACCTCATGATCTTTCTTCTGCAACTCTTGATCTTTCTTCTGCAACTCTTGATCTTTCTTCTGCAACTCTTAATCTCTATGCTCTACTTTTTGTAAAAATCTTATTTTCGTTTGTTTGCTTCTTTATAAAAGATCTTTATTAATTTCGAGTTAAGCATTTGTAAGTTTTCTTTTAAATTTTTTGTCTTCTTTCAGTGGAAGGATCTGCATTTATAAAATAGAACTCCAATTGTTCGGCTCAGTTTAAGCCTTTCTATTTAGGACATTTTGAACTTCTGCGTTTGCATCTGTGCTATCGTCCTCTGGTAATAATTTTTTAAAACTCAAATACCATTTCTACTAATTTTGCTTCATTTACAAACATTGATTAAAAAAAAATTTTTTTATTTGTTATTGATAATATTTATTATTGACCAAACAAAACACATTATTTCTAAAGAATTATATTTTTATAACAAGCATAAAACTTTCTGAAACACATCTAGAACTTTTCTTTCGAAATGGCTGCAATTGCATCGGGTGAAACCTTTCAATCTCGAAATGTTAAATTGCTTTCTTTTCGGGTTCATATAAAGTGTTCGAAACAAAAAATAGTCGTGGAGTGCCAAATCGGACGAATAGAGTGAATAATTACCCACTACGACACCTTTTGAAGCTAAAAGGTTGCGTACAATGATGACTCTATGTAGAATAAATCGCGCACAAAGTTTTTTATCTAAATTTTTGCTTAAAATACAATTAATTAGAATTAGTGATATACTCATTGATTTTACAAATATGCAATGTTCACTTTCAATTAGTTCACATTTTTTTTAACAATTCTACAATTTATTCGTTTGGCTGGTCAAAAGATTCTATCTTTTCTAATTTTTTATATCAATTATAAACTGTAGTACGTAAAAAATCTTTTTCTTCACAAGCTTCTTTTACATTTGAAGTATTTTCATATCTTTTTTAATTTATTTTTTGTTTTATATTGATCTTTTGATGCACGTAAACAAATTACTGGTACATTTAGAATCGTAATTAATAACAGATCCATTGAACTTCAAACAAATTTAACATTATATATATATATATATATATACATAAATATATATGTATACATATATATATATATATATATATATATACATAAATATATATATATATATATATATATATATATATATATATATATATATGTATGTGTATGTATGTTTGTGTATCTAAGTCTGTATTATAGGTAATTTGATTAATTGAAATATTTTATATAATCACAGATTATGAAAAATCTAATATTTTAGAAAATGTAATTAATGAATATCAAAAGATTACTATTTATTAAAATCACTGATGAATATGTATAATTTATATCCAATTAGTTTCATTAATGTAATCCAAAATAATTTCTTTAAAAAATAGATGTAGACTGAAATTCAAAATAAAATTATTAATTTAATTACATCCTAATAAAGAAAATTAAATCTTAATAAAGATGAAAATTAAATAAATAATTATTCTTTAAATGTTCATTTAATATTAAAACATTAAAAAAATGTATGTTAGTTTTATATTTAAAAAAATTTTTTTTGAGACAACAATATTAACTGGATTATAATTATGATACAAAATACAAAAAAATAAATAAGTAATAAAATACTTCAAATATTTCTACTATTATATTTTTAATTGATTTCATTTATTATTCCATTTCTTTCTCCATGTTTGTTTAAATATATGTATCGTATATGATATTTCAAAATTTATTTATAACATTATTTTTCTAAAACTACAGGAAGTTTAACGATGATGGCGTGTATCGCTATCGAAATGTACATTAATAGAATTTTTTTTAATAAAAAAGTGTACAATAAGTGATTACTAAACACTTTATAACCTATTGTGGTGTTGAAGGTAAAAATTCATCTGTATAAAAGTTTTTATTATCTTTTACTTTCATTGCATCAAACAATTTTCATTTTTAATATTTGATTAGAGATTTCATTTTTTTATGGAAGTTAATTATTATTATTGTCTAATTTTAGATAGATTTCCTTTGACAATTAACCAATGTTTGAATCTTTTTTTAATTTTGTGTGACTAGCTTTAACCCTTAATACATGCAATAATACTAGCTAATTTTTACATAAATAAATTTGAATGAGAATTAAAAGAAACTATGAAATATTTCCTAAGAATATGAATCAGATATTTTGATGACATTTTTGTCATATTTGATACAAAAAGGAAAATATTGCAGAAATCTTAGAAAAAAATAAAAAAAAAATTAAATGCACTTTAACATAAATGAATTTTTATCTCCATCACCTCAATATGTTATAAAGTTTTTTACCAATGGTCTATGTGCATTTCGGTAGCGATACCATCATCGTCAGAGCCTGTTTGTTTGTATTTTTTTTTTAACAAAAAGGCTCTGACAATAATAACATCCCCATCAAAATGCGCATTAGCATACTACTGTTATAAACAACAAAGTGAATTATAAGTGATTAATGAACACTTTATAACATATTGTGGTGTTTGAGTTGAAAATTTATTTGTGTTAAAACGAAATTCAAGTTTACATGTGAAAAGCAAAGTTCAGGAAAACTACCTTTCTTGGATATGAAAATCACAAGAAGAGACAGTAAACTTGTATTCATTTTATATAGGAATAATATAAATAATAATAGATTTATAATAAGTAAATCGAATCATTGTACTCAGAAAAAATGGCAGCACAAAATTCAACAGTGTTTAAAAAGAACTAAAATGATTATGAAAATTGACAAATACAGTTGTTTTTTAAAAAAATGGTATTAAATTTGGTTAGAAAACACCAAAATATATTAGAACTGAAAAACATAATATTTTTAAAAATAAATATAGGTAATAAGAAAATTAATATAAACATTTCATATAATCCTAAATCACAAGAAGAATATTAAAAATTCTAAAAGAAATTAATTACAGAGTAATTTACATAGCAAACAATAGCCCAAGAAATATATTTATGTATATAAGCAGTTTTAATTTAAAATTAGTATAGCTTTAAAACACAATGCTTTGATGATGATGGCATCGCCATTAAAATGCATATTAGTATATTGTTGTTATAAACAAAGTAAACAATAAAAAATTATTGAACATTTTTTAATATCTTATGATGTCGGAAATAACAATTTATTTCTGCGAAAAAATATATTTATTCAGCAAGCATTTTCAACTATATTTATTTATTATTGCTAAGAGAAAAATAGACAAAGTATGTAAAATTCTGAGAAAATATAAAAACGGATCTATGTTTAGATAATATTTTATTCTGTTTGATTAAATAAATCATTACGTTCAACTTCAGATAATAAAAATAAACATTTTATTTCCATATAAAGATAGCGTGAACAAAGAAGAATTTTATGTTAAAAGTCTTGTAAAGTTTCATTAGCTTTAAAATGATTTTTTAATAAAAAATATTATAAATAAAAATAGATATGTTGTGGATACTATATTGTATTTATATTTATATAATTAATTTTAATATTTTTGAAATCATTTTTTGTTATATATTTTCTTTAAAAAATCATGACTAAATTGTAGATTTTAATATTAATTTAAATTAAAAAATATTTTCATCGTTTCGAAGTCCATTACTTTTTTAATAACTAATTACATTTATTTTCATATTTCAACAGACTAAATTAGTTATATACTTAAAGAAAAGATAATACTTGTAGAGAACAAAATGAAAAAATTGTTTATCTAATGATGTAAGTTTTTAATTCTAGTTAATTCGTTGAAGCATATGAAACATAGAACAATGCTGACGCTACAGTAACTGTATGTTGAAAAGTTTAAAATTTACGTTCGTTACTTACTGAGAAAGTTTGGATGCGACGGATATTCTTGGAAAATAAAGAAATCTTTTTTCATGCAATTATACTCAGTCGTCACGTTTCCATTTAGCGAATGTAAAACTTCTGTCCGCAGCCACCGCTTGTGTCACCGTCATCGTAGCGCCAGAATTCTTCGTCTTCTCTTCGTATACTTTTTTTTTGTTTTTCACATCGTTAAATATGAAAATTCTTTCTTCTGCACGATTTTTATTACGTTATGAGGATGTTGACTACGTCGTAGTGAATTTTAAAAAGACAATTTATGTCTGTTTCACAATGATTTTTCTGAGAAACTTAGCGATGTAATGTTGATTTTTATACGTGTATGTCTTTGCTTACATTGAAACGAAGAAAAAATAAAAACGATATCTCTTGTTTATTGTAGGTTTTGGTCACTAATAATATATTTTTACATAAATTTGAGATTATATGTAAATGAGAGAAATATTACACACGCGCATTGAAGAAAATATCTAAATAAGATTTCAATAAGTTACGAAATTATCGTTTAATAGAAAATATTTGAAACGAAATAAGTGATAAGAAATGATACTTGATATGTAAATCGCTCGTTAGCCAAATCGATTAACTCCATAAAACATAAAGTAGAGAAATTGATAAAATAATATACATTTAAAAAAAATACTTTTAAAATTAAAATTATAATAAACATTGTAAAAAATGTATTATTATAGACGTAGCTTTTATCTAATGACATTAATACATAAAAAGTATATCCTTAGAATAATTAGTATTATTTCAATATTTTTTGTATAAATAAGAGACTTGATCGATTTTTCAAATAAAAATGGAAGAAAATAATTAATACCATTGAATTCACCTTCAAAAAAATGTTTATCACAGGAAAAAGTCATTATCATACATTGTTTATTAAAAGGGTTTAGAAAAAAACGATTAATATTTGGTTATTATTAAAAATAATATCATCAGTATGATTAGATTTAAGTATTATTATCGAAATCATCAACATCAACAATGTCTTCTTCATTAGACGTACTTAGGACCCGATTAAGTCTTCTTAAATTTTTTATAATAAATATATTTAATAATTAATTCAGTAATAAATATATTTTTTTGGTTAAATTTAAAAATAAAATGTGTGCGTATAACAATATACAAATATAAATACTTAGTGAGTAGCATTTTAACGAAACTTTTCAACATATATTAGGTGACATCTATTTTGATTATTGTATTATAATTAAAAGTGTAAAAAAAATATTTTTTATTTCGATAAAAAGTCATTAAAATCTTTTAATTTTTATACAAAAAAAGTTAATCATAACTCAAAATAAATTCAATAAAATTGATATGCATGTTATTATTTGTGTTTGTTTTATATAAGTATATAAATGAAAATAAAAATAACATTGAAATGACTAAGAAGAGGTTGTAAAATATTATAAACAAACAATTCGAGCGTTGAAATTTCAGTAAAACTGAATCGTTTTATTTCAATCAAAATAAAATGTAGGTGAATAGATAACTTTTTATAAACAAAACTTTCGATACTTTGAAATTAATTCTTTTATAATTAAATACTATAATATGCTGCTCTGTATCTAGTTACTATTTTATCAAAAAAATAATGGAAGTACAGATAACCCTCCTATAACATGGTAGATAGGTTCTTAGAAAATTCCGTGTTGTGTAAAACCGTGTTATATGAAACTAGAAGCTAGAACAAGAAGAGGGGTTACGTTCGAAAAACTTATTAAAACAAGTATTTTTTTCATTCCATATAAGCAATTTTATTTTTATTAAAAATATTGAAATATTTATAACACCAAACGTAAAGAAATAAACAATATCTATTTTAATTTTTTATAACCTTAATTTAATCATTTTTTTCATCATCATTACTCACTACAATCAAATGAAAACTTTTTTTCGGTTGAACGATATCATTTTCACTTTATGAACTATTTTCTTCAGTTACATTTTTCACTTTCTAGTTTCTTTAAAAAATCTGTAATAAGGCCGTTGTATATATCATAGTATGGAGAAAGGCAATTTTGCAGTTCCCTTTTGAATTTTCGGCTTCTTTCAGCGGAAGGATCTACGTTGGAAAAAAATCATTTTAGATTTTTTGCTAAGCTTAGGCTTTCCTGTAATTTTTTTTCTGTTAAATTATTAACTTTACAATATTTATCAGTGCTATTGTCCTCAGAATTAATTTGATTTACAACTTCGGATGCCATTTCCACCAAATTCCCTTCGTCAACTTCTTCCACTAATAAATCTTAAACGTCCTCAATATTCATATATGTTATAATTTTCTAATATATTTTCTATATTAAAAACAATCTTATCTAATGTTGTAGAAAGGTTTCCGTAATTCAATACAAGGGTTTTTTCAATTTTCTTAAAGTGTTAGAGCGAAACCATGTTGTAGGAGGGTTACCTCAAGTTTATATCAAGTTATATTTATATAAAAGTATATTTATGTAATTGGTCCAAATGATAGTAAATGTATGTCTAAATTTTTTAGTTTAATTTTCGCCACCTATATATGCAATGGATGTAATTTGTTAATATAATATTTTATAATTTTAATTGGTTTTTATTATACAAAATCATACACAGACACACACACACACACACACACACACATATATATATATATATATATATGTGTGTGTGTGTATGTGCATGAGGTGTATTTATGTATTTTCTTAAAAAAACATACTCTTAAATATGTAAACATTTTTAATTAATCAAATAGCAAATTATTTATTTTTCCTTTGTATCAACAATAGAAAAAAATATTAATTTACAAATATTCGAGTAAGATTTCAATACTCTAATTTAGAATATGTATTCTAATATAAAATAATATTTCTTTTAAAAACAGATTTTTATTTTTAACCACTTTATTACTAATTTATAATTTATATGATTTCTATAATACACATACATATATATATATATATATATATATATATATATATAACACGGCTGTTTTATATGAAGTGCATTTTTGTAAAGATGTTGAAATATGGGTTGGTTATCGTTTATAATGATTCTATTTATATAAAATATATGTTACATTCCAGAAGATAGATATTCGCTATTAAGTTAGATTCTCGAATAGCAACTGATATTCTTACAAGCCACTTTTAAAATAAAATTTTATATTGATACAAAATTTATGCTATTATAAAACATTTCCTTTCATGTAGAAAATATTTTTTATATGTTCAATAATTATAAAACATATAAGATTAAAATTGCAAATACAATAATTAAAAATAATAACATTACTTCAAATTAATTATAGTAAATTTTATTGTCAAGTATGAAATTATGTCACAATGAAAAATTTTCAATCCTTGTTGACACAATTTTCGTTTTTTATTTTATTATATACTTTATATTCGTATTAAAGTTATTAAATATTATAACACAATTTAATGTATTTAAATAAAAACCTAAAGTTACGATATAATAATATAAATCTTATAATTTCGAAAATATCTGAAAACTAATTTCAACAAAAACAAAATATATTTCTCCAATATACAGCGAGAACTTAAATCGTTTCTCTAATTAACCATGACAATATTCCCGCAGCTTATCTCGTACTTTAAACCTACGGAATTCGTCTTAAAAGAAGAAGAAAAAAATAAAGATAATACTTTAGATGTGTAACTTTAAGGAAATTTCGCATTGAGTTTTATAAGAAATTATGCTGGAGTTTTATTTAATGCTCTAGCGTCGCTTGATAACACCACAGAATAACTCAAGGGACTTAAAGAATAGAATAAAGCATCAAAAATGGTCTGGTTGGATTCTTGGAACGGGAAGTCACCATTATTTTCTTTTGCGAAAGGTAAATAAGGCATTCAACATACTTTAGCCAAATATGACAGTTCTTTGTCAGAATTATTCATTTCTGATTCGAATTGTGGTTAAGTTAATTAAAATACGAAAAGTGAAATATATGTACAGTATTTATTTTATACTTTATAATCATATAATTTAAAATAATACATTTGAGAAAATTCAATTTCTTTAATAATATTCTTAATTATATATATATATATATATATATATATATATATATATAATGTTTTTAATACCTCCTCTCTCTATATATATATATATATATATATATATATATATATATATATATATATATATATATATATATAAAATTTCTCTCAGTCCACTACTTGATGAAAGACTTTTTCAAAATTTTCAGTTTGACCGATTCAATCCCTTTCTCCTTCAATCTACTACAACGAATTTTTTTATTTTTCTGTCCTATCTATCCAAAGGTTATTCCTAAGTTTTTTTTATATATCTTGATTTTCAATCTATAACTTTCTTTATCTATTAGTAGCCCTCTCATTTACATATAAAAGATTTTTTTTAAATATGATAGAACTTCAAATTTAAATAAAATACATACTAATTGACCGAATAACCATTTATTTGATATTATTCGAAAGATCATATTATGGCATTATTATTTAAAAATTATTTTGAGCATATATGCACCACAGATACTTTATTTCTGACATATCGCATTGTCAGTCTAATTTTGGGTCACTTTTTCAAGCAATTGGGTCGTTATGTCCACAAAAACTCGAGTTATGTTGGCTTTTAATATCTCAATCTTGCCGGTTTATTACCATAAACCAGAGATTTCACATATACTTAAAGAAAATAATCCAGAGGCGTAAAATCACACAACTATAGAGGCCAATTCACAGGTCTATTTCTGGAGATAACGTTATGGCCGGATTTTTGTTTCAATAACTCAATTGTTTCGGTTGAAGTATGGCACCTGGCACCATTTTGCTAAAACCACATCTTTTTCAGATCGATGTCATACAAATTTCGAAACAAATAATCATTGATCATCGTATTGTAATGTACACCGTTGACGGTAACTCGAAAGAGACTTCATTTCGAAAGAAGTAAGATCCGATGATTCCACCAGCGTGCAACCATACATGAAGTTATACGGAACATTTTTCTGGATGTAACGGGCTCTCGTGAATCACTTCAGGATTTGTCTTATTCCGTATATGACAATTTTGCTTATTAACTCTCTTACTGCTGATGGACTGATCTATCGACACGGTTAGCTTGTGCGAAAACTGCGGAGGGCCGATTTATCGGCCGTATTTTTTGTTTTGAAAGGCAAAAGAAAAATGGCTCGCACTGTGTGTGAAAAATGTAAGAATGGACTTCACGGTTTATGCTTTTCAAAACATAAATGTGTGCCCTGAGGGTAGAGTGCAATGATTTATAAAAAAATAAACAATGCATCATAAAATGTAGTTACTAGGTTAAAATTACGTACTTAACTAGAAAATTGTCCATAATAAATATATACGTAATCTAAATAACCCTTTTTTAGAATTCAATGTGTGTTAAGTATTGTGCAAATGCATCTATTGAATTTTTTTACAAATACCGGAAATTTTAATTTTTATACAGTCTATTAAAAGCGAAAACAACCCAATTTTGTTTTTATTTTATACCTATAAATATATTAAACCGATATACAAAAAATTACTATTAGGAAACTTAAATTAAAATTACTAGAATTTTTTTTAAAGAAGACTTGCATTTTCGTTGAAAATAGCGCCGCATTTTTAGAATAAACATAAAATTTTTTGTCATCAGTAAAAGGATAAACGTACCTGTTGAGCCAAAAAATAAGCCTCATCACTAAACAAAATTTTGCGGTAGAACAAAGAGAAAGTTCGCAATTGATTGTGAGCTCATTTGCCGAACATTTGACACAACAATGGTTATTTGACTTTATTTCTTGAACCAATTGGATCTTGTTAGGGTGCAGACCTAAATCTTTACGCAAAATTATCCATGGACAAAGCCCAAGCTGTTGATAAACAAATCGACAAATTCGAGTCTTCACTCACACTATCCTTAACAGCATCAATATTTTCTTCAGTATTTATGTCTGTACACCTTATTGGTGTTGTTGTATCACGTAGCAAATGAGTTGTGCGAAATCTTTTGATAGTTCTATGAAAAGCTTGCTCCGATGGCCGATTATTTGCACCATAAAATTTACGAGTTGCTCTCTATAAGTTTGGCGAACAGTACATTGATTTTTGAAATAAATTTCCACAATTTGGAAAAATCACTCAAGTGTAAAATGTTTTATAATTATTTGTTAAAGTACACTGAATTTAAATGTCACTTATAGCGTGCAAATTGATAACTAACTTGAAAGATATTTCTATCAAAAGTTCTATCCAACTTAAAAAAATATTTTATTAGACCAATAAATATATATGGATTAGAAATGTAATAAAATTCGTTGAAATTTTTGGAAAAGAAAAATTTTGGTGATGAGTATTACATATATAAATTTATATATATATATATATATATATATATATATATATATATATATATATATAAATGTTAAGAGAGAGGGAGAGAAATAAAGAGGTTTGTGTGGGTGTAAATGTAAATAGTTAATGATTGATTGATGTAATTGGAAAAAAAATGTCTATGTCTGTTTCATATTGATAATTGTGATAAATATTTTTTCACATACTTTTTATAAAATTTTGTTTATAATTTAATAATATTGTATAAATTTGTATCGAAAATCATCATCTATAAAAAAGTTATCTAAAAATAAAATAAAATTTGTTTACATTTATTTATATGCATTCTGTTACTAAAAATATTTTATTATTTACTATATTAAAAAAATATTTCAACGTATTTATTTTTTTATAAAATCTGTCAATAAATAACATAATTAACATTTCAATTCAGTAAAAAAATTAAAATAAGTTGTACTGTAGCATATGTGAACGTAATAATTCTCTCACATCATTCAATCGGCGCAAACTTTTTTGCACTCATATTAATGTTATGACAAAGTATTTAAAAATCGGGCAAATGAAAACGCCTGTTTGAGAGCATTCATCTTCTTGACACTTTTTTTTTGAAATAGATTCAATAGAATAAATACAATGGCGTCGTTTCGAACACGTCACCAATGTGGTGCGAGGACTAAATTCACCGTCTACTACAACAACGAAGCCGTCAGGCGTCACGTGAATCCAATCAGCAATTTATATTCTGCTGTCCCATCCCCTTGTATGACAGGCAAACTGTCAGAGTGAATGCATGAGCGTTCATCCATAAATCATGTCGCTGCGACGCCCGCAAGAAGCCCGCCAGCCTGCGCGAGTTATACATAAAAAGAAATCGCGAAATTGAATTTGCCACAAACATAATGTTCTCCTTTGAGACGAACACAATAGGAGCTTTCTGACGATTGCATTTCTCATTGTTTCTTTTTTATACGTATACTGTACATTTTACAGTGATTCATATAAAGTTTACCTAATCATTCGGTAATTAATGATGAATGGGTTTAATTATTCAAATCCAAACGTTTGTAAATTATGATATTATACTAATGTCGTCTAGATATATACATTTATTTAGGTTACTTTTTCTATCATTACTCATTTCTCTAAATGATATAAATTTATCGATCGTTGTATTTTACTACACATATATACATACATATATATATATATATATATATATATATATATATATATAGAGAGAGAGAGAGAGAGAGAGAGAGAGAGAGTTTTCCAAAAGCACTTCAGAAGTTTAAATGGAAATAAAAGAAAAAAATATTTAATTAACTAGTTATTTATTTTTTTATTTCCAAACATTCTATGACATTAATGATAAAACTCAATTTCACTCATATGACCACCACGATTTCACTTAACAAAGTGCATTCCTTTAGTCTAATTTTAGTCACTCTTTCACATTATTGCAGTCCAATTTCATGAATTACACGTTCAATATTTATTTTTAATGCTTCTGTTGTTTGTGATTTAACAACATAAACCAATGATTTCACATAACTCCACAGAAAATAATTTAATGCAGTTAAATTACTTGATCTTGGTGGCCAATTGATGGGTCTATTTCGTGAAATAATGGACTCATTAAACTTTTGTTTCAATCACTCTCCATTAAAGTTTTTACAATTTATTTACGTTGTTAAAATATTAAACGTTCTATGATAATTTACCAAACTCTACTGAGTTAAAAAGTCAAAATGAGCTTAAAAAAATTCAAATATAGTTGCCACCAGCTCTGAAAGTTCTAACATTCTTATTGGAAAACCCTATATATATATATATATATATATATATATATATATATATATATATATATATATACAATTAAAATATTTAATGGTCAAATTAGACATTTCAACAAATAATTATTTGAAAATAATTTGAATATATTTTTAATTATGTTAATAAAATTAGTATTAAATTCACAAAAAATCGTTTTAAATATGAAACTAAATCACGCTATAATTGTTGATTAATAGTTTACTTGTTATTTAGTAATTTGTAATATCTGTAACATTTTTATTTTCACTGAACAAAAAATAAAACATGTAGAATATGCTCTTTACTACCCTCCATTTTTAATGGATTAAAGTAATACTAACATCAATTAAAATGATATACAATTTTGTTTTTCTTATGCAAAAAAATTTTTCTAAAAGAAAATATATTTTAATCCATACTATTCTTATCTATTTACGAACTTCATTTTTAATCCACTTAACAAATTAAAATGTTAGAGAATTGTTTGTTTTGAAACTGTAGCGGATTTACTTTTACACAAATGAATTTTTATCCCCAACACCACAATGGTTATGAAATGTTCAATTATCACTTATTGTTCACTTTTTTGTTTATAACAATGTCAGCGATGTTATCACCGTTAGAGCCTTTTTTAAAATCCAGTTCACATAATGATTTTAACAAAAATGCTCCGACGATGATGGCATCGCCATCGAAATGCGCATCAGCCCACATACAAAAAAATGAACAATAAGTAATTATTGAACACTTCATAACCATTGCGGTGTTGAGGATAAAAATTTATTTGTTTTAATGCTAGAGAATATTCTCCACAAATAATATTATTAAACTTTTTAATAACATTTTCTCATATTTAATTATAAATAATTTATTTTTAATCCATATAGATTAGAAAGTAATTACATATAGATTCAAATAAATCATCGTAAGAGAAATCAAAATGTAATTAATTACTATCGATTTTCATACTATAAGATTAATTCACTCGATTCTCTTGTATTCATTTTATAATTGATATTTCAGATTGAACCATTTTAAAAATTCGTTTCATTTATGTCTATGGTTATTATTTACTACAAAATGTTAACAGAGTTTATTACTCAATTCTAACAAAGTAACATAAAATTTATGATTGAATGAAGAATGTGGTGATCTAAATAAGACTGAAGAGTTTAGATATTGTGCATTTATCTGCTTATTATCATTTATTATCATTCAGTCTTATTTGGAACATTCTAAATAATATAGTCATAGAAATATGACTCCTAGATTTGTATTTTATTAAAAATAAACATGTGCATAGGACGGTGTATAGGGAAATATGTGTATAACTTCTTTTATTTCTTTTTAATAAAACACAAATCTAGGAGTTATATTTAGATGATCTTATTTAAGACTGAATTTTTTAAAAGTTGTATTGTAAAATTTACTTACAAACAAAATTTTATCATTTTATTTTATTTGGTAAATAAATAAATGGAATAAGCGCTGATTCCTGCCAGTACCTACAAAATAATATATTTTAATCATCTTTGTTATTAAAATTTAATATAGTCAATTATGAAAAAAATCATTAGTAGTCAAAATTATAAAAGTTAAAAATTGTAAGGAAAATAACTAATAATTAAAATTTTATAATTATTTTTTTTAACTTTTTTTGATAAAATCGTTATTATGGAAGTAAGTAATATTTATATTTTATTATCAAAAAAGAAAATATAAAATTGAATAAGAAGTTTTTTTTAAAAATTAAGTTATTTTAGAATAAATTGACAAAACAAATCTATGAATTAGATGAAAATATTGAATTAAAATAATTAAATTTTTTATATTTTAAACCTTTTTTATAAATTATATTTTGTGATAAATTTGAATAAATTAAATGTTTTTTTCTATTTAACCAAAAAGTATTTAAGTGTAAAAAATAAAATTATTCAGTTATAAAATAAAATGATAAAAAATATTCATCATTAAATACAGACATTAAAAAGGTACATCTAAAAAATGAATTTCGTGATAATTTTTTTAAAAATAAATTCAGAAAAAAAAGAGTAAACATAAATCCTTTTCTTTGTTAATATAGTTTATTCAATAAATGAATTATAAGTATTATCTTACGCTTATAATGAACGTAAAATTATATATATATATATATATATATATATATATATATATATATATATATATATATATATATATATATACACTCATACGAGAAACTAAATAATGTAGTTAAATTTAATTTTCCATTGAATAAAATACGACGTTAAACGCTTAAGTCTCCTCGTATGCATGAAAAATATAATAACAATAAAATGCATTTATTTCACAACGGAAGTGGCGTAGTCGTGCCGTAGGTGGTGCGAAGAGTATATAGAAAGTTTTCCGTGAGCACAGTGTCGTTTTCCACCCGCCCTGATCATTATCTCGTGGCACAAGGCCACCGCACGACATTAATCATCTTCTTGTTCTCAATGACCTCTCATTTGGGCAATTCATTTAATGGAGTGACTCTTTCGAGCAGAAGCATACAAAGACAAAGTAAGATTTTCGTAATTGAAGACTCGTAACTGAGATGAGACTGAAAGAATTATCACTGAAACAAAATGATGGATTAGCAGTCAAAAAATAATAAATTGACCGCAGTTATTTTTCTGTCAGAAAGCACACGCTCTAAATCAAAAATATGTCAAATGTTTCCACTTTTTGCAATAAAAAGGATTTTATCTTATATATGTATGTTCGTGAGTAAGGTATTTGAATACTATAGTATTCTTTTCTATATTGGTTTATATATATATATATATATATATATATATATATATATATATATATATATATATATATATATATATATGATATGGTTATAAACATTGACAGGTGTATATTTCAAAGTAAAATATTGTAAACTATGAAATTATAATCGAATAATCTACTGGATAATATATCTTCTCGTAACATCGTATTTCCATTTGTTTTCTTTTTAAAAAATTATTAATAATTTTCGTATACATTTTGAAATTTTCACCAAATAGTTTAGCTATAGTAATAATTCAATTATATTTATTATAAAAGTGATCTTTTATGAATGATTAATTAATAATTGAAATTAAAATAATCATTAAATTTTATATATTGATTTTAATACAAAATGAATTTTCACCCCCAACAACTACAATATATTATAAAGCGTTCAATAATCACTTATGGGTTCACTTTATTTTTTATAACAATATTGGATTAATACGCATTTCAAAAGCGATGTTATTATCGTCAGAGCCTTTTTTATATTTATATATTATGTTATTAGTTGATTGAAATGAATGAATTATTTATGTTTTTAACAGAAAATATTTCTAAATATTTTTATTATACTTCATATCTAAATAAAAAATATTTTTTACATTTTTTTATTGCAATTTTTATTTAAATTTCACTAAAATAAATAGAATATATATATATATATATATTAAAATTAAATAAATATTTTTGAAATAAAATAAGTATATTATTTTTAGGTAAATGTGTTTTAATTTAAAACCAAACAATATATAGACATAAATTTATAAAAATATTATTTAGAAAATTTAATGCTCTCCTCTAGTTTGTGTTTTTTATTTTTAATATTTTTATTCAGTATATAATATTTAGAAGAAATTTAAATCCTTGATTTTGTACTTAAATATTCAATACTAATTAATTTTTATTATTATTAAACAATAGTATATGGAAAAAGTAAATTATATGGAATTTTTAAAAGAAATGAAATTTTATTTTTTTAAAAATATTATAAAAGATTAAATGTCTAAAAGAATTATTGATAAAAACGTATAAAAACTAGTTTCAGTTCAAAATATGAATTATAATTGAATTGCGGGATTCTATGATGTTTTTAAGCATGATAAAACTTTAAATTGAATCTCTATCGAAAATTCCATCTAGTTTAAAAAAACGCGTTAGAAAAAAACACGTTTATATATGTATGTATATATATATATATATATATTCATACACACATATATATACATATACATGTATATAAAAAAAAAATTTATGTTGAATAGAAATTCAGGTAGGGATTTAATTTAAAGTTCTATAAAAAAACACTTTTATAAAAAATTAATATTGAAAAACATTTTTTTAATAAATATTTTATATAGATATTCAATATTAAAAATTACAAATACTTTTAATACTAAACTAATTACAAAATAAAGACACAAATTTATAAAAAGTTAAGCACAATTTTTTATATATTTATCATTTTTGTGTTCTATAGTTCTTAACTTTTTATTCAGTAAAGAAAATTATATGTATTGAAATGTTTAAAATTTAAAACTTACCATGTAATAAATCTTTACATTTAATTAAAATAAAAAAATAATCATATATTATTATTTATAAACTTTTATTGCCAAATAGCTGATATCTACACCAAATATAGATAAAAATGTTTAATAAACTGGATTTATAATCCAAATTTAATTTTAAACCAAAAATCATGACTTTATAATGTGAATTAAATAAGACTGAAAGATTTAAACTTACATTAACTACTATACTATCATTTATGATTCTTCAGTCTCATTTGGACCACCATATATTAGCATATAAAAATATTTTTTTAAAAATATATACATTTGTTAATAACTATTAATTATTTAATATTAAATTAATGTAAATAAAAAAATATACGAAAATTTCAAATATTTTACATACTTGTTTTTAAAAGTCAACGACTTTTTTATGTTTATATTTATAAATTTATTTTTATCTGCATTATATTTAAAAAATAATTGTGAATTTATTCGACGTATTTCTTTGTTCTCTTAAATTAAATGAGATGATACGAATTATTTTTTAATCATTTATCATTATTTAAATATATATACTCGTATAAAATTATATAATATAAATTTTTCACTCTTATTAATTAAAATTAAATTAAATTAATTACATTAAATTGAATATATTATATATTTCATTAATAATGTTTGCATAATTTATATCATCGAAAATAATTCAAATCTTCATTCAAGTCATTAGTTACTGTGAAATATTAATTTAAAATCCTTGTTATAATTTTACAATTAATCTTTATGCAGACATATATGCATGCATATATTCATATTATACATGTTCTGTATATATATATATATATATATATATTACAGAAACCTTTAATAAATATTGAATTTAATATATGTTCACTTGTAGGAGTTTTCCAAAAAAAACATAGATTCTCAACTTTAGAAAAAGGTTAATAAAGGAAGATACATTGATAGAATAGTGTCACATCTGCTTTTTGCTCGATATTCAGAGGTGTTTGCGGATATGTCATGAATTTTCTTTTTGATTTTTTATAAGAAATTTTCTGATAGTGTCATCTGAACCACCTGTTTTCACAGTATCGATTTTAAATATGATATACAAGACTATTATATAAAATATATATTCTTATACTATAATTTTTTGTGTATTTTTAAATCTTTACAAAGTAATTTGTTTTTCATTGCAACAATATATTTTTATCAATATTAACTGAATTAAATTATTTGTTTGAATAATCTCTCTCTCTCTCTCTCTCTATATATATATATATATATATATATATATATACGTGGGTCGTTTGATAAGTATGGTAAATTTATTTATTGTTTAATATAATTAATTTAATTAAATTTTCCAATTTAGTTTTTCTTATTTTTTAATATACTTATCAAACTACCCTCGTATATATTTATGATAAATATGAGATTATACATAATCACTAGTAATTATAAATAATTTCTGAACTTATTTGAAAATTTGTAAATCTATCCAATTCATTGGCAATTATAAATATTTTCTAAAATTAAAATTTGATTAAAAATAGAGGTTAAAACTATTGAATGTGTTAAGTTAGTACTAATAATAGTAAGTTTTCAAATATCAGTTTGATGTCGAGAGAAATGTATTTAAAACTAAAAAAATAAAGAAATGAAAAAAGACTAATCGATTATACAAAATTAAAACAGTTTAATGTAGTCAATGTACAAGATAATGAAAAATTCATTAATCCAGTTTCCGATATTTCGATTATAAAATACTATATCAACACTGATAAATTTTTTAAGACATTTCTGAAATACATCTTACAATTTATCACGGAACAACCCAAATGACAAAATCAATAAGAAATATATTAGTAAAAATATTCTATTATATAGGGTCATCCAAATGTGACGTCTAGATTTGTGTTTTATTAAAAAGTAACATGAGTATTAGAGTAGTGTATATTGAAACATGTGTATAGTTTCTTATGTTAGTCCATTTCTTTTTAATAAAACACCAATCTAGGTGTCGCATTTGGATGACTCTATAAATATATTTTTTTAAAAAATATATTTTGTTCGTTTATTAAGTACAATTGAGTTTAATATAAATTTAATCATTTTCATGCTTATGTATATTATTTGATATTTTTAAATATCAGGAAGCTTTTTCTCCTATTTGCTTTATTTGACGACCTCCATATTTGCTTCTATTTAACAATCAATAACTTATGAAATATAAAACGTTTAGAAAGCTATATTAGTACTTTTGTGTAGACGATGTTTTTTTATAATATATATATATATATATATATTATAATCCGAAAATCTGTTCAAAAATTCTACCTGAAAAAATATATTTTTTAACTTGTTGAAATATCAAAATTAGATTAAATAAAAATTGAAATTTGACTGCCACTAGCTATAAAAGTTCTGACATTCTTATTGAAAAGCCCTATATATTAAATTATTATATTTTTTTATTAAGTTCAGTGCATGAATTATTTTCAAATTTAATTTATTTTTGATATTAAAATATCGAGTCAATGACTGTATTAATTTGTAACTTAAATTTATGATTTTGTATTTAATAAGTTACCTACAAAATATTTTATTTTCAATATTTCAACTATACTGCATACATTTTATTATATTTTTAATATGATTTTTCAAATATAAATTCAGTTTTTATATATTTCATAATAGTTATACTTTTTTCATTTTGAAGTGAAACTTCTTTAGCAGCATTGGGGTTAAATTTTCACATGCAATGGAGAGGTTGCGCACGCAAAGTGATGAAAATAAAACACTTCCATAGAGTATAGGGGTAATGAGGCCCAACACTGATGCGTGCCGTGTTAACATATAATTACTATTGCAAAGCAAATAAACAGCACGCTGTATTTATTATTTAACTGTTGCAACGACAAGATATGGTATTAAAATTGATGTCGTATTCACGAAGTATTTAGAAAATGTGACGTCAAAGGCATTCATATCTTACTTTACTTATCAAAACCAAATTGTATCGTTTATACCTACTCAATCACCACCAGAGAAAGCAATGGAAATCAAAGAAATTCAAAACGAATAAATTTTCATAATTGTTTATTATTTTACAGCAAAGAAGTTTCACTTATGGCGGGCGTACATAAGTACACACACCCTTTTTTCATTTTTATAATTTGATCAGTATATAGATTTTTAAATATTTTGCATTTTAATTTATATATAGGTGGCCAAAATAAGATATAAAGGTTTGAACAAACATTTACTTTTTTACTTTCATTTAATATCCCTATATTTAATTTAAATTTAATTTTCTTTCTCTGAAACATGCATAAACACACACATAATAAATATATATATGAAATAAATATTAAAAAAGTAAAAATAATAAAAAATATTTTAAAAATTCACTAAATGATACAATAAGTAAAGTACAAATTAAATTAACATTATTATTTATATAGGCTTGCAAAAAGGAAATTATATTTCATCCGCTCAATGTACTTTCTGACATTATACAAATGAATAAAATCAATAGCTGATAGCATAAAAAGTGTTCTAAAAACGATTTAATGCCTTTGAATTTAATTTAATTCAAATTGCTCAAATTTATTATATAATGACAACTACTTTATTGTTTCATTCTAAATTAAGATGAATTGTCAGGGTGAATTAAATAAAAGATTTCGTTAGCAATTACATTTAAGTTTAAATTTTTTTCAACTCACAATTAGTAAAGTATTTCAACTGTGCTCTTATTTAAAGCTATTAATAATTCTGTCAGTGTAATTAAAATAAACACTTTATAAACGGATATATCAAACGAAACATTCCATAGTTTAGCATGCGTATCAGTAATTTTTCAACTTTTCAAACAATTGTAGATGAAATCGTAACAGTACGCTAATAATGAAACTTCTGTTTATTTACATTCGTGACGCATTGTTCACAAGAACAAAAGATTACTGGAAAGCGTCAGTTGGTAACGTGATGATGCGACCATTCCTGCGACATACAGAGACGTTGGAAACGGACGTCGTCACAATGAATACCATATATGTGCGAGGACATGTAATTGACAACTTAAAAGCAGGAGCTTCTCTACCGTCAATGAAATACAGCAACTCAATATATTTTTGTTTTGCTTTGTTATAGTTTACAACATTTAAGACAATGCATTGTAGATATCTAGTGAATATAGCTTATTGTCAGATTTTAACGTGATGAACATTATTGGGTTGTTTGTGCAATGGAAAGTAAATAATTAAATTTCTTGGAAATCTTTCTTTAAAAAGATATGTATTTTGCAGATAAAATTATTATGATTACTGTTTGTTTTTGAATTGTTTTATTCAAATTATTGTTTTTATTTATTTGAATACATTTTTATTAAATATTAGGTCGTATAATATAAAATATCGGATTATTATATTGAAAATAAAATGAAAATCTGACATTTAATAATACGCTACCTAATATATACTTTTGTTATGAAATTATATAATAAAAAAATAAATATTTAAGTATTCTCTATACAATATTTATTTGTAATAAATGCCGTTTTGAAAAAAAAAATAATTGATTAATTTATATATATATGTGTTTGTGTGTGTGTATTTGATTGAGAACTTATATATATATATATATATATATATATAAATAATGGTTATTATTCATAGAAAATATCCATATATACATTAAAGAGAGATATAAGGAAATTTGTCGAAATTGACAAGAAGAGAAAGATATTAGATCAGTCGAAGTGAAAATTTTAGAAGAGATTTTTATCCAGCAGTAAATAGAAAAAGATTGTTGTTAATGGTGATAATACATATATTTAATTTATCAATTAAATATATAAATTTGTTTATTTAGTATATCATGATGAGGAAATCTTTTCTAGCAATGAAAAAGTCCATAAAATATTTCTTATTAGATAAAATATTTCTTGATTTCATGTATAAAGTTTTCCAATAAGGACTTCAGAAATTTAAATAAAAATAAAATAAAAAGTATTTAATTAATTAGATATTTTTTCAATTAATTTCATATTCTTTGGAATTATTGATATGGAATACAATTTTACTCATATGACTTCGCTTGACATTATGCATTTATTTAGTCCGATTTTTAATCACTCTTTTATATAATTATGGTCCAATTTCATGATTTACACGTACAATGTTTATTTTTAATTCTTCTGTTGTTGGTGGTTTATCAGCATAAACCAATGATTTTACATTACCTTACAGAAAATAGTCTAATGGTGTTATCCAATTGATGAGTCCATTTTGTGAAATAATGGACTCAATTAACTTTTGTTTCAATAAGTTTCTTGAAGTTTTTACAATTTCTAAGCGTTGTTGAAGTATTCAACGTTCTGTGAAAATTTTCAAAAATATACTGAGTTGAAATGTCAAAATGAACTTAAAAAAATTCAAACATGGCTGCCACCAGCTGTCAAAGTTCTGATATTTATATTGGAAAATTATTTCATTTTTAAATAAAAAGTATTTTAATATAATTTAGTTTAAATGAATATATAAAAATGTCCTTTAACATAATATTTAAAATACTATTGGAAATAATTCATTTGTAACATTTTTGGTGTAACTCTAGTTCGATATACAAAAGTCAAATCCTGTTTAAATATTCTGCTCGAGTTTTATTCAAGCAATACAGATTTTCTCTTTGTATTATTTGTAATTAACTTTTGATATTTACATCAATGCTTTTGCAGAAGCTACATATATATATATATATATATATATATATATATATATATATATATATATATATATATATATATATATATATAATACACATTAATCTTGATTTCACTGCTAAAGATCATTAAATGAAATTGTAAACATTTATAAAATAATATTTTTTCAAATCGTACTATTAACATTTCAAAGTGATTTTTAGTATTGAAGTATTTCTAAATTGTATTTGAATACAATTTTAATCATTTATGGAATAAATTTAAAATGGTGTTGGTTTTAAAAAATATAATTTTGAAAAGGATATTGATTTTTAAATTAATTATTTTTGACATAAGTACAAATTAAACATTGTTTTATTAAAAATACTTACTTATTGTATATACACTAAAACGTAAAAAAATCAAAAAATTACTCAATTTATTTTTAAAAAGTTTACAATTTTTCTTTTCAATTATATTCATTTTTTTGTTAATATATTTTTAACAACTCTACAATCATCTATTTTATTAAGAAATTAGTTTAGACAAAGAAATAAATATACATAAAAATAAACAATAAATAATTTTTATATAATCTTATGAAAGTTTGTGTCGATAAAAAATAATTTTCCTCAGCGTAGATTATCAAAAATCAAATTGAAAGGAATTCAAATTTAATTAAGTAAATATTGTTCTAAATTTCAAAACCTTGTTACCAGACTTGCAAACATAATTAGATCCAACATTTTCAATTTGGTATCAAATTTAATCTTTTTATTTTTATTATTAACTTATTAATAAATTGAATACAATGTCAAATTAATTTTTGAAATTAATTTAATAAATAACTCAGAAAAGTATTATCAAAAATTCGATTAATTAAAACCAATGTTACAAGAGGCCAGTTTTAGCCCATTATAATAGTGTTATATTCCACCACAACAGTTAAAATTTGTAAGTTGAATTGGGAGATTATAACACAATTCTTTTTTCTATGACATTAATCAGATTATTGTTTATTCTATTTTTTGCAGATATGTGAATAAAAAAATTCTAATTTTAAAAATTGAAGTTCATATCATTACTTTTTTTGAAAAAAATAATCTAACTTTTGTTATGGAAGCAATTGAACATTACTATAAAAATTAAATAAATTAGAGAATGACGTCTTCTGGTTTCAATAAATAATTTATTTTTAATAAAGTAACTGTCTACATTTAGAATCACTTTACTTAATATTTTTATAAATCTTTAAAAATTATGTTACCTTATAAAATACAAATTTTGTCCAAAATTATTAATTACAATTTTATATATATATATATATATATATATATATATATATATATATATATCATCTCAATCATCATTATCATTTACATAATCAACCTTTTTTAATCTATTACTAGATAAAAGCTTCTCTCAAACTTTTTTACTGCGACTGATCCAATGCTGTCATCTTTTACATCACTCTGATAAATTTTTGAAATACATACACACACACACACTCACATATATATATATATGTATGTATATAATTTTTAAAAATATAAATACTAACTACATAAACACATTAAATTTCAATTATTTTTACAACAAAAAAATTTAAATATAAATAATTACTTATCTAATAGAAATTTTTAACTATAATAAAAAAGTTGTTTTATTTAAGAAATAAGATGTTAGGTAATAATTTATTGACTATTTAAAAATTATTTGAAACAGCTATAATATTTTCATTTTCTTATAAATACTTTGAATACGAATTGAACATTTTTAAAAATATTTATACATTACACTTAATATTATACATTATTTATAAGGTTTCTAAAGTTTTAAGAAGAATTAATCGTGTACTTTTAAAAATATTATATTTATATATATATATATAAATGGTGAATATAAAATTTCAATTCTTTTAAAAAGTTTAAAAAATAAGAGCGACTCTTATTACACGTTGTGGACTATCGCGATGGAAATAGATATGAACAGCATAATAAATAGTATCATTTCGTTTCAAAACAGTTTGTGATTCTGTGTCGAGCTTCTGTCGCACGGGTTTCTTTATCGTCTTTCCACCACATTCAAAGAAAATTGAAGTCTTATCTCTCTAACTTAGTTTGACTACAAACTTTCTTAAGACAACTCTATTGTTTTTTCGAAACTTCTTCTGGTTCCTTTCGCTCTTCTTACTTGTCACCATTGTCTACATCGAAGTAGGACTCTACCGTTCCCGGAATTACGAGTGAGGTTTCATTAGAGACAGCTACGTGACAAAGTTAATTATTGTCAAAAGGTGCTATTGTTAGTCGGTCGAAACTATATATAGGTTTAATTCAAATAAAACGTACATGCATTGTTATCAAAAAAGGCCTTCTCGTCCTCTCTCTCTCTCTCTCTCTCTCTCTCTCTCTATATATATATATATATATATATATATATAGAGAGAGAGAGAGAGAGAGAGATGAAGAGAGAATATATTGAATATTTATTTTATTAATATTTTTTCAAGATAATTATATAATTAGTTTATTGAACAGATTTTAATTTATCTAAAACATATTTTTTTACTTTTCTAAAATTGTAATTAATATAATTTAATTTCTATCTTAAATTCTATACTGCACTATCATAAACTTTGCAACTTCAACATTCTCTTACAAACTATCGTTTCATCTATAAAAGCTAATATCTTAATGATTTCAAGTTCAATAACAGTGAGGCATACGATACATAGTACAACCCTCATTAACCTCTCATCCTTATAATATTTAATGATAACTTCCAAATTAAACACTTCAAGGAGATACATCTTAATATTAATTTTATTAAATCACAATTTTCCAACAAACATATATTTCTAGATACACTTTTATTATTTAAACATTTTATATATTTTAATTTAAAAGAAATATATATTTTATAACCAAAAATAATTATTTATTTATTTATTTTTTGAATTATTTATACATTCATTAAATATTTATGATTAATTTAAATATTTGGTAGGTTATACATATTATAATATATATATATAGACTAAAATATTTAATATTATATATAGAGTGGCCCAAATGAGACTAAAGAGTAATAAATGATAGTAAGCAAGTAAATGTATGTCTAAACCCTCTGAATCTTATTTGGGCCATTTTATATAAGTGCTTAATTAATTACATGAATTAATTAAAATATCGTATATACACAGTAATTAAAATTAAATAATAATTTTTGTTTAATTTATTTTATTTTAATTACAAAATATGTTTACATACATATAAATGTATAAGGTGGCACAGAGAAGGCTGAAGGGTTTATATATATATTTACTTACTTACTATCATTTACAATCTTTCAGTCTCATTTAGGCCATCCTATATAATATATATATATATATATATATATTATTTATCATTTTAAATAAAAAAATAATTTTCTATCTAAAAAAAGTCAGTTACTTTAGTTAATCCTTTAAATACATTTTCTTAAATTTTATTGTATTCTTATATTTCTTGTTTTTAGTTAATTTTATTAGTCATTTAAAAACTGCTGTAAATTAAAACATACTTTTTATTAAAATATAAATATAGGGTTGTATTAGATTGAAAGATTTATGTTTTATTGAAAAGAAATATGTGTATAGGGTGATGTATAGGAAAACATGTGTATAGTATTTTTTTAATAAAACATAAATCTAGGCGTCATATTTGCTTGACGCTATATATTAATTGCAAAATAAGATATATAATTTTAATATTAATATTAAACATCAGTATTTTTACAAATAGAAAATAAAAATAATATTTATTTTAAAAGTAAATTTTAATATTATTTCTATTCTTTTTAATATCGAACCATTGATTATTATTTTTTTTTATAATTTCAGTTTTTAAGTAATTGGTATTAGAAGTATTTTACTGTTTTTCTAAATTTATCTTTTATGTTTTTTTTTCATAATCCAGTTTGATAGTAGTTAACACATATTCGTCGGGTAACTTTTTGCACCGCCATTCACCAAATGCCGGCATTTTTTGACACTATCTGTAGAAATGATATGGTCTATATAAAACTAATGTAACTTGTTAGAAATCATATATTTTTCAGTGAAATCTTGGAAAAGGATATAAAACAAATTTTATCTTTATATATAAATTTTTATTTTTTTTGTCTTTCCTTAGTTAAAAAACAATTAAATTCATAAAAAAGTTTAAATGAATTTCTAACAACACAAAGTTATTATTCTCTTTTTTTAGATGAAGTACATTATTTTTGAATCTTTAATTTTATAAATAATTAATAATTTTTCAGTGAATGGTACTGTTCAAAACATGTGCCAGTATAAAGGGGAATGTTGCAAAAGTCACATACTGTCACTATCATTATTATCAAAATTAGTTTGTGAAAAATCTGCCTCACAATCAGATAAAATGCCTGTATATATTTCATTTTTGTCCTCCATTTTAGGTATATTTTATTATTTGATAAGAAAGGGTAAAAAAATTAACAATAATACAACTAAATTTGTTTAGTTATTCGAACACCCGAGCGCTTAAACTTTGAATAAAATTCTTTTATACCCAATACCGACTTATACAGTTTTACTTTGTTTTTGATTACATTTGCACCGTTATGCGATGCAACTGAAGCTAAAATCAGTTCTCTCATGGCATTATCTCTGTTTGGTTAAAATTATAATTTAATATACTCAGAATTAAGAGAACAAAAATCAATTATTCTCTGTAATACACAAATGACGAATTTTCGTCATTTGGCTGTAGGTGATTCTCTGGAAGATGACGAATTTTCGTCAAGCGGACGAATATGTGTTAAAAGAGATTATGAAGAATATATATCAACGTTATTCAAAGATAAATACTAGAAGATAATAGGAATAATTTTATGCATAGACGAAATTATATTAATTATAGTAATAATTCTTTATATAGTTTGTTTTATTAAGAAAACAGACAATTAATTTGAAAATCTACTTTAGTTAATTCTTTAAATATTTAAAACAAAAATTATTTTAAATCTAATTATTAAATATGATTACATTTAAAATCAATTGAGTCAAAATTACTTTTCACATTCTTTGCATTTAAACACACAATTTATATTTTTGCAACTATGTTAAAAGATTTTATTAAAGGAATAATTTGTTTATAATAAAATTTATTCACACTATTGCCTCACAATATGAACAATTGTTCATCTCTCGTTTCTACATTGTACACAAAAATTTATAGAATTTTTAAAAAAGAATTTTCAACATTTATTCTAGGAAATTTTATTTAAATTTGGTAAAATATCATTGTGTTTAATAATGAACAAATATATGCATTTCAAAAATGTTGACATTACATAAATATGCACATAATTTATTCGAAAATTCTATTTTAATGAAAATTTTAGTTATTATAATATTATAAATTTTAATTCTGCTTTATATATATATATATATATATATATATATATATATATATAATGTGTATGTGTGTATATACATACATGATAAAATCCCTTTTAATACAGTAAAAATATGATAACAAAAATGTAATTATTTAAAAAACTAAATGCGAATGATATTTAAAAATTGTATTCTATTAGTCCTTGTGAAATAAAAAAATATAATAATTGAATATGATTAACACAAAAAATAATATATATGATCATTATTCATTTTAGAATCATTAGAAAAAAATATTTATGTACTTGATATGAATGTACATTTCACGTCAGTATATTGTGTGTGTATATACATAAATATATACAATGTGGATTGACCGATTTAAATCGTATTAATATCATTCTTCGCTTGTATATTGCAACTAACACAAACATGTGTTTTATCAAAATGCAGTATAAATTTTTTTCAAGTCAAGAGGTCGTATTATTAGTTTAAAAAGGACATTGTGTAATTTATTGGAGCAATATTTTGCCGTTATTTGATGATACAATTTCAAGACATCCGGCATTGGGAGCCTCACCGTCTCACCACGGCGTGAGTGTGCCCTGCAGATAAAGCGATTTCCCCAGACGAAGTTGATAAAGTGGAACCAATCGGGAACAATTTTGTTCTCTGAATTGTTTGAAAGAAATTAATGATCGTGTCTGGTAAAATGGTTAGGTTTTATTTTTTCGCTTCGTTGGCGCGATTTATTAGCATCTTAACAGTAACCTTCATTTTAAAATAAAATGTGCTATCAATATCTGCAGATAAATTAAATATTTCATTTTGTATATATTTAGGATTTTATTGAACAGACAAACAATAATAACTTAATTAATTTTTATTCGAAAATTGAAATTTAAAAAATATTTTAGTGTCAATATATCAATTTTCAAATTCAAATTATAAATTTATATTTTATATATATATATATATATATATATATATATATATATATATATATTGTGTGTGTGTGTATGTTAGTGTAATTGTGTTATTTAAAATAAATATAATTTTTCATTAATAAAAATAAATATTCAATTAAAAATTATTTTATTAGTTAAAATTATGGTAAATTTATATAAGGTCATCCAAATGTGACACTTAGATTTGTGTTTAATTGAAAAAAACCATGTGTATATGCTAGTGTATAGGAAAACATGTGTGTATATTTTTAATAAAACACAAATCTAGGCGTCACATTTGGATTACTCTATATTTTATAATTATTTAAATACAATTAATATTTTTTTTAAAAAAATCATACTTAAAAATAAACATACATAAATTATTTATTATTAAAAAAAATATTTGTAAGCGTTAGTGTTTTTGTGAAATACTTATTTTATTTTAGAAGAACAAAGTTTGTTGAAAAAGTATGTCTTTTAAGGAATTTAAATAATCAATGACATTTTTTTTGCTTCTACTTTATTGAAAAATCACTTGCCACCGGAATATATTTATATGCACAAAGTAAACGATAATTTAAGCGTATGAAATTCTCTGTTATTAAATATAATTGATTTTTTATTTAACTAATATTTTTTATATTTTTTGTATAAAAATATTTAAAAAAATCAATAGAAGTATAAATATTTGTAAGAATTAACTTTTATATATTTAAATTATTACATAGACTTTTGTATAATTATTTAAAATATTTATATTTATATATATATATATATATATATATATATATATATAAATAAATAAATAAATAAATATTATTATCACACTCGAATTTTGTGTAGTATGTGGATTAGGAAATTTTAACTATCGAACACAAAGTCTCTTGACTCATGTTTTACAAATGACCTGGTCGTTTCGTGGATCGAGGATTTTTGCTAATAAATGGTGTATTTTACGTGACAGTTCGAGAAAATCGGCCAGCAGAGCTATAAAGTGTTCCCAAAGGCATTTTCTCATTCTGTTAGTTTGTATTGTAATCGTAATTATTTACTTTTATATATTTTTCAGTTATATAAAAAAAAATATTTAGTTCCAATTAAATGATATTACATTTTTATTTATTTATCTAATATATTATCGTTCTTATAAATATATTACCAATTTACATTAATGTCTTATGTAAAAAAAATAAATTAATACTACGTTCCATAAATTCATATTCGAAGTGATATGAAAAAATTCGATTTTTATTTTCGAACGATGCCAATTGTTACTTCTATCCATTATAAATTCGTATAATTTGATTCGTAAGATAACTTACAATTTACATTTTTAATTTACTTGCTGCGTTTACACAAGATGTAATTTTGAGATATTTAATGAATTTTTATAACTTATATATATATATATATATATATATATATATATATGTGTGTGTGTGTGTGTGTGTGTGTGTGTGTGTGTGTGTGTGTGTGTGTGTGTTATTTTTATCTGCATTTGTGTCTTTATCATTTTTAATATTTTTTTTTTATTTCAGAGAAAAACACAAAGATTCAAAAAGTGTAAAGTTTGGTAAGTACATATATTTGATTTTCTCATATTATAAATATGATATAGTTGATGTTTTTGTTAGTAATTAAATGAATATAATAATTTTGAATATTGAAATGTTTGCAAAATTTCACCATATCAATTAGAATTGCTCATGAAACTGCATAAGATGATCCTTTCATGAAAAGTAACACACACTTAGTTGTCGAGATAGTGTCTACGTATTGACTCCATTCTCGACAGACGGTCCAATCACAATCCGCCTGAGTTATGCTGTTAATTACGATTCCACTTGAGAAGTTTCCAATTCGCACACGCTTCACCTGTTTACTTGTAATCTATTTCACAAAGTTCAGTCGTATTCTTCATTTATTCCCTCTGGTTGGATTTCAAAATACTTATATACGTCTCTATATACATACTTTTAACGTCATACCTGATCTACTTGATATCAACTTGCATATATTAAAAACTTTAGATTTCATGTCTCAACTCATGTCTAATTAGATCATGTTAATTTTGTTGACTAAATATAATCTTAATTTATATATTCACACATAGACTCGCACACACGTATACTAAAAACTTGTGTCTATATTTATTATTTGAACATTTTTGAAGTATTAATTATTTTCAATAAGTTTCAAAATGACAGATTTAATTATAATCTTTTATATTAATTATACATAAAATTTAATTAAAATGTATTAAAAATATTTTAAATTATTTTCTTTCACACTAACGATCATTCTAACACCTGAAAATATTAAAAAGTGTTCAAGAACTCTGTGATTACGTTATAATATCTAAATTTTATAACTTAACTCTGATAAAGATAGAATTGCCGTCAAAATGGGTATCAACTCATATATAGGTGTTTTTTAAGCGTGATAGAATTTTAAATTGAATCCCTATCAAAAGTTCTATCTAATCTAATGAAAAATCATTTACGTATATATATATATATATATATATATTAATATTTTTTTTACGTTAGATATAACTTTCAATATGGATTCCATGTAAAGTTCTATCACTCTTAACCCTTTAACTGTTTAATTTTGTTTCGAAAAACTTTTTCTGCCTGCTTATTATTTTATATATCGAAATATATATAAAATATTATGATTAAAAATCAAAAGTTGCGTGTTGGTTTTTAGAAAATATATATTTTTATTTATAAAATATTTTTAGAAAATTACAAGCTATTGTGTATTAAAATAAATAAGGTTGCCAGACTAACGAATATTCTAAAATGTACATTTTTTAAAAGATCTTTATTTGCCCTTTTTCAGGGAAAAAAAATTACAGTTGATTCGTTTAATAATAATACGAATGCGATTTTTTTTATCTTCACGACGAGTATACTCGACATTATGCGAAAAATTTTCGTTTCGCTCTGACGAGTATACTCGACATAAACAGTTAAATGGTTAAAGAAAACACTGTATACAAACAAATTTGACAATAAATAATTATTAAACACTTTTTTATATTTAATGGTGTTAGAGTGATAATTTTTGTGAAAGTAAATTTGTCACAGTTCCAAAACAAATAATTTAAAATTATATTAAGTACAACTCATTTTTTATGATTTATATAAATTCATTTAAATGACAACTTTATACTTTAACCCTTTTACATCAGTAATCTTATATATGTTTTGACGAAATGTTTGCTGCGGATTTATGATCTATATAATTGTTCTCTGCAAACTATGTACTTTTATTTCTGCTTAATAAGTGTTTGCTACAAGCGTATGTATGTGTTGTGATTTTTCATTCTGGTGTTATTATACTAGTAATCATAGAGATGGTTGTTGTACTTTTATTTCTTAACAAGTTTAATTATTTCAGTATGTTGATTTCGTTTATTGTGAACGTAAAAAAAGGAATAGATTCACGTTTTGAGTGTAAAAAACTAAACATTGGATTTTTTACTAAATTTTACTTCGAACTTGCACAAAAAATATTAATTTTTGTAGGTTAAAAAATAGTAACAAAAACTTGTAGTTAATTACTAGTTGTTATTGATTATTGTTCTAAATGTTTTGATATAATATTAATATATATATATATATATATATATATATATATATTTATATTTGGTATAATATATATTATATCAGAAGCGAAAAAGTATAGTGTTTTTTAAGCGTGACAAAATTTTAAATTGAATTCCTATCGAAAGTTCTAATCAACCTAAAAATACTTTTTATATATGTACATGTGTGTGTGTGTGTGTATGTATATATATATATATATATATATATATATATATATATATACACATAAATGTATGGTAAAGAATATTTTGTTAGGTTAGATAGAACTTTCGATAGAGATTTAATTTAAAGTTCTATCACTCTTAAAAAAAAAACACTTTATATATTGTCCAGTAATGCTATACTATGAAAACTATTTGATTCACAGAGTACACGTGTTACAACAGTATTTAAGGTTAAAAGGGTTAAAATAATTTCAAAGGAATAAACGTATAAGTAGATAAAATTTAGGTTTAATTTATGGAAATGAAAGAAAATTCTAAACAATTTTCATACTTCTTGCCTTATCATAATTAAAAATTTTAATTTTGTATATACACACTGGGATTAATATTTAGCTAAAACTCCTTATAAAAATCTTATTCTAAATTAGCACTGTTACTCTGTTATATACACTGTTTTTAATTTAATTAATAACTAAGTCGATCGTTAATTTTTTCAATAACTAAAAATAGTTTAAAATTAAACCATAGTAAAATTATAATTATTTTATTAAATAATTATAAAATTATATATTTAAAATATGCGATATATATAATATGAAATTACTCTATTTATTAATATAATAATTAATAGATTTTAAATTACTGTGAGTTTTGATATTGTGGAAAATTTATAAATCAATGATGCTAAATCAAACTAATCCCTCGCCCAAAATCTAATCAATGTTTGATAATCAGTTTTTGTTCACTTCATTACTGATATACATTTCAGTGTTCATATTTTGATCATAAAATTGTTTCATTAAAAAATTTTAATTAAAAAAAAATATAGTGCACCGTTGTATTGATTACGTATTGTCATAAAAATACTTATCGTGTGATATAATTGAACAATAATATTATTGAACACTTTTATAGAATCTTGCAATGTTATGATGAATGATTAATTCATTATAACAATCAGCAAAATCATTTAATTCAAAAACAAAAATATATTGTAATGTACGAGTACATCTTCGACATAATTTCCATATCAGTTCAGATATTTGTTTCGTTGATTAATTAAGTCATCAGTTTTAGTTTCGAATAATTTTATTTAAGTAAACTTAAAGTAGTTATCAGAACTTTTTCAATCTTTTATAATGGAATAATCTTTTCTTACTTCATTTTTCAGCAATCTTAAGAGATAAAAATTTAATAAAACTAATTCCAAACTGTGGTGTGGATTAATTATAAATTCTCATTTGAATTGTTTTAGTAGTTGCTTCGTTTGATTAACAGTTTGATAGGACGGCTTAATGCAAAAGTTTAACTTTACGAATCAATCTTTAAAATTGAACCTCGAAACTATTTAAACATTCAGAAGATTAATCAATCATTAGGTAATATTGTTATATAAATAATAAATAAATTGAGATAAAAATAGAAAAAAAGAAACTTAAATTGAAATTAAAAAAATACTCTTTATTTCGTTCTAAGTAAACATTTTTGGTCCAAATGAAATTGAAAAATAATAAATAAAAGTAAGCCAGTAAATGTATTTTCAAACCCTTCAGTCTCATTTAGGCTATAATAAATAAGTGAAGCAATAGAGTAGTTTTATTGAGTGGGGGGAGTATTGAAAAAATCACAACTTTTATTTAAATTTTGAAGCTTTTATGAGACATGTTGAGATTTTAATAAAAAAAATCTTCTTCTTTCATTGAACAAAAAATATAAAAATTATATTAAGAAAAATACAAAAAATAAATTAGTAAAAAATAGCTCTTCCATAAACGTACTCATTCCTGGAGCAGCCTTCATTACAATATATTCAAATCATTTCCTTCCTTAATGTAGATTTTCAAATTCAGATTAAAAAAAACGAAAATAATAATTAAGAAAGATCGTTTATTATTGAAATTTTTGCAAAACAAATTCATAACTCTAACAAAAAAAATTCAGTTGTTCTCCTCCATTACTCAAAATATAACATTCATATTTTTTAACAAATTACAAAATTATTTGCTGTTTGATTTCTTCTACATTTAAAAATTGTATATTTCCATATAATTAAATATTTTTTCCTCATTTATTTGTAATAATATTTCCAAATCTCGTCCTCTTTATTAAAATAATAGTTTTTAATCCATTAATTGACTATTTATTTTAATAAATTAACTTCTTCTAGCTTTAATATAATTGAAATATTACGTTACTCTATTTATTGTTTAAAATCTATCATTTGTATTAAAAATTAAAAACTTTTATAATATAATCCCTTGAACTTCTAAATACTGATCTTCACGTAGAAGATTTTCTATTTTCGTCTGTATCAAAATTCATAATCCTTCTTAGTACGGATTAACCTTCAAACTTATACGATCTACCCTACATTTTCTGCACTACAAGAAAACTTTTAAAGTTGAATGTGTTTATTGTGAACTGATAAAACATTTTTACTTTTCTAAATAGAATATTATTTTATTGAAAAATTAGTTTAAAGCTGTTATTATTTTATTCTAAACGAAATTAAAAATATATACTTAAAATCGTCAATATTAGATTTATAAAATTAGTTATAATTTATTATTTAACAAATAACAAACTAATCAAAAATATTATAAACTCTTTTTAATTTTACTTAATTATTTAAATAGCTATATTATTATATTGGTATAATTTTATTAGTACAATTCAACATTTTGAACAATTTTCCATTTGATTAAAATGTAGATAACAAAAGTACTAAAATATTATTTGAAAACTTTCATTAAAGTTTTCATTATTTTAGTACAATTCTTTAACTTTGTTGTTAAAATAACATTTAAAAGTAATTTTTAAATATCATATTAAATAATTTTCAATCTTAAATTATTGTTATTGGAAAAATTACAATTTTATTATAAATATTAAACAAATTATTTTATGTTAAACAAATTTTTTTAGTTAAATATAAATTTATGTAATTTTTAAAATTAAATAACAAGTACAAACACGAATATAAATGGACTTTTTATGAGTAAATAGCATTCAGAATCGATTTTAATCATTTCTTTCAAAATAATAAATTTTGAACAGCTTTCAAATTTAATGTATATTTATATAAATAAATTTAATTGCAATTATATATATATATATATATACACATGTGTGTGTACGTGTATACAACAGCATAAAATTAACATTGCTTCGATCTAGATGTACATCTTTGATAAATATTTTACTTTCTAATTAGTTCGAGAAGTATCTTTTATACGTTTCTCTACATCTGTTTTAACAATTTGAATAATGCAGAGAGTAAAATACAATGTAAATTAGTTTCTTAATTATTGTGATTATTCACTGACTTGGGGTAAAATTTGTAATTGATGGAAATTTCAATCTTCTTCAATTTTGTTTTACTTCTTTTTATTATTTCAAGAGACTTTTAATATAAATGTTATGCTTTAATGTTTTAAATTAGTGTAATAATAAATGAAGAAAAATAACTTTAGTATGACAAATAGATATATGTATAAAAAAGTAAAAAGAAACACTGAATACCATACATTCTTTTTATAAGTCTCTCTTTTCTTTATATATATATATATATATATATATATATATATACATATATATATATATATATGTATGTATGTATATATATATATATATATATATATATATACAGTGCTGAACGAAACTATTGATAAAATTAAGTAGTTAGTAAATTATAACGCCTAACTAAATAAAGAAAATTATTAATGTTTTTTTTCAATAAATCACACGATAATATGTTATTTATTTACATTATAATACAGCAAAAAATATTATCTCTAAAAGCAATAAAAGTGGCTGTATAAATAAAATTCTATTGCGTTGAAAATAATGAAACGAAGAAATATTTTGACACACGAGTACAGGTGTTCATAAACTATCAATTAATGAGCTTATGTCAATAAATATTGATTTCAGGTGATTTTCTGAAGTTTATTTAATACTTATAATTGAATTTCGATAAATAAGCTACTTAAAATAGTAATATTCGTAAGAACGATAAATAATATTAAATGTACTCGAACAAAATAAAAATCTTATTCAGAAATGGAAAAAATTATTACTAAAATCGTTTCATTATTAGAAATGTTGTTAAACGATTTTATGGGCAAGAAAATCTACAACGTGACAAAAGAAATGGTCGCCCATCGAAGCTGTCTGATAGAAAACGACAATATAGTAAAATTAAATCTCAAAATTACATTCTTCGAGATAACATACTATCTATTAGATCATTATAAAAAGAAGTTCATCCAATAATAATAAGCAGAGTTTTTAGAAATGATGGTTATAGCTGTAGAACTACAAGAAAAAAACCATACATTGGTAAGGAAAATAGAAAAAAAAGATTATTATTTGCAAAAGTATATATTAATAAGGATAATAAATATTCTCTGATGAAAGCAAAATTAATATCTTACACTCTGACGGTAAAATTGAGGTATGGAGACGAGCCCAACACTGAATTAGAGGAAATCAATTTACATGCAACAATTAAACATGGGGAAGTTGAAGTTATAATATGATGATGTATGTCAGCTTTTTGGTGTTGGAAATTTGGGTTGTAGACAGTATTATGGATAAACACGTTTACTTAAACAATTTAAAGGAAAATCTTTAAAAAAGCGTTAGAAAATTAGACCTAGATAAACAAAATTATTTTCAACAGGACAATGATCCAAAATATATGGCTTATATAGTTCGCCAGTAAATCAATTATAATATCCCTCATACCTTGCCAATACCACCTCAATCTCTTGATTTAAATCCTTTTGAAAATCTTTGATCACAACTAGAAAAACACATAAGAAGACATTATAAATCTAGAAAAACACGTTTAAAGGAAATCATATTAGAAGAATAAGAAAATAGACTCTATCTTAACTCAAAATTTAATGTATTTAATGCCTAAAAGACTATTAGTAGAGATTAAACGCAAAGGACGATCAGCAAAATACTAATATATTTTTTTAAATTTAGTTTTTCTCCTGTGCGAATACTTTTGTTCAACTAAGAATTATATGTAGAATTTATTTTCAGTTATTTTTTCGAGTAGTATTAATTTTTTTAATATTATTTACGTACTATATTCTACAACAACAAAAGTATGTTACTTTGAAAGAATTTACATTTTTTTCTAAATACATTGGAATATTTAGAAAAATTATGATCGTAAAAACGCTGTGCCAATATTTTTGTTGAACTCTATATTTATATATATATATACGAGGGTCGTTTGATAAGTATGGTAAATTTATTTATTGTTTAATGAAATTAATTAATTAATAAAATTATTTTTTTCAATTTAGTTTTTCTTACTTTTTTACCATACTTATCAAATGACTCTCGTATATATATATATATATATATATATATATATATATATATATATATATATATATATATACACAAGTAGATTTAAAACAATTATTCAAAATCTGTATTTTTAAAATATTTAATATTTACTAAACAAAAAATAATAGTTAATAGTGAAATAGAAAATATAATGTGTGTATTCATTTCTTAATTCTTTCATTTTATTAAAATAGTTTAGCTACACATATATATATATATAATGGTCTAGATTAAAAACAAAAACGTTATACACACACACATATATATATATATATATATGTACATATGTTTGTGTATAAATATATGTATATAATGATTGTCCAGTGTTTTCATTTTACTTTTCACATTGGTTTTTAGCACCCTTAATATCGTTTTACTTTCACTATGAAACAAATGAACAAAAGAGATATTTTCATGGCGAATATCACAATTCAACTGTATCGTTAGATCTTCTTGCGCCTCTGGGAAAACATGCTGACGTTGGCCCTTATACAAAAAGAGAAAAATTCTTATGAAAACAAAGATTTCATACAATGGCTTACTCGGCCGATAACTGTTTTTCTAGTTCAGCAAAATCAGTTTTTATTCGATTTTGTGACGTTAATTTACAAATATTCTTTTTTATACTGGTAAAAGATATAACAAGGTTGTTAGGTCAAAAATAAAAACATTAAAAATAATAATTGCGTTTGAAAAACTTATAATAACGTTAAATGTTGAATGAATGTAATAGAAGTTTATTTAGTTAATGAAATTTGATAAAAATAGTTTCATTATTATTTTATAATTGGATGATTTTCATCTATTTGTTATTGTACTTTTTATATTATATATTATAGTGTCAGAAAGTAAAACTAGTTTGATATTGATTTTATTTTAATTATAAAAATATCACATTAGAACAAATAATTTACTTTAATATTTTTTAATAAACTATAACAAAATTTATTTTGAAAAATTAACAATTAAAATTATATTAGAATGTGAAAAAAATTAATTAGAATTTTTTTATATATATAACCATAAAAGTGTTATAGAATCTATTTTTTAACAATGATATATTTTTTTATATAATTTCATATATTTTTCAATTTATTTCATATTCTTTTTTAAAATAAACCGATAATTTATTTTATAGATTAATATTAAGCTATGTAATATGAAATGTCGGATTTTTACATTTTTTCTGATATAATAATCTGATATTTCATATAACACAACCTAATAGAAATACAAAAATGAGATTAAGTGATTAAAAAAGGTTTTAGTTATTATTATTGTAAAATATGTCTCAAAATTTAAAATCAAATTTTTTGATTATAGTTTTTTAAGTATATATTTTACGTGATTTTATGTATAAAGTATCCAATCAGGAGTGCACACTCATTATTGTTTAAAAATCATTTTCGCTCACTCAAAAAAGATGTCTTTTTATTTAAAAATTATGTTGTGTGTTTCTGATAAAATACCCTATATATATATATATATATATATATATATATATATATATATATATATATATATATATATATATCAGCACCATCAACAAATTTTCTTAGTCTACTGCTGGATGGCTTTTCTCAAAATTTTCCACTTCAACTAATCCAAAGTCTTCCTCCTTTAGTTTATCTCGACAAATTTCTTTATCTTTCCGTCTCATCTATCCATGGGTTTCTTCCTGGACTTTATTATATATCTAGGTTCTTGATCAATAACTTCTCTCGTTCATCAGTGGTCTCCACTTCTTTCTTTTTCACTCTCTCTCTCTCTCTCTTTATATATATATATATATATATATATATATATATATATATATATATTAGTTTGGCAAATATCTCCCTTCCGCCTTCTGGTCTTTTGAATTTCGCAGCTATGTACAAAAAAAAAAAAAAAATCGGAAGGGAGATACTTGCCAACCTAATATATATATATATATATATATATATATATATATAAACATGGATGAAAATGGGTAAAATATTATTTTCCAAAAAAAATAATCTTAAAACTTTTATGGTGACAATTTTGTTTGTTATATGACTAAACGTAAATTTATAGATGTTACATATTGTGATAATATTAATTTCTAGATAAATTTTAATCAGAATAATCATTGTTGTTTATCCTATGTATATGTTTAATAATTTATTATAAAAAAATGTAATATGGATATAAAGTTTTTTTTATTTTTTTTTTCGTGAACTTAAGATTTAATTTTTTTATAATGTTATTCAATACACAGTTGTTTATAATAAACATACAGTTATTTTACATAAACAAACAAGTGTAATTATTATAAATATTTAATGAATGCATGTTTGTTTATATTAGAAACAAGGCTTTCAAGTAACAGAATTTTTAATGAAAAATGGTATTTATATGTAAAACAATTTTTATTTACATAGGGTGTTTTTTAAGCGTAATAGAACTTTAAATTGACTCCCTAACAAAATTTCCATCAAATTTAAAAAAACACTATTTATCATATCTTTATATATACATACACTCACACACACATATGTATGTGTGTGTGTGCATGTATGTATGTATGTATGTATGTATGTATGTATGTATGTATGTATGTATGTATGTATGTATGTATGTATGTGTGTGTGTGTGTGTGTGTGTGTGTGTATGTGTGTGTATGTGTGTGTATGTGTGTGTATGTGTGTGTATGTGTCTCTCTCTCTGTGCGTGTCTCTCTCTCTGTGAGTGTGTACGAATGTGTGTGTGTGTACATACGAATGTGTGTGTGTGTACGTACGAATGTATGTGTGTATATATATATATATATACACATACATACACACACACATACACACACACACACATACACACATACATACATACATACATACATACATACATACATACATGTGTGTGAGTGTATGTATATATAAAGGTATGATAAAGAGTGTTTTTTTTAGATTTGATGGAACTTTTGATAGAGATTCAATTTAAAGTTCTTTGTCGCTTAAAAACACCTTTATAATAATTGAATATATAACTTATAATAAATTTTATTTCAAAAGAATATATGTTTTAAAAAAACTATAATGATTCAATTATGCTCTCTTTCAATTTAAAATTATTAATAATTATTCAAATTATTATATTTTTGGTAATTTTCATATTTTTAAAATATAAAACATCGAGTATTTAAAATATATTCCTTTATTATCTTATTAGAAATAATTCAAAATTTTCCCTATTCTATATATACACATACATAATTTATATATATATATATATATATATATATATATATATATATATATATATATATATATATATTCGTTTTGCATCAATAAACTTAGAAGAGCATTTAAAGAAATAAAGCGACGCTAAACTTCGAAAAATAAGGTACTATACATAAAGAAGCAGTATCGGTTTTATGTCATAATAAATCAATGAAATATAAGTTAGGGTTCAGATAAAACAAAACAAAATTTTATTTATTACAAAAATGAGAATTCTAACAATTGGTGACATATCTCAAGTACTATGTTGTGCTTCAATGATTATATATATATATATATATATATATATATATATATATATATATATATATATATATATATATATATATGAATAGATGTATATATGTATGTATGTTTATCTGTATATGTTTGAATATAGTAAGAATAAAGATTTATGGTCTAGTTTTATATTTTTTGGTATATAACATTAAAATCTTTTTTTTATATCGTGTTACAATATGTATAGCTTTCTTATTTTTTATCAAAATCAATTATAGTTGTTAAAAGAAGATACTATAATGAACTAAAAAATTAATAAAATTTTATTTATAATATATTATTCAAATTTATATTAATTATATAGGCTGTTTTTTTAAACGCGATTGAAATTTAAATTCAATCCCTATCGAAAGTTCTATCTAACCTAAAAACACATTTATCATACCTTTATATCCACATATTCAATCATGTATACATATAAAAAATGTTTTTTTTTTAGGTTAGATAGTACTTTTGATAGTGATTCAGTTTAAAGTTCCATCGCGCTTAAAAAAACATTTTATATATCAAGTATTTCAGTATTATAAGTGGAAAGTTGTTGTAATCTTCTCCCCTATTTTCTTATAACGCCGTATCAAACCATAATGTCGTACATTTGAAAATTACATTATATTAACATCACTGTCAAAAAATATATTAGTGGTTTCTGATAATCACGTACAATTATTGTCAGTTGAATATGTTCTCTTAAACTTGAAATACTTGATGAATTTATATTAAAATTCAAGAAATATTAATAATGATATGACGATGAATTTTTTTAATATAAAAAATAATGATAATAAAATCGGTTATTAGAATGAGTATTAAAATAAGTATACAAGAAAAATTAATTTTAAATATGAAAAACAGGCAAAAAGTCAGTTAAATAAAAAAGCAATATCAGTCGAAGAGTAAAGAACTCAAGTGGAAATAGAGTAGTTATATAGCAATAAGCGATGACCGATGAACAAACAGAATACAAATATATGAATTACTCAACTGGAAGTCAACAGACGGTGAAACGGTCAAGATGAAAATCAGAAACGAGAAAGAAATTCAAAAGATCGTACGATTAAATTAAAATGAAAAATGTCACCGATAGTAGTGAATAGAAATTTTTGTAAAAAACTATTTCTATAAATTGAATAGAAATATACTTTATATATTTGATTTATATATATATATATATATATATATATATATATATATATATTATATATATTTTTTAATATTTTTATCAATTATATATTGAAAAAAAAACTTTATTATATAGGGGTTTCCAATAAGAATTTCAAAACTTTGATATATAGTGGTAACCTTGTTTGAATTTTTTTTCAAGCTCATTTTAATATTTCAACTCAGTATAGTTTAGTAAATTATCATAGAACTTTTAATACTTTACAACGCTTAGAAATTGTAAAAACTTTAATAGATTTATTGAAACAAAACATTAATGAGTCCATTATTTTACGAAATGGACCCATTAATTTGCCACCAAAATCATGTGATTTAATTTCATTGGATTATTTTTTGTGAAGTTATGTGAAATCATTGGTTTATGTTGATAAACTACAAACGATACAAGCATTAAAAATAAACATTAAAAGTTTAATTCATAAAATTGAACCACAATTATGTGAAAGAGTGACTAAAAATTGGATTAAACGAATGCATTGTGTCCAAGAAAGTCGTAATGATCATATGAGTGAAATTTTATTCCACCATTAATTCCATAGAATATGCTTAAAAAACATAAATAACTAATTGCATATTTTTTTTATTTTATTTCCATTTATACTTCTGAACCGCTTATTGGAAAACCTAGATATTGAATAATCTTAGATTTGTCTAAAATATCCACCGTATTTTTTAAAAATATTAAAAATGAGAAATAAATAAATTATTTTTTAATCAGTTTTATGTATTCTTTATAAAAAATATTTCTTTACAAATTACTATATAATATTTTGTTTATGTAACAGATGAGAAAAATTAAATTTTAAAAAAATAAATTAAGTTTAAAAAGATAGAATATTTATAAAATATTAATAAAAATATTGTTTTGAAACATTTTATAGATATTACTTTTATTTTATTTTAATTTTTCAAAATATTTACTAAATGAAAGTTAAAAATACAGATTAAGACTTTTTAAAATCCAAGCTACAGATAAATTTTCCAAAAAGTTAGACTTAAATTAGAGAACTTTTTTAATTCGTTCACATAGTTAATTAAAAATTAGATAAAAAATGTAAAAAACAACAATATTTTCATTAAATATAGTAATATTCTAAAATGTTCTATTTTAAATATTTTATTTATAATAAATGTCTGGTTTCATTTAATACCGGATGTCTCGCGTCTAAAAAATTAATATAATATCTTAAAATAATCAATGTTGAGTCTCTTCGTACAGTCAGCCATTGCACGATAAGAAGAATGACATCAGACTATGTTTATAAAATAAAATCTGACGAAGACATTGTAAGATATTCTATTTAATATGAAAAGAAGTACATGTAACCGTTATGAATCTCATATATAAATACGTTCTCAAATATTTCATTTAAAATTCCAACAAAGTTTTTCCATCGAACATATTTCAAAATAAAAGCAGAAAATTATTTTAGCGGACCAGATTCGAAACGAGCGTTATGTATATTACATTCCACGTAATGTTTTTGTATAAAAGCGTTTATGTGAAAATATATTGACTTTGACATAACCCGGGGGCAGGTATACTTGTGATACGGAGCTGATTGGAATGGCATGTCATACGTTTGAAATTTATTATCAATCAATAGCGCTGGACCTTCTGCGGCCGTTAAACATGTGTACAATACCCTACATAAAGTTGTTATTATTATTGTTTACGGTACAATGCAACAAAGATAGCTTACACGGATTTTTACGCAATGTACAACAATTATGAATAAAGTACTTTGCAATCAATCAATTGGACAAAAAACAGATTTATGATTTCAATAAATTTCGTCAGCAATTAAGAACTGTTGATTCACATAATTACATATGCATATATGCATATATATATATATATATATATATATATATATATATATATATCTGACTTCAAAATAATAGGTACACAAAGTTTTTTTTCTTAAATATAAATTAAAACAGAAAATATTAATATATGATTAACTTATTTTTATTTCAATTCACATTGGCAAAAACTATTTTTTTATATTTAGTATAAAAATTATAAAAATAAGTAGATAAAAATAAGTAAAAAAAAATTATAGGTTTTTGGACAAAATAATAGATACAGTAATACAAACTTATAAAAACCTAAAAAGAACACTCAAAAAAGCAAAATGTTACAAAATTTCTTGTCATTCTAAATGAAAAACTTATTGGATAACTTTTATTTTTTAATACCATATATCATCTTCTTGGCATTAAATTAATACTAAATTTCTTCACAGGAATTGCATATTATGTAGCTTGTATTTCTTTCCGTAATTGGTTTTTATTTTTGATATTTGAGCTCCGATTACTTTTTTGATATATCTTCATAAATTCTTAATCGGATTTAAATCTGGCGTTTGAACAGGCCAAACCATAAATGAAACAAGATGATCCTTTAATAACTTCTTGATATTTTTCGAGGTATGTTTGGGGTCATTATCCTGTTAAACTTTTTAATCAATGATATATTCTTCTTGTCATAAGATAGCATGATATTCTTTAACAAATTCATTTAAATATATTGGGTCACTTTTCCTTCTCCTCAATATACAGACCCAATTCCATGCCAAGAAAAACAACCTTAAATTATTACTTAGCCGCTACCATATTTTATTATTTTCTGTGTGTGATATGGTTTTAATTCGGTTTTTGGAGCTTGCCTTACGAATATTTGACCATCAGACCTAAATAAAAAAAAATTGTTTCGTCGGAAAATAAAATATTCGAAATTTTTTTTTGCTCTCAAAACATCTACAATTTACATATTATTTATCAAATGTCATTCTATTTTGTATATTATTTTGTTGACAAGGTACTTTACGTGATTCCTTCAGTCGTCTAGGAATAATTTCTAGCACTAACATTGAATTCACTTTCTTGTAAAATGTCTTTTGCCGTTTTAAAGAGATTTTTTTTACTTATAAAAATAATTTTTTTGTTAGCTTAAACAGTTTTTTTTTCGTTTTCTAACTAAATCATATTTTTTCACATTTTAACACATTTGAAATTAAATTTACTGATCGATTAACAATTTTGGCAATATCTCTATAAATCTATTCCTTTTTTTAAGTTTAATATAATTTTTCTTTTCTCAATAGAACAATAGTTAGCTCGGCCCATAACAATCTAAAATTTCACAAAAATAATACCAACTAGCTTGTTTTTTTTAATTTAAAACACTTGCATTATCTTTTTTTTAAATCAAAAATGAATTATTACTTATTAAGAGAAAATTAACAATTATTTGTACTGTACATATTTTTATGTCCAATATACATTAAATTGCTTATAATTTATATAAAGAAACCCCTTAAAAATGACATTTCAATATCAAATTAAATTATATCAAAGTTAAGCATTTAGTGGTGGAAACAAATTACAGTAGGTAGTGTTTTAATATCATTTCACTTCTATTAGAAAATAGCGAATGTAATAAGTTGATGATGTTGTATCCATTATTTTGGCCAGTGGTCTATATATTACTACGCTTTGATTTTTTTACAAATACGACCTTCTCCAATGCGAATAATGCGAATGTTCGCTTTCAACTAACTTCTGGTGCGACGAATTTCTATGATTGTGTACTATTTATTGTATAGTTACGCGGGAAATGTGAATTTCAGGAAATACACTTTTAAAAACAATGTTTTGTAATTATAAATTATGACTTTACAAGCCAATGATGAGAAATCGAGTTAATAAACTTTGTTACTTAAAAATTTAGAAGTACTTATTTTAATTAACTTTTGGAGACCACTGTATTTGTATGATATTGCATATTTAACTTATGTTTATTTTTCATATTATCTGTTTTAATTTTTTTTGAAAATTTTGCTTAGTATTTTCAATTCTGTCTTCTGCATCTTTTCTTCCTAGATCATCTGCTTTCAATATTGTTTCTGTTACGAAAATTATTATTGATCGAATGCCATCTTTATATATCTTAGCCTTTATTTCTGTTTTTAAGTCTAGCTGAACCAAATTGTTCAATTTATACATTCACCTACTCCACCTGTAATCATTATTTGATCTGTTATCGACTTAACAAAATTACTCTTGCTATATAGTTAAACTTCTAAATATAGTATTTGCATCACCAATTGATTATCTTATCTTTGACATCTATTTTATATTCAACCGGCCTTGAACTTATTGTTATAATTTTTTTTAATCGAGATTGCTATATTAAAGTTTTTACAAATATTTTTATAATTAAACTATAATTCCTATAAATTATATTTGCTTTCTACGATCAATAGCATATTATCTACATAACATATGATGATGATTGATGACCAATACTAATGCATATGAATATTATTTGATAACTCCATAGAAGCAACTCATTACACTTCTTAAAAATGTACAATTATGTTAAACACAAAAAATGTTTCAAAAACGTTTATAATATATTTTTTATTAAATATTTTTTTAAAATGCAGTTGAACCTCAAAATCTGGTTTTCACTGTATGAGTTATCCATGATTGACATAACATTATAGTAAAAACGAATACTTTATGAAAAAATCCATTGAAGAGAAAAACGTCAAGTTATTTACAGTAAATAATATTTCATCTCTGAATTTAAAAAAATCCTAGAAGAAAAAAGGTAGCCATTTAAAGCCTTACTAACAATAGGCAATATACTTTACCATTTAAAACCTATTTTCTTAGAGAAAAAATATTTAGGTTGTGCTTTGTTAACAAATACATCTTTATTACTACGGCCTTTGGATCAGGGAATTATTTAATTGTTAAGACTAAATACACCTGTTTTGTATTTGAGCAGAATCGAGCATCAATTGATGCAGAATCTAATACAAAAATTATGGAATTCTAGAGATAATTCACTACTTTTAATGCAATAAAATTTATCAAAACAGTAAACGACGAATTAAAACCAGAAAGCATAAATGCCTGTTGAAAGAAAATATGGAGTGAATTTATGAATGATTTTAAACGCTTCCCGGCTATCGATAAAAAAGTGAAAAAAATCATTCGCGTATCAAGACAAATTGGTAGAAAAAAATTCGTCAATATTATTGACAAAAAAGTAATAAAATATATCGAAGAATATCGAGAACTGTTTCCAAATGAAAAATTAGAACTTATCAAGGAAAAAAGATAAGAAATAAGAAACTGAAACAGAACCAGCTATGTGGATATTGAAAAAAGTTAGAAAAGTGTTTCGGATTGCAAAGATTTTAAAAGAAAAAACATGGATTACGATCCTATGATGAAACGTACCATTAAAGTCACCCGTATAATTACCGAAGCATTAAAACCTCTCTAGAAAATGTTTGATGCGGTTAAAAGAAAGAAACAACAACTTATTATCATGATGTTTTTCCAAAAGGATGAAATAAATGTAAAAACGTATGCTGTGTATGTGTGTACAAAATATTTTTCATCACTTTATCGTCTCTTGAGATTAAATTAAAACATCAGAATTTTATTCATCCGAGAGAGAAAGAGAAAGAAATAGATTGCAAGTTTAACAGTGTTCGATATATTTTATAATTATTTAATGTTTATAATGTCTTATTACACGTAATTTATTATAATTTATATATTTTAAACCAAACACAATTTAAATATAAGGTTTGCTACTATCAGCAATTTCAAGCATTCGCAATAAATTTTGGGACGTATTACTCGTAGATGTGGAGAGACTTCTATATAAAATATTTTCCCATCGTCTAATTTAAGTTTAAAAATACATAAAATACTTTCTTGAAAAAATAATATTTTTTACTTCATATTCTATTTTTAAATCAAAAATAACGCATTGTAGAAAATCAAAATAAATATTTTTTAAAACGAGTAAAAATATTTTATAATTATATTATAATAAATACTTAAAACTGTATAAAAAAGGTAATTAAATTTTAAAATTTTACATAAAAACTGTAATAATATTTTATATTTTTTTGTTATTAAAAAAATCTTTCTACATATTAATTATAATAAAGATTACAACAAAAATGAACAACAATTAAGAAAGGGAAAGAAATATATTATTACGAGTTGAATTCATTTGATTCGATAATACAAGTAATTTAACAACAAGCGGGTTAATTTAAAATTGACAATACATGTCGTAAATAATTATAAATAATTCTAAGAAAATGTAATAATAAACAGACAGCAGATACAAATACCGTAATTGAGCCAGAGTAAATAAGGGTTGATTTCATATTATACGTCATTGTTAGATATTAGATACGATTTTTCAAAGAAATTAATTGGAACAGATTGTTAAATTATCTAAATATCATTTGAGTAAATTTTATTGTACATTTTTTTAAAATAAAAATGTTTTGATTAAAATTATCAATTGAAATTATTTATAATAATATTTTTATGTTGAAAATGGCGAAAGTACTTTTTTCTATATTACATATTATTTAAATAATTGCTTATTATTTATTTAAGAAATAATTAAAAACTCAATTGATACAAAATATTAAAGTGTAAATTAGAATAGTAAATAAAATAGAATATTTGAAAAAAGCATTTTTTTAATTTCTCTTAGACAAATACGTATTTATCGATTGCCATAAAGACAGTTTAATATGTTTGTTTATCATTTACTTCCTTTTTCTTCCGAAAAACGAACAGCGAAAACTCAATTCGAATGATTTGTTTAGATACGATCGTCAATATAAAAACTCGTCTACGTTGACGAACGTGAGAAGATACGGCTAATTCGGCTAGCGAACCATACAATAGCGACCGAAAGTGGACTTAATCTATCTTGCCACTTTTCAGCTCGTTTCAACGTGACGTTCAGGAGCTGCCCGTGATGGATCACGTAAACCCTTCAAGCCTATGTGGTACACGTAATTAACGGCTTTTCTTCGTCCTGTCAAAAAACCCTCTATACAATGTGATCTCAAGAATAATATTGAAGCTCGCTACTTTCTATATATAGTTATAAATTATATTTTATTGTTCTTATAAAAATAAGGTGATTTAAGGATAATTGCGTTGAATGAAGTTTGTAATGATGTTATTAATAAGTTGCGAACGAAACCTTTTATAAGTAGTGAACAAATCTCATGAAAAGTAATTCAGTATATTTTTGTTACAGAAGTAAGCTTTTTTATATAACAACTACTATCTATCTATTTTTTATCTATCTGTCTATTTATATATATATATATATATATATATATATATATATATAATATTTTTGTAAATACATATTTTTCTTAGAAACAGATTGACTGATTTATATTTTTCTCTCATTTCTCAATATATTATCAAAAAATACCTTTTATTATATACAAAGGTCGTTTAATAAGTATGGTAAAAAAGTAAGAAAAACTAAATTAAAAAAATTAATTACATTCAACGATAAATAAATTTACCATACTTATCAAACAACCCTCGTAAATTATAAACAGAAATACAATTCCAATTTCTTGAAATGTACCCTCATCAAAATAATGACAACAGTTTTATTGCAACTAAACATTTATTCAGATAAAACTATTTAATATTTTAAATGAATAATAAATAATATCTAATTATCTATTATAAATTTAAAAATTAACTTTTTAATTTATTTCCATAAAAGTATTTTTTAAAAACGTAATGAAATATGTTTTCATAAAATTGATCTTAAAAATATTTTAAGTGAATTACATATTTTACATTAACATACATTAATATATATGAAGTGGATAAAATAATTTATTGTTTGAAATAATATAAATATTTATAATAGCATAGAATAACAGAATAATTTTAATATTTTAAAATACAATGGACTGAATGCTTGATTAAAATTTATTTTAGTTCCGTGTAATTAATTATAAATAAAATATACAAAATCAACATAAATTATTAAGTACTTCAATGCAATTATTTAATATATTTAAAATAAATTTGAACTGTTAAAATGATATTGAATTATTAATGTATTATATACACACATATATAGGTAGCTAAATTAAAACTGATGGGTTTATTTATACATTTACTTCCTTAATATTATTTAGTATCATTCAGTCCAATTTAGAATAATCTCTCTCTCTCTCTCTCTCTCTCTCTCTCTCTCTATATATATATATATATATATATATATATATAATATCATATTACAGATATACATTGAAAATAGCTAGAAACAAATAGCAATATTATGGGTGGAAAAAATAATTTTTCTAACCTTCTTATGATCCTCGGGTGAATTTTCACCTAATTTTATTTAAATATACTATAACTAGCTAAAGTTTCATGTCATACTTTGTACCCTTTTCTATTTATTTAAAATTTTAATCACAGCTAATAAGGACAAATATGAAATAGGGTTTTTTTAATAAAAATGTCAAAACTTTAACAGTTGTTGGTAGCCATATTTGAATTTTTTTCAAGCTCATTTTGACATTTAAACTCAGTATAGTTTGGCAAATTATCATGGAATGTTTAACACTTCAACAATGCTTAGAAATTGTAAAAACTTCAATAGACTTATTGAAATAAAATTTTAATGAGTCTAATATTTGACCACTAAGATCATGTGATCTAATTTAATTCCTTTATTTTCTGTGAGGTTATATAAAATTATTGGTTTATGCTGATAAACCACAAACAACAGAAGCATTAAAAATAAATATTAAACTTGTAATTCATTAAATTGGACCACAATTATGTGAAAGAGTGACTAAAAATTGGAATAAACGAATGCACTACGTCAATCGTAGTCGTGGTGGTTATATTATTGGAATTGTATTTTTTCATTAATGGCATGACATATTCTTGAAAATAAGAAAAATAACTAACTAATTAATTAAATATATTTTGTTTTGTTCTCATTTAAACTTCTGAAGCGCTTATTAGAAAACCCTATATTTGAATACATAAAAAATTATACTAATGGTCTTTGGGTGAAATTTTACTCATTATATAATAAAGACTGAAAAATATGGAATAAAAATTTTGGCTCTGTGATAGTAAGACAAATTTTACCTAGAACATGCAAGTGTATAGAGGAAAAGGACCAGACAAGCCGCCAGAATGAAATCAAGGACAAAGAGTAGTACTTGATTTAGTAAAATATCTCAAAGACCGTAATATCAAATGTGATAATTTTTTTAACATCTACGATCTTGCTGTAGAATTAAGGAAGAAAAATATAATCGTTGGTATGATAAGGTCGAACAAAATATTTTTAATAATTTCCACAAAATAAGGCATTCGCTAACGAGCAGTATATTCGAGCAATTTTTATTTCGTGGATAACGGAACTTTGGTGAAATATGTTCTCAAAAAATATAATATTGTTAGAGTAATGAGTACTTTTCAACAATACAATACAACTTCTTCTGATAAAAAATACTATCAGAAATAATTGATTTTTATAACAAAACAAAAGTATATGTTGATACATTGGACAAGTTGGTTGGTTAGGAGGAAAACCAAATTCTGGATATTTCGCAATATAATTGACATATTTGGGATCAACGCTTATGTTATTTGGTAGGAAATAAAGTTACTTAGAATAAAAATTAACTTTTAGAAGACGTTTGTTTCTGGAAGAATTTAGATTCCAATTAGTGCATTCATAAATACTGCGATGATCGAATAAATCACGTGGTAATACATCACTTCCTCTTATCAACAATCTTTAGCAAGATGCTAATTTACCTGAAGTATTTTCACAACCATCCACTTCAACAAGAAAATCTAATATAATAAAGAGAAAAATATCTTCAGAAGCTCAATGTTAAATATGTATTGGAAAAGACCGTAAAATATATTCGATATGTGAAAATTATAATTATATATATATATATATATATATATATATATATATATATATATATATATATATATATATATATGTACTGAGCATAAAAATTCCGTATATTTTTTTGCAATAATTGTAGAGTGTATGTAAAAAGTGCATAAATGTAATCGCATTAAATAACTAATGAAAATCTAAAATATTTGAATAATTTACCGTTGAAAAATCATATGGGTGATATATCATCCACGAGGACTTCATACGTTATTTTTTCTGAAGACCGTATTAGAGTTAAAAATATCGGCTATTTTGTATAAAAAAATTGTCACACTTGTAGACAATAGCATTGTTTAAGTGTGATGAAAAATGAAGTTTAGTAAAAACCATATTCGACACGTTTTATTTTTTACGTTTGATCACAATGAACGTGCTACAGAAGTATATAAAACAATTTGTGAGATTTATGGGGAAATTTATGTATTCATTAAGATTTGTGAATTTTGATTTATAAAATCTAAATATGGTTGTTGTGTTGTTTACAGTAAAAAACATTTTGAAAATAAAATCATAGGTGATGAATTATAAATGTAACTACTTGAAAATTTAGTTCAATCTACAAGTGATCTTGTAAGGTCACTAAGAATAAATCAATCTATTATTTTTGGATGTTTATAAGCTGCGTTAAAGGTATATAAAGAGGAACAAAAAACTTTTATTTCGTAGTTTAGAAAATAATAACAAACAAATGTTGAAACTCCTTAATGATTTCTTTTCTGTCAATTCAGTTGAAATCTATTTTCTTTCTTTTTTATTTTTTTTATTGCTTACAAATATCGTAACACAGTGAATTGGTCAATTCGTAATAATTTTTAAGATCAATTAAATTTTCATCCAAAAATGTTTGAAATTGATTATTGTTTTTTTGTCTATATCTTTATTTTTACATAAAAATTACTACTTATTTATTTTTTAAATCAAAATTCATAAATTACAAAACTGCTCATGAAATTCTGTTTTTCTTCTACAGAATAACAAATTTTAAAAAAAAATATTGGAAAAAATATTGTGATTCGTACTATTGCAATTTAATTATGCCTTACTTTCAAAACAACCCCCTTCATAATTTAATAGTATGAAATGATTTTCTACTATTCAGATATTTTAAATAATCATTTATTTTAAAATTAAATTCATTCGATTAAAATGATATATCTTTTTCAATTCGAAATCTTTTGTTAAAAATGTACATTTATTCGAGAAAACTCTATATTTAATTTTAAAACACAAGTGAATTAGAAACGAAATAAGTCTTTGATTAATTTATATTGTTAATAACATCTATTTATTTTATACGGTACTTTTTGGAGATTTACACTTTCAACAGTTTTTCTAGAGGTCAGGCAAGATAAATAGATAGCTATTTTACATGAAATAAAAAACTACAGTAAACCTCACTCAAGATAGTAAATTGCAGTGTGAACTCTGAGCAAGCTGAATCTAACTAAATAATGTTTTTCTCAAACCGTCGACTTTGACGTGAAATATCGATACATAATTAAACTTGAATTCTAAGTACATACATATATGTATGTATGTATGTATGTATGTATGTATGTATGTATATATATATATATATATATACGAAAATAGATTTATTATTTTCTGAATGATGATGATTAATAATGTTATATAATTATCTCTGTTTTATAATTGATTTTTCACACTTGCATCAGGATCATTTCACAGCTTCAACCACTTCGTACGTAAAACAAAGATTTTTGAAATCGATCCAATTCGGAAGACATTATTCAGTACAGTGATTGATAGGACCTCCGAGACGTTGTTTTCAAGCACACAGTGCTCCATCATCGGTGCCGTTGCTATTAGGAAGTCGTGTCTGAGTTAACACGATTATTTCCATGTCCAAGCTAGCGGAACGAATCCTGCGTGACTGCCGAATATTTCAGGATTATACAGTTTCGCGATGTTGTTCGCCGTTACTGTACAGAAAATAGCTTTGATTAACGGGCGCCGCGCTTATTATTGGAAATTCAATTGTACATTATGCTCTCGGTGAAGTACTTTCGACGAAGCTTTTTCTAGAAATGAAATTAACGGATTTTTTATATTCTGTTTATGCCACTCGGACTTTTATTTGATATGATTGATTGAAAGCAGGAAATAGAAACAGAGAAAAATACGACGAACAAAAAATGGTATATTTAAAAATGTACTGTGAAATGTGTGATGAATGAAAGGTTCGATGAATTATGAGATATTAACGAAATTAAAGGATTTGAATCATATTAACGATTCTTTTGTGCTATTTAATCAATGAATGTATTTGAATGGAGCGAACGGCGAGAAATTATAAAACAAAAATTTTTTTTACTACAACATCTCTAAATTTTCAATCATACTTAAAGTATAAAATGGATTTGTTTATAAACATATTTCGTTTTCAGTTGCTCGTATTTCTGTATTTTATATATTAATGATTTTATTCAATATTGTATTATTGATATAAATAAAAATTCATTTTAACTCTACTATCATTTTATCTATTTATGAATAATTCAATTACTTATATTTTAAATTTACAAAATATTAAGAATAATATTTTTATAAAAGTACTTTATGAAAATTAAGTTCTAATTTAATATCAAATTGATTTTATAATAATTTATTATTAAATTAATAAAAAAAGAGTGTGATATAAATAGTAAAAGTCATTTTAAATACTATATATATATATATATATAGGCGTTTTTTAGACGTGATGAAAATTAAAATAAAGAAATTTAAAACACCCTTATATGTTTATATATATATATATATATATATGTATGTGTGTGTGTGTATGTATGTATATGGTTTAAATAATTGTAAAAAAATTGTAAAATTTCATGTGTATTTAATCATATTTCATGTCAAATTTAATAGTTAAATATATATTATATTTTCTTGTAATTTATATTTATTAAAAAAGATATAAATATAGTTTTTCATATACATATATATATATATATATATATATATATATATATATATAGTAATAAAAAATAGACATTTATAAAATAAAAATGTGTACATTGACAATACTAGAAAAAACCATTTTCATAGACGTTGTTAATATTATTTTCTTCGTATATGATATCATCGTTTTTTGTACATGTGACGTATTTTTTAATCCATCATATAGGATCATGTAAATGTGACGCCTAGATTTGTGTTTTATTTAAAAGAAGCAAAAAAAACTATACACATTTTTTCCTATACACCACCCTATAAAAATGTTTATTTTTAATAAAACACAAATATAAGCGTAACATTTGGATAACAAGTAATTATACTAAAAAGAGAATAGAAATCAATTTTAAAGAACATTTGAAAACAATTATTTTAAAGTTAATAATTGATTTAAAAGCTTATTACTTAATGATTATCGATTTTTCGTTTATTTATTTCAAACTAAAACTTTCTGAGTTTTATTATATAATATTATGCGTATTTTTGATAATTTTACATATCTTAACAAATGTTCTAAAAAAATTAAAATAAAGAAATTACCACTTTTATTAAATATATAAGTATTTTTTTAATACATACTAAACACTTTAATAAAATATTATTAACCATTTTTAATAAACAAATTTAATTAATAACCTATTGCTGATTTATTATTTAAGATATTATTTTATTATCTCAAAAATAGTTATTAAAAATAATTTTCATCATATATTTGAAATAATAAAAATTATTAACTTTGTTATTTTTTGAGAAAAAATGTAATACAAATATTATACTCTAAAATTGTCTAATATATGAATTAATTAATATTATAGAAAATATGATATTAAAAAATATCTTAAATAAATTATTTTGTGAAAAGTATAGGATAATCTATATCGATCTTATTTGTACTACCGTATATATGAAAAAAAAATAATTTTTGTATAAAATCAAATTTTTATTAAATTCTAAAATTATAATGAACTTATAAAAAAATATAAACCTGTTTTTATTACAACTATAATATTTCAAATTTTCATTAATTCTATTTTTTTGATGATATTTCTGTTTGTTAATACATAGATAACAGAAATTGAATAGCAGCGAAAATAAACACGACCCAAATCGTTACTATAGAAGTTACTTAATATATTTTATACACTCTATAAAATATTTAGAACTTTGTATAGAACCTACATAAACCAATTTCTGTTTTAAATTTTATCGTTTATATAAATAAATTATGTTCTTCCTGGACATTAAAATTATTACTTTTCAAAAAGAAGTACTTATATGATACAGTAAAGAAATATAAATTAAAATAACTATGTCGTTTTATAATTACTTGTGTGTGTGTTTATATATATATATATATATATATATATATATATATATATATATTGTATGTATGTATGTATAAGTAAGTGTGTGTACATAAATCACGAAAACTTTACTCTTTTGTTAACCGCAACGGTGGTATTATTACAAAGAGGTATTTTGTTGTTTAAAATTGAGTTGAAATATAATACAAGTGAAAACTTAACATATCGCAAGTCTGATTCAGAATGACTGTAAAACTAATTCATTAAAGTATTAATTGAAAAAGCCGTTGTGTCGTTTATCCAGCTGGTACAGTTTTCACCCCTTCGAAAGCATTATTCATTATAATGGAATTTGCCAGTACGACAGCACAGCGAGCGCATTGTTGGTGATTAGTCTGGGTAAAGGTTAAATCCATCACGTTCAGTTTCCCCACATTCTTCCCTATATTAAAAGTAGGTATGTGAAATCAGTGAAACCGTTTCTCATGTCATATTTTATATAAACGAATTTTTATGACTTGAAAAAAATTAACGAAACAAATTTCTTTTGCCGTATGATTTTTTTTATATTAGAATATTGACTGGTAAGTTCATATACTGACAACGAACTTGTTTATTTAAAATATTTTTATGTGTATATATATATATATATATATATATATATATATATACCCATAAAATATATGTATATATATATATATATATATATTAAAAAATAAAATACTAAGAATATAAAAAGTAAAATAAGAAAATATTTTTGAATAAAATCAATTTGAAATTATAAGAATATGATTTGCACATAAATGATTTTCTAAGAATACGTATATATAAATATCAGAACTAAACATATTATTATGATTACAAATATATTTAAATTAATTCAAATTTAGGTACATAACATGAAACCATTCGAAGACTAGTTTTTTTTAAAAAAATAATTTAATATTTTTAAATAAAAAATAAATTTTCGTCCATTTATTCATTTATATTATATATATATATATATATATTATATATATATATATATATATATATATTATATATATAAGAAAATCATCAGTGAACAAAAGTAACTATTAATTGGGAACCTAGATATATAAAAAGGCCCAGAAAAAGACACAAAGATAGATAGAATAACGATATAATGAAATTTGTTAGAATTTGGAAAAAAGATATTTGATCGGTCAAAGCAAAAAATTCTGGAAAAGACTTTTATTTAACAATGGCTAGAAAAAGGCTCCTGCTGCTGTTACTGCTGATGATGATTATGCATACGTACATACTCATACATACTCGTACATACGAGGTCAGACAATTAAGTAATGCGACCGATTTTTTTTCTCGGCCTGTGGTAACACTGCGAACCTGTAACTCTGCCACCGTAATAGCAGATCCCTACTCTCTCGATTGAGACCTTGACCACCCTCGTACGATCATTTCTTCGCCAGCTGTTTAGTGTTTTGTAACAACGCGCGAGTAGTGCATGTCACGAAAATGGAACAGAGAAACATCGCTCAAGATTGTCTCGAGAGGTTGAAAGTGATCTTACTCTTCTCGATCGAGTTATTACTGGTGATGAAAGTTGGTTCTTTCAATATGACCCCGAAACTAAACGACAAAGCCAACAGTGGCTGTCCCCTGGAGCACCAAGGCCAAAGAAGGCGAGAATGAGTAAGTCCAAAGTGAAAACCATGTTGATTTGCTTCTTCGACAGCAAAGGGGTGGTTCACAAAGAGTTCGTACCACCTGGACAAACCGTAAATCAAGTATTCTACCGCAATGTGCTCGAAAAATTACGAAAAAGGGTGCTCAGAGTGCGTCCAGAGATCGCGAAGACTTGGGTTCTGCATCACGACAATGCTCCCTGTCACAGTGCGTTCAATGTCTCTCCGTTTTTGGCGTCTAAAGGCATCGCAACGTTACCACAACCGCCCTATTCACCGCACATGTCACCCTGCGACTTTTTCCTATTCCCCCATATGAAAAAAATTCGTCAAAGGTCGACATTTTGACTCCGTTGAAGATATCCAAGAATCTGTGACGAGGGTATTCGGAGAGGTCCCACAAGAAGTGTTCCAGAATTGTTACGAAAACTGGAAAACTCGCTGGAATAAGTGTATAGATGCGGGAGGGGACTACTTTGAAGGGGATCGCAACGATGTACCTTAATTTTTAAATATACTCGATTTTTGAATTTTGTCGCATTACTTAATTGTCTGACCTCGTACATACATATATACTCTAAGATATATGATTGTTATTATCGATGCTAGTCAGTGTATTTGAAGTTGAATTTAAGCTTTAGATATTTGTAATTTTTAAAATTTAAGTTATTAATTTTTGTTCTTGACAAAAATTATTGTTGTATGACACTTTTTCATGTTTTACTCTATTGATTGGATTCTATTTATTATCTTTATATTACTAGTTATGACAATATTATTAGATACTTAACTACAATAATCAAGGATAAGACAAAAATTATCCTAATAAATAAATAAATTAATTATAAAAATATTTTTTTAAAATTTTAAGTCATATTAAAACAATAATAATATAAATACAAATATATTTTTTTAAAAATTAACAATATTTTATACCCAACTGAAAATAATTCCTTATGACATTCAAACGTAATTTATTTAAAAATTAAAATAATCAAAAAAATTCTAATACTTTTCAAAATATACATATTTATACAAATATTAATAATTAATTAGTTATTCTTATTCAAACTAATACACATTCACAAATTAATTATTTTTTTGAAATAAAACTTACGTAAAAAATTATGCAGCTATTTTTGTCTAAATTTATTCCTTGTTTAATATTCATTAAAATAAAATCCTATATTTTATCATACTATATTTATATTAATAAAATAAGCTTTTTATGTTATTTATATTTGTTATTGGTATATTTTATTTAAATATTTAGAGTGATCCAAATATGACGCCTA
>CP092089.1:8927625-8947625 GCA_029203775.1 Neoneuromus ignobilis | reverse complement strand
TTGTTTCTTTTCTATAAAACAAGTTGACATATAAAATGATGGATGGTGTTTAAATAAAGTTTTCTTATTTTTGAATTACTCATTTATCTAAATATACATTTAGTAATAAGAGGATATATAAATTTATTAAATCAATTTTTATTTACAAATATAAGCAAAAGGAAAAGCGCATCTCATGACTTCCTTTTTATAGTTATATATATATATATATATATATATATATATATATATATATATATATATGCAAAAAAATATTAAAATATATGTATTATATTAAAATCTTGTTAGATCACTTATAGATAAAAGAAATTATTTTAATACATTTATTTTCAATTTAAAAACACCTAATAATTTAATACTCATTTATAACATCTTCAGGAAAGATTTTTCATATAGCAATATATCATATAATTTAAAATTAATTTGCTTAATAAAATAATAAAAACTCTAATAATGTATCTACTAAGATAATTGATTTAATTACTAAATATAATTAATTAAGTTATTGATATTTTTTTTTCTTTTTGACTTATGAATTACATTATTTTAAAAATTTTATATACACAATATATATTTACATTTTATTATAAACAGAATTATCATTCCTAAAAATTGTTTTTATTCTTTTACATTCATAAATTTGTTGAAAATAAAGTTACACTTGAAATAATATTCTATTCAGTTATACAATATTTCTATTTAATAAAGGATAATCAGTAAATTTGAATGATTTTAATTTAATATTAATTTTTTAATATTTTATTTACATGATATCTTAAATGAGACTGAAGAATACTAAAAAATATTAAGCAAATAAATATATGTCTAAACCCTTCAGTCTCATTTGAATCATATTAAATAAGTAAAATTATTGAAAAATAATGATATCTAAATAAGAATTTAATATATTTACGTTTTTTAATTCACAATTTTAATAAATAGGGTTTTTTAATAAAAATGTCAGAAATTTTACAGCTGATGGCAGCCATGTTTGAATTTTTTTAACCTCATTTTAAAATGTCAACTCAGTATAGTTTGGAAAATTATCATAGAACGTTAACATTTCAATAACACTTCGAAATTGTGAAAATTTCAATAGACTTATTGAAACAAAAGTTTAATTAGCCATTATTTCATGAAATGAACCCATCAATTGGCTACCAAGATCATGTGATCTAACTTCATTAGATTATTATCTGTGAGGTTAGGAGAAATTATTGATTTATGCTGATAAACCATAAACAATAGGAGCATTAAAAATAAACATTAAACGTGTAATTCATGAAATTGGACCACAAATATATGAAAGAGTGACTAAAATTAGGTTAAATAAATTCACTATGTCAAACGAAATCGTGGTGGTCATATGAGTGAAATTGAGTTCCATCATTAATGCTATACAATATGTAAAAAAATAACTAATTAATTAAATCCTTTTTGTTGTATTTCCATTTAAATTTATAAACCGCTTATTTTAAAACCCTATATTTGATATATTTGAAGTATTATATATTTTTGTGTTAGTTTATTTTTCATATAATAAACATTTTTGTGCAACTTTTTCGTTTAAAGACCAAGTGATTTTTTTTATTTCATTTAAAATAAGATTACAGTTAATATTTTATTTAAAAGTATAACTTCATATTTTTAATTAATATTTTTTAATAACTGCAATCATTATTTTTATATTAAATATACATTATATTTTTCCAATGATGATTAAAATTAATTGATTGAAGCGTATTTTGTTCTGATTGAAATTCAACATTCTGAATATTTCTACTTTAGAAATCTTTAAAAACACTAACGAATTTATTCTGTTTTAATATTTCACACCAAATTTTTACATAGTTTTTAGTTAATCAATTTGAGTACCAAAAATAATATTTATGCAATAAATGTTTGTTTGTTTGTAGACGGAATATTGTTTGTTCATATCCAACCACTGTATTTTCTAGTATTAGACAGTGTTTATAGAGTTAGAGTAAATATTCGTAACTTTCACTTATTTGAAACATGGCTAATGATATTTCAAATATATATACTGTACTAAACCCTATTAAATTTACATTTAATAATGTTATTTTCATAATTTGCAACTGCGCAGAACTTAATGTTCCGCATGACGTAATGAGCCAAACAAAATTTATGCTAATGAAAACTTGTGAACTTTCAGCATAAGATTTACAGTTCGATGTTTCTTGCTATTTCAAGCTTCACAACTGAGGGTAATATATTACTTATTAGCGTGGTGTCTTTCTGCGGGTTTATTTCTATATATTAGTCTCTGTGAAGTTTCTGTTGTGGCTGTTCTTGTGACTATATAAGTAGATATTATGCAATGCAGATTAATAACATATACGCTACTTAAAAATGTCACAATTTGAATAAATTATCGTATAACTTCAGAAAATATTTCCAAAGTAGTTTGTAAAATAAGTTAATGTATTCAAACATACATTTATTTAAGTATACGTTTGTATATATATATATATATATATATATATATATATATATATATATATATATATATATATGTTTATATGTGTGCGATCTCTTTGTGCATTTTATAACATTTAGTTACAAAAATGTCATATTAAATCACATTGAAATTTTCATTATTCGTTATACATCCTTATTTTGAATATAAATGAAACATTTACACCCATACACATATAAACTCAATCAATAATAATAGAAAATAATAAAATTATGTACTATCGAGTATTGTTGTAAAAAAATTATATGTTTCTTTTTATGTCTATGAAAATTTATTAACCCTTTCAATTGAAATGAATTGAAAAAAAATTATACATCATTAGATTTGTTAGGTTCTCTAAATAAAATTGTGTAGTATTACTATTATTTCTAAAAAAAATATGTAAAATTCATAATATTTGTTTATAGATACTGAAATATTTTAGAGAAATATTTTGAAATTATCAAGTAAATAGTTATGACTCAATTTTTATTTCAAGCAGTTATATAATATAATGTAGAATCGTTGTGTTAATTATTGAAAATATGCTATTTTCATTAATATATATAGAGAGGGGAGGGAGAGAAATAGAAATTTATTTATACATACAAACATTTACATACATATATTCATACACACACACACAAACATATATATAATTATATGTGTATGTGTTTGTGTGTGTATGTGTGGGTGTGTCTGTCCTGTGTGTGTGTATGTGCTTGTGTATGTATGCACTTTGTGCATTTTATTACATCTAGTTATAGAAAGGTCATATTAAATAAAATCTGAATTAATATTACTTTTTATACTTCATTATTTTGAGTATAAATGAAACATTTAAACACACACACAGCCACACACACACACACACACACACACACACACATATATATATATATATATATATATATATATATATATATATATATAAAACTCTATGAATAATAATATCTAATAATAAAATTAAATAATATCAAGTATTGTTATGAAAAAATTAAATCTTTTTTATGTCTATAAAAATTTATTAATCTTCTTAATTGAAAAGAAAGAAAAAAAATGGTACATCATTATATTTGTTAGGTTACATAAATAAAATTTTGCAGTATTACTATTTTTTAAAAAAATAAATATGTAACATATATGATATTTGTTTATAAGTAAAGAAATATTTTAGAAAATATTTTGTAATTATGAAGTAAATGGTTTTGAATAAATTGTTTTTAGGTAATCATATGATATTATATAATGTAGAATCGTTGTGTTATTACAAATATGCTACTTACATTAACGTATATATATATATATATATATATATATATATATATATATATATATAATAAGTTTAAGAATAAAATATTTTAACAATTATATTAGGAGAACTATATAAAAGTATGTCATATTAATTTAATTAAGTACTAGATATTGACATTTCATTAAAGTCACAGAAAATTCACAAGCTGAATTTGAAATGATCTCTATAAAATAAAATGAAATATCCAAATAAAAGATAAAAATTAATAATTGTGAATTTATAACTACATTAGAATTTTTTCATAATGCAGCACTTTAACGATAATATCTATCGGAAAAATCATAGATAAATAAATGAACAATGAGTCGTTAATGGGTAGTTTTATAAGATTTTATGATGTTGAAGTAATACATTTTGTACTAAAAATTTTTCATTTAATATTTTATTTTGTCATTATAATGTGAGGTCTCATGTAACTACTCATTATGGAGAGAAATTGGTTATATAACCTGTTTTTTTATTATTTGATAAAAAATTAGAAATTATGATTTTTACAAGATTTTGTAGGATAAATTCTTTGAATTATTAATTTATAAAAAATTATAAATTCATCAAACGACATTTACAAAAATATTATATTCTTCACATAATTTTTTATTACTTTTAAATCATACTTTATAATTTTTATTAGAAGTAATTTTTTTCAGAAGAAAAAAAATAATTACATATCAAACTTGTATTTTTATAATTAACAATAATTAACTTTTACTTTATACACTTATAAATATTAAAAAAAATTAAAACCTATGTTAATACCACATTTTTACTAAAAATTACGTTTTGAACTAGTTATGAATTTTTTACTTTCATTATGAATCGCTAGCATGACTTTTTTATAAATGTATTAGTATTTAAAAATAACATATATACTCAATCAGGAATTATCTAAACAGTGATATCCAAAAATTTGAATTATATATTTGTGATTTATATTTTTTACATAATTTCTTCATTAATATATACGAGGGTTGTTTGATAAGTAAGGTACATTTATTTATTGTTTAATTAAATTAATTAATTAATTTAATTATTTTCTCAATTTGATCTTTCTTACTTTTTCACCATACTTATCAAACGACCATCGTATATGTATGTGTAATTATATAATATAAATACAATATAATTCTATTTATTTTCACTTACGTTATTAAAACATTGCTCTTAAGTTCTCGAATAAGTCAAAAACTCCAGTTTGTTAAGAATACCACAAAGAAATAAGTAGAAAAACAAATAGATTTTTAAAAAAATATAGACGTTACAAGAGTAAAAAGTTTAAAATAGAAATAGGTCATTCATGGAGCAAGAATGGAGGATCATTGAATATTGTTTGGAAATTCAAAAAAATAAAAAGATGAAAGAAGAAACTTATCGTTAAATGGGATAGTGGCAAATAATGTTAATTTTAAATAGAAGAGAATGACATTGAATTGTTGAAAACAAGAAATTTTGAAAAAGATCTTCATTCAATAGCAACTAGAAAAAAGTTATAAGTGTTAATGATTATAATTTATAGAACATGTTTACTTAAAAATATGTTTTAAACAATTCGAAGTGTATATTTCATTTTTTTAAAAAATACATCGTTTTATTTATCATTTATAAAATAATGTTTTAAATTCTTTCGACGATGCAAATAAAAGTTCTTTGTAAGTGTAGCGACCATTTGTCTACCTTGGAATATCTGTGTCTGCTTTTAAATGTTTCAGCACATAACATCATAAAATAGAAGATGGTTAAAAAAAAGGTCGAATAAGGAAAAAATACTGAAAATTAAAAATAAAAACTCGACACTGACACGTGCTCTGTTTATTTAACATTCACAACTGAGCTGACGTCGTCGGTGATCGTGAACGTTGTTGCGTGCTGCCATTCCGACCAAGAATCACGGCCTCTCGTAACACGGAAATTGAATTCCCGGGCGAACTTACCCGCACATTAGCACGCACGCGGCAACGCTCTGAAATGTTTATTATAATCCATGGGTTATGTGGCGCTAACAACGCTGTGTTGCTCGTATTTGATTAAATTATGGCTATATTCTCGAGTACGTGCGACAACACGACTATTATACATAGCATTTACTTTCGGTTAACATTTTCATGTAGTCATTTGACCGACTACAAACCTACAAATCGTGAAACACACTGCGTTTATCACAACTGAAAACATTTCCCATTTTACATTCAAACATTCTGCAAGTACTTGTCGTATACTTTTTGATATTTATTCACGTATATTTCCTTTGTAACGACCTCACATACGTTAAAAACTGTTCAAACACAACGTAGGCCAATAAAAAGGTGTAGCTTATGCAAATAATTATGGGGACGTATGCTACTTTGCATTAATAAATATTTTTTTTATGTCATAGCACAAAGCAAAATATTTTTTGTTACATATTAAATAACTAATATTTGTAGATTTAAAAAAATAATAAAATATTTCCATAATAGTACGTTAGTTCTTCAATAATTTTTAAAAAATCAATTCAACACACCCTTTTATATTCATACAAACACCACACACACACACATATATATGTATATATATATATATATATATATATATATATATATATATATATATATATATATATATATATTAGACATAAAAAATTCGTCAAAATGGATTAGAAGGGAAAGACATTCAATTGGTTTAAGTGGAAAGTTTCAAGAGAGGTCTTCATCCAGGAGTAAATAGAAAGAAACTGACTATATATATATATATATATATATATATATATATTTATAATCATTCTATCTACTTCTAAATAAAGACTTTTTATAAAATATTCACCTTCCAAAGATTCACTGCCTTTCTCTTTTTTCTTACAATAAGATTGATCTCTTTCCATATTAAAATTTCTTTCCTTTAACACAAATGAATTTTAACCCCAACACCACAATGATTAAAAAATAAAGTGTTCAATAATCACTTATTGTTCACTAATTGTTTATAAAAATGTCGGCTGATCCGCATTTCGATAGCGACACCATCATCGTCAGAGCATTTCTGTTGATTCATTTCTAACGATGCCAGAAATGAAGAAATAGAGTCATCTCTGACGATTTTTTGTATTTTATTATTCATTTGGATAACCCTATATATTGGTTTTGGGAGAGGCCTTCATCAGGTAATGGATTGAAAGAAATTAAAGAAAATGATGATAACGTTGATATTTATATATATATATATATATATATATATTAATTTAATAGATAGAAAAAATTGACTAATAACTATGGAAAAATGAATCATTCTTATTATTTAATATTGTAAATTATTTTTCTTAAATCTGTATATCATATAATTTGAACAAAATGTTTTTATAGTTTTATACTTTATATTATTCAAGAAAACTTCTCCATACATTAATTTAGCATGTTTTTGTATAAAACAATTTCTTCATTGAATTGAGATATTGTATATTCTGAGAATAATGTAATTATGTTTTTAAGACAACAGCGTACTTCTGCATCAATTTACTACTATCAAGTTAAATAAATTACATTAGTTATATAATTGCAGTAAGTTATATGGCTCATAGCCATTATTACTGACTATTTATATATATATATATATATTTGTTTGACACAGTTAGATGTGACATTTTGAAATAAAAATATTTTTTCTGTTTATAATTTCATTATTTATTAATAATAGTTTTCATTTACATTAATATAATAATTGATTTACAACATTTAAGCCATATAATTTATTCCTCAAAAGTTTGTAATATCCCTTTATTTTGTTTGTGTTATTTTACCACAAATTATGTATTTATGTATGAATAAAAGTAATATTAGGTTGTCACTTTAGTCTTTGCATTTTTTTAACATCAGTTAAAATGCATAACTTTTTTTAAACTAGAGATATTTTCAGTATTTTTTTGGTGTTCTCCACCAGTGCTTGTGTCGTTGGTGTTCTTTCGAAACTCATTATATATATTTTTAACATTTCCAACCCAAAGTAAACAATGGCAATGGAGATAAAAAATACTCAGTTACTCTAGATTACGCTTTATGAGTTCCAACATGGACATAATGCAACAATGGCAGTCGAAAACAATTGTAAAGCAATGGGCATAGATGCAATAAAAATTAGAAAGTACCAAATGTGGTTCAAAAAATTTCGTTCTGGGAATTTAGATATTAAAGACTTATCAAGTTCCAAGACCAAAAGTAATTGATAATGAGGAGATTGAGATTGTAATCGAAGCAAATCTAATGTTTACGGTACGGGAACTAGCAGAAAGACTAGAAATGCATCCTGTAGTTGTTCATAAACACTTCTTAAAAATGGAAAAGAGATCAACTTGCGGCAAATGGGTACCTCATAATTTATCCGAACAGAATCTCGCGCAGCGTGTATCAATATGCCAATCATTATTGATTCGGGAAAAATGCGAGTCATTTTTGAAACGTGTTGTTACTGGAAATGAGAAATGGATTCTCTACGTCAACACACAACGCAAGAGGCAGTGATTGAACGCGAATCAACCAGTAAGATCCGTATTACATCCCAAGAAAATCATACTGTGCGTTTGTTGGGATATGAGGAGCGTAATTAATTTTGAATTATTGGATTTTGGGCAGAAAATCACGACAGACATGTATTGTGAGCAGTTAGACCGTTTAAAAGAAGCTTTGGCCATAAAAAAACAGCACTTTTAAATCTAAAAAGGATAATTTTACACCAAGATAATGCTTGCTCTCACGTTTCAAAGAAAACAGTTGAAAAATAAATCAATTTACTTGGGAACTTCTACCTCATCCTCCATATTCTCAGAACATAGCATCAAGCAATTATCATCTATTTAGATCTCTACAATATTTTTTAAATGGAAAAAATTACCGAACGAAAAAGACTTAAAAATGATATTAAAGAATTTATTGGTTTTAAAAATACAATGTTTTTCGAAATGGGTATTAAAAAATAATTGACAGATGGAGAAAAGTTGTAGAAAATAAAGGAGAATATATAATTGATTAAAAATGTGGCGTGTTTAATTTTTCTCTTTTCTAAAATTATTCACAAAAAACGCAAAAACTTAGGTGACAACCATATTTTAATATAATTTCAATAAATATTTCATATTATTCATTATAAAATAAGAGTTACTATTTATTTGAAAACTTTAGCAAATTCATTTTCACATTTATAAATTATTATTTTTAACATTAAATAATATTAGAAAATGTATAATATCATTATTGAAAAGTTTATAATGTATTGTATTGTTGTGAGTGATAATTCATTTGTGTGATAATTTATGAGTAATTATAAAAATAATTTCATTCTACATAAAAAGTTTATAAAATAATTTAAACATTTTTAAATTGCATGTAATTAAAATTAATATATATATATATATATATATATATATATATGTTTGTGAAAATTAAACATTGTAAACAATTCAATTCAAAACAGTTATCTGCTATAACTTGTTTATAATGTATGCTAAATTGTAACATAATATTGATAAATGTCTTTTCACAAGAGAATTAAATGTGTTGTATGATAACATCTAGGTAGGTAATGGTTTTATTATTCGCATGTTTGGTTTGCTTCGTGACCGGAAATTCAGAATTGATTTCGCGATAAAATCATTGATATTTTGGAAATACATGAAACTACTATATATTGAAAAAGTACTTTTAATTAAAATTAATGAACAAATTCAATACGACTTTTAAGATCATTAATTACAATAAAAAAGTATTTCAAAAATATTTTCATCAATTTGCGAATATTAAATCTACGTTCAATTATATTAGATTTTTTTTCAATAATTTATACTAATGGAAAAAAACAATGACTTTTTCTTTTTATTTTGTTTTATAATATTTATTAAATAATAAATACTTTTATCATACTATATAAAAATTCTAATTATGATAATTATAATCAAACAAACCTCTAAAATATATATAGTTATATACAACACATAAATATGAAAAGATAATTCAATTTGGTTGAACTCTGAGTACAACGAATGAACTGAATAAATTAAAAATAATAGTATTTACATACATAGTTCGACAATATTAAATATTTTTTTAAATAATTGTATATTTTATTATGATTATTTTTATGATATTATCTCAATTAAAATAGTTTACATGTTTTTTTAATAAGTATTTTAAATGTAATCAATGAAGTTTATTTAATATACACTATTTTGCTACTATTATAAATACAGACATACATGTATATATATATATATATATATATATATATATATATATATATATATAAATATATATATCATAAGAGACATATGATTTATAAATAAACATGCTTTTGCACATTTTATAACAACATAACAAGTGTTAACTGTCAACTAAGTTCAAAATCAACGTCAGGTTTTCATCATCCATCCATCATCACGAATATACTAAATATTTCATATGTAGTTCAGAGATTTTATCTACAAATATTTAAAAGCATATTTAAAGTAGATTTTGTTTTCAACGAAAAAGCACAAATTTCAAATAATAACGAACATTAAAATTTTACTTTAAATCAAAAATAAGCTGATTTTGACTGTATCTCCTTAAATATTGATAAAAATAATAATTAATAAACAAAATTCTGTATTCGGTTTAATTATATTATATTTTTAAATAAATAATATTTGTTTTTAATTTTAAATATGATTTATTACAAAGCAATAACTGATTGTACCAAAAATAATATTAGGTTGGCAAGTATCTCCCTTCCGCTTTTTTTTTGTACATAGCTGCGAAATTCAAAAGACCAGAAGGCGGAAGGGAGATATTTGCCAACCTAATATTTTGTTTATTAATAAATTGACTTATAAAAAAATGTTTGTTTTAAAATATACAAATATATATTTTATAACAATTGTATTTTTATCTTCGGTCTTTGATAATTAAATTTTCAAATTTAAAGTTGTTAAAATTTTTAAAATTCGAATACATTTTTCACTGTGTATTTTTATTGTGAATAACATTTATCTTTTCACTCGATACATGCTTAACAAATATTTTATGAAAAAAATTGAGAAAAAAGGGGAAAATAAATAACAGAAACATATAAAAATTCTTATGCAAAAAACCGTAAGATATGTATAGAGAATATAGAAACCTAAAAACAGAACTCACAGAGAGAAAGAAAAGAATTCACAATACAAACAGGTACAAACAAATACACACACGTATATATATATATATATATATATATATATATATATATATATATATATATATATATATATACATATATATATAGTCGATATTATGCCACATTATGAAGCTTTCCGATTTTCAAACATCAAAATGTTTTACTTAGGGTATTTTTTTTGTAAACAATAACAGATATTTCACTAGTCTTCATATTTTAATATATATTTCTTGGTTTTTAGCATTTTAACTTTTTTATTAGTGACGTGAATTGAATTGACGTTAAATTTCTAACTTGAAAAACCAAATTTTTTTATTAGTGTTTCTTATTTTAACAAAAAATTGCCAGTTTACAATGTGGAAAATTCATCTTTCATCGTTCTCTATTATCCACAGTCTATTATAACTACAATCATGAGGCATGACGGGAACAAGGGGATACGAATTGCTGGTAGCGATGCCTAGAGGGTAACAGTAGAATTACTCGATATTAAATGGTCAGAGCTTATTTGGAATAATCACCTTCAACAAAACTATAATAAGCATTAATTTTCTTTGTGTATACATATATATATATATATATATATATATATATATATATATATATATATGTATATGTATGTATGTATGTATGTATGTATGTAAATAAATGGAGTTTTTAAGTTATGTAAAACTTTCGGTTAAGATTTAATTTAAAGTACTATCACGCTTAAAAAAACACCTTTATATATTTATATATGCATCACCGCTTGTAATACAGGAAATTGCGTTTGATTCCTAGTCAGAGAGTTCCTTACATTTTGAGGGCTGAGCATGAGGTTAACGACCTCATTTTATAAAAAAACAACCTTCGAGAAACTTTGACAAGAATGGCTTTATTGAGCTGGTATTGTCAGAGGGCATGGCTCTAAAAAAGAGCTGTACTGTCAGAACAAGAAGATATACGAGGTCAGACAATTAAGTAATGCGACCGATTTTTTTCTCGGCCTGTGGTAACACTGCGAACCTGTAACTCCGCCACCGTAATAGCAAATCCCTACTCTCTCGATTGAGACCTTTATACGATCATTTCTTCGCCAGCTGTTTAGTGTTTTGTAACAACGCGTGAGTAGTGCATGTCACGAAAATGGAACAGAGAAATTGAATGAACATCGCTCAAGATTGTCTTGAGCAGGTTGAAAGTGATCCTACTCTTCTCGATCGAGTTATTACTGGTGATGAAAGTTGGTTCTTTCAATATGACCCCGAAACTAAACGACAAAGCCAACAGTGGCTATCCTCTGGAGCACCAAGGCCAAAGAAGGCGAGAATGAGCAAGTCCAAAGTGAAAACCATGTTGATTTGCTTCTTCGACAGCAAAGGGGTGGTTCACAAAGAGTTCGTACCACCTGGACAAACCGTAAATCAAGTATTCTACCGCAATGTGCTCGAAAAATTACGAAAAAGGGTGCTCAGAGTGCGTCCAGAGATCGCGACTCTGCATCACGACAATGAAGTGCGTTCAGTGCTCTCAGTTTTTGAGCTAAAGGCATCGCAACGTTACCACAATCGCCCTATTCATCGGATGTGTCCCTGCAACTTTTTCCTAAGAAAAAAATTCGTCAAAGGTCGACATTTTGACTCCGTTGAAGATATCCAAGAATCTGTGACGAGGGTACTCGGAGAGGTCCCACAAGAAGTGTTCCAGAATTGTTACGAAAACTGGAAAACTCGCTGGAATAAGTGTATAGATGCGGGAGGGGACTACTTTGAAGGGGATCGCAGCGATGTATAATTTTTAAATATATCGATTTTTAATTTTGTCGCATATATGTATATATATATATATATATATATATATATATATATATATATATGATGGAGAGTAAGTAAGAGAGAGAATGAGAAAAATAATTATATACCAAAGTTTTAAATCATTTTTTCTAAAAAGCGAGAAATATATTTAATGATTGATGTATATTTTATATTGGATAAATTAAAAATACGGTTGTTACATTCCTAAAAAATTCTGTGTTATGCAAAACAAAGAACTAATGCAAAAAAGGAAGTTAGGTTCCAAAAATTAGAAAAACATACTATTATATATTTAAAATTCGGAGAAATATATTTATTAGAGCAATTTTCATCCAAAGGATTACATATTAATATGTATTAAATAATGTTTTCTTCGTCATCACTAATAAGCACCATTAATCGAAGGCGTTTTCTTTTTGACAAGATATTCTCATCCTTTGAACTTTCTTCAGCAATATCTTGAGTTCTATGCTCTACCTTTTGCAAAAAATCTGTTATTTTAGATTGCTTTTAGCTGAGAGTAAAATCTGTAATTTTTGTTCATCCGAGATGAAATGTCTTTGTAAAGGTATTTTTTTATTTCCACCAGACATAGTTCAGGGCTACAAATTAATTTACAAAAATGAAAAACATAATGATAATTTTTAAAAAAGGTTAAATAATACGCACTCGAAAATATTTAATCTATATATAATGTATTAAAAAAAGCACACAAAGATTTAAAATGTACTTAATACTCCACGAACAAAATTGATTTCAAATTCTAATAAATTTCAAAATTCTCCAGGCAAATCTGATACAACATACACACTCAAATGAAAAATTTCCAATGAGATATCTTGTGCTTTTAAAAGCTCTTATTTATTTCCGTGCTATACGGGGATTTCCCCAATTTCGAATTTTGTTCTTAAACATTTTAAGCGTTGTACGGGGGATCTATCTAATTCCCAAACCGTGTTAGAGTGAAACCATGTTCTAGGTTGCTGTGTTATATGAGGGTTTTCCCCAATTCTCGAACCGTGTTAAAGCGAAAACGTGTTATAGAAATGCCCTGTTATACAGGGGTTACCTGTAATTATATATTATTTATGATAAAAAAATAGCCACTTATAATCATTTTTGTAATAATTAATTTCATTTATTAAATATTATATATATATATATATATATATATATATATATATATATATATAGAAAGATAATTAGATATGGATATATGAATAAATTTAAGTTGATGAAAAGAGAAATGCAAGTTTATTATAACAAAACCTTAAACTGTATATTTTTGTAGAAACTAAAAATTATAATATAATTATATATATATTGTCATTTATTGATATTAAAATCAATATGGAAATATAATTTTCCTATTGAATTTTTTTACAAAGATGAAAACCTGCTAATTAAAATATACCAAACTACATTTTTAATTTTTTTTTTTATATATATATATATATATATATATATATATATATATATACATACAATTAATTAAATAAAATACAAATATTCCTAGGTGAATAAAAAATAATATTTGTTATTTTACTATTCTATAAAATTATTACAAATAATAAATCAAAATTGTACAAATAAAAACGGATATATAATATATTCAATACTCTTAGTGTCTAGCTTCAAGCAATTACAGCTTTTAACAGACTTCAATCGAAAACAATATTCCAATTTACATATTGATACCGTACAAAAGCACATTTTAAGCGTTTATTATATCAAATTCCAATTATTGGGCCAATCATCAATTAATTTGTTAATTAATTGAATGATATTAATAAAATATATTGCGATTCACTTATTTATGGTTTTTAATAAAATTGTATAATTACATTAATAAATTTGTAAAATGTCTGAGGCATACATAAATATTTTTCATTATTAAAGTAGATATAGATTGAATAATGGCTGAATTAAATAAAATGACAATAAATCATATTAAATAATAAAAAATCGTTTGTTTTATAGTTAAGTGCACAGAAATTAGAAAAAATAAATTATTAAAAAATTAAATATTTTTTTAAAAAATAAATCATTGCTTATTTACGTAAAATTTAAATATTCAGTCTTTCAAATATTAAAGTCAGTTTATAAAATATCATAAATTATTTGAAAGCCTGTAATGTTATTATAAACTTGAATGAATGTACATGAAGAAGTAAAATGCAGGACTAGACTAAATTAGTGCGTTAAATTATCTAGTAACGTTTTATGCACAGCGCATATAAAGTCATTCACATATTTATCTGGATTTGGCACAATCACCTCTGTACGTTGCAACGGGTCCCCACATTTTACAGTCAGAAAGACCTAAGCATTAAAGCAGGTACGTAAAGGAGAACGCGATGGCCAGCTCTAACCATGGTACTCTGAAAGCCATTTGCATCAAATTGATATGGGTAAATGCTAAACCGCCATGTAACCGAGCCGTTGATATGAACCCACGAGAATTTATACGAGAAAGAATGTGCGCCAGTTGCCGCGAACATGGCAACTATAATCCATAGGGTGAGATCCTGCCGCCCACTTCTACGACAGACCTTAATCAGAGAATACGTCGGAGGCGGACATTACCGCAGAGCATGTTAATTAGTTCAATTAAAACTGATTTCATCGTCCCTGTTTTAGTTTTAATCGACTTTTAGCTATTTGACGTTTTTGTTTTCCAACTCAATTTTAAATACGCTATGATCTTGAGTCGATTTTGAAAACAATTGATATTTCTGCTCGGTTTTATCTAATTATTAACACGGTACGGATTTATTTATTTACATACAACTAATTTCGAATTAGTATATTTTATCTTTAAAAACGTTTTATATTATTTTATACATACATAAATTTAGTGTTTTCTTTCACATAATATTATTAATGTTATAAAATAAATATCAATTATATTTTTCTTTTACATACATACATATATATATATATATATATATATATATATATATATATATATATTTGTGTAAATATGCATTAAATTACATTTATTTATAATTTTTGAGAAAAATTTAATACTTGTCTTTATATAAATATTATTGATATATTAATGATTAATATTTGCGTTTTCTCAATAAAAATCAAATATGCATTAATTTTATAATAAATAAATAATTGTATTATATATACATACGAGGGGCGTTTGATAAGTATGGTAAAAAATAAGAAAAACTAAATTGAAAAATTAAATTTAATTAATTAATTTAAAAAATTAATTAAATTAAACAATAAATGAATTTATTATACTTATTAAACGACCCTCATAATCCAAATTTTAATATTTTCATACATTTCTTTGGGTATTTTGTGAATAATATTTAATTATTTCATCTATGCTTAGAATTTTTCATAAAAAATACCATCGCTTTTACTCTGTTTTTCATATGTTCTGAAATATCAATATTTATAAATATTTATTATATGATATAATCATTATAAAATAAACATTTTATCATAATAAATTATTCATATATATATATATATATATATTTGTATATATATATATATATTTGTGTATGTGCATGTGTGCGTGTACGTTTATTTGTGTATACGTGAATGTGTGTTTTATGTTTTATAATATTATATATGATTTTTTTATATATTTCATAGTATATATATATATATATTATATTAGGTTAGAAAATATCTCCCTTCCGCCATCTATCTATTTTTAATTTAGAAAAAGCTATATATTACTTTTTATATACGAGTAAAAAAAAAATATTTATAAGCGGTAGGGAGACTTGCCAACCTAATATTTATAAATATTACTTAAAAATGATTTTTTTATATCATTTTCATAGTAATATAATAATTATAAAATTAAATTAACCTTAGAATAATATAAACAAAATCTTTGAAATAAATAATATAATCTATCTATTTGTTAAATTAGAAAAAAATATTATATTACTTTTATATACGAGTACAAAAATGAATATTTATAAGTATGGTAGATTGTAATTTTTAGAAAACAATTCATACTCTTATTATTTTTTTTAAGAAAATAAGGATTTGTACATTTAATTATTTTAACAAAATAATATTTGTATTTAATCTTAAAACGAATAAGATATTTAATTAACTTATAAATAGATTTTATCTTTAATATGTCTCTATATACATACACACAGATATATATATATATATATGTATATATATATATATATAAAATAAGTACATGTGTATGTATTATAAAGGTATGATCACAGTGTTTTTTTTTGATTGGAGAGAACTTTCAATGGAGATTCAATTTAAAATTCTATCACTCTTAAAAAAAAATATATATATATATATATATATATATATATATATATATATATATATATATATATATGTAAAGATAAATAATTTTTACATTAGTTACATTATTGAATCACAACCATAATTTTGATTTTATTCTCTAAATGACATTTGAATATATAAATTATTCAAATACTTCTCTAATATTTTACCCTCAATGGTTAATTTTATAATTATATTCTCAAATTGTTATATGTCATATATATATATATATATATATATATATATATATATATATATATATATATATATATATATATATATATATATATATATATATATATATATATATATATATATATATATATATATATATATATATATATATATATATATATATATATGAATGTGTGTGTATATAAATGAAAAAAATAAAATATTTTAAAATAAAATCTTTTTACCTTATTTATATTTTTAATATTAACTAGATTAAAAATATCCTTTGTTATACAGCCAGTTCATAATATTCTCATTGAAATATGTATATTATTTCAAAAATAATTATTTTGTTGGTTAATTTAATAATTTAAATTATCTCTTTCTCTCTCTCTCTCTCTCTCTCTCTATATATATATATATATATATATATATATATAAACAAATATACATACATACACACACACACACACACACACACACACACACACACACACACACACACACACACACACACACATACATACATACATTCATATTATTTTATATATCTATTTATTTGAATAATTAGTTATTTTTCTTTATAATATTATTATTATGGGTTCTATTTCAACTGATATGCAATAAATATTTATTATGCATTCACGGATTATATTTTCATAAAAAAATTAAATATTTTTCATCTTTGTAATTGAAAATAAAATTTCAATTATTATTTACATTAGCAAAATTTACTCTAAAATAAAATTATTTTATTTTTATATTGCAATATATAATCATATTGAAGTAAAATTTATATAGCTATTGATATATTTTTTAATTTCTTTATATTTACAATAATCAGTAATAATTTGGGTAATAATTTCGTTTATTAATATAATCAGTTCTGTTTTTCATAGTATTCTATTAGAAATATTTATTAATATCAAATATGATTGTTTGGTTGGTTGTTTTTACAACGAAAATGATTTAAGTTATATATATATATATATATATATATATATATATATATTTATATATATATATATATATATATATATATATATATATATATATATATATATATTTATATATATATATATATATATATATATATATATAAATATATTTATATATATATATATATATATATATATATATATATATATATATATATATATATAGATATAAAATATACAAGAGTAGACATGTGAATCATTACCTAATGTAATGTATTATATTTTGAAATTTTAATGCAACATATTTTCTTTGTATAATTTTATTCATTATTCATTTAAATTATTATATATGTACAGTTCGTTCAAGTTAGAGTTTGGGTTCGGGGTTAATATCCTCATCACGTAAAAAAAATTACTGTCACAGAATTGTGACATTTCAGAGAGGCTTTGTACACAGGTATCGACAAGGTCAACAAACATTTTAAACTGATTGTAGATACATACACAGATTATATATATATATATATATATATATATATATATATATATATATATACATATACATATACAGCTTATGTTTGCAGATTATTATTTTTATATTGATGAGTATGTGGTTTTATGTTCTTATTTTTTATTTTTTGAAATAAAATTACTGTTAATTTTATGTTATGATTCATATATTTGTTCAAATAATATATATAATTATAAAAAATTTATTTTAAATAATATGTTTTGAAAATGATATAATGATCATTTTTATAGAAATTATTGAATAAAATGAACATTTAGTGATTACTGAATATTTGATATACGTATCTAGGTGAATTAAAATATTCCTGAAAAATTACGTCTGAGTTACCATAACCTATCATTTTTTTGATAGAAAAAAAATAGTTTCCCATAAATGTAGTCAATTATAAATGAAAAAGAAATAATAATAATAATATATATATATATATATATATATATATATATATATATATGTATATATGTGTATTATTTTTATTTTAATTATATACGTTATGATTTTATAACTTTCATTGATAATGTGAAGAATTTTCACTTGTATAATATCGAAAAATTCATAAATTATAAAAGATGGTTGCCAACATTTTATTTTTTTGATAGGTTCAAGTACTATATTTTTCAAATAACCATCTAAGCATGCATAGATAATCTGAGGTAACCACAAAAAATATAGTAAGGATGGACGGTCAAACGAACGAGAGCTGTGTGCTGTCAAGTGGTAATTGAACCGACTATTTATTGCTTCAAGTTTATATATACAAACACACATACACACACATTCATATATATATATATATATATATATATAAATTGTAAGTTGTTGTTTGTTCACTAAACATAGATAGGACTTTTTATACTCTTTGCTCTTTAGTACAATAATTAAAGTACAAATTGATTTAGTGCTATTTCATGTTATCAAATTCTTTTTGTCTCATAATGTAACAAAAAAATTACACATTTTTTAATTTTTTCAACTCTTTTATTTAAATAAATAAATTTAAAATACCTAGATATTTTAACTTTTATATAAAAAATTATTTATATATATATATATATATATATATACATATATCTAAATATAATAATATATATATATATACATATATCTAAATATAATAATATATATATATATGTATGTATGTAAATAATTTGTAAGTATATATTTTTCAAGGAAAATAATATTTGATTATTTATTTGAAATATATTCGATACCTTTATATAAGATGTTAATAAATTTACTTCGTAACAAAATTTTATATGAATAAATTAAAAATTTAATTATGATCGTGAAATAAATTTGTTCTAAAAATAAAATTTATTAAAAGACA
>CP092089.1:8847625-8922625 GCA_029203775.1 Neoneuromus ignobilis | reverse complement strand
TCACTGATAATTGGTCATACTCACCATACCAATCAGGCAGGTTGATGAGGTATATATATAGCACTCTGTTCAAAAAGTAAGGTGACTGTTTGAATAAAACATATACTATTTATTTATTCATCTAATTTTTTATTTTGTTTCCTTCAAGTCAGTCCCCTACTATTGCAATAAACGTACGCCAACGTTTAATCCAATCTTAGAAACACTTTTCATACTCAATTTGTGGAATTTCCAACAACACCTCCTTCGATTTTTGTTTTATCGATTTAACTGAATCAAATCGGGTTCCTTGAAATGTTTTTTTTTAATCTACTGAATAGAAAAAAGTAGCATGGTGACATATCTGGAGAATACGGTACTTGTAGAGCAATATTTGTTGAATTTTTGGCAAAAAAACTCGCGAATAATGATAGCATTCAAGCATCATGCACGTTTCAAACCCAGAACATCACTTAAAATTTCTTCCACTGAGTCTATTGATATCTTAATATCTTCAACAAACTCTCTTACAGTCAAATGACAATTTCCCATTACTTTATTTTTAATTTTTTCGATATTGTTTTCGGTTATTGATGTTGATGGACGATTAGAATGAGGTTCATCTTCTACGGATTCACGACCTTCTCTAAACAGCTTATGTCACTGTAATACAGTTTTTCACTATAAAGATTGATCACTGAATGCTTTCTGTACTATTTTAAACGTTTCAGTAGCAGTTATTTCATTTTTAACACAAAATTTAATGCAACTTTATTGTTCAACAATATGAAATATTTTAAAAATTGAAAAGATGCAAAAAGTTGAGGTTCATCTTCCATGGATTCACGAAATTTAAACGTGAACAGCTTATGCTACTGGAATACAGTTTTTCTCGATAAATATTGATTACCGAATGCTTTCTGCATCATTTTAAACGTTTTAGTAACATTAATTTAATTTACCACAAAATGTAATGCAACTTTTTTGTTCAACAATTTTTGACATTTTAAAAATCTAAAAAAGACAAAAAATTAATGTAAATAAATTGCTGTAACTTGTAAACTATTTCACATATCAAACTGAAAGTAGGAACGAATGTCACTGAAAGTTATGCCAACATAATAAAAAAAAGTTTTTTAAACTACGACTTTTGAGCGAATTTCAAATTAAAAAGTAACTTTATTTTTTGAACAGAGAAGTATACGAGGGTCGTTTGATAAGTATGATAAAAAAGTAAGAAAAACTAAATTAAAAAATTTAAATAAATAAATTATTTAATTAAATTACAAAATAAATAAATTTACCATACTTATCAAACGACTCTCGTATAATACATATATACAAGAAGTGTTCAAAAAGTTCCAGGAAAATGTAAATAAAAACACAACAAATTGAATTAAGCGCCTAATTTTGCAACATATGTTCTATTCAAGTTAAAACATTTTTCCATTCGACATCGACAACTTTCAAAGTCCTTCCTATAGAAAACAGTGCTTTTTGATTCTAGTCACTGCTCCACAAAATGTATCACTTTATCTTTCGATTTCCAGTGAACGCTTTTAATATCTTTTTTTAAATTTGGGAATAAAAAAAGTTTGATAGGGGCTAAATCTGAACTATATGGAAGGTACGGTTAAATCTCCCATCGATATTCATATATTACTACTTTAGTAGAACTTGCAGAGTAAGCCAGCACGTTATCACGTGTAAACAGGATGCGCTGGTGAATTTTTCTTGGTTGTTATTCTTTTAGAACTGCATGCAGTTTTCTTAAAACTGTTGCATAATATTTTGCAGTTATTGTTTTTTGACCTGCAAGAAAATCTATGAGTGACCTTGATATTTGGTATTGATTGCAGTATATATTTATATATATATATATATAATTGAGTAATAAATAATTTCAGTTTTTGAATGTCAATTTTAATTTTTAACAAAAAATAGTAATTGTACTTTAATAAATTATATATTCACCATTGCTTGAAATGATTGTTATTAAATGAAAATTCTAAATTAACAAGAACTTGAATAAAAATATGTAATTGATAATGAAAATATATCGTTTGACGACTTTTATCAAACGCAATGATTATGCTATTCGCTAACACTATTTACTTAGTTCTATTTCAACATTGACAATCACGTTATCGCTTCGTATCGAGTAAACAGCATCTGCGTCCATTACGAAGTTTGTTCTACAAAGCAAGCAAGTATTATTGTTTCAACACGATTACAAATGAAAACACATTGCTAAAATGTGTATAAATGTCTACTAATCTATAAATTTTCGGCAAAATATATTTATTTACCTTTTTATTCATTACAACAATTTGTTCATAATTATAGTTGTTAAATTATTTAAGAATATAATTTCATTGGAAAATATTTTAATATTTTATATATTATTAATCTTCATTTTTATTTAATTGCTAACATCTCTTAATAGCTCTACAGTACTATAATAAACAACTTTAACTTATACACTGTTTAGTAGTAATAACTTCAAAGAACTTATATTTTATATAAGTGACCCAAATAAAACTGAAGGATAGTAAATGATAGTAAGCAAGTAATATATGTCTTAACCCTTCAGTCTCATTTAATCCATCCTAAATAAATTAGTCATAAATCATTGTTTTTAATTTAATATAAAAATTATAATTTTTATATAGAAATATTAATTCTTTTATATATAAATTATATGTCAAATAAATTATGTAGTTCTTTATAAGATCGTACAAAAATTTTTATAAGAAAATCATTATCAACAGTAAAAAATTAAATTGTCAATTTCAATTAAATTTTATAAAATTATATATTTTTGATATATGGTTATTACGAACAAAGAATGAACAATAAATAATTTATAAACATCTCGAATTATTGAATTAATTATTCTTCTATAAAAAGTAAATTATTTATTTATCCATATATGTATGTATATATATGTGTGTTTTTTTAAGAATGATAGAACTTTAAATTAAATCTCTATCTTTATGTTAGAAAGTTCTATTTAATCTAAAAACACTCTTTATCATACCTTTATATATATATATATATATATATATATATATATATATATATATATAAGTATATATATATATATATGCTTATAATTTATATATATATTTATATATAAAATATATATATATATATATATATATATACATACACACACATACACACATGTATATATAAAGTGTTTTTTTTAGGTTAGACAGAACTTTCGATAAGAATTTAATTTAAAGTTCTATCATGCTTAAAAACACTCTCTCTCTCTCTCTCTCTCTCTCTCTCTATATATATATATATATATATATATATATATATATATATAGTTGATTCATATTAAAAATATAAAATAAAAACAATTTTTTTCAAACTTAAAAAATACATTTAATCAAAATAAAATCCATACACGTTTATAATCTTTATCAACAATTATCTAATTCAAATATTCTTGTTTGGAAAAGTTGTTTCTTTTAAAATTAATAAAGTTCTTTGAAGTCTTTTCGAAGGGTTTCGAGCTTTTATGAAGTGTTTATTTCTGAAAAGGGGCTTCAGACTATAATCTATTAAAGCAAGGTCAAGTGAATATGGTGGATTAAGAAAAAGTTCGTAGTCTATTTACGATTCAATTTTATATTACGATCTACGCAACATGAGGTCTTGAGTTGTCATGCAATAGTGTGGGCCCACGCCTGTTTACCAATTCGAGTTAAATTATTCTTAATTTTTCATGTCTGGCATTGATTTTCTCATAATATTTTTGCGCTTTTATTTTTGTTTACACAAAGAAAAGAGTAATAAACTATTTTTTCTACATTTACTACAATGTTACTCTGACTTTTTTGGGATATATCGATTACTTTATTAGATATATATAGCTTTATAAATGTTTACTTATTACTTAGTTTTCAATTTTCGTAAAGGATCAATTTTTCGTAACTCATCTTATCTGTCTTAAAAATTAGATCAGTTTTGTTTCTCAGGAATATCAATAAAAAGAATTTCTCATACCATTACTTGTACAATTTTTTTTAACTATTCAATTTAATTTGTCATTTTTCCTATTAATTTAAGATACACCTTTGTAGCTACAGATAACATTATATCTACAATAAAACTGAATAAATTTGTGTTTTGGTCAACTTCAACAACTGACTCTTAAATATATCTCAAGGCTTTTTCAAAGTCAGTTTTTCTAGCTCTAAATTTGTTTAGTAAATTCTCAATATTATTGTTATTTGTAATACCTTTTTTTAATAAGATATTAACTTTTCCATGGATCTCTGATGCACTGATCTCATGTTTGAAGTCAAACAAATATATTGTTTCAATTGTTCTTATTAACTATAATACAGTTATTAACTCCAAAATATAATACATAATTAATTTTTTTTTAAATGTGGTTCATAAATTAGAAAGATTCTATCTTCTGGCTATAAAGAAAAAGTTACGACTAATCACATGAACAAAAATTTTATTGGAACAAAAGTTTCTGCCAATAACGAAAAATGGCAGTTTTATTTAAAATAATATCTACATATATATATATATATATATATATATATATATATATATATATATATATATATAATTTAGCACAGTGGTTTGCATCACCGCGTGTCATGCGGAGATTGCGTTCGATTCCCAGTCGGAGAGTCCCTCACTTTCGAGCGTTGAGAATGAAGGCCGACAACCTCATCTTGTAAAAAAATAACTACCGAATAGATAAGGGAGTAAACCCTGAATAAAAAATCTTCACCAATTCACTTAATCTCTTAGTTTGAGTTCCTGAATTAACGGAATTTTGTAAACATAGATATACAAGTCTTTTGTTAAAATTAGCTGTAGAGAGCTTCTCGAAATGTCCATTTGTACTCGACGTTGTATCGATGTTCCTGGATTCTCAGATTTTCATTCACTGTGGCGATATTATCCATTGTCCAGCAGAACGAACACGCATACGAGTTCCTCGATATATAACCGACATAGTTTGTTTAAATTTCTCAATCAATCTTCCAATTTAGTAAATTTGATCAAAAATTGTACAAACTTTCCAAACTGTCTTCGTATAATTTTCTCCATATTTGTAATACGTTTTCACAATAATAACGTGTGTTACTTTATTATTTATTAATATTCGCAACAACAATAAATAACAAATATTAGTTTAAGGACCGCCAATTTTAGAGTAATAAATAGCAAGCAATTTAAATTGTACTCCTCTGATGAGACATCCTATATAATAAACTTTTTTATTCACTGTTAGATTAATTCTTCTCGAAAGTTTTCCTATTACATCGATTCAACGCCTTTTTTCTTCCATTCTATACCAAAATTTTTTCATGTTTTTCTCATATATTTATGGGTCTCTTTTTGATCTTTTTGTATTTTCTGGTTCTCAATCTCTCTCTCTCTCTCTCTCTCTCTATATATATATATATACATATATAGAAATAGAGAGAGAGAGAGAGATTGTTTTTTAAAGGTGATAGAACTTTAAATTGAATCCTTATCGAAAGTTCTATCATAACTAAACAAAAACTCTTTATATATATATATATATATATATATATATATATATATAAATATATATATATGTGTGTGTGTGTGTGTGTGTATATATATATATATATATATATATATATATATATATATATATATATATATATATATATATATATATATATATATATATATATATATGATATATATATGTATATATATATATATATATATATATATATATATATATATATATATGTATGTATGTGTATAATACTATAACATTATATATTAAAATGTATTTATTTATATCAATTTTAGTTACCAAAAAAAACTTGAAAAGTATTTTTTTTTAATTCACAAACAAATCATAAATTTTACGATTCTGGAATTATTATTTATTATAAAATAATTATTAAAAAAATTATATTGAATTTTGTAAATTTTATTTATAGGTTTTTAAAAACCCAAGATGACTTCATCGTAGACTGATAAAAAAAATCATAATTCAACCGGGAAGTAAAATCACAGGTAAGAAAATAAACAAATTTAATTAAAAAAATTAATTGAGATAAGAACGTAAGTCCTTCTCAAATATCAAATTACATAACATACCTTAAAAATGTAAAATAAATGGAAATATTTTATATTCGAATGATTAAATAAATTAATTAAATATTATAATCCATTGTTCAGAAATTACTAAGTAATAACAAATTTATATACATATGCAAAGTAAATTTACATAAATTGATACTTCAATTCAAAATTTAATTTCGTCAAAATAATTTCAGAATCATTTGTAAACAGATATGTTTAAAAACTCATGTCGCTTATACGTACGTGGTTTCAGTATTAAAGCTTTCAATTTTCAATGTAAACAAGTTAGTTATACTCGACGTATGTATGAAAATATGTCGATTTCATTCAATGGAATTATGTACGTTTTTTTAATGTGAAAAATTGAAATTAATAATTTCGTTCTATTTAATCATTTATATATATATATATATATATATATATATATATATATATTTGTAAAAACGTAAAAAGAACGCAAATAAAAATAAATATAATGTATTTTTTACAAAATTGTTTTTTGAAAAAAAAACTTTTTCCCACAAAAAATTATTAATCGTACCTAACCTGTGATCTGTATACATTGATTACTTTTGTCCACAATGATAAAAAAAACATTACAGAGGTAATTAAATTCTGTCAAAATTGAAATTTGATGTGTCTGAAAATCGAGACCTGTTCCGACAATTTATTTTTATGAGCTTTGTTATTATTTTCGTTGGATGTTTTGATTAGCATATTCGATGATAACAATATGTTACTAATCAATTAAACAATAAAAAATAAAATACATCAATTATTATTAATTGAATAATTGATTTCATAAAATTTATGTCCTGTTTAATATATAAGAATCTGTTTAAATAAAAGTATTTTTTTTTGATTTGTAAATTATTTACAACATTGAAATATAAATTTTCTAAATATATAATTAAAATAAAATCGATTCGATTTTATTAATTTCCCGTGCAATAAATTTATTTAATTTGTGACAATTCACATATCGCAATGTTAATTTTGTTATACATCAAAATTATACCATCGCTTAAATTCATAATATTAATAATAACTATCATCTCCGACACATATTACATACCAAATGACTCAGTGTGTAATTGAAACGACTCCATTTCCGCCGTCGGGCTCAGAGATAACGGCTCGCGGAGTTTCAAAGTTGCTTAAAAAGACCGAGTGCAATCGTATTCAGTGAACAAGATGTCAATGAATTCGGTGATTCTGACAAAAGTATGTAATGCATTTATTTCTTGGCTTTGTCGTTTTTCTTCCGCATATCACAAGCTTAACAGTATATAAGTTAGGAAAAAACTTAATCGACGACCCATAAGAAAAATAGTTATTACATAGATTTCTCATCTAAAAGTAATTTGAACTGCCAATAATAATAACAGAAGTTGAACAAGTCGTATCATTTTATGGTTCATCATTACATCTTAGATATCGTTTCGGTATAAAACTTGTTTCATTGATTATATCTATGTTTATAAACTACCGAAATGTAATTGTAATTGTTACTAAATTTAATGAAATTGTTTTATTTTCATTTTATTACTACACACACACACACACACACATATATATATATATATATATATATATATAGGTTATTCGTTAAACATGTCAGAACTTTGACAGGTAGTGGTAGCCATGTTTGATTTTTTTTAAAGCTTATTTCGACATTTCAACTCAGTATAATGGGGAAAATTATCATGGAACGTTCAAAACTTCAATAACGTTTAAAAATTGTAAAAACTTCAATAGATTTATTGGAACAAAAGTTTAATGACTCCATTATTTCACGAAATGGACCCGTCAATTGGCCACCAAGATCATGTGATTTAACTCGATTAGATTATTTTCTGTGGGGTTGTGAGAAATCACTAGTTTATGCTGATAAACCACAAACAACAGAAGCATTAAAAATAAATAGTGAACTTGTAATTTATGAAATTGGACCACAATATGTGAAAGAGTGATTAAAATTGGACTAAACGATTGCAATATGCTAAGTGATGTCGTGGTGAAATTATGTTCCATTATTAATATCATAAAATATACTTAGAAATAAAAAAAATAATCAATTAATGAATTAAATACTTTTTGTTTTATTTCCATTTAAATTTCTGAAACGCTTATTGGAAAATCCTATATATAAACGACAGTATTTATTTTTTTAAAAAAAAATATATAAAATGAATAAATATTCAGAGTATTTTTCAATTTTTTAATCTTGGCAATATAGAGTATTAAATAAAAATTATGTACAAAATAAATAAATTATTGTTTAAAAACATTTTATCAATAATATGTAAATAGTTTATTTTGAATAAAAATATAGAAAAAAAATTTTTGATATATTATAAAATTTTTGATATAAAATATATTTTTTGTTAAATTTTTTTTTAAAAAAAATATTAACAAATTTTATTTTATAAAATATTTTAACTAATAAGAAGCTGTTCTTATAGTTCTCTATCCTGTAAACCTGATAAGACTATATAAAATTTTTCCACCATTTTGTATCATTACGACTTTTTTCTATGACTAAGTTTTTTGAGAAACTATAGATCGATGCTCACAAAACTTCCTATGTTTAAAAACATCGAATATCAATAACTATTAAAATAGATATAAAAAAAATATTTTTTTTAAAGAATAAAATTAAAGCAACTTATACAGTCTTTGGAAAAGAAAAGATACATTTAATAAAAATAAAAAATACGATGTTTATTTTTAACAAATAATTTATTTTATTCAAAATACATTCTTCTGGCATTAATACAACGTTTGACATATTTAACTTATGAATGCATCGATCTATGCAACTCATTTCTTGGAATTATTTTATCAAGGAAGTTTGTTTGTATAAAATTTCATTATAATATTAACATTTTATATCAAATTTGAGTTGAAGAAACCAAAAGTAATCGTTTGGAGTCAAATCAGGATAAAATCTACGTACTAGTTTTTTTTACTAAAAATCCACATACAGTAATAATTTTGTAAGTTTTTGAATTATCATACAAAAATATTAACTGCCTATTTATCAATATTCAGATCTTATATGAACATTTTTTTAAAATTAAAGTTCTAAAACATCTAAATAATATTTTTCATTGTCACTACCTTCTAAAACAAATTTTCAATAAATAATACTTTTAAAATCTTAAAAATAAAACTTTTTTTTATTCATCACTTAAGAATGTATTTTTTGTCATTTTAATAATTTAGGTGATTTCAATTCAGCACTTAATGTTTAATTTCAAAGTTTTGTTCAAAATATTATGTTTTATCTCAAATTATAATTGACTCTACGATTTAATGTTTTTTTTTTGAGGTTTTAATAATTTTTTTTAGAATACTCTACACTAGACTTTTTAATCACATGTTAATGAATTCAGAACAAATCGAATACAGACTTTTTGTTTATTCAAATTGTTGATTAAAATTTCACAAATAGTGTCTGTAGAAAAGTTAAACTCTTCTGCTAAAATTCTTAAAGCTATATGCGTATTAACAGCAATAATTTTATACATTTTTTTCAATCAGTTCATTAATATTGTAATTCCGATAGATCATCACTAATTCTTCTCTATCAACTTGTAATAATTTTTCCATGTATAATCTCATTTAATAAATGGAAAATTATTGCTATTTTTTGCAACAAACTAAACGGTTCGATAATTTTTTACCAAGTTTAAAATAAAATTTAATATTCGTTCATTACTTCATTTTATTTTTATCATAAAATACTAAAATATATTATTGTATTTATTACCATCACCCAGAAAATATTTTTTCGATATCAGTTACATATTGACAATTTTTAGAAAATATATTTTAATTTGAAAAATAATTTTCTAATACTGAGTACAAGTAGTATTGAGTTTAGAGAAAAAAATGAATTTCGTTTCTAATACATCGTGTATTTTCATTAAAAAAAATTTATAAATATTTAAATTGTTCAAACTATTGATTTTTTTTAATAAAATTAAGATTTAAAGGTATTTTATATTTTTTTAAATTTTATTAATACCTTAAAATAAGTAATATACGTCATTTTGCTTATTTAAAAACTCTAGTTCATTATTCTTTTTTTTCCTTATCAAGCATTTGAACAATTTTATTAATTTCCATTTATATCTTCTATAATTTTAAAATCCAATATTACTTGAAAAATATTTTTATAAAAATTTTAACTTGTATTGATCTTTCATGTAATTCCAAATAATAGTTAACAAAAATTCAAAAAACTAAATCATTTTATATCCAATGAAACGTTTACATTAAAAAATAAATATACAACCAATTTCCAATTTATTACTGTTCCGTGTAGGCCGAAATTTCCATTACGTCGGCATCTAATATGTAAAATACAATTCAACAAACATATTTATCGACACAAAGATACGTCGCCTGGAAAGAAATTTAATTTCTTTACAGCATACAGCAGTAACATTGAATTGTCATATTATTTTCTCTCTTTTAATAAAATTAAACGCAAATATTTTAAAATATGCAGACTTGTTTAAATTTAATAACATTCAAATGCATATATATATATATATATATATATATATATATATATATATATATATATGTATGTATGTATGTATGTATGTATAAATTTTGAAAAAAATTATTACTAAAATTAAAATGTGTCATAATATTGATGTTTTTAGAATTTATAAATAATTTTATTTATACATAATAGAAAAAATAGTTTGTTTATTTTATAATAATTATTAATTTAAAATTTGATTAGCATTCTAAATAAGAATTTTTTATTATATCCTTATATAAGTAGCCCAAATGAGACTAATGGCTTTAAACATATATTTACTTATTTACTATTATTTATTATTATTTAATGTATTTTAATCTTATTTGAATCACCATATGGTGTTTTTTTTAGGCTGATGGAACTTTAAATTGAATCCTTATCGAAAGTTCTATCTAACCTAGAAAACAACCCTCTCTCTTTCTCTCTCTCTCTCTCTCTATATATATATATGTATATATATATAGAGAGAGAGAGAGAGAGAGAGTACAACAAAAACTTGAAGATTAATTTTCATATACTTTTAAAACATGAAAATATTTCCATAATACAGATCGATGTTTTCATTATACGAATAGAAATATTTACGTATAATTTTTCAATTTACCTTATTTTACTTACATTTCATTCTTCGTAGTATATCGACAAAAAAATTGTAAACTAAATGTATATCTATATTTAATAATTATTTCCTGTCATAAAATATCAAGATACATTTTTTAATTAATCTCGTAAACTTGAAAAAAATGTTTATTAGTTGATGTTCACGAAATTAAAAGTTTTTATGAGAACTAATTGTTTTATTTTACAAGAATTAATAACTTTTCTTGGAATAAAATTATATTAACTTTAGAATAAAATATTTCAAAAAAAACTTTCTCTTTTTTGTTTGAAATTATGAAATATCAAAGAATTTTTATTTTCATCGAAATTAATTTATGTATAAAATAAATGTAGTATTTTGATATAAATCTATAATTATATTTTACATATTTCTTTTAATTTATAAACATATCTAAAGAAATATATTAAATAAAACAGTATTGTTATTAAAATATTTTTCTTTCAATGTTCGAAGTATTTTTATCTAAAAAAACAATTCTAATAATAAGTATGTTAATATATTATAAAACATTTTTTTTGTTCGAAATTTTAATAATATATTAATATTCTTTTTATAACAAAATGACGACTTTTCATCATTGACAAAGATTTATTTTTAAAATAGTTCTTTATAATACATATTAATATTTAAAATGTAACACAATAATTTATTTTAATTATTTAATATTTTTGAAACAGAAGTAGATCACCTATGTTTATTTTGTATAAAAATTTGTAACACGTAATTACACAATAAATGTATATTTATAACAGAAAAAAGTATATAATAAAAATCTGTTATCTATTTAAAAATTTACATGTATATATATATATATATATATATATATATATATATATATATATATATATATATATATATATATATATATATATATATATATATATATATATATATATATATATATATATATATATAAACAGACAGAAAGATAAAAAGAGAGATTGTTCCAAATACGACTGAAGGAATAGTAAAATATAGTAAATAACAGTAAGCAAGAAAATCTATCCAAGTAAATATATGTCTTAACCCTTCAGTCTCATTTGAGCCACTTTCTCTCTTTTCTCTCTCACTCTCTCTCTCTCTCTATATATATATATATATAAATGCTGCATTTTCGTATAAATAAATAAAAAAACAGGAAAGTTAATAATTATGAAAAGAGGGGAGACAGGATAATGCGATATTACCAAGCTATTCACATCAGCACTAGAACTATTTAAGATATTAAACTGTGAATTTAATTTTCAGTAAGCAATTATTTATATATTAAACATTGATATTTTTTGTAAATAACTTTTATTAAACATTTTGAAGATGCTAAATATGTGATAGTTCCTATATAAAATATCTATGTGATAAAATACGATGATATATTTTGTCAAAATTTACAAATTCAGCAGTGTGCATTGACATTTAAAAAAGAAAAACTAAATGTAACTTCATTTTCTCCGCAAAATGAAAACCATTTTTAAATTTAAAATTTCATTTGATTGAGATGTAAAAAATCTTATTTGCATAGCCTAAATATATGCAATTTGAGAAAAAATCTACACTGCATTATGTTATATTTCTAAGAAAAAGAAATAATATTTTTCCTATTTTAAGTCTAATATTAATTCTTTAAATTGAATCCCTATCGAAAATGATATCTAACCTAAAATCACACCTTTTATCATACCTTTATATACACACACACACATACACATACATACATATATATATATATATATATATATATATATATATTTATATATATATATATATATATATATATATATATATATATATATATATATATATATATATATATATATAAAGTGTCTTTTTAGGTTAGATATAACTTTCAATAGAGATTCAGTTTAAAGTTTCATCACGCTTAAAAACACTCTATATTTTGTATTAATATAAATAGATTATTTTTTAACTCAAAAATGTGTATTGTAGGGTTAAATAAATAAAATTAAAAGAGAAATTCTTATTTTTTCAATAAGTTTATATGAATTTGTGTGAAGAATATAAAAATTGAACAAAGTAGATCAAAACATTAGTCATATAATAAACCATAGCAAGATAAAAGTAATATACAAAGAACTTTAAAATGAGAGGAAAATCTAATTAAAAGGAATAGAAACAAATGAAATTAAAAATTATGTGTACTTAAGACAGCATTTTAATATATTAGGTCCTGTAATATTAGGTTGGCAAGTATCTCCCTTCCGCTTTTTTTTTTTTTGTACATAGCTGCGAAATTCAAAAGACCAGAAGGCGGAAGGGAGATATTTGCCAACCTAATATGAAATGTCAGATTGTTCTTTGATTTTTAATCGAAAAATCCGACATTTCATATTAAAACGACCTAATAAAAAAAAACATTTATAGATAAATTTAACAAAATAATAAAAGTAAAATGGTGTTAATATGAAAGAATTTCTTATATTATAAAGTCAAATATTCTTTTAAAAAATATGATTAATATATTTTACTTATTATAACCTAAAATAGTAAAATGAGAATCAATAGCCAGAATAAATCAATGGCTCCAGATAATACAAAAAATGATTGAAATATGTATGTTAAGAATAGTATGTACTTAGGAAAAGAATCAGAAACGAACGAATTCAAAATAATACTTAAATTACGGATATTATTGTGAAAGAAAAAAATTAAAATAAAAATAGACATTTCATATAGCAGAAAAGAAGATCACCGATGAACAATAAAAGTGTTCATTGAGAATTCAGATATATAAAAAGACCCAAGAGTAGATGGACGAGATATATGAAAAATATTGTAATGTAAAATGAAATAAAAAAAATTGGATTGTTGGAAATTGTAAATGAAAAGTTTTATAAAAAACTTTCTTCCAGCAGTAGATAGAAACATGTTAATGATGTTAACTATGATATATATATATATGTATATATATATATATATATATATATATATATATATATATACACACACACACTCGTCCCTCAATTTACGCGGAGTATCCTTTCTACGTAGATTTGTTTTATGCGAATGAAAATCGCGTAAATTGAGTCTGTCAGTACAATAGAAAAAATATTGGAAATAAAAGCTAGTAAAGTTATAGAAACACATATTCATTTCACAAAGCTTAACAAAAAAAATAATGACGTTTTAGAAAACAAAAGTAGATAAATTTTATTCGGTGTCACTATCGCTACTGTAATTCAAAACAATCAACCTTTTATATATTTATATCGTGCTTTTATACGTTCAAGTAAGAATTTTCGTCACTCTGATATATAATAAATTCTATGAAAAATTATATAAAATGAAATCTATCTGACTGCGTATAAAAAGTGCTGTGTAAATCAATACCGCGTAAATAGAGGTATAATTTGCCGCGTAAAAAAACTCTTGTAAAAAGTTCCGCGTAAATTGAGGGACGGGTGTATATATATATATATATATATATATATATATATATATATATATATAAAATATAAAAAAGTACAATTTCTTTTATTATAAATTATCCCTTACTGTTCTTATTTATTTCTAACAATTAATTAATTGAATCGTTTCAATATGTACTGAAAGTAATATATGGGAAACATATATATAAAATGACGTGTAGAAGAGAATGTACACTAATGAATTGTTGCTCGTATCTGAAAACCGATACGAAATGATCCGTTCACATGCAATCGACAAAACGAAGTTTATTTCTATTGATGAGCTACTAGAAGTGCACTCCCATCCCGTTTAGAAACAATCACGTTGAAGATTGTGAAGCGAGCACGGTGATCGATTCTCACCTGTCGACTGAAGACAGGTGAATTAGTCACCCTAAAGGTCGTGATCCGTTCAGCACCATCGACACCGTTTGATTGGTATCAGTGGCGTACGAACATGTCACCTTAACGATTTTATAAAATCTTCATTCTTTATCATCAATTTCTAATTATAAAGATTGAGCTTAATACTTTTTGAAAGAAAATTGAACGGAGATTGGTTTATATGTACGTGGAAAATAAAATGAGATAATTTTATTTTACAGATAATATACATATATAAATATATATATATATATATATATATATATATATATATATTTGTATAATTGTATAATCAAAAAAAAAATCTCCACTCAAGATCACTATACAATTACTTTTTAAAATTTAAATAATTCTTCCATTTATGTATGAAATTTATCTAGTGGAATGAAAATACTTGAACAAATAAATTAACACTACTGAAAATAGAATGAATTAAACTCATAGATTTTCATGAACAAAGTAATTCGTTAATTTTAGATACGAAAAATATAGTATATGAAAAAGTAGGATAACCTACAAAAAACATTTACATTTACAATTGAAGTAATTTATTAATATTTCCATTATTAAAGTTTTTTATATATTTATACAAGAGATTTACATATTAAGAAGAAATCTATATACTTTTTTTAAATATATTTTTATGAAATAATATCAACAATGAATTATTACTGCTTTCTATTTGTCTATTCTACAAAGCAGTGATTATATTTTTAATTGAAAATATCCAATGTTCTATATTAATTTCATATTCTGTACATAAACACATTTATTATTTAGGTTTTTCATAATTACATTCTTTGTATATTCAGATAAATATTATTTAAAAAAAATTACAAATCATTTTTAATTCACTACAAACTTATATTGATTCCTGCATAATAGTGAAATATTTAATTGAGATGATTTTATATTTAATGCAAAATGTTTTTTTTTTAAATAATAATTTTTACTTCTAATTTACTTATATATTTATTTATGTGTGTATAACTAAATGAGAAGAGGAGATATTTTATAAATTATATACATGATTATTTCAAATTAATATTTTTTAAAAATATTAATAAAAACAATAAATTCAACGTTAAGAGAATTAAAGAACAACCTCCATTGTCCTCAATTTTACTTAGAAATTTTCTATAAAACACATTTTCATAAGATGAACATAAACTTCTTTCTTTCATTCAAAACTTTGAATATAAAGATGTTTATCACTTGAAATAAGCACTAGGAGATTTTGCCAGGTCAAGTGAACATAACTTATACAAAATGGAGTCTTAAATCTGACAAGATGATGGGTAATTGTTTCAAAGATTAAAATAGAATTTCACAATTCTTTGTTAAAGATTTTTGTTATATAAGCATTTTTGGAAAATTAAAATTGTTTTAATAAAAATATGTAGATATTGACACACACACACAAATTATATATATATATATATATATATATATATATATATATATATAAGAAAAAAGAAAGAAACTACACAGATAGGTGAGACAGAGGTTTAAAAAAAATCATCGGAATGAAATAGAAGAGAAAATTATTGGATTGGTTGAAGTAGAGGTTTATAAAATGCCAGTAATGGGTAGAAAGAGACTGTTAATGATGATTATAATATATATGTATATATATATATATATATATATATATATATATATATATATTAAACTTGTCATTTGTATCTATTTTGTAAGAATGTAAAAAAGATCAAAATCATGTTGATATTCAAAATGAAAAAATAAGTACATATATAATATGTATATCAGTGGAATATAAATTAAATAAATTAAGGAGTTTTGTTACCTGAATATCATCATTAATAATGATTATAGAAACTTAAGGAAAATAAAATAGAAAATAGGTTTGACAAAACAAGCTTTGTAGAACAAAAAATTCCTATTAATCAACATTTCCATTATTCAAAATACAAGAAAGTCATTTATTTATAATGTGGTAATGTATAGAGTCATCCAAATGTGACGTCTAGTTTTGTATTTTATTGAAAAAAAACATGTGTATAGTTTCTTTTAATAAAACATAAATGTAGACAGAACATTTGGATAACCCTATATATTCTTGAAAGTTGGTTTCTGAACAAACAAGGATGAAATTGAATATAGGTAACCAAAACGTGAATATGAAGAAAGTTAGTAATGATACAGAAGATAAATAAAAAAAGGAATACTTGAATATTAAAAGAATTAAACAAAAATAAACGTTTTTTAAAAAAAATATATAGAATGAGAAAAATAAAAACAATGATTCTCTTGAAAGAAATTCAATGCTAAATTACAAGGTAAAATAAAGGAAGTCAATAATAATTTACCTGTGAAAGGCAGTGGAAAGAATGGAATTAATGGATATAAAAAAAAATCCTTTAAAATGAATGATATCGTTACAGTGATAAGGCACTTTTTCCAAATAATTATATATATATATATATATTTATAATTGTGTTATACATTTCTATTATATAATTAAATTACTATCTTATTAATTAATACAATATATTTCATTTTTATAAAAAATAAAAATGTTTAATTTCATATTAAGACATTCACAAATTAATATTCATTTAATTCATTTAATAATCTTTATACAAATATATCCTTACAGTTCTTGTAAAGTAATAACATGTTTCATAAATAATTTATAGCAATACTTAAAATCAATATAAATAATTTTGTATTTTGAAAACAACTAATTATGATGTAAAATATTTTTTAATAATTATATATATATATATATATAAATTATTTTAATTTGAATTAAATTGAAATTTAATTTAATATAAAAATTCTTTATAATCATCTTATAAACAATCATTATAATTTTTTCAAACTTACCTTTTATTGCAAAAAAATCTGAATTGAAAAGAAGCTCTTTGTTAGCATTTAATTATCATGTCTGAAAATATATATAATTACCGTCCTGAAAACGTTTTTATACAGATATTTCGGAATTATATGTATTTGAATAATGAAACGCTCTTTTACAAATTAATTTTGTTTTATACATATATATATATATATATATATATATATATATATATTTGAAAATAATGATGTACTTGAACAATAAGATCTTTAACGATAAAATCATTGTACTTGAATAGAATATTTACAATATGGATTTAAAGACATGATTTCTAATTAAATTTCTCTGCATTCTTATATATCTTCTCTATAATATAATTTTGGCTGTTATTATATATATATATATATATATAATATAATTTATATATATATATTATATATATATATATATATATATATATATATTAATTATCATATATATATCTTCTAAATATAGTATCCAAATATTTTCTAAGAAAATGTTTTTTACTAATAAAATAATTCCTTTAGATTATTTTTGTTTTTCACTTATTTTATTACAAAAATGAAGGTAATTGCTATCATTAACATATTGTTAGCTTATGTGTTAACTATGTAACGTCTATAGAATATTTTAAACAATAATTTTTTATGATATCAACAAATAATATATTTTATTTAATAAAATATTAATTAATATAAAATTATTAATTTTTAAAAATAAAATCACTTGGAAATGTTATGAAAATTTTAAATGTTTTAGTCAAATAATTTTTGACAAATGTTATATTTTTACCAGCCAAATAGAGATGTTCTCTAAGGTAAAATTTATCATTAATAATAGATGAGTTATTTATAAATTATTGTTGTTAATATATAAAATGCAGTCTCTATTATTTTTTTGACATTCATTAAAAATTACAATGTATTAATTATACTTTATTTGATTATACGTTCATTAGAAGTTGCAATAAATAAATAAAATGAGATAAATTAAAATTTCTATTTTTAAATTAAAAATCACCTATCAACATTTCTTTAAATTATAACATATTTATTTCAAACAAAAATTTGTATAAAATAAAAATAAACTTTATAGAATAATCAATATATGTGTATAATAAAATAATTTAATTTTTTTAAATAGGGTTTTCTAATAAGAATGTCAGAACTTTGTCAGCTGGTGGAAGTCATGTTTAAATTTTTTTAAGCTCATTTTGACATTTTAAATCAGTATAGTTTGACAATTTATCATGAAATATTTAACACTTCAACAATACTTGTCAAAACTTTAATTAACTTATTTTACAAAAGTTTAATCAGTCCATTATTTCACGAAATTGACACATGAATTGGCCACCAAGATCATGTGATTTCACTACATTGGAATTTTTTCTGTGAGATTTTGTAAAATCATTCATTTATCCTGGTAAACCGAAAACAACAGAAGTATTAAAAATAAACATTGAAAATCTAATTCATGAAATTTGACCACAATTATGCGAAGGATGACTAAAAATTGGACTAAATGAATTTACTATGTCAAGCAAAGTCATGGTGGTTAAGTAAAATTGTGTTCCTTCACTAAAGCCATAAAATATACTTAAAAATAAAAATAAATAAATAACCAATTAATTAAATACTTTTTGTTCCATTTTCATTTAAACTTCTGCAGAGCTTATTGGAAAATTCTCTGTAAATATATATATATATATATATATATATATATATATATATATATATACACGTGTGTGTCCGTGTGTATGTATGTTAATTGTGAACATTTTTACGATATTATTTTTTAATTCATTTTATTATATTTCTTATATATTTTGTTTTTAATTATTTTTTATTTAGCTTTTTTTAAAAAAAATAAATTTAAAAATATATACAAATCTTTCTGAAATGAAAATCAATTATAAATGACATATTTATTATTAAATAATATTAATAATAAAATAAATGCTCCTATTTAATAATTGAAATTTTGTGGAAAAAAGAACAATCTCTACTTTAATACATACTGTACCTCTTTTTCTCATTGCTAAAAACCTTAACTTAAGAAAGCAGTGTTTTGAAAATATTGAAGTTAAAAAGATTCCAATCTTAAGTCAGTTTTCCAATTTAAGTTTTAGTAGTGATATTTTTTCCATAAAACAAGGAAAAAATTTTCTTTAATAAAATTCTCTCAAGACGGTATTTTATAAAGCTGTAAAATTGTAAACTTAAATTGCGAACCATTGTCTACATTCCAAACTATCCCTCTCAATCTGCTCTATCATTTTGCTAGGAGAAGCTTGCTGGAAACACCAATTTAACAGCTTTTCTTTGAACTTTTTTATAGATATTTTTTTGAAATTTCTAACATTATTTGAAATTTGTTTTTCCAATGATAAATATGACTATGATATGATCTTGATATACAATATTATATTAATCAAATACTATAATTTTTATTCCATCAACAGACTAGAAAAAATGTATAAAATTTCATTTATTATTACATTGAAGTTAGGTACTTTTATATACAAATCTATATTAATAACCATTTTTTAAAATTCATTTTTAACTTATTAATAATATTATTAAAAAAACTATAAATAATTTCTAAATTTGTCTCTTTTTAAAAGTCTATTTTTCAAAATTTAACCTCCTTTAATTTTCTACATTCATATATCTATTAAAAAAGTTCACAATTTGTATCGAATTATGAGCTATTTTTGTAATTTAAAATCATTTTGGACTTTTTTATACAAATATACATTTAATCCATTTTACATAAATAAGTATTTTTTCAATAACAAAATATTTTATAAAATATTAAATAATACATTTTTTTAATAAAATATTTGATATTAGTTAATGTTATGTATTTTAGGAACACGCTTTAAATATGATAAAGTAGATATTGAAGTAGGTAATTGCGAAAAGAAAAAGCAATAAATAAATATCTAATCCTTATAAAATGAAGATCATTATTTAAGGAAAATAAATATATCTCAGTTTTATATATATACAATATATATATATATATATATACACATATAATATATATATATACACATATATTATATGTGTATATATATATATATATATAGAGAGAGAGAGAGGGAGAGGAAGAGATAGAGAATAGATAGATATATTCATCATTATTTAATTTATAATTATGTTTATCATGTTATTTATAAGGATAAATATATGTTATTAATACAAAAAAGAATAATTATTTCGATATGAAATCAATAAGTAATTTATTAAAATAATGGTATTAATGTAATAATGGAATTTTAAAAACGAATAATTACAATTTTCTCTAGTTAATTAAATTATCCAATCTTGCATCTATACAACAGTTTAATTAAATTGTTGATCATTTATTGATGAGCTTAATGGCCTCGCCATTCATATTGAAAATAAATTTATTCACATGGACTTGATTAAATTTCATAAAATGCAAGTTATTACCATACTGTATTTGAAAATGATTTATTGGAATGAATGTTTTAATTTTTTTCAACATTCGTCCTATCATATATACTGAATGTTTTTATTAATAATTGAGAATGAAAATTTTAATATAAATATTTAATTAAATTATTTTTGATAAAAGATATCAATTTTTTACTTATTAATATTTATGTACTAAATGTTGATAAATCACATGAATTGCTTTATGACTTATAATTTGTCGATTGCACGGAGAGAAAAAATATCACCGTGCAAATAATTTTTAAATTGATAAACATAAAATAATATGTTATCGTAACATATTTATTTTAACAAAAAGTTCAATATTTAAGTATAGATATGTTGTTAATTATTTTATGGCAATTAGGAATAATTCAAACATTTATTAATTTAGTTTTTTCTATAAAAATAATATATATGTAAATATTTTTTTCACATAGATATTATAAATAAAATAGTTGTTTTTATTAAAATTATATTTCTATATATTGATATAAAATCTTTAATTTCGAAAACATATGCACATATACAAATACACACACACACACACACACACATATATATATATATATATATATATATATATATATATATATATATATGTATGTATATGTATAGTTCACAGACTAGAGTGATTAACCTTACTTTTTATTTATTTTTTTTAATTTTAATGGCAAAGCACTTGATTGATGCTTATCTTTTTATATTTAAAATAAATTTCCTTAATATTAAGGCTCAACACCAATAAATGACAAAAAAATGATTGGGCGTGGAATAATAAATAATTTATTTCAGAAGCCAATTTGATTATTCCATACTCTTTAGTAAATAATTGTAAAATTGCAGTTCAAACGCTTATACAAATTTACTTAAGTAATTTTTTAATTCAGCAGTTTATATTGGATATTAATGATAAATTGTTTACTATTATACTGTCATAAAAAGTAAAATTTAGAAAAAAATAAATACATTTAATATATTAAGCGCCAAATCTACTTTGCTTAAATTTTCATTTACGCCCATATATTTTAATTAAAAATGTAACCCAAAATATATTTATATTAAAGAATTAAATTCATTCTTTCTATTAAACGGAGTTATTGTAAAAATTAAAAAAGTCATGCTCAGCGAGGAGGTTAAGAAAGGTGAATTTTGGAAATTTTTTCAAGATTTTTAATTCGTTTCTCAACAAATGTTTAGATATTTAAAAACGTATATTTGAAAGAAATTTACATATTTGTTTCAATAAAAAATATTAAAAAATAAAATAAATATGGTCATTCTCCTGTAAGTCCTTTGAAAAAAATGTTTACGGTAGCCATTTCTGTTAGATTTGAACCTTATGAAATCAAAAATTTGGAAAATTTATTTTATACAATAAATTATGTAATCCTCGAACGATCAGTTTTTCTAAATATTGATTTGAAACAAAATGACGGATATTCTAATTAAAATTTCGATTTTTGATGAAAAAATCGCTCGTTTTTAGAAAATAAAAAAGAAATTATTCAACAAAACAAATCTTTTCTTCAACAACTGAATTTTTGTTATTTATAATAGACCTGCTCAATTTTAAATAAATCGTTATATTCGTTTTTGAGATATTTTGGTCAGCGGTTTTGAAAATGCGATTTTCAGAAAAACGTATTTAAAATTTCAAAACTAGTTTACACAAGTATCTGTAAAAAATAGTACGCTTAGGGTATTTAATATTTAATTTGTAATAATTAAAATATTTTCTTAATAATAAAATTATTTAATATATTATTGATGGAAAATAATCTTTAAATATTTAAGTTATAAATTAGGTACAAAATTTAATTTCAAAATAATATAATTGTATATTATTTGAAAATATTTTCAACTTATAAAAAATTTAATATTCTGTTTTGAAACAAATATATCATAATATTAAAAAAAATTGGTTAAATATATTTTACTGAATGAAATTATATCAAATAATTTCAAAAATTATCTCTCCTTGCAATTCATTGATTTTTAATTTTTCTATTTTTTCTATCTGAATTACAAGAAATCCATATCAAGTAAACTTCTAAAACAGAAAGTAAATTCAACTTTTAATGGTTTCTTAGTTTAGAGTATAAATAAAATTTTAATTTTTCGATTTATATCCTCGAATTCAACATCTACGCGTTTTCTTGGAATACATGGTTGGTTATAATTTACATATATATAATTTTTCAAAAATAGTTAACAGTCAGGTGGCTGCAGTTAACTATAAGACAATTTATAAGTTCTTCAAAGTCGAGTGGATGACATAATACGAAATAACAGTAATAGTCGGTCACGACGTTGAAACTTTTTATTGCCAAAATAACAGTAAAGTAGAAACGACGACTGTGCAAGCAACTTCTGTCAGGATGTAAACAATATGGCGCACGTTATAAAGACGGCGCCCATTTATATAAAACTTTATTTCTTCCTTTCTCTACACAGTGATATAATTTGACATTTTCGCGCTATAATATAATGTACGAAGCACAGAATGCAATGACTATATTGTCCAGACATAATTTGAGAAAAAAAATACATTTTCAAAAGAAAGTTTGTCATTTCAACCAAAACGTTTAATTGTCTTCAATTACTTTTTTTTAACGAAAATACAAGTAATGAATTATTCAATAAAATTTATTGTATGAAATATTAGAATGTATTTATTTCCAAAATTAATTTATTTTATCATCTTTGTACAGTACTTTTCTATAATTAAAAGAATTAAGTAATATGGAACAATGATAAAAAAGGCATCTAATTAAAGTAAATTTAATGACATCTGATAATATATCAACTAAAATAGATGAAATGTTATATATATATATATATATATATATATATATATATATATATATATATATATATATATATATATATATATATATATATATATATATATATATATATATATATATATATATATATATATACACATATATATATATATATATATATATATATATATACATATATATATATATATATATATATATATATATATATATATATATATATATATATATATATATATATATATATATATATACACACACACTTAAACCCTAATTAACAATGAAGTTCGGGTCCTCAGGAAACTGTGTAAGTCGAAATCGTGGATTTTTATACCAAAACCGTGTAAATCGAAAACAAAATAAAATGTGCATAATTCAGTCATTTATTTCAACGTAAAATAAAAGTAAAATACTTTGAAAAACATAAAAATAACAGTCCAATTATAAAATAACAAATATATAAAAGTATAAGTATGTAATTCATTTTATGGAAACAGGAAATATAAAATCCTTAAAAAATTTAACCAAAAGTTTAATTACTGTCATCACTTTAATAGACTATTAATGTTTTCTACGAGACTTGGTAATGAAATCCGTAATTAACAATTGTGTTTGGTTTTTGGCTAAATCTTTATAGACCTCCTTATATTGAGTCAAGCTTTTATTAATATATCGCTGGAATAGAAGAGCTCATTCAACATTCAGATCATTTTGTAGAAAATAATTACCCAATTTTCGCTCTTATTCAAATATGTGCGACAGTATTACCAAGTGAACGGAATTAAAAAATGACTGTAGAAATATGTATGCAGCCAAAATGTTCATTTTTATCATTTTTTTAAAAAAATACGTTATTTGGAAAACCGTGTAAAAGTGAAATCGTGTAAAAAAAATACCGTGTAAATCGGGAGATAGGTGTATATATATACGTGTTTTTAAGCGTGATAGAACTTCAAATTAAATTCTTATCGAAAGTTCTATTCAAGCTAAAAAACACACTCTCTCTTTCCCTCTCTCTCTCCCTCTCTCTCTCTCTCTCTCTCTATATATATATATATATATATATATATATATATATATATATATATATATATATATATATATTTATACACTCACACTTACACACTCAAACATATAATGAGTATTTTTTTAGTTTTGAGAAAGCATTCGATAGGAATTTTATTTAAAGTTCTATTACACTTAAAAAAAACCTATATATATATATATATATATATATATATATATATATATATATATATATATATATATATATAGAGAGAGAGAGAGAGAGAGAGAGAGAGAAATAATTGTTTAAAGCACTAAACTGGGAAACTAAACTAATAAATGTAATACAGAGATAGTCATCTACGATTTGTTGACGACATTATTTTCTGCACAAGTCTAGATGAATTAAAAAAAAGAATCAAAGAGTTAGACAAAGCAACTCAACAAATTGGTCTAATGATGAATTATTGTGAAACAAAACTAATGTAAAATACTTTATGAATCAATGAAAATTCGGATTGAAGAAATCAATATAGAAACATTTTAATATGTTTGTTTATTTAGGATAGATCATTAACATAAAAGGAGTAATTATAGTTTGTGGGTGATAATTAGAAAGTAAATATTATGTTATATAATAAAACATTCCTCTATATATAAAAAAGTATTTTTTCATGCATTCTATATATTCTCACTTATAAAACTGAATACGGATCTTAAATTTAAAAGTAATTTAGTGGCTCTAGATCACTAAAAATAATATGTATATTTAAAATAACGTGTATAAATAGAAAGAAAAACAAGTTTATTCAAAAGCAAATCAAAGTTACAACAAAAATATATAACAAGAATGGAAATTTTAAATTGGAAATGAGCTGCTCATATAACAAATAAACAAGATCATCGATTAAGAAGAGAGGTTATTGATTGAAAACCTAGAGATATAAAAAGATCTAAAAAAAGATTCAGAAATGGATAGGATAGAGACATGAGAATATCCATTGTTATGAAATGGAAAAGAAAGGCATTTGATAAATGAAAATAGAAAGTTTTTTGTAGAGGGGGACTTCACCTAATTGTAATTAGAAAGAAGCTGCTGCTCTTGTTGATATATATATATATATATATATATATATATATATACACCTGTCCCTCAATTTACGCGGGACTTTTTTTTCGCAAGTTTTTTTACGCGGCAAATTAAACCTCTATTTACGCGGAACTTTTTTACGCGGTATTGATTTACGCAGCACTTTTTATACGCGGTCAGATAGATTTCATTTTAAATAATTTTTCATGGAGTTTATATATCAGAGTGACGCAAATTTTTACTTGAACATATAAAAGCACGATATAAATATATAAAAGTTAATTATTTTGAATTACAGTAGCGATAGTGACACCGAATAAAATTTATCTACTTTTGTTTCCTAAAACGTGATTATTTTTTTGTTAAGCTATGTGAAATAAATATGTTTTTCTACAACTTTACTAGCTTTTATTTCCAATATTTTTTCTATTGTACTGACAGACTCAATTTACGCGATTTTTATTCGCGTAAAACAAATCCATGTGGAACGGATACTCCGCGTAAATTGAGAGACTGGTGTATATGTGTGTGTGTGTATTATTAGAAATATGTCATTAAAAATAAATACTGAAAAAATAGATATAAAAATATCTCGAACCAATTATATTACATTACGAAATAATTCCTTATTTAATATTTATTTAAATTTGAGTTATACATATTGTGTATAATATAAAAATTTTAGACAATAAGTTATTTTCCAATAAAAAAGAAAATTGAAGTTTTAGTCAAATGAATTTATTGTTTAATAAAAAAAACTTTTTTTAATATTTTATAATATAATGTTTTATTAATCGAATATTATAATTTTAGATAATCTATATGCTGCATATTTGATCTATTAATCACTTTGACATGTTCATTTTATATAAAATATAAGTGATATTATCATTTCTCATCTATTAATTAACTCATCCATGTCAGATGTGACCTAAACGATTCAATTTAATTCTAATTGTACGTCATATATCTATTGGAAGGGTTATAAAGTAATCTGTTTGATTACTTGCCTTAATTTTCTTTTAATAAATATAGCTTGATTTTAAATACAAATATGGAACTATAATCCCATTCATTAAGAATGTTTGCATTATTTGAATTTTTAATTAATTAGTTTTACATTAATGTTTTTATTGGTATTTTATTGATTTTAATAATAACATACGAATACGTAAAAAAATATACTTGAATTCAATGGAAGTTTTTTTTAAAAAAATCACCTTCAATAATTTAAAATTATAAAAATGAATTAGATTGAATAATATGATTTATAAAATATTATTACAATAATATTTTTTTGAATATAAGCATCTTTGAAAGATTATTATACTGTTTTGAAATTTTATATATTTTCATTTTTCTTTATATAATTTGTATAAAATTTACATACACAAGACTTGAAATTAGTTTACATATTTAAATTTATGCAATCATTTTAATAAAAAAATATTTTATATTTGTATCAATAACTTGATTTTTTTAATATATGAATTATGATTTTGTCTTTTATTCATTTTTTAGAAATTATTTTATCTGTTATAAACTTCAAAATGTTTATTTCCAGTGAAAGAAAAAAAATAATTTTAATTTTTGTAAAGCTCTCATAAAATGAATTAATTTTTAAAAAATGTCTTCTATTTCATCATATTTAAAAAGGCATGAATTATCAAAAATTATTTATCACTTAACACCAAAAAATATTTTTTTATACTTTATTATAAAACGCTTTAAAGATGATGGTATGGCCATCGAAATACTTTTAAGCTTTTAAACAACTAAAGATTATTAGACACTTTTATAACATCTTGTAGTATTTGAATAATAATTCATTCGTGTTTAAGTAAATTACTACAAAAAAAATAATGGTTATTTTCATTTTGTTGTACAAGGGTTATTTGATAAGTATAGTACATTTATTTATTGTTTAATTTAATTAATTAAGTTAATTATTTTTTTTAATTTAGTTTTTCTTACTTTTTTACCATACTTATCAAACGACCCTCGTATATGAAAATTTCTTCACTATAGAATAACATATATAAACCGCTATAATATTTTTATTCTCCACAAGGCTTGAAGCGATTGTACAAAAATCACTTGAGTTTGAACTCATTAAATCCAACATCTCAATTTTACCTACTCGTGTATCTAACATTAAATTTTTGTTGTTAAGTCATATTTAAACATTTAATTAGTGAAAAAATGAATTGTTTTAATTAATTAAAAACATGTCATTTCGTGTAGACAATTAAGATTTTAATTACATTTATTTACCTTATCACATTATCACACAAATTCAAGTATTTTTGATTTTATTGAATTACAGAAAATGCTATTTTAGAGAAGTGTGGATTTTTCAAAGTTTACTTATAGCTTTAAAATTTTTAACTTTTATTTATTATTTAATTATAATATTTTTAATTAATTTTAATCACATTTTTTTAGTACTTGAAATAATTAAATTTAGAAAATAAATATTCATTAAATATCTTATTTTTATTATCTAGAAAATGAAATCAATTTTGAATTAAATAATAATGTAAATTTTTTTAACAATAAAACATATTGTATTTTATAACAAATTTTATACGTGAACATACACACACACATACATATATATATATATATATATATATATTAATTTTAAAAAATTTAACAGTGTATTACATTTAATTTTATATAGCGTCATCCAAATGTGATGCCAAAATTTGTGTTTTATTAGAAAGAAACGTGTATAGGGAAACATGTGTATAGTTTCTTTTTAATAGAACACAAATATAGGCGTTGAATGACCGTATACATATATTGTATATACAAAAATATTTTCCTATATTTATTAATATTTAGTCTTTTTTTCAAGCGGTTTTTCACAAAGAAAATTACGTGATTTTTGATGTATAAAAATTATACTAGAATTTTACATTCAACTAATTTCACTTTTCGAATTAGATAAATTAAAAAATCTCAAATTCTCTGCATAATTTTTAAATGTTAAAAAAGGAAAACTTGATTTTTAAAACATGCAAAATATTAAAGTTAGAGTTAATATTTAATAGTCATACCAATATAATATTATTTTCAATATATGTACTGTACAAATATAAATAATAATGAAAAATATTTTTAGATATTAAATTTATTCTTATTTCATACTTAATAAATGAAGATTATTTCTAAATAAAATGTTATATCTAATAACTTATATATTGAAAAATAAATTATTAATGTAAGATTCAACAGTTGTATAATTTTTATTATAATAATTAAAAATTAATATTAAAATTTTAAAAATTCTTTTCTTAAATTTCCATTTAGTTGCATCGAAATCTAGAAAATTATGTTAATTAATATAATTTTGACCAATATTATACATATTAAATGTTTATTTTGCTTCGAATTAATATTTGATAATTTTTTAGAATATTGAAATAGAAATAATAAATTTCTTTAAATTTCATTAATCAAGAAATACAACTAATATAAATTACATATATATATATTTATTTTTTTGAATATAGATAATTTTTCATAAATTATTCCAATTTCAATAATTTAGAAATAAAATTTCATACAGTATTACAACAAATGTTAAATTATTTATATATATATATAAGTACTTTTTAAGGTTGATAGAAATTTATATTGAAAATAATTTAAATTTCTATCACACTTAAAAAACAACATATATATATATATATATACATACACGAGGATCGTTTAATAAGTATGGTAAATTTATTTATTGTTTAATTTAATTAATTAAATTTAATTTTTCAATTTAGTTTTTCTTACTTTTTTACTATACTTATCAAACGACCCTCGTATTAAATTGAACTTGATAAATATTGAATATAAATTTTATTAGATACTTTTATTTTTAAAGATATACGAGTATATATTAAATTTAGAATTATTTTTCGATATAAAATTATATTAAATTTATATAATAATAGGGTTGACAAAATCAGACTAAAAATTAGTAAAGAATAGTGAACAAGTAAATATCTGTCTAAATCGTTTAGTCTCATTTATGATCACCTTATATATGTACCATTACCATTGTCATCATTTACCTTTTTCTATCTAGTCTCTTCTTGAGCCTTTTTATATTTCTAATCAATAATTTCTGTTTGCATCAAGGGTCTTCCCCTTTTACTTTACAACCTGCATATTTCCATTTTAAAGTTTTCACCGTTGTTATTACATCAATACATTTGGTTTTCTTTGGAATTTTGTCTTTTTTCTTACAGTCTTTTTCTACCTAATATACATTTGTATATTAGGTAGAAAAATACATTTGTATATTAGTTTTGCTTCTTAATATACATTTTTCTATACTTCTTTGTGTTATCTAGAACTACTAAATTATTTTGTCATTTAGGATCAATGGTTTACGTACTATTATAAATAAAATCAAGTAAAATTTATTGATTAAGAACTTTTCCTTTAATTTATATATAAAATCAATTGTTGTTTGAGAAATTAAATAGTGTTTATTTAATTAATATTTTTTTTATTTAATTAGTATACTTGTTCAGTTTTCTGTTTTGTAGTAATTTTATTAAAATAATTGATATTTTATTAAAATGAAAATATTTTATTATAAATTATTATTTTGTTGAAATGATTTAGAAAAAATATTGTCTTTGAATTATTACAACATTTTCACTTAAAACTAAATATGTAGAAAAAAAATTGTTAATATTATTAAATATTGAAAAATATAACCAGAGCAATGAATTTAATATGCGCTACAATTAAAGCAACTTTTAATTTATTCGGTAGTAATTGTAAATTTCAGAGTACAAAAGTAAAGTGTATTATTGAAATATGAAGAAAGTAAATAAACATTAGACTCAGTTTTGCCCGCTTGAACATCTTTAACGTAATCTTTATGCTTTCGTGGTCTTACTAACTTTTTTAATTTAAAATTTTACGCCGCGGATTTAATGAGCTTTATTATTTGATGATTTTCATATAAAATATGTGATTAACTAAATAAATATTTTATAAATCAACGTATTAAAAAATTCTTAAATTATTTGAAAATTCGAAAATATTAAAAGTACTTTTTATGTGTTACTATATTTGCGTGCATCTCTCTCTCTCTCTCTCTCTCTCTCTCTCTCTCTCTATATATATATATATATATATATATATATATATATATATATATATGAATAAGTATAAAACAAACTGTGTTTTGTGTACGTGTTAATGGGATTTTCCCATAAATAACTTTTTAACATTTAACAAAATCTGTTACTTTTTTAAATAGAGGATACAAAAGTACACAAAGGATTACGATCGCGTATGAAATTCGACAGGAAGAGCGGTAAAGCGGCAAACAATAAATAATAATAAGGAAGTTCAACTTCGTATCCGCTCATAATTCTGTCAATGTAGAACCGCATACTCAATCTTCAACGTTATCTTGGTGTTTGGGTGAGAACATAAATTATGTTATTCATTAATAGTTCCACAACTATCACAATCTCATATACAAAACATAAAATAATGTGAATAAATTGCAATAGTATCGATAAATCAGCTTCACTTTGTTCCAGTGACAATGAGAAATAAATAGAATTGTATTCATTAGGAACGTACAATATTTTTCAGAATTATAAATATTTAATTTGATAAGTCAATTAATACAATTATAATTAAAGAACTGTATTTTAGTAATTTGATAGTATTTTAATAAATAATGTATATATTATTGAAATTTTCAAAAGAAATATTTTATACAAAACATAATTTAATTTTGTCTCTTTTCATTTTGTAGAATTTAATTCATTTTAAAATTTACCAAAAAATTGTTAGAAATTTATTGACAATTATTTCATCTCTAGAATATTTTATTCATTTTAAATTAAAAATAAATATTTACTTTGTAATTTAAAAAACTAGTATTCAATATTTCGGTCTAGTGTAATAAATAATAATAAATATATTCATATTTAATATTTATTTTCAATGTTATTCAACAGTCAAAAGTATTTACTTTGAAAATTAAAAATACATATGAAGATAAAATGTGAAAACGAATAAAAATTTAAAAAAAACGTAATTTTAAAATGGTTTATTAAGGCTCTAATAAAATAATATATATTTATATTTAACCTAATTATTTAATATAACTGTTTTTTTCAATTACAAGAATTATATTCAGAAATGTATATTATTTAAAATATATATAATTTATAAAATATTATTTATAGATTATAACACTTTAAGAAATTAATGTTAAAAAACAAATTTATTATTCTAGTATATTGTATAAAAATAATTATTAAAATATATCAATTTATTATATGGGTTTTTCCAATAAGCACTTCAGAAGTTTAAATGGAAATGAAACAAAAATAATTTAATTAATTAGTTATTTATTTTTCTATTTTTAAGTATAATCTATAGCATTAATAATGGAACACAATTTCACTTATATGACCACTACGATTTCGTTTGGCATAGTGCATTCGTTTAGTTCAATTTTTAGTCACTCTTTCACATAATTGTTGTCCAATTTCATGAATTACAAGTTCAATGTTTATTTTTAATGTTTCTGTAGTTTGTGGTTTATTAGCATAAACCAATGACTTCACATAACCTCACAGAAAATAATTTAATGGAGTTAGATCACATGGTGGCCAATTGATGACCCATTCCGTAAAATAATGAACTCATTAAATTTTTGTTTACATAATTCTATCGAATTTTTACAATTTCTAAGCATTGTTGAAGTGTTAAACATTCTATGATAATTTTTCAAACTATACTGAGTTGAAATTTTAAAATAACCTTAAAAAAAATTCATATATGGCTGCCACCAGCTGTCAGTTTTCTGACATTCTTATTGGAAAACCCAATATACGAGGTCAGACAATTAAGTAATGTGACAAAATTCAAAAATCGAGTATATTTAAAAATTAAGGTACATCGCTGCGATCCCCTTCAAAGTAGTCCCCTCCCGCATCTATACACTTATTCCAGCGAGTTTTCCAGTTTTCGTAACAATTCTGGAACACTTCTTGTGGGACCTCTCTGAGTACCCTCGTCACAGATTCTTGGATATCTTCAACGGAGTCAAAATGTCGACCTTTGACGAATTTTTTCATATGGGGGAATAGGAAAAAGTCGCAGGGTGACATGTCCGGTGAATAGGGCGGATGTGGTAATGTTGCGATGCCTTTAGACGCCAAAAACTGAGAGACATTGAACGCACTGTGACAGGGAGCATTGTCGTGATGCATAACCCAAGTCTTCGCGATCTCTGGACGCACTCTGAGCACCCTTTTTCGTAATTTTTCGAGCACATTGCGGTAGAATACTTGATTTACGGTTTGTCCAGGTGGTACGAACTCTTTGTGAACCACCCCTTTGCAGTCGAAGAAGCAAATCAACATGGTTTTCACTTTGGACTTGCTCATTCTCGCCTTCTTTGGCCTTGGTGCTCCAGGGAACAGCCACTGTTGGCTTTGTCGTTTAGTTTTGGGGTCATATTGAAAGAACCAACTTTCATCACCAGTAATAACCAGTAATAAATTTCTCTGTTCCATTTTCATGACATGCACTACTGGCGCGTTGTTACAAAACACTAAACAGCTGGCGAAGAAATGATCGTACGAGGGTGGTCAAGGTCTCAATCGAGAGAGTAGGGATCTGCTATTACGGTGGCGGAGTTACAGGTTCGCAGTGTTACCACAGGCCGAGAAAAAAAATCGGTCGCATTACTTAATTGTCTGACCTCGTATATTAGGTTGTATCACATGAAATGTCAAAATTTGAATAATGAAATGAAAACACAATATTGTAAGAAAAAAACTTACAATTTATTTATTCGAAATAGGCACCATTCACTTCTAAGTTTTTTTGCCAACGTTATAAAAAATTTGAGATCTCTCTTTTAAAAAACGCGTCTTTAGAAGAAATAAAATATGTAAATTCTTTAATTATGTCCTCTTGATTTATAAATGTTTTATTTAGAAGAAAGAAAACAAGATATATGAAAAGATGAAAATCAGTTGATGATATTTCGGGTGAATATTGAAGATGATGTAAAATTTCATACCCTAGTTCTATTAATTTCTGCATAGTGATTAAAAAAGTATGCAGTTGGACATTTTCATGAAATATTATCGGTCCATCTCTCTTGATTGGTCTAGGTTATCAGGATCTTAATTTTTCATGAATTACTTTAATTTATTGACAGCAAGATAACAGTATCGGATTATCCTTGCGGAAAAAACGAATAGTTTATGTTTCCCTTTGCAGATCACTACACATTCATCATAACTTTTCTTGAATGCAACTATGGTTTCGGGAGTGCCTTAACCACTGTCTAGACTGTATCTTATTATCGTACAATATCCATTTTTCTTCATATGACGATACTATTCAAAAATAATCCATTATTATACCAAATTACCAATGATGAATAAACTTCTAAGTACCGCTGTTTCTGATCTTCCATTAATTCATGTAGCATCAATTTGTCTAAATTCTTACCTTTACTTTTACAGCTAAATGACGATGAACTCTCATAAGTGAAATTCCTAAGTGTACAGTTTCGAATTATAGTCACAGGATTATCTTTGATAATTTCTTTCAATCTGTCATTATTCAGGGCAGTTGTGTGCCTTCCGAGTGAATCATTTTCAAGGTTTAGATTGTCAATTTGAAATTTCTGAAATCATTTTTGTATTGTTTGTAGATTAACAATTCCTTTTTTGAATGCTAAATTGATGTTTTTCTTTTTTTAAGCTTTGTTATACTCTAATTTAAATTCATAGAAAAAAAAGTTCGTTTTTTCTTCACAGACAATATATTTTTAAGAGTTAATAAAAAAAATCATTTGTTGAAATACCAAGTGAATACTAAGAGCATTGCAAGTGAAGTAGCCACTTTTATAGTAAACAATGTCAAAGTAGAAATAAACCTGTAAAATTCCTCTCGTGCTTTTACAGAAATAAATAGCAAGAAATCAGACATTGCATGTGGTGTAACCTAATATACTAATATATATATATATATATATATATATATATATATATATATATATATATATATTTATAGTGAACAAAGATATCTTAATAAGAAAATTCTTTAATAAAATTGTATTTCTCTGCTTAGCTCAGAAATTCTAATTTTATTTGTATTCGTAGCCATAAAATACTGGAATATTTTATTAATAAATCTAGAAAAATATGTAAAACACTACGAATAACCTAGATTATTATATATATATATATATATATATATATATATATATATATATATATGTGTGTGTGTGTGTGTGTGTGTGTGTGTGTGTGTGTGTGTACCTATTTTAAACAAGCACTAGAACTTTAAAAATAATTTTAATCATAAAATTTGAAAAAGTTAACGCCACAAGTTGAAAAATAGTAAAGGATAAATATGGAAAACATTAATTTATTTATGGGGTAATAAATTTTATTTCTATTTACTATATTTTATAGTTTGGTTATAAGCATAATTTTATAAAAAATAACAATTATTCTTTGATTTTTGTTTCGTAGTAAATTTGTTCGTAATAAATTGTATTTATTTTAATTGTTATTATATTCGTTTTTATCTAATACTTATTCTATTCTATTTTTTTAAAAAAATAAAAATATTTAAAATATGAATTCAATTCTAGCAAAAATATTTTGAACACAATAGAATGAAATTATTAAATTTTAATGCAATATTTGTTTATATTGTTGATAATAATATAATTTTTATTTACAATAGAAAATAATATATAATAATTTTTTGTGTTTAAAATTGGGATTATTTTTGAATATTTCAGAATTATAATCATATGAAAATATACAAATATAAGATAATCCAAATGTGACGTCTAGATTTGAGTTTTATTAAAAAAAACATATGTATAGTGTGATGTATAGGAAAACATAGTTTCTTTTTAATAAAACACAAATTTAAGCGTTGCATTTGGATGACCCTATATTACAATAATATTATATGTATACATATATATATATATATATATATATATATATTATGAAAGGAGAAAGACAGATTGATGTAATATCATCAAAATTATTTACAGTGGTGTTAGAAAAATACTTGAAACATATAATTGAGATTTGTAAAAAAGAATAATAATTTTTATAATTTGAGTTTTGTAAAATTGTTTTTTTAAGTTTTAAAAGAAAATTGTAAGATATTAATTAACTTAGGATTTCCTAATGATCATGAGTATGTTTTCAACAATTCAGATAAACTCAAAAAAATAATAGAAGAATTGTCTAAACTAATTAAAAAAATAGTCTTACGATAAACCTCAGCAAGACAAGTAACATATAATGAATTTTCAGACAAAAATCGAATTAAAATGAGTATAAGTAGAAGTTAAAACGTTGTATATCTTGGATATAATTATTAACGATTGACAAAATTTGACTGAAATGAACAGGGAAATAAAAATGGGATTGTATCATTTGGGAAAAAATGTTTATATTACAAAATAAAGTTGAATATTCCTGTATGTTTAAATAAGAAAGGTTTTGATTAGTGCATCTTACCTTTTCCTATTTAAGTTAATGAAACATGGATCTTAAATGCCAGAACAATTTAGACTAACACGAGATAAAACATAAAAAGGATGAAAATATACATGGTAGAAATTACACGTAAATACAAAAAAATAACTTACAATATCGAATTGGTCAAAAAGAAAACAAAGGTTATACACATTATAGCAAAATTAAGAAATATAAAATGGAAAAGAGCCGATCAACTAACAAAAAGGAAATACCACTAATGGATCAAAAAATACTGATTGGCAACCCAGAGATATAAAAAGACCCAAGATGATACTAATGGATATATGGTAGAGAGATAAAAAAATTCGAATAGAAGAGAAAAACGAAAAAAAATCGGTCGAAGTAGAAAGTTTTAGCAGAACCCTTCATCTATAGGGTTTTACAATAAGCGTTTCAGAAGTTTAAATGGAAATAAAATAAAAAGTATTTAATTATTTTTTTTATTACTAAGCATATTCTATAGCATTAATGATGGAACACAATTTCACTCCTATGACTACCACGACTTCACTTGACATAATGCATTCATTTAGTCCAATTTTTAATTTCTCTTATGCATAATTGTAGCCCAGTTTCATGAATTACACGTTCAGTGTTTATTTTTAATGCTTCTGTTGTTTGTAGTTTATCATCATAAATCAATGATTTCACATAACTCCTCAGAAAATAATCCAATGGAGTTAGATCACATGATATTTGTGGCCAATTGATGGGTTTATTTCGTGAAATAATGGACTCATCAAGCGTTTGTTTTAATAAATCTATTATTTCTGAATATGTATAGCACGTAGCACCGTCTTGTTGAAATCACAAATCGTGTAGACCATTTTCAATCATTTTTGGAAAAAAATCAATAATCATGGTTCAATAACGCACTCAATTTAATGAAACATGATCTCCAGCTTCATTTTGAAAAAAATATGGTTAAATGACACAATCAGCATGTAACGCACACCAGATAGTTACTTTTTGTGGATGCAGTAATCTTTATTCAATGACATGTGAATTACTTTCACTCCAAATTCTGCAATTTTCTTTATTTAGTGTTGACCGTAAGTTTCACAAACCGAACGTAGATTTTTATAAGTTTTTATAATTTCTAAACGTTGTTGATTGTTAAACGTTCAATGATAATTTGCCAAATATCAAAAGAGCTGAAATATCAAAATGAGTTGAAAAAAACTCAATAATGGCTGCTACCAGCTGTCAATGTTCTGACATTTTTATTAGAAAACCCCATAGTAGTGGATAGAAAAAAGATGTTGATGATGATTTATATATACATATTGAAAAATTTAAATATAGAAACAGTAAAGATATAAAATTTAATTTATAAAATTGAAATGATATAAATTCACCTCAAAACTGACACCAAATTGATTGCATTTACAAATAACAGAATTTATTCAATGCACTTATTTCGAACATTTCAGAAATCCATCGGTTTGTATGTTTCATTTCTAATCTACTAATGCATGAAGCACAATATCATTTCAATCATAAACCTCAAATGGCGTACAATTCAATTTAGCTGACATGGAGAAATACAAACAATCATTATTTAAACCGAAAAAAAGAGTCGAGTACGGCTTGTTCGCTTGTCTGTTGTATAAATCACATATTTGCACAATATTATTTCCAGAAGTATGTGCTGCTTTATAAAAATTTACAAAAGAAAATATATTACAATCCAATGTTTTATTTTTTATATGACTAGGTGGTCGTGTTATTTTATTTTATTATACTCTACACAACATCGACAGATCACAATGGAATAGAGTTACTGAACGTTGTTTATGATTTTCATGCGCAATAAATTTTGCTTTACATAATCTTGAAATAAATATTCAATTTGCATATGAATACTACGTTCTCCAGAAATTCTTTACTTTGTTTTTTAATGTTTTTATGAGCTTCTTACGCTATTTAATAATATTAACTTGAATACTCGCATATATATATATATATACACTTTATAAATTTAATTAACCTAAATAAAACGATTTTTTAATATAAGCTTAAAATTCATCTAACCCATATATTTTTAGTTAAATGTCATATATAGTTTTTATACATAACATTTTTACAACAATACGTAAATATATATATATATATATATATATATATATATATATATATATATATATGTATATAAAATCTTATTTTTTTATTTATCATCGAAAAACTTTTATTGATATTTATTGCACTTATAATTAATTTAATAGACAATTTTGTTAATTATCATGTTTCTTCAATTTAAATATAATATTATTTTAACGAATTATTATTGATTATAATATCAGTAGTTAAGTAAAACCAATCATGCAAATTATTATAAACTAATCCTAATTGAAATTGCATAGAATTATATTTGACTTAAATAAAACTAATTGTATAATATATTTTATATTGAAATATAAAACTGTCACATATTTTGATTATTATTAGTAATATATGTAAATAATTTGTCTTTGTAAAATTATAAATTTTTAATTTATTTTATAAAACATATTTTGAGGATCAAAATATTAACTAGTGAGTCAATTTGGATTTAAGTATAAAAAATGATTAAAAATAATTTTTAAAAATATGTTTTTCAATACAAACACACACACACACACACACATATATATATATATATATATAGAGAGAGAGAGAGAGAGAGAGAGAGAGAGAATCGTGATAAAACTTTAAATTTGATTCCCATCGAAAGTTATATCTAACCTAAAGAAACCTTTAGATATATACATGTGTGTTTGTATGTGAGTGTGTGTGTGTATATATTTGTGTATGGATATATAAATTTATAATAAATGTGTTTTTTTAGATTAGATAGAATTTTTGATAGAGATTCAATTTAAAGTTCTATTACGCTAAAAAAACACCTATATATATATATATATATACTCGTATATATATAAATTTAACCTGAATACTTTTTTAACATTTTAATTTAAAACAAACTTACCCAAGTTAATTACTCACAAACATCACAAAATTTTATAAAAAAAAAATAATAATTTATTGTTTACTCAATTCACCGATGCACATTTCGATGGTCATTCCATCATTATTAAAAAGTTATATTACAAAATCTAAACAGAATTTGTATAATGCAGCTTTCTAATAATATCATGGCCATCAAAATAAGCATCTACTAATCAAATAAACAATAAGTAAATATTAAACACTTCTTTAAAATCTTGTAGTGTTGGAATAGATGTTAAATCAATTTGTTACAATAAAAGAATAAACGTTAATGTAGTTATTCAGTTTAATTAAAAATGTCTACATCATTTTAAAAACGAAAAACTGAATTTTATTTGTATAATTGACTCTAGACTATTATTTCAAATTTATAAAACTCTTCTTTAACGCTTTTCGTGCATCGTTGGTTGCATCAACCCACATTAATTTACCATGTAAATCGTTTAATATTTCCTTATTAAATGTAACATTATCGTAAGACGTTTCATAATATTATTAATTAAAGCATAGACAGCAAGTATTACATTGTTATCACACTATACATCTGCAATGTTGTATATAAAATAGCAATTTGTTTTTAAGTTCATTTTTATTCCTCAAATGATATTTCGCAATAAAATTTTTAGATTCGACAATATGAGCGAATGCAAACCGATGAACAAGAAGATATCGAAAATTTTAACGTTTTAAATAAAAAATAAATAGACAACATTGTGCAAGTTTTGGCACAATTTCAATATCTGTGATACAATGTAAAACATTACAAATTTGTGAAACGACTTGAAAAATTCAATCATGAATTTTGTTCGAAAGATATTTAGTAAAAGTGTATTTAGCTCGACAAAATATATAACTTTATCATAAGTTGTTGATGATATTGTTGAAATTGTATCATTGGATTGGAAAAATGCTGACATAAATATTTTCATTATTAAATGACTTTTATAATAACTTAATATAGAATTAATTATTTAAAATTTCATTGATCTTAAACAAGAAAAGAATAACAATAAACCAAAACATTTAATTGACAAAATAATTAAAATATGTCTTTTTCATTTTTTTATATAATTTAATCAATCGTACCAACATCATATTTTTTTAATTTTCTTCAATAATTATTTATTATACATTTTAATCGCTAATATGTATTTCAGTAATCACGTTATTATCATTTAGTATTTCGTTATAAAATCTAATGAATTTATATTCAATTTCATTCTTAAAAAAATAATCAGAAAAGAAGATAAGCTCTTTCTTCTATTTCTATATGTTGATAAAAAAATTGCTATTGAAACATGTTAAATATTACAATCCTTTATTAGTTATAATTAACAAAAAAATAGTCTATGAGAAAATAGTTAAATTATTGATTTGTATTTTATATTGTACTGACTAAGATCTATTTCTAACTTGAATAAATAAATGATCAGTTTATTAATTTCAAATATTCTTCAGATTCATGTTTTCACATCCATTTCATCTTTTTTAATCCCAGAAAATTATTAATAATATTAACAAAAAGATGAAATCTAGAAAACTATGAAAGTTGATTTTTATCAAAAGATAAAAAATTATTCGTCAGGTATAAACCTGATTTTAAGAAGGGAGTTGCTATAAAGCAACTCCCTTCTTAAAAATAGATAAATATATTTTAGACTTGTTGAAACATAGGTAAATATAAACAATCCCCATAAAACCTGGTATTGCTTCAATACGATTAGAAATTTGAAGAAATTTCAGTTCTACATGAAAAGTGATAGAAATTTTTAAGTACAAGTACGATCGTTAAATAAATCAATACATTTCATTTAAGTAGATTTTGTATATCAGAATGGTGTGAGTAAAGTTTTCATTGCAAGCTATTAAAATTATGAATTTGGAAGAAGAGTATAGTTCTTGACTTTTAAAATATTTGCAAGGTTTTTTATGATTTTTAAATCGTTTTTATTTGATCTGTTAATTAAATGTGAAACATCAGTTAATATTTCAGAGGAACTATTAAATATATATTAAAACTCTTGACATTTTTTTGGATGTATTTAAAAATTATTGATAGAAGAGATTAATAAAGGAAATTTAGTTGAAATAATAATAAATCTATATCAAATCAATTCAGGGAATAATAATACAGATTAAAATTCTGAAATTCGAAATTTTACACTAAAAATTACACAAAAAGGGATAAACAACCAATTGGAATTTTATTTTCTGAATATAGATCTACTGTTCTTCTACTGAAAAAACATCAAATTCAAATGAGAACTACATAAATGTTTAACTGAATATTATGACATTTATAAATATCTGTCATGAAAAAGCAATTAAATAAAAATATCAGATGTTTTAATAAAAAATAAACATAGAAAATTTAATATTGTAGAATAAATTTTAAAAAAATAAAATATTTTTCAACAAAAAAAACTTTCTTCTTTAATTGCTTTTAAGAGGAATAAAAAAACAGTATATAAATCAACATTGCATATTTTATTATACATATAATACATTTGATCTATCATTGATTTTTTTTAAAAAAATATTTTTGATAGATATATAAGCAAGATTGTGAATTTCTATTACTTATTAGAACCTAACCCTATTTTTTATTAGATCGTTGTTCTATACAATAAAATTTTGTTCAACATGGAATTTTTTAAAAACCTAATTTTATCATATAATAAATATAATATATAATAATCACTGGTTACCTGTATATTACTTCTTCTTTGAATTTTGTTTTAATTTACATTACAAAAAAAAATATTTTTTTATAACCATATACATTCGTACACATTTTTGAATACATTAAAGGAACGCACTGAAAATTAAACCATAAAAAAATGACAATAGTATAATATTTTTTCTTTCAATAAATGTTTTTTTTCAATTTAGCTATTTTATAGAAGAAAAAGAAAATTGCGTGTCCATCTTGTCAATATTATTTTAGTATGATAAAAATGGAGCGTGGTAAACAATACATCCAATACATTTTGATTTTTATATTTAATCAAAAGAAGTTGTAAAACTTTGCTACAGAAATCTAGAAAACAAATTGTGTAATTATGAAAAGAATTATATTGTAAATTCACTAATACTTTTGAATTTTAATTCAGAAGATGAACTCAAAATGGTAATTTTGTATAAAAGAGTATAAAATTAGAAGATAACGAATCATAAGTGTTATTAGATGAAAACTCATTTCAATCAACTACTAACCTTACAAAAGTGCTATAAATAAATCAACTTACTGTTTATCGATATTTGCAAACCAAATGAAAAATACACAAAGAATGAAATTTGGGTCCACATAAATTAATTGACTTTATTTCGATGTGAAATCCACTTTTCCCGAGAAAGATGGCAGAAATTCATAGAAAATGAATGAAAATATTGTGGTTAACCTTGTTTTAAATTTGTTTAAAATTAAAAATAATTCTTATGAAAATTTTTATTTTCAATACATATATCTGATATATATATATATATATATATATATATATATATATATATATATATATATATATATACTTACTGTGTATATACAGTATCGTAAAATAAATTTAATTTTTTTTGCTTATATTCAAGTGTCGCCAAATAATTATTTTCCAATTTGTAAAAAAAATCTAAGTAACTTTGTTATATTGTGTCAGTATGCTGAAGTACTTAAAACCGAAGTCACTAGCTGGCATTTGCCCAAAAACGTGTGAAGAAAGTAATAAAGCAGCGAGGTGAGTGCGCACCCTCAACACAGACTTCACGCTCGGGACGCTTATCGTTGAAAGGTATTCATGATTGCATAAAATTTAATTTATAGGTGTAAGACGAGATAAAGTGAACGTCGAACATTTTACTTTAACCTCATAAATTTTGATTATATTGAAGTTATAATCATGTGAAAAATGTAGTTAGTCAACGAAAATGTTTCAAACATTTTCACTTGGATGTATCTATTTTATAATGTTATCTAAATTAAGAATAATTTGTAATTAAATTTCATTTCAGTAATATTCATTTATGGATGATTATATTTTATATATTAGGGGAAATAATTTTTGCTTTCATTTTTTTTGGTAAATTAAAATATACTACATTTAAATTAGTAAAATTTTAATGTTACAGATTTTAATATTAATAAAACTAAATGTAACTTCAAAAAATCATTTTGTAGATTTATAAGTTTTAAAAAATACTAATAAAATAGATGATCACCTAATAATTAATTTTTACTCATTTAAGATTTCAATGCATCAAAGTTAAATTACTTTAATTTTTTCTTTCAAGTTAAGGTTTTCCAATAAAAATGTTAGAACTTTGACAGCTGGTGGCAGTCATGTTTGAATTTTTTTAAAAGCTCATTTTGATATTTCAACAAAATTTAGTTTGGAAAATTATCACTGAACGTTTAATACTTCAATAACGCTTAGAAATTGTAAAAACTTTAAAAGAATTATTGAAACAAAAGTTTATTGAGTCCATTATTTCACGAAATGTATTCATCAATTGACCATCAAGATCATGTGATCTAACTCCCTTCGATTATTTTCTTAAGTTATGTGAAATCATTAGTTTATGCTAATAAGCCACAAACAACAGAAGCTTTAAAAATAAATACTGAACTTGTAATTCATGAAATTGTATCACAATTATGTGAAAGAGTGACTAAAATTAAATTTAATGAATGTACTATGCCAAGCAGTCATGATGGCCATATAAGTGAAATTGTATTCCATCATTAATGCCATAGAATATGCTTAAAAATTTTTAAAAAACTAATAAATTAAATACTTTTTGTTTATTTCCATTTAAACTTTCGAAGCGCATATTGGAAAACCCTATATATTTGATATTTAATTTTTTTATTTTTTACGCTTTTAAGAATACGAATATTATTATTTTTTTTAATAAAAAATAGTTAAAATTTCGTTAAGCGATAATTTTACATAACTTCTAAAATTTTTATATATAGTTGACTATCAAAAATCCAGCATTTTGGATTTATGTGGTGCTAGATTAGTGAGTTGACGCATAATTAGTGATTAAATTAACATATAGAGTTTACCCGACAGTTATTCCAGAATTTTCAAAAATAAATCATATAAAATATAATAAACTCAGACAATGGCCAAATGTTATATTTAGCCATTGTCTGAGTATTGCTGTAAATAATATTTAAAAAAATATAATTATAAATGATGTTCATGACACTTGCATATCGGGAAAAATATATGAAATTGAAACACACTACTCTAACATATAAATAAGAATTATAAAAACATGACAAATGCAGATATTCAATCCAGCCTCAGTAAACCTCACAATCTGTTAAAATTTTAAATACTTTTAAAAGAAATATGCAATGACAATATGTCAATTTAGTTTTTTTAAAAAAAATAATACAAATCCAATATATGAACTAGCTGTAAAAACAACAAATAACATCTCTTCACTTTAAGTGACAGAATTCATAGATACAGATAAATAAATACACGAAGAACTAAATTGAATATATCTAATAAAATAAAAAAGAAAGAGTCGACTGTTAGTTTAAAATGTATTGAATAAAGATGAGAAAATACACAAGAAATTAAACTTGTAAGTATTTTGTCCGAATTAGCAGTGGAATCGGATTACTCAGAGGCCGGATTAATAATGGTTGACTGTATAATACCATTTTATTTCTATTGTACTTTTTATATTAAAATTACCTTTAATTTCGACAAGTTATGATTATAATAAAAAATATATATTTAAATAAAATACATATATATTTTATAAAATATATTTTTCATATTTTTAAGTTTTAAAACTGAAAAAATTCTAAGATTTATAAAAAAATCTTTAGTAATTTTTACATTATAAATAATAATATGTTTATAAAGTGTTAGTTATTTTAAAATTAATCAAACATTAATATCTTTAAAATAAATTTATTAAAGATCAACAAAAAAATATAAAATATTTATCATGGCTATTTCTAAAGATTCATAGAAATTGTTATATACTGATTAAAATTTCATGTTGAATATTTAATTTTTACAAAAATTTAAAATAAAATTTCCTTAAATATATATTTGTAAATAAAAATATTTACGATTCTTAAATAATGTTTTTAATGAAAAATGTGATATTTTTATTTATTCCATTAAAAAAAAAAAAATTATAATCATTTTCGTTATTGAATTTTGCGTTAATGTTCTCTCGTAAAATATTTTAATATACTCTTATTATATTTCGAAATATAAAGAGATATTAACTTTATAAATAAATGCTTTGTTTATTATTATTCTTTATCATTATTCTTTTTTTATCTTTGTAATTTGTATAATTATTTATCATATATAAGAGAATTTAAAAAATCTTTATATATATATACGGGTATATGCATTTTAATATAAACTGTTAAAAAGAATATTTTTAATACATTTAAATACTTCTACTTTGATCGCTAATACACATTTTTATATTCTTTTGCTTAATGAAAAGTTAATAATTTTGTAATTTTATATTTGTAAATCTGTTTGTAATTCTATTTTTATTAATAAGATTTGTAGTGTAGAAAATGATTTTATATACTGTATGAGGGTCGTTTGATAAGTATGGTAAATTTATTTATTTTTTAATTTAATTAATTAATTATTAAATTATTTTTTTTAATTTAGTTTTCTTTATTTTTTTACTATACTTATCGAACGACCCTCGTATATATTTTAATATTTTTTTTAAAAAAATATAACAATTTCTGCTTTTAAAAGAAATTTCATACAACAAACAATCCGTAATAAAAATATTAAAAGTTTAATTGAAAAAAATTCAATATTTATAATTAATTATTCAAAATGTGATTCTTCAGAAGGAATATAATCTTAATAACAAGTATACAAATTTTGAAAACATATCTGGTACTATTCTTTAAAGATGGATACAATAAAATCAGTCGAAACTTTTTTAGAGATCTGAAATGATATTAATTTTTTTTAACTATTAAATAGTTACAGAATATCAAATTAGTTAAATAAGATGGATTAATAAGCACTAAAATACGTTTTTTCCTAAAAAAAAAATACGTACAATGATGGATCTGTGCAGAACAAATCGCACGCAGACTTTTTGTTGCAAATCTTTCATAAAATACAAATTAGTAATAAAATAATATCACTAATTTTCCTTAAACAAATAAAAATAATTTTCAATTAATATATTCAATTTTTTATAGTTTCTTCCTTTTGATTGGTTGAAGAATTTCTTTTTGTATACTTTTTACCACTTTCAAACTATTGTACTTTATAAACTTAATATTTTTTTCATTTAACATTAAAAATGTTTCCATAAATGTTTTTTAAAAAATTTGGTTATTTGTTCCAATTTTTTGACGAATGTTGAAAGTACAGTCACATATAATATAAAAAATGACAGATGCATCGAATTTCAACCAAACTGAACCTAGTTATAAAGAAAGTGTTAATAAAAAAAATAATTCAAAGAATCGCTACTAATATCATCTGTATAATAAAATTTCGTTAATTTTTGAGACAAATCATTTATATTTCTTTATAAACTTTTATATTGAAAATAAATAAAAAAATAATAATTACCATTATTAATTTAAAAATATTATTAATTATTTTTCATAAAAATTTATACTGATCATTAACAATTCAACATTTCATAAAAATTGTCAATAATCTCTTATTGTCAATTCTGGTAAGTATTTTCATGACGTCATCGGCATCAAAATACTAAATTATGAAAATAAAATATAGATTTTGTAATACAGGGTATTGGTTACAATAAAAATATCATCGAAAAAGACAATCAATAATATATAAAATACATGATTATTGAATTTCTTTCAAAAAATATGATTTTAGAACAAGTGAAATATATAGGTGTTTTTAAGCGTGAAAGAACATTAAATTAAATCTATATCGAAAGTTCCATCTAATCTAAAAAACACCTTTATCAAATTTTTATATATACATACACACACATGTATATAAATAAAGGAAGTTTTTTATATGTTTATAAATATTTTATCTATATGTTTAAAAATAATTATTTGTATTTAACATACAGTAATCGGTTAATAAAACTTGTTGAAAATATTTTTTTTATTATCTTTACGTTATAAGTAATTGTTTTCTGAAAACATATTGTAAATTGATAACAACAAATTGGTTTATTCAGATACTTAATTAAAAGTAATTTAAAATCTAACCTTAGAGAAGTTTTAAATATAACCTTAATATAGGAGATCCAAATAAAACTGAAGAATAGTAAAAAATAATTAATAACAATAAATAAAAGTATGTTTAAATCCTTCTGTTTCATTTGAGTCACCTTAAATAAATATATAATAAAATATCGTTGTCTCTTATTGTTAAAAAAAATTCATTATTTAATTTTCTATGTGACACTATTTTTTTAAAATATATACTTTATATATCAAGTGCTTTTCATATTATATTTAATTAAATTTAATTTTTAATATTGTCAACTTTTCATTACAAAACTATGTTTTTAGTTTTGAAAATATTCAGGTATGATATTTTTTACATCTTTTCTACTTCTCCTATGACCTTTATTTTAATCGTATTCATTTTATTTCAAGTTCATTAACATGATATATGTGTAGTAAAGTATAAAAATAAAGACGAAGAAAATTCAAAACAGACATATTCTTGCATAACTTTTATAATGTGATAAATTTCTGTATAGTATAAACTCATAATAGAATGACAGTTGAAAAAAGACTCTATACGTAACTGTTCAAAGGAAAAGTGTAACTCCTGTCGAGTCTATATATGTCGCTGAAGAATTTCCACCATAGTCATAAAACAGAAAAGTCGTAAACTTACGAAAAGCGTCTTTATTTTTTTATGTATTGGCTTTAAAAATCTGTTGAACTCGACTTTGTTTATCCAAAAGGTGACAACACCTTTAAAGACTTCTGAAAATATTAAAATTGCACTGACGTTATATTGCCGTGTCGTAAAATGAACCGTTAAAAATAACTGACGTAATTGTTAGGAATTAGAAAGTTTCTTTTCATTACGTTTGAAATGTATAATTAAATTATACTGTTTCTAATATTTATATTTCACAAGATATAAAATTAAATGTTTACAATTAAAGAAAATAAAATTTTATTCATTATTTAGTGTATATATATATATATATATATATATATATATATAAAGAGAGAGAGAGAGAAAGAAGGGGGGAGAGAAATAAAATTTCAATTTACTAAAACATTTCTAATCTTAGAATTTTACTTTTTTGAAAAAAATAGAGCTTTTAATTCAAATGATAGTGTAAAAAGAGAAAAATTTATTATATATTTCTTTACTATTTTTGTTTAAGAAGTATATTTCATTATTATATATCGTATTTTTCTTTTTCATAATTTTCATAGATTTATATACTTTATGGTCTATCACTTACTTTTATAAAAAACTTAAGTAATTAAATCTAATATGAAAAAAATTCTCGTACATCTTATTTCCTTCAGAATAATTTTTCTTACTTTATATCGCTTCAGTTTTCTTAACATTTTAATAATTGGATAGTGTTTTTCTGTTTTTTTGGTATTTCTTATACAAACATTTCTCTATTTCTCTATTTTCTAAAATCTAACATTTCTCTATTTTCGATATCCATTTTATAAATCCTTTTATATTTTTTTGTAACTGAAATAAGCAAGTAAGTATAGAGTGATATTTTAAGCGTAATAAAAATTTATATTGAAAACAATTTAAGTATATATTGTATCACGCTTAAACTCTCTCTTTCTCTCTATTTATATATATATATATATATTATCAGCAATAGCTACAGTTACCTCTTTCTATCATTACTGGTTGATGACATCAGTCAATATTTTTCATTTTGACCTATTCAAGGTATTTCTCTTTCAACCTATTTCAACTTTTTCCTTATATTTTTGTTCATCCTATCCATAAATCTCTACTTAGACCTTCTTATTTATCTAGGTGATTTTCTTTTCTTGCTATATATCCATTCTGTTTCAATTTTAATTTTTTACTTCTCCTATAACATGCATAACCTTAGTTTTTTTTCTGATCTATTCATTTCTTTTCTTATCTTTTCATGTTATACCCAAAATACATTTTTTCATGCTTGTTTGTATTAATTGGAGCTGATAAATTATTATGGCATTCAAAACCCATGCTTCATTTCCATAGGCAACAACAGGTAGAATGCATTGACCAAGATCTTTTTAAACATAGAGGAATATCTGATTTCTTAATATCGGAATTTCTTTTAAATTAAAATCGTTCCATTTTACTTACGTCTATAAATGTTCCTTCATAATGAGCTATCACAGATGTATACAGTTTTCAACTTCTATTTCTCTTTTATTTTGTTCGATTCTTTTTTTGATCTGAAAATTCATTAACTATTACATTTGTCTTTTGGAGATTTTATTATAAAAACTATCTTCTACCTTTCTTTATTCAATTATTTTATCCTTTTTTCGAGTTTTTTTATCTGAACTTGTTAAAACAATAATAATGTCATCAGAAAATATTAAATAGCTAAGAATCTCTTCATTAATTTTTATTTTTTCAGATTTTCAGTTTCATTTCTTAAATATTTTTTTTAATTTGATATAAATATTTTTTTAAATCATTTTTAACTCGTAATATCAACAATGTTGTTTATATATACACCTATCCCACGATTTACACTGAAGATCGGTTCCTCAGAAAACCATGTAAATCGAAAACAAACTGAAATGTGCAAAAATCAGTCATTTATTTCAACGTAAAATAAAAATAAGATACTTTGAAAAACATAAAAATAACAGTCCATTCATAAAATGACAAATACATAAAGGTGTAAGTATGTAATTCATTTTATGGAAACAAGAAATGTAAAAACCTTAAAAAATTAACCAAAAGTTTAATTACTGTTATCACTTTCATATACTATTAATCTTTTCTACGAGACTTGGTAATGAAATCCGTAATCAACAATTGTGTTGGTTTTTGGTTAAATCTTTATAGACCTCCTCATATTGAGTTAAGCATTTATATCTCGCTGGAATCGGAGAGCTCGCTCAACATTCGGATTATTTTGTAGAAAATGATTACCCAATTTTTTCACCCTAATTCAAATATGTGCCTCAGTATTACCAAGCGAACGGAATTGAAAAATGACTGCAGAAATTTGTATACAGCCAAAATGTTCCTTTTTATCAGTTTTTTTCAAAAAATCCTTTATTTTAAAAACCGTGTAAAAGTGAAATCATTTAAAAAAAGTACCGTGTAAATCGAGGGATAAGTGTGTGTATATATATATATATATGAAGGTCGTTTGATAAGTATGGTAAAAAGTAAGAAAAACTAAATTGAAAAATTTAATTAAATTGATTAAATGAAACAATAAATAAATTTACCATACTTATCAAAGACCCTCATATATATATATATATATATATATATATATATATATATATATATATATATACTATATATATATATATATATATATATATATTTGTAATAATTGTAATTAATTAAAAGATTCATAAAATTATATTTTTATTGCAATAAATCTTATTGCAAATAATTAATAATCATTTTGATTTTTATGAAATAATTCAATTTGCAAAAATCAATAATGTAAACAAATTTGGCTTAGTAAATTGTACTAAAGATTTATTTTATATAATTAATTTTAATATTACTATCTAGACATATTAATAAATTTAAATCTTACAATGTCGTGTCATACTGAAAAAATATTTATTTATTTTTTTAATCATTTTTGAATGTTATAATAATAATAATTTGTTTCAATTTTAAAACTCTTAATAAAGATTTTTCTATTTTATAATATAATTTGTAAGTCATTTTAAATAATTTTGAAGTTTAACTTGAAAACAATGAATATTATAAGGTAACGAAAATTGGTTACTTTTTAAAAAAATATTTATTGTACATACACACACACGAATATATATATATGTATATATAGGGTGTTTTAAGCGTAATAGAACTTTAAGTTGAATTCCTATCGAAAGTTTTATTTAACCTAAAAAAAATCCTTATATATATATATATATATATATATATATATATATATATATATATGTATAATATAGGGTAATCCAAATATGACGCCTAGACTTGTGTATATTAAAAAGAAACATATGTATAGTTTCTTTTGTTTCTTTTTAATCAAACACAAATCTAGACGTCACATTTGGATGACCCTATATTAAAAATATTTTAAACCTTGTTTTCAATTGCAAATTATAACTGCTAAAAACTCGTCGAAATAATAAAACCGGATCGTAATATAGTACCAAATTTAAATGCTTCATTTCATAAATAAAGGAGCAAATTATTACATTGAAAGTTTTTCTAACAAAGTACTTTTAACGGAAAACGTCGTGCTGCATACTAAAAACGACCATATATTTCATATACTTCATCTATATGAACTTTTCATGTTTTATTCGTACACAATATTTGTAACAATGGCCATATACTTTTATCTTCTAACCCATTACATTTTAAACATTGCAAAAATACACACTCGAGATAATAAATTTCGTCAATCTGTAGAAAGGAAAGATATTATAATCTACATCAAAAGCAGAAACAGTGTCATAAAACATATAAATAGAAGATGAAATGAAATTTTAATTGCAAATTATCTCCGCTTACAAACGAACCTGCAGCGTAAACTTACAGCTCTATTACTCCACGGTATTGTTGTGAAATGTTTCTCCGTGGCCGTGTTCACAAAAGCGTTACGTCAAATAACAATTCAAATGAACTAGACAGCACAATGAAACCGACTGGTGGCTGCTTTGAAAATTCCTGTTCGAACTTGTTTTAAAACAGAAACCGACCGACAGTACGAAACCGTATTACATATAAAATGTTCAATTTTGTTGAACAAGTAACTTTTTCAATTCATTTTACAAATTCAAAAACTCGAAAAAAAAACTACATTCTGATTTATTACAAATAACATATCAATTAGTTAATGTTTTTTATTAGTGCTGTATTTTACAAAGGTGTTAATTATCTACAGAATATTACTCATTCTTTAACAAATTTATTTTAATTACAAACTTTACTATATCGTATGTTTTTACTTTATTGAAGCCAGAGCTTAAATGCTTTTATGAAGTTTTACAATATTAACATTTCATTTTAAATGTTGAGAATTTTAATTTAGTCACATTCATTGTTCTTTTCATTTTATACTGCAAATCAGAGTAGTTCTCTGTTTTAAATTAATCAGTGATATTTCAATTACAAGATGTAAATGTAATTAACTGTATTTGTAGTTCTGTACACCTACATACACTTTGAAATTTCTAATTTCATTGATTTTACTAACCATATAACTTTAACAACTATTTTTAATTATCATATTATTTTTTCATTGTTAATTTTAATTCGTTTATTAATTTTAATTCTTTCGATTTTATTTTACAACATTTTTCATAATACATTATAGACTATTAAAAATAGTTTTTGTGGAAGTGATGTAAAATTGACAATAAAAAATATTTTGAAAAATAATACATTATTTGTATAGCTGTTTTTTAAAAGTGATAGTACTTTAAATTAAATTCCAATCAAAAAATCTATCTAAATTAAAAATAAATACTATATATATATATATATATATATATATATATATATGTATATATATATATAATATACACCTGAGTCTGTTTTTATGCGGTAGATACGTTCCGTAGAAAACTGCATTAAAAAAAATCGCACAAAAAATACTTAACTTACATTGAAAAATTAGGGATACATTCCTTAATTTTCAAAAACCTCATAAAACCAAAGCTACAAAGTGAAATTACTCTAAAATTCGCATAAAAAATCAAGAAATAAAGAATGCCTAAAAAAATTAAAATATCTGCAAAAAATTAATACATAACAGCTTTCTTACTTTATTTTTTAATTAACTATTTAATTTTATTCAAAACAATATGTACATATGTGTAATTTATTTTAAAATGTTTCATACATATTTTAATCATCATCGCAATAATAGCTACTTTATTTAGAATAAAAAAAATAAAAAAGAAAGTGAATAGCTGCACTGTTTTCAAGACATGTAGGCCAAGCCTTTTTCCAACAGGCATTTAAAGTGTGTGGTTTTATTTGAGTAATAGCAAAAACAACATGATTTATAAAGTCAAAGATAGAAAATTTTTTCCAAGCGTCAGTTACTGTTATTGACTCATTTTCTAGTTTTTTCAATATAAATTGAAAAGTGCGTTTAACGTAATATTGTTAAAAGTTGCAATTATATCTTGATCTAATGGGTGAATAATGCTTATTGTATTGGGTGAAAAAAACATCATCTTTACATTTGGATGTTCTAAACATGGATGAACTGGTGCGTTGTTAACAAGTAATAAAATTTTGAAATCGAGACCTTTTTGCTTCATATACGTTTTTCATCAGCATTAAATACTCGATGTAAACAATATTCACCATTTTTAATAATTTTGGCTAACTCTTCTGGAAAATTTTTGACAGTTTCTTTATCTACTGATATAACCGCGCCCGTAATCATCACGTTATGCAGTGCATTCTTTTTTAAAAACCCGGTTAACCATCCTTAGCTAGCCGAAAATTCCTTATCAGTTTGAGAAGCAGAAGTAAATGGCTCTGATTCCTTCATTTGTTCATAAAACTGAAGAGCTTTTCGTTGAATTAAATAACCGCTTAAAGGAATTCTTAAAAAAAATTGGCATAAAAAAATACTAAGAAGAAATATGAATCGCATTAAAAAAAATTGCATGAAAAAATTAAGAAGAAATATAAACCGCATAACTTCAAAACCGCATTAAAATAATCCGCATAAAAACAGACCCAGCTGTATATTATATATATATATATATATATATATATATATATATATATATATATATATATATATATATATATATATATATATATATATATATATATAGGGTCGTTTGATAAGTATGGTAAATTTATTTATTGTTTAATTAAATTAATTAATTAAATTAATATTTTCAATTTAGTTTTTCTTACTTTTTTTAACATGCTTATCAAACAACCCTCGTATATATATATTTATTTATATATATATATATATATATATATATATATATAATTTTAAATTCTTCAATTTTAAATTCTATCACCCTTAAAAAAACACTTATATATGTTTAGTTAGATCATCCGTGACCTAAACTAGTTCAATATAATTAATTAATGGCGTACTTAAATTATGGAAATTAGAATCTATTGTATTATTGAAAAAGCGTCCGAAAATCGATCTAAAAGTAATAAATATCACTGTACAATAAAACGAATTGTATCTAAGATTTATAAATAGAACCAATTGTCATTTTGAAGACCTTGTTTCTATAAAAAGTTCGTCGGACACTTCACAAATATTATACAATACAACCAATATACACAAATCAATAAATTTGAACAGTTCGCCAATATTTCCATTATTTTGATTATTATCTCTTCCTCTCTCTCTTTCTCTGTTTATATATATATATATATATATATATATATATATATATATATATATATATATAAACATATAAATATTGGGTTGGTAAATAAGTAATTGTGTTTTTTACTAATACATGTCTTTGGGTGTCATGAAATATATCTAACTTTATTCTAAACTACAAATTTATTACTAAATTTAATAGATGACAGTTCAAGCTTGATTTTGAGAGAAATTTTGTGTGATTTTAAAATTATTTATTAGGCACCAAGTAGAAGATGGAAAATCAAAATGAGCACTATCGTTATACTTCGTAAATTATTTCCATAAAGGACAAAACTCTACGTGAGCTGATAAAAAAATGTGCTGTATATGTTAATTTGTCTTAAAAGAACGATTGTGTCAAAATTTGTTTGTTAAATTTCGTTCTGGTGATTTTTCACTTAAGTTCAGTAGAAGTTAATGATAACAAAATCAAAGCATTAATTGAAGCAAGTCGTCATAGCACGGCTCGAGAGATTTCAGATCAGCTAAACATATCACATACTAGCGTTAAAAGTCATTTGAAACAGCTTTGTTTGGTTAACAAGCTCGATATTTTGGTACGACATGAACTCAAAGAAATTCATGTCATTGCGCACACAAATATCTACGATTAACTTGTAAAACGTAACGAAAATTATCTACTTTTTGAATCGAGTGTTAACAGGCGATAAAAATGGATTGTTTATAACAACGTTCAGAGAGAAAAATTATGGTTGAAGCCTTATAAACCAGCTAAAAGCGCACCAAAAACAGATGTTTATTCAAAGAATTTAGTTTGGTGGAATTACAAAGAAATTGTGTTTTTTGAACTACTTTCAAGGTACGAAACGATCAATTCAGATGACAGTAAGAAATAAAATTCCATCTTGAGGACTTGAATCAAAAATAATATCCTTTTATTAGGAAAAATTGAAAAATCTTTTTAGAAATAAAACACAGTAATAAGAAATAATTAAAATTGTATAATTGGTTGTATAAGATCATCCAAATATGACATCTAGATTTATTTATGTTTATATAAAAAGAATATATATATATATATATATATATATATATATAGGGTGATGTATAGAAAAACATGTGTATAATTCCCTTTGTTTCTTTTTAATAAAATACAAATCTAGGCGTCACATTTCGATGATTTCTATATAATAAAAATATTTTATACATCACAACCAAAAAAACTTTCTAACGACACAATATTAACTAATAATTTGTTATTGTTATAAATAATTAAAAACTCTTTATTTTTCACTAAGGTATAATTAGAAATAAATATTATATATTTATTTAATGTTCTAAATTGTCATATAATATTATTTAAAAGTGAATTTATAGCAATATTGATATATCAATTTAAATAGTTTTTATTAAGGCTAATAAATTATGGAATGAAACTTATACACTTCATTAAAAATTAAGTGAATATATATATATATATATATATATACATAGAGAGAGAGAGAGAGAGAGAATAGACTAGTCTGCAAACAAAATTTGTTTCAAAAAGTATGTACCTTATTGAACTCCCAAGAGCGTTAAAGAACCATAAACTTAACGCTCGATACACATGACCAGTATTAACAATGCCTCCTCCACAGCTGACCGACTAGTAAAAACGATCTAAACAAGTAAAAGAAACCTAAAAGCTTTCTATTCAAGCACATATATTCTACCAGAAACAAGAATTCATTGAATTCTATAGAGAATTAAAAAAAATATTTGAATAATTATTAAACTATATAGAATTTTTCTTTTATTTTTTTCTATCTCTAACAATTTTTTTAATAACAATGGTATTTGTAAATATATACACTTTATATATATATATATATATATATATATATATATATATATATATATAAACATTTTAAACAAAAATTTAAAAAATAATACTTTTAATTTTTGATTAAAGAATAGAAATAAATTATAAATAAAATTATTATAAAAAGTATTTCTTATTTTCTAATAACTAAAATTATTATAAAACCAATAATTAATGCTAATTAATTTAAAGACATATATATATATATATATATATATATATATATATATATATATATATATTATATTAATAAATAACTATTATTATTTTTTTTTAAATATAAAAGTAGTTTGTTGAAACAAAAACTATTTCTATATTATGAAAATATAAACTTATTACATATAAATATAATTTTTATATAAATACAAGTAATAAAAATGAAATTAAACAACTTATTGCATTATATTTTAATTTAATTGCAATTGAAATATTTGTTCTCTAAATATAATTGTGACATCATAATATATTGTTAATTAATATCACAAATATATATTTAAAATGATTTAGTGTTTTCAATATATTTTAATGTAGTATTTTAAACAGAATATTATATATCGATATTATATTTTGTATCTAAAACGGCGATAAATTTTTCTATTTAGTCATGTTATCGCTTATTTTGTTTTAAATTGCTATGATCAAACAGATAAAATTTTAGAATTTTATGAAGTCAAAAGTAGTATGTTTATCATACAAAAAAGAGTAAAAATCAAGTCTGTGAATGATATAAATTTTCAAATATTAAGCTTGAATTGAGGAAATTGATATGTACGGCTCATATACTCAAATTTATTATTATTATTTGAAGCCTCATAAAGCTCAAACTAACATAAACAAATTATTATCCATGTAAATCTTTTATTCGAAACATAATTTTTAAAATAAAATATGTAACAACTATATTTAACACCTTAACATGAACGTTGTTTTTTTCTTAATTAAACTATTCATTCGTAATGTTAATACAAAAGGAATTTAATAAAACTGAGCCAAACATCGCCAATAACAACATTAAATAATTCATTAATTCGTGAATTTTGACATAACATAACCATATAAAAAGGAAGTATGCGACAAAAAAAAACATCAGATCTGAAACTTTTTATTCACGTAAATTGTTTTGTCTAGACAAAAGCCGTAAACAAGAAAATATTCATATCTTATGGCTCGAGAATCCGGAAGCATTTCCTTGTTCTGGCCAATTGCGTCTCACACTCGACATAACGAACGGGGGCGAGAAGAAAACCGCACATTTCAGCGACCAAAGAAAAAAGGCGGTTCGAAGAAAAACAGCGTTGGAAGTCTCTGTCCATTGGCATTGTAGCGCAGAGAAAGTGTTTCGCTATTTTATTGTACAAAGTTCAAATTTATCGCTGAAGTTTGCATTTAATCTTGATATTCGAAACGGTTTTCTAAATGCCTGATCGTATATATACCAGAATAACTTTAAGTTAATTATTGAAGTTTTTGTTTTGAATCAGCGAATATTTAAGTGATTTATTTCCATACCAAATCTTGTATTTTATAATCAAACATTATTAATTTTAACTGAATCAGCTATACTTGCGGCTACTATGAAGTTAATCAGTTCAAAATGATATATGGTGTTATAATGAAATTATGCTCCTCATTTATATTTTCACTCCGACTGAAAAATTAAAATAATAACATTTCATCATCAAACTCACACATTTAAAAAAATAATTCATTTTCATATATGCACACTTATTCTGTGAAATGTTTGCGAACTAATATTGTATATTTTCATTCGAAATAATTAAATGAATTTTCATGTCAACTACACTGATGTTATATTCGAGGTCAACGATCCAGACTAGCAGAAAATGACTCATTAATACAGTGAATGTTATTTTCAACTATAGATGTTAGTGAACAAAAGTTCTCTGATAACTGTATGATTTTTATTTTCGATATTTAATTACAAATTGGTTTTCATACAATCGTAAAATAATTTAAATTTACACAAACACGTTTGTTTTTTTTTATGTGCACAAACAGAATGTGAAATATATCAACTAAAAATATATTAGTTTTTATTTTATTCCAATTACAGAGTATATGTGAATTATATATTTAAAAACAAAATTTATAAATAAATATTATTGTATAAGCTTTCATTTACAGTGACAATCGAAAAAATAAAAGCAAATATATATTTAAATATAACTGTTTTCTATTAAACCAGAATAAAAAAACAATAGTAATTTTTTAACAGTATCAGTATAACTATTAAAAGTACATTTAATATAAAAATAATTTAGTAATTTATAATTTAGCAAATCATATTATTCAAATTGAGAAAGATATTTTTAAAAATTATCAAATATAATTATAAAAATATTAAATTGTATGATAAAAATATGATTATACATAACAAATTATATATATATATATATGTATGTATGTATGTATGTATATACAATTGGTCAACTAAATGTGATGCATATATTTGTGTTTTATTAAAAAGAAAAATTTGTATAGGGTGGTGTATAGGGATACATTTGTATAGTTTCTTTTTAATAAAACACAAATCAAGGCGTCACATTTGGATGACCCTATATATACATAAATATATAAATACACTCATATAATTATAAATAAACAAATATATTTTCTTATTATTGTTAATTACTTTCATGATATATACGAATAAATAACGTTTTTCTAAATAAAATATAAATACTTGCATCAACATCACAACATTTTTAATATTTAAGTTAGTGAAGTGTTTAAAAAAATTAATCATTGTAAATTTTTCATTACAAACAATATAAAAAATGACATATTTTTTTTTTTAATTATATATATATATATATATATATATATATATATAAATGTTCTTTTATATAAAAATAAAAACATTTTGTAATTTTCATGATAACTTTAATATATTTTTTTATTTAAAAAAATCTTAACATACTTTATGCATAGAAATAATATTTGCTTTTAATTTACCATAGGGAACAATTTTTGTTGCCTAAACACATATGTTCAATTAAATTATAATTAATAAATAGCAGAAGTCAGTAATATAAAAATAATAAAATTACATTTTATAATAAAAATTCAATTTATAATATATTAATATATATATTCTAGCAATATTTGAAAAGAAATTTAATCTTTAAGAGAAAATTTTATAACACGAGTTTATATAGTCAAAAAAATTAATTAGTTATCTATTTTGTTATTTTACGATATTATATGTACACTAAAAATATTACACATATATAGGGTCATCTAAATGTGACGCCGAGATTTGTGTTTTATTAAAAAGAAACAAAATAAATTATGCACATATTTCTTTTCAATAAAACACAAATCTAGACGTCATATTTGGATAAATATATATATATATATATATATATATATATATGTGTGTGTGTGTGTGTGTGTGTGTGTGTGTGTATGTGTTTGTGTGAAAAAACACGGTGATGAGATATTATTTAGTTAAATTATTTATAACGAAATTAAAAGTATTTCAGATACTAAATTAGGAATCTGAAAGAATGGAAGTAAAGAAGGAGATGATTACTCAATTAAGATGTTAACAATTAATTTTATAAGTGAGTACAGGTTGATTTAAAAAATTGATAAAGTTGAAAAAGTAATCTTATAATAAACCTCAGTAAGACACAAGTAATGTATAATTAAGTTTCACATTAAAAAAATCAAACTAAATAGAGTAAAAGAAATGTTCAAACTGTGTATTGTATATCTATAACAAATCATTAATGTTAAAAGAACAATTATAGTTAGAATAAATAATAGAATAAAAACGGAATGGCATTAATTTGGAAGAAATTCTAATACTATGAATTAAAATAATTCTTTATGTTTTAGGATAAAAAGTTTTAATCAAAATATCCTATCTGTTCTCACTAATAGCAGTAAAACAAAGATTTTAAATTCTAGAATAATTTACAGACTTCAAACATAATAACAAAGTATGAAAAGGTACATGTAACGAATAATACATACAGATAGAAAAATAATCTAGTAGATTAAAAAAAATAAAAAAAAATCACAGATTTTAAAGCATAAGTAAAAAGTATAAAATGAAAATGTGCAGATTATATGAAAAATAGAAGACCACCGTTGAACAAAAGAAACTATTGAATCGGAACTTAGATATATAAAAATACTTTAGAAGAATCCCATAATTTTTAAATATAGAAAAATTAAAATTTTTTGGTTTTTCCAATAAGCGTTTCAGAAGTTTAAATGAAAATAGAACAAAAAGTATTTATTCAATTAGTTATTTATTTTATTTACTTTTAAGCATATTCTATGGCATTAATTATGTAACACAATTTCATTCATATGACTACCATGACTTTAATTGACATAGTCCATTCCTTTAATTCAATTTTTAGTCACGCTTTAACATAATTGTAGTCCAATTTCATGAATCACACATTCAAGGTTTATTTTTAATGCTTCTGTTACTTGTGGTTTATCAGCATAAACCGATAATTTCACTTAACTCTATAAAAGATAATCCAATGAAGTTAAATCACATGATCTTGGTGGCCAATTAATGGGTCCATTTCGTGAAATAATGGGATAATTAAACTTTTGTTTAAATAAATCTATTAAAATTTTTACAATTTCTAAGCGTTGTTGTAGTGTTAAACATTCCATGATAATTTTCCAAACTATACTTAGTTGAAATATCAAAATGAGCTTAAAAAAAATTGAACATGGCTTCTACCAGCTGTTAAAATTTTGACATTTTTATTAGAAAATCTTATATAATGAAAAATACAAGTTAAAACATAGAAATTGGATCGATTGAATTTGGAAGATTTGGGACTAGCCTTTATTTAGCAGTTGGTAAAAAAAGGTTAATAACGATGTGTATATATAAATATAAATATATATATATATATATATATATATATATATACATATATTTGTGTGTGTGTAAATATATAAAAATTTCAAACAAATAGATATTATAAATTTAAATAAGTATCTTCATAATCAATAAAAATTAAATGTTCTTTTCTCCATATATCTTTTAACATGTAAATATTAACACTTAAGTGACGGAGGATAAATTACTGCACAATAAATAAACGACGGACATATTTCTGTAATATCGTGTGGAAATGTGAGAAATTACTAAAACTTTTGTAACTTGATCAATAGTTAACATTTTTCAGAGAAATTTGAAATGAATAGCCATAATTATATGGCTTCAGTAAAGCAGTACTTATTTTTAAATGTGAGTCATATTTATATGAGTTAATATAGAAACTTATAAAAAGTATGTAGTTCAATATAATATTTATTGAGAAAAATAATAATTTAAAAATGATTCAATTAAAAACAAAAAAAAAACAATTCAATAAATATTTTTTGTAAAAATTCTGATCTTCCAACTACCAATTTAACTTTAAAATATTTTTGAAAAATAAATCAAATATAATTATAGAAATATTAAATTGTATGATGGATAAGTGATTATACATAACAAAATATCTATCTATCTATCTATATATATATATATATCTATCTATCTATCTATATATATATATATATATAATATTGGTCATCTAAATGTGACACCTAAATTCGTGTTATATTAAAATGAAGCTTTCATTGGCTGGTGTATAGGGAAACATGTGTATAGTTTATTTTGTTTCTTTTTAATAAAACTCAAATCTAGGCCTCACATTTGGATGACCCTATATATATATATATATATATATATATATATATATATATATATATATATATATATATATATATATATATATATAAACATATATATTTATAATTAAACAAATTTATTTTCTTATTATTTTCTATTACTTCCATGATATGTATGAATAAATAATATTTTCCTAAATAAAACTTAAATCCTTACACCAACATCATAAAGCTTTTAATACTTAAGTTAGTAAAACGTTTGAAAAAAATTAATTAATTATTAGAAATTTTTCATTACGAACAACATTAAAAATGAAATATTTTACAATGATATGGCTTTAGTAAAGCAGTATTTATTTTTATATTTGAGTCATATTAATAGCGGTTAATAATGTAGAAACTTATAAAAAGTATGTAATTCAATGTAACATTTATTGAAAAAAATAAAAATTTAAAAATGATTTAATTATAAACAAAAATAAGAACAATTCAATAAATATTTTTTGCAAAAATGCTCACCTTCCAACTCCCAATTTACCTTTTTTTAATTTATCAGGTACGCCTCGATTCTTTTTGGTTGTACCACACATACGAAATTTATGCTCTAAAAAATTTTTGCAGTTTTTATACTATTACAAAAATTATCCTGTTAAACATGGTGCCACATCCCTATGTAGGAGGCAAATAATTTATTCTAATATATAAATATTTACTGAACGAAAGTACAAAAAGATATTAATACTCGTCCTGTCATTTAAGTGTTAAGTAAAATAGAACTTTATATTTTACATAAAAATGATATTATTGCAAATAACATATTTTATGATTAATAATCATTTATTAAAGAAATCATAATTATATAAATATTGTAATACAAAATACATAAAACAATATATATACGAGATGTACACTTACAATATATGACTATAAAAATAAAAAAGAAAACTGGTAATAAAAATACATAAAAAATACTTATTTTTTAAGAATAATAATGTTTTTATCTATCAAGTTTCAAAGGCAATTTGCTTGAAGAAATGTTGAAATCGGAAACGTATTTGTCGAGTATGTGAACGATTGATTTTTTAACAAAAAAACGGTTCACGAAAGATTCAGTTAAGATCTCACAGTTGATAAAAATGAAATCAAATTGACTTTAAACGAATATTCCGTTTTCAATTTGACAATTGAGTAAAACAACAGGACTGATATAATTTAGACGTACAAATATCGAATGTATCAAATATTATCAGCGGTTTTTCAAGACAATTGCAGCCGGCGTAATCATCAATAAGCAGATGTAGGAGCAACATATTCCAAGTTTCTATTAACCTGAGAACTGCCACTACAAATTGCCTCGCATAAAATCCGATGAGAGCAGATAAAACCGGCTCGAGTATCTTTCGTTTTCCCGCATGGCGGTAATCTGACATCGTCGTCGAATATACGCGACGCGTATTCGTCAATTGTTCAGCTCTCTTTCAACAGTGCGCTGTTCTAATGATTGCTCCGGAACCAATCAGTGTAATGGAATCCCCGGGATTCACGTATGAGGTCTTAGTCGACTGACTGGCAAAATCGCCTAGCTGGCTCAGGGTGGATGCCTGTTTGGTTTGTGCATGCGGCGACGGTCTGACAATTTTCTTCCGGAAAAAGATGTTCGTACAAGTTGTACACGACCGGAAAATTAGTGTTGAGAACAGAATATTAAATCTTGTATCGACAATATATTATTCGATTGCGTTATATTTCCGTAATCAGTTTCTTTCTTCACTTTCAACACTTGTGTATTTTACGGCCTATATAAGTAGTATTAAAATAAATTAAATATACGTTACATTGAATTGCTTCATATATCTTATAACTTTTAGCATAAATAAAATAAAATATCGAAGCAAATACAATTTATTAAATTATTGACATTTATATTGTCAAATTCATACACACACACGTATATATATATATATATATATATATATATATATATATATATGCGAGAGTCGTTTGATAAGTATGGTAAATTTATTTATTGTTTTATTTAATTAATTTTTTTAATTTAGTTTTTCTTAATTTTTACCATACTTATCAAACGACCCTCGAATATATATATATATATATATATATATATATATATATATAAAGTGGACCAAAAGTTATCTCCTATCTTTTTTTAAAAAAAATTTAAGAAAAAACGAATTTTATTGATCTTAAATCTAAGTAAAAACATGATTTTTTGATTAAGTTTTAAAAATAATTTCTTTTAAATGTTGACTTCTAGAGCGTTCGCAAATTTGTGCTCTTTTTAACACGTTTTCCATTACTGACTCTAATGTTGATATTGCTGCTATTTAGATTCGAATGTTATTCTTCAGTTCTGCTAAAATTTGAGGCTTATTTACGTAAGCCTTATATTTTAGGTAGCTCTCAAAAAAAAAGTCAAGAGCTATTAAATCGGTAATCTTGGAGGCAATTTGAAGTTTGAATTTTTCGATTATTGAATATTGACTGTAGGAGGTCTATTGTGGTTTTAGCAGAGTGAATTGTAGCTTCATCCTGTTAGAACCAATTTTTATTAGCATTATCTCCAAGATTTAGTATGAAAATATTTTCAAGCATCTGTCAATGTGGAAATTGTTGGATCCTCTGCTACACTTTACCTTTCGGACTCAATATTGTCATTACTCGTTGAAGATATTGGTCTACCTGATCTTCTACTATCTGTCACTATCCTAGTATCTTCAAATTTTTGCACTATTGCGCGGATGGTATGAGATCTCGCATTATCATAGTGGAATACAACATCTTTACGATTCACCAATTACGGACGTTTCAGTTCCAATACAATATTTAATTTGATTAGCTGTTTACAGTACACAGCCGAATTAATCATTTGGTTTTTTGAAAGCAGTTCAGAAACCTCAATTCCTTTCTGATTACATTAAACTGAATTCTTTTGATGAATATGTGACTTTGATGTGCTTTGAGCTAGTTCACCAGACTACAACCACAATTTTTTCGCTGAATGTTGTTATAAACAATCCATTTTTATCTCCTGTTATCAGTTGTTTCAAACATGAATCATTTTCGTTACGTTTCATGAGTGAATCGCAGACATTTATGCATTTCATGCGATGGATTTCTTTAAGTTCAAATGGTACCCAAACATCGAGTTTATTAATGTAACCAAGTTGTTTCAAATGATTCTTAACGCTAATATGTGGTATGTTTAGCTCATCTGCAATCTCTCAAACCGTGCTGCGACAATTTTTTTTAATTAATGGTTTGACTTTGTCATCAACTTCAACTGGACGATCAGAATGATGTTTATCTTTAAGAAAAAATCACCAGAACGAAATTTAACAAACCAATTCTGCAACTGCCTTTTTTAAAACATCTTCATCATACACAGCACATAATTTTTTATGTACTTGCGTTTATGGAAATAATAAAGAAAAATATGACGATCATGCTCGTTTTGATTTTCCATCTTCAACTTGATTCTAAACAATTTAACCAAATCATGCAAAATTTCTTTTGAAATCAAGCTTGAAGTGTCACTTGTCAAATTTTGTAACAAATTTAAAGTTTAGAATAAGGTTAAATATATTCCATGACACCTAAAGATATCTATTAATGAAAACCACAATTACATATTTGCCAACCCTATATATATATATATATATATATATATATATATATATATATACGAGAGTCGTTTGATAAGTATGGTAAATTTATTTATGTGTAATTTAATTAAATTTTTCAATTTAGTTTTTCTTACTTTTTACCATACTTATCAAACGACCCTCGTGTATATATATATATATATATATATATATATATATATGTATATATATATATATATAATATTCTCAATTTTTGTGTGTCAATTATTGAACATAGAAATATATAATTATGTAAATATTGATATAGGAGACATAGCTACTTTTAAAACGCTTACAGCTATGTGGAGAAAGCTGTAACTGATTGGGGAAAAATAGTCAAACAAAATTTGTCACAAAAAAGAATTAATGTTAAAAATAACGATTGAAAATTATTTATTTTAAGAGTTAACGAAAAAAATTCGTTCCAAAAGACCTCACTATTAGTATTTTCTGTATAATCAAAGTTCAGATACTTTAGTTACACACCACGTATTTTGAGAAATAAGTCGAATAATAATTAATAGATACTATTTACAAAAAAAGCTAGAAGTTCTAAACAATTTAATGTTATTACTGATTAATTTTATTCAAAATAGAAAATTCATTTAAGAAATAAATTAATAATCAGAAAAAGCAAAATTAAAACAAAATTAGTTCATTATATTCAAATAAGAAAAATATTAATAAATTATTAAATAAATTATTTTATTTCAAAAATTATCAAATAATCATAAGAATACATAAAATTTATGAAAATAATATTTAAGATAAATTAATTGCCTTGATTGTGTCCAATAAATGAATATAAATTAATAGATACATTACTTAAAACATTTTACAACATAAATACACTATTAACTCAAATAATTTTTTTAATTTTTATGTCAAAATTACTTAATTAAAATCAATTCTGTACCAAAGAAATCCATTACATATCTTTGATACGATTTAATAATAAGTAATTACACTCATTTACTAATTGAATAGGAAAATGTATATAATGGATAATAATACTGGAAAAATTAATAAAAATAAAAAGTATAAAAATTAATTTAACAAAATTATCAAAATCTGTTAAAGCCTATTGTCTTTCTCTTTATTCATCTATATTCACAAAATATATATCATTCAATAATAAAGAATAATAATTGTTACCTCTAAATCAATAATTAATCATATTTTCTAATCCACTTAGTAATTATTCATAGTTTCCGGTAATTATGTATATTTTTATGTTAATTAAGTTAATCGCATTTAATAACTACAACATATATGTATTCAGTAGCTCAAAAGAAACTCAATACATATATCAAAACTGTTATAATGAAAAAATCAATTCAAATATTAAATAAATTTATTTTTAATAAAATACTCTGATATTAATTTAAAACATTTTCTTATCAACGCTATTATAAAATAATATATTTTATTTTTTTACAATTTTCTTAGTTGTTTTCTTTTAATTCTGTTTCGTTTACTAACAAAAGGTTTCCTTCGGGCTACTATGCTATTAAATTCATGTTTTCTTATAACAAGTGTTCTTGTTTCAGGATAAACTTCTTTTCTGAAATGTTTTTTCAGACTACATTCAAACGTAGATCGTTTAATTTTGCATTTTTCTTAACTTTTTTAATGATCTAACATTCACCGTTTATAAATATCTTACTTGATACTCATTTTAATAATTTTATAAGATTTCGTAGTTTCAAAATATTCAATAATTTGTTGTTTTGGAACTTTGGCTGATTCACTTTACACAAATAAATTTTAACCCCAACACCACAATAATTTAAAGTGTTCAATAATTACTTATTGTTCACTTATTATTTATAAATGCATTGTATCTATAATTATATTCGAAGTCATAAAGTCAACTTTCGATGTGATAACGCATTATTGTGAGAGCCTTTTAAAAAAAGTTTAAAAAGGGTCATTTGACTAACTGGTAGGTTTATGTATAGATATAATTAATTTGAGTTTTGTATCCTTATTCAATCCATCTACAACTGGGAGTCGAATCTTTCTTTTCATTTCGTCATCTGGTCTACAAGCATCAAGTGTTTTCGGTTATTTATTGTTTTCTGCAACATGTTCTTTTTCATAGATTTGTGACCATTTTTGATGACCTGAATTGACTTATTTATTACTTGTGATTGTATTCAAAATTTTTTAACGAAAATAAAGATTCAAACCCCAGTTGTAGATGGATTGAATAAGAACACAAAATACAAATTTGTATATGTATATATAAAAAGTTAGTCTAGATTTTAACAGAAAGGCTCTGGTGATGATGTCGTCGCCATCGAAATGCATCAACCGATATAATTATAGATTATATAATTATAAATAATAAGTGAACAATAAGTTATTATTGAACACTTTAAATTATTGTTGTGTTGAGGTTAAAATTCATTTGTGTAATATTCTATAATATCATAAACAGAATAGTGGATTCTATTTTTTTTTATTTTTTTCATAGACTAAATCTCTTGTAAAATAATTACAATTATTAACGATATTTACTACACATTGTTTTCCCATTTCACCAAAATTTTTGAATCACTTATTGGAAAATCATATATATATATATATATATATATATATATATATATATATTAATTCTGAGAGTTTACTAACAAAAGGTTTTCACGCTAGTAGTGTCTTAAAATATTCCGTGTAATTTCTTAGTTGACTTTAGTAACTTTCATTGTCAAAAATATTTATTTTCATATGATTTCAAATGATTGTAAAACTTTCCACTCTTTACTCATTACAGTTAAAAGTATCATATTTTTTGATAATTAGTAAGTACGACAAAGGAATTTATAAATTCTAAAGAAACTGTTTCATAGAGACGATTACTGTTGTTTTCGAACTTATATAATATGTACTTTGATTCTAATAGTACATTTTAATAATTTTGAGTGTCTCGCATTGAAAGAATTAAAATATATTACTTTTCTATTATATATTTATAATCATTCGACTAATTATTGCGAGTATTTTGTATTTTATGTTTTGCAAGTAATGTTTAAATAAACGTAAAACAGAGTAAATTTCATTATCAGTAAACAAAGCAAAAAAACGATAATATAATGATTTATCTAAATTCGATATCTGGATTTGTGTTTATCAAAAAGAAACATATTTATAGTTTTTCTTTTGTTTCTTTCTAATTAAAACACAAATCTAGGCGTCACTTTTGGATTACTCTCTCTCTCTATTCTCTCTCTCTTCTTATATATATATATATATATATATATATAAATGTGTATATATACGTGTATGATGTTATTAACCCCAATTATAGATGGATTATTAAAAAACAATGAGTAAATAATATTTATGTAAATGTTCCTATCAATAAAAAAAACATTAACCAAAACAAGCAACAAGCACACAATAGATGATATACAATAATATATAAATGCATCAATAGATAAATTATAGATTATATAATTATAAAAAATAAGTGAACAATAACCATTCAACACTTTAAATATATTGTTGTGTTTATTCGATGAAATTCATTTGTGTAATATTTTAATAATATCATAAACAGAATAGTGGAAAATTTTTGGATTTTACGATAGACTAAATGTAAATTAAAAAAATTACAATTATTAACGATATTTGACAAATAATTTTTCGTTATACCAAAATTTTAAAATCAGGTAATAAATCATATATATATATATATATATATATATAAACAGAGAGAGAGAGAGAAATTTTCCACGCAGTAGTGTCTTAAAATGTTCCGTGATAATTTCTTAGTTGACCTTAGTAACTTTTATTGTAAAAAATATTTATTTTCATAAATGATTGTAAAACTTTCCACTCTTTACTCATTACAGTTAAAAGTATCATATTTTTTTATAATTAGTAAGTACGACAAAGGAATTTATAAATTCTAAAGAAACTGTTTCATAGAGACGATTACTGTTGTAGCTCGTCCTTATAAAATATGTACTTTGATTCTAATAGTACATTTTAATCTTTTGAGTGTCTCGCATTGAAAGAATTGAAATATATTACTTTTCTATTATATATTTTGATCATTCTCTAATTATTGCGAGTATTTTGTATTTTATCTTTTGCAAGTAATGTTTAAATAAACGTAAAACAGAGTAAATTTCATTCCAGTAAACAAAGCAAAAAAACGATAATATAATGATTTATCTAAATACGATACCTGGATTTGTGTTTATTAAAAAGAAACATATATATAGTTTCTTTTGTTTCTTCCTAATAAAACACAAATCTAGGCGTCACATTTGGATTACTCTCTCTCTCTCTCTCTCTCTCTCTCTCTATATATATATATATATATATATATATATATATATATATATATATATATATATATACGTGTATGTGTATATATACGTGTATGTGTGTGTTATTAGCAATTATATACATTATTATTAAAAACAATGAGTAAATATTATTTATGTAAAAGTTCCTACTCAATATTTCAAAATATTAACCAAACAAAGCAACAAGCACACAATAGATATATACAATAATATATAAAATAGTCAATAGAAAAGTTTTTCATTTTCTATTGTGTTGAAAAATAAAAGCACTTCACCATTCAACCTTTAAATATATATTTGTTTTATTCGATGAAATACTAATTGTATATATTTTAATAATGTATTCAGAGAAATGAAAAAGTTTTTGGATATTACGAAATAATGTAAATTAAAAAAAATATGTAATTATTTAAATGAAAAATAATTTTTCGTTATAAATATAATAAAAGAAGGTAATATCTCAAATTTTTGAAATATAAAACTAATAATATAATTCAACTTTTAATATTGACTAACCAAAAACAAATTTTTTATATAATATAGTATATAAAAAATTAGTTTTTAGACGGGTGTATATATATATTTATACGAGTGTCATTAGATAAGTATGGTAAAAAAGTAAGAAAAACTAAATTTAAATAAATTAACTAATTCATTAAATTAAACAATAAATAAATTTACCATGCTTATTAAACGAACCTCGTGTATATATATATATATATATATATATATATATATATATATATATATATATATATATATATATATATATATATATATATATATATATATATATATATATATATATATATATATATGAATATATGTATGTATGAATGTATGTATGTAGTTCTGAAACAAACAATAATTAAAAAAATACTTATAGTTGTAACAATAACCATGTACGTTTGTATTATAAAAAAATAGGTATACAATTTTTTAAAAAATACAGATATTTAATTCGTGTTTAATATTTATTCGAATTTCTGAATGTAAAAATGCAGTATTTTTAATAGTGATTTTGGAATTATGAAAACTCACTTTAACATAAATAAGTTGTCAACCCCAGCATTAAAAAATATTAAAACGTATTCAAATATTACTTATTGTTTACTTTATCTATTTATAACAATAATAAGTTATACATATTTCGCTGGAAATGCTATCATCATCAGTGCGTTGTATTATAATGTTATAAACAAATAATGTGAATAATAAATAATTATTGAACACTTTTTAATCCCTTGTGCTGTTGGGGGTAATAATTCATTTGTGTATAATATTCTATAGAGTTATCCAAATGTGACGCCTTTATTTGTGTTTCATTAAAAAGAAACATTTATATAGAGTGGTATAGAAAATCATTTGCATAGTTTATTTTATTTCTTTTTAATAAAACACAAATCTAGGCGTCGTATTTGAATGACCCTAATTTTAATATCAATGAAGAAATTAAATTATATATACAATTTTTTATAAAAATAAATGTACATGCTGAAAATTGTTAATAACTACCAAATATTTTATTTCGAAATTATTAATTAAAATATTTTTTATCAAAAAAAAAAATATAAAATATATATTAGTAACTAATCTCAATATACATATATATATATATATATATATATATATTTATAGAGAGAGAGAGAGAGAGAGAGAATCCGAAAGAAAGAAGAAGAGAAAGAAAACTTGTTAGTATTACTGTTAAATAACAAAAATTATAAAAAATATGAAAAATTCAAACAATTATTAAATGAGTATATATTATAAAATATAGTATTTTTTAATTGACTACTAACTTTTCAATATGTATTTTCATAAAAGTAATTAAATTTCTTAAAAAAAACACAGTTATGTATTAAATCTTAGTTATTAAAAATTTAATATATATTATACACATATTAACGACTGAAGGGTTGACGTACATTTACATCCTTATATCATTTAATAATTATCAGCCTCAGAGAGAGAGAGGTATAAACCTCTCTCTCTCTCTCTCCCTGTATTGATATTTACATTACACATTCAATAAAATTTTGGAAATCATGACTTGCTATAAATTAAATATTTTTATATTGTATTAAATACAAATATTAACAAAAATTTTTTAGCATATAATAATTGATTGTATTTCTACTAGAAAAATATACTTATAGAAAATAAAAAAAATCACATTATTATCACTTAGCAATACAGAACATATTACCATTAATTACTTATTAATTGTGATATTTTTATTGTTATACTTTGTATTAAAAATATTAAAGAAATAAAATAATTCAATAAATACACAATGGCCAAAAACTTAATTTTTTTGGAAATAAATATTTGATTTATGTTATGTAATTTTAAAAAATATAATTAAAATATTCACAAATTGTTTTTTAATATAATTTTGGAATATGAAGTTTCAATAAAATCTCGCCTCCATTAATTTTTCATAAAAAGAAATTAATATCTAAATAGAAGAATTTAATATATATATATATATATATATATATATATATATATATTTAAAAAAAATATTAAGGGTTTAAATTATTTTGTATCAAGTTAGTCGTTATAATTAAATATTTTCGTTAATAAATTAATTTTATTGTATATTTTTATAATAAATGTTTCAAAATTTATTTAATATGCATTTTTAAAAATAAGTTTATAGCATATAAATATTTATTAAATAATTAACAATCAAAAAGAAAATAATACAATATATCATATTTCCAATGGTTGAAATAACGATTGACTCAATAAATAATGTTAACAATATTTACGAATGTCAAGTTTTTATAAATGAAATTAAAACCTAACGTTCGTAAATATAAATGTAATATGAAATGAAAAAGCATTGAATACATGAACATTAGTTCCTAAATGTAATTAACTTTAATTGATAATATAAAAATAAAATTCCACAGACATTGAAAACGATATTTCGACTTAATTGCGAAATTACATCAAACGAAATACAAATGACTGTATTAAGTAAAAAAGGGCATACGGTTTAAATAAGCAACGTTCCGCACACATACATTTTACGCGTACAAATGACAACAAAGCAGCAACCGATCTTCAAATCGTTCTATGGACTACTTCCCATTTTCGTTCTATTTTCACAAGAATCTCCTTATAAAGTCGCTCAACCAGAAAAAGGCATTCAAATTTGGTGTTGTGTGCAGGAAAGGTACCATTAGGCAAAATGCTGAAGGAAACACGTTCTTCTGTCACATAGGTTCGCTCCGAAGTTGGTTCAATCTGATATCGATTTCTGTTTATAGGTACTAGTCAAATGGATTTCTGACTGAAATCTATGTGATTTGACTACGAATTTTGAGATTGTGGGACATTGTTTCTTGTGCTCAATGTATTACTTTGAGATTTATATTCTTTGTTGAATTGAATATAAGTAGTGATCTATCTTTATTGTTTTCGGAATTTGCTTACCTTTAATCAAACATATAAATGCAGCTGAGTTCTTTGAAATTCATTTCGTCATTTCTATTCAGTATTCGTGAATTTATCAACAGTTTATTTACTGATATGTACATACATTTATATCTATACAAATATATGTGTATTTATTTTATTAATTCGTCTTTAATAAAATTTTAATTCTTATAATTACAGATAATAATAATACTTAAATTAGTCCAACAAACAAACATTGAAAACTTTATTCAATAAAATATAAAATTCTATAAAAAAATAATTAATAAATTTCATAAAGTTAGTAATAAAATTATGGATATTTAAATGAATAATATTTATTCATATACTAAATTTCTGTTTCAACATTGTACACAACATAATTTCTTTGTTATTTTTAGGATTATCTCGTCTTCTTTTCATTCGAGAGAAAAAATAACAAGACGAACATCATCAGAGGTAAGTAAAATATACTTTTATTTGATTATTTACATATGCTGTTAAAAATAATATTAGCACAAAATTAAAATGCCAAGATTTAAAATAAAAAATTATATAAATAGAAATTACCTTGTTAAATTATCTTCATATATTTTATTATGTACAAAAAATTTTTTAATATATGTATATATATATGGGTAAAAATTATTTGAGTTATATTTACATATAAATAATATTAAATTGTAAA
>CP092089.1:8617625-8845125 GCA_029203775.1 Neoneuromus ignobilis | reverse complement strand
ATAATTCGATATTATTATTATTAATCAATTAATAAAACATTAAGTTATTTTATCACAGAAAATATTTCATTGTCTTGTCACAAAAAAGAATTCATATATTGTTCTATTTTACCACAATTCGTTTACACATAACATCGCAGTCAATACATACAAAACCCAACTTGGTAATCCGTAAAGTAAATGTGAGGAAGCTGTATTATATGCACCTGTAAAATTATATCTATACATTTTTATGTCTATACATATATATATAAATGTAATATATATATACACTATTAAAAATATAATAATGATTGAAGTATAATAGGATATGAAATTCATGTATAATAAATAGCTTTTTAGAGATATATTGTATACCTGAATACATTGTCCGTTTTATTTTTCGAATTAGAATCAGATTTTATATACATTACCTTTTAAATATAAATTCAAAATAAAAAATAGAAAATAATCGTATTTAAACATTTTATTGTAAATATTTCTTATCTATTATTCGAAAATATCCTTTATGTACTTACACTATGCGTCAGAAAAAGAACTATTTTGTTAAATATATTTTTTCTTATATATTTTACAGAAAATACAAATATTCATTCAAAATCAATCCTTTCTGCATTAATACAATGCTAAAACTACGCTAAAATAATGTAAATATGGATTTTAATAAGTCACTTATTTGTGATTACATCAATAATCATTGTTCAGTGGCTTATATGGCTTAAACATAATCATATAATAATATTCCTTTTATCACTATTTTCATTTTTGAAAAAAAATAGCCGAACTATAATAAATATAAAATGACAATAAAAATATAAATGATAAAAATGAAAAATGTAATTAAATTGAAATATAAATGATATTAAATGACATATTTGTTTTTTGGTCAAAAATTCTTGTACAACAATAACTTTTGAGAAGAAATGCATTGTCGTGCAACAAATACTAGCTTCTAAACTATCAATATCCTGGCCTAATTCTTTCTATCCTCCTTCACAAATGCTTCATAATACTTAAATACTACTTGTTAATGATAATTTTATCTTCTAGAATAAATTCATTACGAATGATATTTTTTGAATCATCAAAATTAATGAATATTATCTTCACTCAAAACTTCTAAAAACGCAATTTTCTCACTTCCGTGATAAATTCTAAAGATTTTAACATAAATGAATTTTAACCCCAACACCACAATGGTTTAAAATGTTCAATAATCACTTATTATTTACTTATTATATATAATTATATCGGCTGATGCATTTCGATGGCGATCATCTCTGACGATGATGGCGTCGCCATCGAAATGCATCAACCGATTTAATTATAAATAATAAATGAACAATAAGTGATTATTGAACATTTTAAACCATTGTGGTGTTGGGATTAAAATTCATTTATGTTAAAATGAATCAGCCACAGTTTCAAAACAACAAATTCTAAAGAATTTCTTGTGTTGCATTTGAAGCCCCATATCTCGTTTTTAGTATCAATTGAATCTAAAAATTTTAATTTTTATCAGTTTTATTGATGTCTTTACAACGATACGTGCCTTCTCTTATTCTTTCACTAGTTTATAAGGCACAAATCGAATGTAAACCTTTTTGAAATTTTATTTTAATATCTTATAAATTGTAAGCCTAGACATAAAAACTCTATGATAAGCATTCTACATATCACATTTAAATCAACATCAATTATTTTACACACTTTTTATGTTTTTAGAATGACCTGATCTTAAGTTATCATTGGTATTTTCTTTGTTTTTTTAAACACCCATACCATATGTAAATTTTATGCATACCAAACAGTCATCATCATAAACCTAACTCATCTATTCAAGTGTTTATATGAATGTTATAACCAAGTTTATAACAAAACTTAATATTTGCACATTACTCCATTTTATTTCCATAACAACGTGACTAACTTCAACTAGCATATTTTAGAAACTACTTGTCCTGTTTCTAGATCTTAAGACATTGAAGTTTCGCTGAGAATATAAAGTCTGATTTCTTTTCCAACACAATGTTAATAATTTATATATATATATATATATATATATATATATATATATATTATATTACATTTTTCAAAAAATATATCTAACATTTGAAAAATATAAAATTCACTTCGATTTAACATTTATACATTAAATATTATTAAAATCTGTGAAAGGAACAAAATAAATTTGGTATAAAAATTCCTTTATCATGAAATAGATTTTATAGATAAATATTTTAGCTAAAACTAAATAAACATTAAGTCCAAAAACTAACAGAACTTTCTCAGTTAAAATGCGCGCGCTTGTGGAATGTCATGTTGTATTTTTTTTAAGTTGGTACATCTGTCAATGACATCTGTGACAAATTTCATGACACTACACTCAATAGTAAATAATTTACATTGGTTTTTGTTAGACGGTGATTATTGTTCACAAAAATGTTTACGGTATGGAAATCAGTTGATCAAAGAATTTGTATTAAAATCTGTTTTTCGAACCAAATAAACTTCATATAAACGTTGGAATTGTTAAAAAGCCATTCTCTAGGGATTTTCTATCGCGAACAATAGTTTTTAAGTGGAATAACGCATTCAAAGAAGTCCGTGAAGCCATCGATGATGAACCTCGATCTGGACGACAATAACTAACTAAAACACGTGACCCAAAGTAAGGAATTGGTGCTCAAAAATTATCGCATGTCCATCAAAGAGTTAGCAGTTACGGTGGGAATCTCAGAAATATAATTCCGTGTCGTTTTTAATGAAATGTTGGCTATGAAACGCGTCACTTTTCACACATCGTTGGTTTTTTCTGGTCAAAAACTCAACTAATATCATTCCGCAAGCTCCATATTTGCATAATATGACTCCATGTCATTTTTTCTATTCCTAAAACTCAAGTTGTCGTTACGAGAACAACGTTTTGAATCGATTAGAGCCATAAAAGAAAATTCTTTGCATTAACTGAAGGCTATACGACAAAACACGTTTGCGGGGGTGTTCAAGTACTGAAAGAAGCGTTGTCTATTACTATGTGTATTGTTTCCAGTAGAAAATACTTTGAAGGCAGAAAAATAAATATTGATGAATAAATAACTTCTTATGTGTTTTATTTCAAAAGTTTCGTTAGTTTCCCGACCTAGTAAATAATATAACATCTTTTCCAACAAATCTAACTATTCTTTTTATTAGGAAGATTACCTTCTTTGAAATGAATATTAAAAAATTTTTAGTATCTTAATACAGTTTGTATATATAAGGTGTGAATACAAAGTAACAAGACAGTGTTTATAGTTTCCATACACTTCTACCGCAAAAGTTTTTATATAGCTCTATAAAATGAAATATAAGCAATATTAATACAACTTTTAGTATGTTTAATAATATGGAACGTTAAATAAATGGCGAAAGTCAGACGTATATTTTTAAGTAATAGAAATATGTAAAATATTGAAACTATAGAGAGAATTAAAAGTACTTTTTAGTATCATGAATAGAATATTTTAACGTAACTGTTAATTTAATACAAAATAATTTTGAAAATTTATAAGTTATTATATAAAAGATTTAATATAGTGGATAATTTTGTACAATATTAGTATAATATGTATTCTAGAACGTATAATTAATAATAATAATAATAAATAGATGTTTTTAAAAAAAAGTTGAAAAGTATATAAAAAAAACCCATTATTAAGATAAATATCAAATATTCTATTAAACAAAGTTCAATTAAAAACAAATTTAGTTAAAAAATTGAATAGAAATTCTTAAATATCATTCTATTGTAATTTTAATTAACACTATGTAAATTTTATTTATTTTATAAAATAAGAATCTGTCAAACAGAAATAATGATTCATTTTCAAAATGACTAAAAAATTTTATCAAAACTAGGATTTCAAGTTCGGTAACAAAGATTCTAATTTTGAAACAATCTATACATTAGTACATTTTATCCCTCTTAATGAGATTTTTAAAAATCTTAACAAAACTGACACAAAGCATTTCAAGTATAAGCTCCTTTGTGAATAATTAAACTCCCCACCCAATTTATATTTTATAATTTTTCAATTTAATTTTTAACGTCTAATCATTTCTACCATAAAAAAGAAATTATATTTTGATTAAAATCCTTCTTGGGTAGAGAAATTTATAAGAGTTTTAAAAATACAAACTCAGATTACAAGTGTTTGCCCATTTTTCAAATCCTTCCACTCTAGCTGCTCAATCATTTAACTAGAACTATCCAATCTAAAGTAGATTTTTACTCGATACAACCATATTTTCGTTGAATTCTCTCTGTGCTTCACATTTTTGTTATTACGGATTCCATACACTTTTACATTACTCAAACAAAGGTCAAAAATTAAACTAAATATGATTTTAACTACTATTATGAATCCATAATTGTTCTTTTTACAAAATTTATTTTTTTATATAATAAATATTGTTACGATAAAAATAGTTTCAACAAAGGAAACTCTTGTATTTGTGTATACAAACAGAAAAATGTGTTTGACTAATTTATTTATTCCAATAAAACTTATTAACATTCAATATTTCGTATATTTCAATTTTCATATTTTTTTCTTAATTAAACACATTTTATAATTATACATTATTTTTCCATTGAGATATAAATTAATTCCATTAATTGCTTCAGTCATATAAAGTACATTTATAAAAGTGATTAAAAAAATACAATGAGTAATGATATTCAAACAAATGAAATTTCAAAAAGAGACAGGAACGTAGGAGTAACAGGCTTTGACTAACAAATTGTCATTATTCCATATATTTATCAATATTCTCACTGAATCAATTGTAATTTTGTTTTTACAAATGATTTGGTATAATACGAAAATCGTGCATTCAACTCGTTTTGAATTGATTTGAGTATTTTTTGAAATTTAATTTAACTTCCAAAAAGTTATTTACAATAAAGTAATATGTACATGTTTTTTAGAAAATTGTATTAATAATTTGAAATAATAATCAATTGCAATTATTTTTAATTATATATATATATATATATATATATATATATATATATTAAATAATTACTATATAAAACATATTACTTTACTTACTTCATAATCAGAAATATTTGAAATTGATATTATTATTTTTATAATATTTAAAACTATTCGTCACATGTGCATTACCAATCAAAATTTTTAAATTTCAGTGAATTCATGTTGGTGAACTATTTAATACCATAAACACTTTTCCTTCTTAGTAATTTTCTGACATTTTTATTTTATTTAAAATACTATTTTTTATATTGCTTATACATACATACATAAATATATATATATTTTATATATATATATATATACATACATATATAAATATATATATATATATATATATATATATATATATATATATATATATATATATATATATGTATATAAGAAATGAAATATAAAAAAACTTTGAGATTGAAGAGAGAATTTATTATAAAATTATATTATCAAACTAAGTCTTGTAATAAAATTTCAAATGTAGTGTTGAAACGACGTATCACGTCCAAGATATAATTAAGAACTTGAAAAGCAGCCATAAACAAGATAATCAGATTATAACTGGTCGATCGTCTATATGTATAATAAGAGAAAAAAATTTAATGTAACAAAAAATGAACTCAGCATGAGTTTGTCTAAGATTACATCGTAATTAGAAAAAAAAACTGAAAAGAAAATAACCCACATATTATACATTGAACGCTTTTCAGTGCCGGATGTGATAAAGGAATATAAAAAAGTCACCTATAAGCAATTTTGAGACAACCAAAAGATTTCCTTTAATACATAAAAACAAATATGAAATAAAGAAGCAATGTTTATTGCGAAAAATCGATATTCTCAAATGAAATTATATTCAGCGTTTACTAATCTTTTAGTTATATTTTTGAATAAAAAACTCCAATATTTATTTAAATAAAAAAAATATTCAAACTACAGTAAAACAGAGGGTGGTGTAATCATGGCCTAGAAATATATGACAGTCATGAAAATTGACGTGTTTTTGATTATAAATAAAAAATAAACAAGAGTAATTTTGAATATTCTTAAAAAAAATACAAAAAAAATACTGTGTCAAGGAAACATCTATTTCTTTCACTAAATTAATGACCAAAATCACATCACTCAAACCTTAAAATTGTTGTTGTTTAACGTTATTCTTCATAAAAATACAATTCCATCAAATATTCAAATAATTTATTAAATAATCACCTAAGAAAACTTCACTTATCATTCGAAGTATAATTCAAGAAATTACTTTAAATAAAATGACAAATAGTTAAAATGAAAAAAATTGCTGATTTCAATGCAATAAAGAATTGTACAAAAAATTTATAATTTTCCTTCAATATCAGCTAAAATATTAAAATTGATAAGATTTAAAAGCAGAAATACTTCGAAAATCCTTAAATGATTTTCTAATTTATTTATGGTAGTATTAAACAAAATTATAAAATACTCAGAAACATATTTACAAGATGATTATTCGGAAAAGTTGTTAATACCACTATTTAAAAATATTCTTCACGATATGTTAAGTTCAATAAAAATTATATTTTTTTTCATTACCGAGAAATTTATTTTTAAACAAAAATATAAATAACACGTGCAGAAGAACTTTTTACGTAATAATTATGTATACATAAATATATTACAGAATGAAAATATTTTGTTTTACTTTATCCAATAATAAAATATTTACATTAAAAATACCCACAATAACAAATTTTAATTTTACAAATATATCTAAGGAAAAATAAATTCCTTATTTCGTTTATATATATATATTTATATATATATATATATAGAGAGAGAGAGAGAGAGAGAGAGAGAGAAAAGAGAGAGAATATAAAATTAATAAAAATTCATTACAACTAAAAATAATTTGGTAATATTTTTCATTAATTGGTTAAAAATACAATTATTTATGTTTCTATAAGACAATAAATTGAAATTCAAAAAGAATTATTAATTCTGAATTCATAATAACGCTTGATTAGTTCTTGTGTTGATATTATTAAGTTTGTTACTATTTAATAGTACTTTACATGATAACATACTGTCATTAATAGTTCATTCTGAAGCTATAATAGGATTAAATTATTTAAGTTTTGCTGTCTTTGATAGTTAACCAATAATATTTTATAGTGCAATAAACTTGTTTCATTATCAATTCAACAAGTTTTGCGATCTTGACAAAAATTATCCAAATAGCGATATTTGAAAACTGATAATGAAAGAAAATATTTAGATATTAAAAAAAATATTTGAATTAATTTTTTGAATGCTTTATAGTAAATAAAACGTAAAAGTGTTTTTGAAAAAATACAGAATTTTTATTATCTTTTAATTATTACTATTAGTTTATTAAATTCATTTATTTACAAAAAAAAACGATAAATAGACTTTTAACAACACACAAATATATTATGATTTTTTGACCTAATTTTAAAAAAAATAATAAAAAATAGGTCTAAAATAATATATATATATATATATATATATATATGTGTGTGTGTGTGTGTGTTTGTGTGTATTATATTAAAATAAAAAAAAATAAAATTTCTTGGCTTGTAATTTTAAAAATACTTCCGGTATTTTTTTCTTAACATTTTATATGCATATATATATATATATATATATATATATATATATATATATATATATATATACATGCATATATATTATATGCATGTATATAAAAGTAATGAATATATTTGAGAATTTTTTGGCAAGTTAAAGCAGTACAATTCATAAAAAATTCAAATCCATATCTACGTTTATATATCTGTCAGCAGCACATAAATTATTCACCCTTTTAAAAGGATATGAAGGTTAGATCATCGCACATTCAATAAAATTTTGAAAATCATGACTTGCAATAAATAAAATATTTTTATAATGCATTTAAATACAAATATTAACGAAAATTTTTGAGCATATAATAATTAATTTTGTTTCAACTAAAAAAAGTGTTCTTATAAATAATTAATAAAATATAACATTTTTATCACTTAACAATACAAAATCTATTACCATTATTTTCTTATTAATTAAGATATTTTTATAGTTATGTTTTTTAAAAAAAGTATTAAAAAATAAAATAATTTAGTAAATGAAAAAATACGGAATGGATAAAAAAACTAATTTTTTTTATGTAATTTTAAAAAATGCACTTAAAATATTCAAATATTGTTTTTGAATATAATACTTTAATAAAATCTTCCCTCCATTAATTTTTTACACGAAGACATTAATATCTAATCAGAAGAATTATAATATTTATATTTTTCACCGAATTTCTATTCTTAATATTATTTTTTTTATATTAATGAAGCTGTTTATATATTTTTATACATTCATATTCTATTATACTTCAATTCTTAGAAATTTAAAATGAAAAAATATACATAAACTCACTGTACGATTCGCTAAGTCCTAAAGGTGCTGTTGGCCCCAAGATTGTTGATGGTGGTGGAGCTAACACTCTTAGCCGATTCTCAGCACTTCCTCTATACACATCCAAAACTGCAGCTTCGCACCGAATATGCATTATACCATCACGAAAAGTAGATCTGACCAAAATATTGGAAGTGACCGTGAGAAGACCACTGTAATCTTTCTCTCTTAATATAGGGTCCGAATGTATTAAATGTTCATCGGATATCTATAATAAATTTTGTTTAAATATACACTAATATCATTGTTTAATTATTTTATATTAATTTAATTTATTTTATTTTTAATTGTTTATTTTTTAACATAGTTTAGTCAAATTTCATTTAAGTATTTTTATATATTTTTTTAAAAATAAAAAATCCACATTTTGGAATCAAAAATTCATTTCATAATAATATGAAGTTTTGGAAGAAATTGATAAAAAATTAATCATTTTTAAATTAAAAATTAATTTATAAATAATTTTTCTTTTATATATACATATATCGACTTTAAATTAATAACTAATAAGTATGTTTGTATTTAACTCTTTTATAATTAAATTTCAAGTCACTGTTCTTTGTTACATCATCATGATCTTGAAGAGTATTTATCTAGTATCTAAATATTATAAAAGTACAAATTCTTAAAACAGTATTTAAAAATTAAAATACTGAAAAATTATTTTTTTATGAAAAATTTAAGACAATTCGTATACAAGAATTAATATCTATTTATATTTTATAATTGATTAATTGTACAATATTTAATTTATTTTTATTAAAAAATATGAAAATGTTTACCAGAATGTACTCAAAGAAAGTATATAAGAATTGAAATTCAATTTCAAGTTTAATAATTGGGTTATTCTATAAATAATACAGTATTTTTTGTCGTACTCTAGTATAGAAAAATGCTAATTTAAAGTGGAAGAATTAGATAAACAGTTTCAATCAACTTATATATTTTAAGAATTATTGGAGCTTAATCTGAAGCTATAAATGGATATTTGCACTTTTCATTTTAACCTCAACAAATCACTCAACAGATTTTAACTGTTACACATTACTAATAAAAATAATATTTTTGCAATCTTCTAAATATTACAAAATATATATTATAAACAAAACTAAAGGGTTTTCTAATAAGAATGTCAGAAATTTGACAGATAGTGGCAGCCATGTTTGAATTTCTTTTAAAATTATTTTGACATTTCAAAATGGTATAGTTTGACAAATTATCATGGAACGTTTAAGACTTTAACAATGCTTAGAAATTATAAAAACTTATTATAAAAATCAATGTTTGGCTCGTAAAACTTTTCGTGTACTTTGTAGAACTTAAAACAATTATCCAAGTGAACCTGCCAGTTATCAAATTGTTGATAGTTTTGAAAGCAATTTTACTCTGTTTAATACAGCAGTTTCTGTAAAACTAAAAAATGCAAGAAGTGAGGCTATTATTTGCTTCTTTTAGTCCAAATTTCAAAACAAAGCTGGAGATCACGTTACAGTAAATGGGGTTCGTTATCGAACCATAATTAATGAATTTTTTTCTCAAAAATGACTGAAAATGCTTTTCATAACATATCTACGTAAACAATAGATTTATTGAAACTTAAGATTGATAAGTCCATTATTTTACAAAATTGACCCATTAATTGGAAATCCAAATCATGTGATCTAACTCCATTGAATTATATTCTGAGTGGTTATGTGAAATCATTGGTTTATACTGATATACCACAAACAACAAAAGCATAAGAAATAAATATTGAACTTATAATTTATAAAATTGGACCACAATTTTTGAAAGACTTATTAGAAATTGAACTAAAGGAATGCACTATATCACGTAAAGTTGTGGTGGTCATATGAGTGAAATTGTGTTTCATCATTAATGCCATAGAATATGCTTAAAAATAACAAAATAAATAACTAATTAATTAAATACTTTTTGTTTTATTTCCATTTAAAATTTTGAATAACTTAATAGAAAACCCTATATTAGTTTAATAACGGAAAATCATCAAAAATCGACTTAATATAAATAGTATTAATAATAATAAAAAAAATGTTATTCAAATATTATTTATTTTTTTATTAACGGAAATTTATTTAATATCGACGCTTGTGCTTGAATACAAATTATGCAGTTTGTTTAATTATTTTAACTATTTTCATTTAAATAAGTAAAATATTTATTAATCAATTTAAATATATAATTAAAATTGTTATAAAATATCATTTATAAATCGTAAATAAATTATGCACGACCGGAATTTTTTTTAAAAAAAAGTTGCTGAGGATACAAATTTGTATTCCCGACAACATAAAATGTCAGACCGTTGGTACGAGCGATTATAAAGTATTTCAACAAAAAAATAAAAATAAAACTTTCAGATAACTAAATACACCATTTATGTAACAAAATTTCTTTCCACAAACACGTATAAAACGTTATTCAAATGAGGAGAGAACCGTTTGCTAAAAAGGTATTTACCTGCTGACCGTTGATATACCATGTTATGTTGGCGGGTGGACTGGCTGGAGGCGAGTGACAAGATGCACGTACTGGGTTACCGGCAACAGCGGCATCCGATGGGTCCGTGCTTAGTTTTGGACCACCGTTCGGGGCGGCCCTTACTTCTGCTACGGTCATATGTGCGCTACGGATGTCCGTATGGAATAACGGGGCATCAGCAGTCACCTCGCACTTGTACACGCCGGATAAAGTACGAGCGACACCGCGTAATCTAACTTCGTATGCTGTTGATGCAACCACCTGAATATCGTAAAAAGGAAATAAATATTCAATTGTAAACTTGAGGCGCATTATATATACATATATACATACATACATACATACATACATACATACATATATATATATATATATATATACACATACACACACACACATTCATACCATTTACATTTCGTATTATAACATTCTTTCAGAAAAATAACTTCAACAATAAAGTCACTTCTAGTCCAACTCGAGAAGTTTATGACATGGACTTTTTTTCGATTATAATATTCTTACTTTATATGTGCATTTTATCTTCAATTTTTGTATATATTACATATACGTGTGTATATATACTTTATACATATATATATATATATATATATATATATATATATATATATGTATATGTAAGTATTTATGTATGTGTGTGTGTGTGTTTATATTGTGGAAAATGCAATTAATATGAAATTAAACATATTACTACAAATTATGAATAACCTTTAAACATATTGAAGGAAATGTTTAAAATTTGTAATTTAATCAAATTTGTAGGTATATAATTATATATTCCAATATTAACCAGTTGCGCTTGCAATTAATTAACATGCACGCGTGGCAAATCCGTTCAAAGCAATTCACAGCGAGTTAATATTTGAAATATTTTTTTTATAAAGTTACACACACACACACATTAACATTATAGTAAAACTCTTAAATTAATTAACAAATTTATTAATAATATTAATAATTTTTGAAAAGGAGTATTTCTTGGGTTTTGGTACGTTTGTTATTTTACCGAATAGAATAGAGGTATTAAAAAATTTCATATCCATTAGATAAAAGAATATTTTTCTGTAACTTTTTGCAAATTTTCTCATTAAAGGAAAAGATGATAAATAGCTATCTTGCAGGTCTACTCCACCAATACCACCATTATAATCTAAAACTATATTAGGTTTTGTAATATTTTCATTTTGGTCGGTATCATTTCTAATTTTTTTCTTTTTTGTTGTAATCATTTCTGCTTTGGAATGTTTTTAAGAAAGCAAATATATATATTTTTTATCCTTCTATTTTAGAACTAAGATACCATTGCAAGATCTTGAAAAAACTTCAAATCTTTTTAATTTTGTCGCTGCGAAATCTTTTGGCATATTCTTTCTATTAGATCTGAGTGTTCTGATAGTATTAATTTTTTACAAATGTAACTTTCAATACAGTTTTGGTGACGAATACCAGTTATCTAAAAAGAGGATGTGTCCAAAATCAACTAAAGGTCTACATAAATCCAATACAACATTTTCTGATGTGCTATTATCAGAATAAAATAATTCTTGGATAAAATAGTTCTTTATAATAATAAAAAATATTATTGTGTATTATAGTTACTTGATTATTATTCAATGAAAATATTTAAAATTAATGAAGTTCTACAAAAACGCACTTGTATGCCTTCAAAACAGAAGTGTAACATTTGCTAACTGAACTTCGATGTTATACTTAGCAAAAATTACACGACGTGCTATGCACGTCATATCGACATTTGGTACAGATAGCAGTTGACGTGCATAGCACGTCATTCCAGCACAACTGGTTAAATATTTATTTGATAAATAAATATGTAATTTGATTTGTTCTTTAAATTTATACCTAAATATATATAACATACTCAAAAAAAAAAGAATTATTTAATATATATATATATATATATATAATATACTTAAAGTATTAAGAATTTTTTATTCTTCTACATTTCTGTATTAATAATTATATTTTATTCCACAATTTTTTTTAGTATAAATATTTACTATATTTTTTAATATACAAATTCATCCAAATGGTACGCCTAGATTTGTGTTTTATTAAAAAGAAAAAACTATACATATATTTCCCTATACACCACCCTATACATATTTTTTCTTTTTAATAAAATACAAATCTAGGCGTTACATTTGGATAATCCTGTGTATAATATACTTAAAGTATTAACAAATATTTTTAATTCTTCAATTTTTCTGTATTCATATTTATATTTTATTTCGTAATTTTTTTAGCAACACAAATATTCACTGTATATTTTTATATATATTAAGTAAATGATTGTCGTTATAATAATAAATAATTTATTTACTAATTATTGTTCTTGTGTGAATTCAACATTACAATAACTTTTTTTGATACTATGCACATGTATTTGAATATTTAAAAATAATAAATTTAATTATTTTAATTGATTTTTTTTCTTTATTAGATACAATCAGATAATTAAAATATACTTTTCGTATTATGTTTGTAAATTAATTGCTTATATACGAGTGTATGACTTTTTTTATTAAATTAAATTTCATTCAATAGATACTCATTAAATTTTTACCTCCATGTTTCTCTTTTTAATATTCTTTTATTTGTTTAGTACGTTTTAAAACTCATGCTTTATAAAAGATTTTTTTTAAATTAATTATTTACTTTAAATAATTTATTTTATTAGCCAGGAATAACTGGATATTATGAGTAATCACCATTAATTATTATAAATAGAAAATGTTATTTTTATTAATCATACTCTTTAAATAATAATGTGATTATTAATTTTCTTGAACACTTAATTATAATATATTATAATAAGATTATGTCATATACTCGTAATTTAATTTTATTATTTATTTGCTGCATGTCCGTTTTGAATGTGTTGAAAATTCATATATTTATATAAATATTACATTTTAACTTTTAATATGAATATAGATAAATATATTTTTATTTTATTTTGTTATTGTGTAAATAACTTTCTGTTTTATTTTAAAATAATTTTGATTTCATTTCTTATTAATACATTGTTTACGGGCGTTTTTCGCCAATCCACGCCGAAAAGCGAGCAATTTTTTCAAATATGCTCGCAAAATTATAAAAATAAAAATAAAATGGAAAATAGAAGGTGCATAATTTTTACTTCGCCAAATACCCGTGTTTACTCGTTCTCCACACCATACCGCTAATTTGTAAAAACAGTGTTTTATCGGCTCACGCGCTGTAGTGATAGTATGCGAAAGAAGTACTTAGACATTTCCCGCATACGATGTGTGAATAAATATAAGGAATTGAAATATGTATATATTATAATACTTAATATTTTTAACATAAATGAATTTTTATCCCTAACACCACAACGGTTATGAAGTGGTTCAATAATCACTTGTTGTTTATAACAATGTCGGCTGAAACGCATTTCGATAGCGATGTCATCATCGCAAAAAGTGAAAAATAAGTGATTATTAAACATTTCATAACCATTATGGTGTTGGGAATAAAAATTTATTTGTGAAAAAGTAAATCTGCTACAATAATTTAATATTTTATTTTATTTTTATAATTTTATAACATGTTTTTCACATTTTCTAACCATATAAATATTCTTGAACAAAGCATATCTGTATATATATATATATATATATATATATATATATATATATATATATATATAAGTATATATATATATATATATATATATATATATATATATATATATATAAAATAAGTTAACATTTTTCTATTCACTGATTGATAAGGACCCCTCATAAGGCTTCTCACTTCGACTGGCCCAGTCTATTTGTCGATTTTTTTTGTCTCCACTTGTCTATCTATAGGTCTCTTTCTGAACCTTTATATATCTGAATTCACAATTAATATTTCATGTGTACTTGTATATATATATATATATATATATATATAATCGGCTGGCGGTGTAGTGAATAACATCACAGTCTCTTATATAGGGTGTACTATCAGAAGCGCATAACTTAATTTTCAAATAAAACGCATCTTTTTTAATGATCGATTTTTTTAGCAATAATGAGTGTGCGCTCCTAATGGGACATTCTATAGAAGAGAAATGTGTTAAATACCCCAGTTCAGAGATAAAAGGTAGTGGAGGCTCTTTAATCAAGATAAAGCCAACCTGCCTAAGGGAGTAAACTATGAATAAACATCGTCACTAACTCGTCTGCTCATCGTGGTGAGTAAAATTAAATTCCAGTAAATGGCAACGTTTATTGAGATTTTCACCTAGCAGTGGGTTGATAAAAACTGACAAAATGATGATACATATATATATATATATATATATATATATATATATATATTTATATATACACACATACATATATGTATATATAAAATGCACAAAATTTTAAAATCATATTGAATAGTTTTCTATAGAATATACATACGTTATATAATTTTGTATAGACATATTAAGGAAGCTACTTGATTTCAGTTGATGTAAATTGCGTAACCATAACTGTACAGTGAGATTTTATTCCAGTTTGTGTTGTCTGTTGTGTTAAAACTGTACTGTGCTCGTGATATCCATTTTAAATAAGTTAACTTTTAATAGGTAAATTGTGATCATATTCGGTTTTTTATTTTACCTTTTTTATTCTATCGATATTTAGAGTGATTTTGTTATTAATTGTTTTATAAATCGTGTCTTCATCGATCGTTACTGATAAATGGTAAGTGTATATTATTTAATTGAATTTTATGCTATATTCAATATTGATTAAGAATTTCAAAAGGATGCTAGGAACGTAAAAAATTATTAATTTATATAAATAATGTAAAATAAAATAGTTCAAGATTGTTTTTTTTGTTCAGTAAGTTCTGTTAATGTTATTTTTTGAATAATATATTTCTAAATAATTTATATATATATATATATATATATATATATATATATATATATATATATATATATTAATATATATTTATATATTTATTAAATTAAATTGTTAAATTCAGTAAAGAAAATTATATTATTTATATACAAAATTTATTTACTGAGTATATTCAAAAACAATGTATTTTTTAATATTTCATTACAATTCTTCAAATTTATATATACAACTACAAAATTCTCTGAAAATATTTCATATTAACCCAATGAGACAGTATTTTTTTACACGTGATAAAAATGCAGCATTTTTTAAGTGTTACAGCAATCATTTTTTATCATTTTTTGAAGGAGTGGTTAGCAATAAATTCAAAATGAAATATTTCGATATTTATTAAAAAAAAATATTATTCTTGTAAAACTAATAGCTTTTAAACTTATTATATATCTGGTTATGCACTACGAGTCAGACTTGTTATTCCGTCTCAGTAGGTTAATCTACTTTGTAGTAATATTATTTTTAATTTTCTAAAAATCATTTTCAAAATAATTACAAAACTTTGTTTGACACTAGACTTTTTAAAATTGATTATAGTATAATATTATTTATAAATAAGCAACATAGTGATTTGAAAATTTATTATTTGAAAAATTATTCTAATAAATAAATATAATCAACTTTACTAGGATATGCCTTAAGAAAAATACATATAATTAAATTAGTATTTATATATGAATATCCAAATGTGACATCTAGATGTATGTTTTATCAAATAGAAAAAAAAGAAATTATACACATGTTTCTTTTTAATAAAACATAAATCTAGGCGTCACGTTTGGATGAACATATATTTTAAATATTTTACATACGAATTGAAAAACATAATTTTTAATGTTATTTCATAATATAGATATTCTGTTTTAAATATATTAAGTCGTGTAATATGAAATATCGGATTTCTTTTAGATTTCAAATTTAAAAATCTGACATTTCATGTTACATAACCTCATTATATATATATATATATATACATATAAATATATATATATAAATATATATATATATATATATATATATATATATATATATATATATATATACACACGAGGTCAGACAATTAAGTAATGCGACCGATTTTTTTTCTCGGCCTGTGGTAACACTGCGAACCTGTAACTCCGCCACCGTAATAGCAGATCCCTACTCTCTCGATTGAGACCTTGACCACCCTCGTACGATCATTTCTTCGCCAGCTGTTTAGTGTTTTGTAACAACGCGCGAGTAGTGCATATCACGAAAATGGAACAGAGAAATTGAATGAACATCGCTCAAGATTGTCTCGAGCAGGTTGAAAGTGATCCTATACTCTTCTCTATCGAGTTATTACTGGTGATGAAAGTTGGTTCTTTCAATATGACCCCGAAACTAAACGACAAAGCCAACAGTGGCTGTCTCCTGGAGCACCAAGGCCAAAGAAGGCGAGAATGAGCAAGTCCAAAGTGAAAACCATGTTGATTTGCTTCTTCGACAGCAAAGGGGTGGTTCACAAAGAGTTCGTACCACCTGGACAAACCGTAAATCAAGTATTCTATCGCAATGTGCTCGAAAAATTACGAAAAAGGGTGCTCAGAGTGCGTCCAGAGATCGCGAAGACTTGGGTTCTGCATCACGACAATGCTCCCTGTCACAGTGCGTTCAATGTCTCTCCGTTTTTGGCGTCTAAAGGCATCGCAACGTTACCACAACCGCCCTATTCACCGGACATGTCACCCTGCGACTTTTTCCTATTCCCCCATATGAAAAAATTCGTCAAAGGTCGACATTTTGACTCCGTTGAAGATATCCAAGAATCTGTGACGAGGGTACTCGGAGAGGTCCCACAAGAAGTGTTCCAGAATTGTTACGAAAACTGGAAAACTCGCTGGAATAAGTGTATAGATGCGGGAGGGGACTACTTTGAAGGGGATCGCAGCGATGTACCTTAATTTTTAAATATACTCGATTTTTGAATTTTGTCACATTACTTAATTGTCTGACCTCGTATATATATAAAAGAAACAATTACAATCCATTGCTGAAATTCACAATCAATATTCAAAAGGCAATATTCTAATTTATACTCAAAGCATTAATAAATAATCGAATGCTATTACAATAATAAAAAAGAAAGAAATTTTCAATATAAAATTTACCTCAAAAATGTGTAAATATGAACATTTATCTTGAGTAAAGTTATAAATATTAACTTATTGTTATAATTTGAATAAATTTAACCAACTAATCAATAAACTTTAAATTTAATAATTCATAACATATAAAGGCATATATATATATATATATATATATATATAATCTTATTGAAATTTTCAACATCTATTCATGAGGATAATTTGCACTAAAAGCAATGTTAATCACCAAACTACATTATAATATCCTATTGAATAAATAATATACACACATTTATTTAAAATTATTTTACTATTCCCCAAAGAACATTTATATAAATATTACAAAATTTATTATAATATTAAATTTTAATAACTTTATTTAACTACGCAAATTTGCTATTGATAATTTACAAAACTTAAATAAAAAATAATTTCTCTAATTCATGTTTCTATTTATTTAGCGAATGAAATTCTGGTATGTAATTTGTAGAGAAGAATATAAATTATTTAAAATGTACATAAGGAAAGTATAACGAAATATCTCAAACAAATTGTCACTACATCAACCAACAATTTAATTATTTACAGAAATAGCGTTCGTTGTATTTGTACATATGGTCGTATAAGTGAGCAACTTAATGGTATCCGTATTTATAATTTATTCGTTTAAAAACTAATTCCAAACTGTTTCTCAGTTTAAACAGAAATATAAGTTTTAAATAGCACACACAAACATTATATATATATATATATATATATATATATATATATATATATATAAAATATTAAACTTACTATTTTTATTATTTTTTCAAAAATCTCAATTTATTTAGTTATTTAAACATATTCATATACGAATATTTGTGTATTATGTATTTTTAACAAACAGATAATTATATATATATATATATATATATATATATATATATATATCGTATATATATATAATTATAGAAATTAAAAAAATGTATTTCTTATTGAAATTAATTAAAAAAAATTGTTTTTTCATATTTAAAGTGTTCACAGTTTTTCAATTCATTTACACTCTTTTAAGCACTGAAAAATAAATTGAACTTTATATTTTGATCGATTTATAAAAATGTTTTGAAATAATCTAAAAGTTATTTTCTTGCTTGCGTAGTAATATTTGATGAAAAAATAATACATTCTCTTATTTGAAGCTTCAGCTCTTATCCGATAAAATTCGTTAAATGTAGTTTTTATTCTAAAAGAAAATTCTTGTACATTTTCATATTTATTATCAGCGAGCGGAAGTTATAATACGTAAATACACGAAATTTTTTTCGTTTTTCATTAAATATTTTTTATAAAGTTATTAATGTCAACGTGTTTTAAAGGTTTTATAGAAACGATTTTTTATTAAAACAATGTCAATATTGAATAATATTTTAAATGAAAAATACTTCAATATATTAAATGAAAAAGTAATTACTTCAATTTCGTCATCAACAATTATTGTTTATTTCTATATTTTTAAAATATATATTATATTAAAGTTGATAAAATTTGTAACATAACTTTATATATATATATATATATATATATATTAAAAAATATTACAATATATTAATTGCCTAATTAATAAGCGTGACAAAAATTAAAAACATTTTTTATCCAAACATATAACAAAATCAAACATCAAATAAATAAAAATGAGATCAACTTGTATTTTTATTCTGAGTTTTATTTATTCTTTCAACAATTAAATTTGTAATTATATAAAAATGTTGTCAGCTAACATCGCAAACAATTAAATTTAAAAATACAAAAAATTAAATATCGATTTTTTTAAATTTTAAAAGATTAATTAAGTTTTATGTTTTAACAATAAATTTTAAAAAAATATTTGTCTACATATATTTTCTTTCGATACTTAGTTTAAAATATAATTGTAACATACACATATATATTTATATATATATATATATATATATATATATATATATATATATATATATATATAAATGTGTGTATATCATTAATTGAAAGAAATAACATTATTTTAGATACAAAGCATATTTAATATTTAAAAATGTTCAATCTATTTTATTTTCAATTAATAACAATATTTTTATTTATTCTATGCTTTCAAAACAATTTAGTTTAAAATATGGAACGACCTTACAAAAGACCTTGAAAAATATTAAAAATCTATTATCAGTCTACATAACTAAGTACAATAATTTAAGCTGTCATTAAATATAGAACTCGACGCACAAAATTAGTAAATGATATGATAAAGAATATATTTTCTGAATTTTATTGATATTTAAAATAATATATTATGTAAATTATATTAATCGAAAATATATTAATTTCAAAGTTTAAATAAACGAATTATTTTAATATCAATAAATAGTATTAATATTAGAAAATAAGATATTGGAATATACAAATATTCATTGAATTATTATAAAAATTAATCACTTAGAGCAAGATTTTACAATTGCTTACTAATTTCTCTTGTAGACTTTATTCGCTGAGCTACATTTTTATGGCTAACTAATCATCATTGAAGTGATTCTTTATATAGGGTCATCCAAATGAAACTCCTAGATTTGTGTTTTATTAAAAATAAACTATACATATGTTTCTTCTTAATAAAACACAAATCTAGGCGTCACATTTGAATGACCCTATATAATCTTCCTAAACAAGACAACATGGCCATAGAAATGAACATAAGAGAACAAAATAAAAAAATAGATTATTAGTTAACACCTACACAAAATATGTTAGGAATTTTTTATTTTTGTGAATTTGAATTAACATTTTTATGATTTAAATTTTTTTAAAACACATCATCAATGAATAGTTAGACATTTATTTAAAAATATATATATAGTTTTGTTTATAAAATAACTTTTATTTGTTTTTTGAACTAATATTTTATTAACTGATATAAAGATATTAAAATAATGAAAAATCGAATGATAATTATATAAAAAATAGTTCATACAAGAAGAATATTTATAGGCGTAAATGGAGATCAGGGACGGAAAAGTATCTAAATATTTTAATATCCATAAAATAAATATTGTCTTATGTATTTACTTATTAATGTTTTTTTAATTGAAAATAACAGTCAAATATGGAAAGAAAGATTTTTTTTAAAAAAATATTGTTAAGTACAATATTGAATAGTTAAAAAAAATGTGAAATTTTATAAAATATTAAAGTATTAATAAGTGATGCTTTCATATATTAATTTATATAGGGTCATCTAAATGTGAAAAAAAACTATACACATGTTTCTTTTTAATAAAACTCAAATCTAGGCGTCAAATTTTGATAACTCAGATAAATTTAATTTTATATAATTTTTCATGAAATTTATTATATATCAGAGTGACGAAAATTCTTACTTGAACGTATAAAAGCACGATATAAATATATAAAAGACGTCATTATTTTTTTGTTAAGCTATCTGAAATAAATATGTGTTTCTACAACTTATCTAGCTTTTATTTCCAACTATTTATTACAATTATTATGTATAATTGGTAATAAACAATAATGTAATTAATACTGGTAATTAATGATGTAATATTTCAGAAATATATTTTTTAAAATGATATTAAATTTTTAGGTTAATTTTATGGAAATGTATTATATTTGTCTAATTTAATATACAATATATTAAAACAATATATTTTCAGTTAATATTTTTATAATAAATTATATATTAGATTAATAATAGAACTTTTTAAATAGTGAATTAAAATGAAAAAAATAGATTATTTATTTTCAAATTAATTATTGCTTGATTTATACGATTGTTAATTGTATTTTTTAATTTTTTAAATATTGATATTTTATAGGGTCATCTAAATTTGACACCTAGATTTGTGTTTTATTGCAAAGAAATATGTGTTTAGGGTGGTGTATAGGGAAATATGTGTATAATTTCTTTTATTTCTTTTTAATAAAACATAAATATAGGCGCCACATTTGAATGACCATTTATTATTTATATATATATATATATATATATATATATATATATATATATATATATATATATATATATATAAAACACATTTACAATATGTATTGATATTCTATATAATTCAAATTAGAAATTAAATAATTCATATTTCATGCATAATCATAAATAACTTACTAGTAAATATCATTTTGATTATATATATATATATATATATATATATATATATATATATATATATATATATATATAATGGCCCAAATGAGAATGAAGGGTTTAAAGATACATTTACTTGATCATTCTCGTTTACTCCCTTTTACTATCCTTTAGTTTCATTTGGTCCACTATATATATATATATATATATATATATATATATATATATATATATATATATATAATTCAAATTATTATTTCTATACCTACATCAACATCGATTGGTGGTTCGACTTCGAACGCACGACCTGGTGGTTCTTCTTTCGGCACGTACCGATAAAATTCTTGGTCATCCCGATACCATTTGATAGAGTAAAGAGGAGCACGTTCTAGGTCGTAGTCGCACGCTAACCGAGCCGCTGCACCCGCTAAGACTGTCGCTGGTACACGCATGCGCATATCCCGTAAACCCCACGCACCTGGAATATAAATAACGTATTTCAATCTGCGTTCAAATTCAAAACATAATAATTTACTGCCGAGACTTACTATTTTGTCATGTTTTGTATTTCCGTTCGATAAAGGAACGTCTTTGAAAACGACAAATATATTTTCATGAACGTAACGTTCGTATAAGCAAACGAATAAGATGTTCGAAAATAAACTCAATTCCAAATATTCATTTTTGTTTTATTTCTTTGAAAGAAATAACTTCACGGATTGATAATATGTTTGAGGAAAAACTAGACGGTTATCTACTATTTGCTCATTCGTGAAATAACTATATCCTTTTAAGCAAACACACATACACACACAAACATATATATATATATATATATATATATATATATATATATATATATATATATATATATATATATATAAAGAAATATCTAAAATACTCTGTCAACATTTATCTGCAAACTAGAATTTTATTACTATTTCTAAATCAAACAAAAAGTCAAATGTAACACGATTTATATTGATGTAAATTTAAATATTAGAATTATCAATTTTTCGAAGTAGTATTATTAAAAAAATTACGAAGTATATTCTAAAATTTTAACTTATCTAATAATTAAAATCTATAACAATCTTATATATTCTTGAAAATCATGCGAGTTTTACAAATATTAGTATTTTTTTATTTTATCAGTATTATTGTAAAAGTGCATTAGATATATTGAATATCGTTAAAAATAAGATAATTTACGAACAATAAGTATAAAAAGAGAGATACACACACATATTAAAATATATATATATATATATATATATATATATATATATATATATATATAAATAATCATTTGATAAGTATGGTAAATTTATTTATTGTTTAATTTAATTAATTAATTTCATTAAATTTTTCAATTTAGTTTTTCTTACTTTTTTACCATACTAATTAAATGACCCTCGTATATATGTATATATATATATACACCCGTCCCTCAATTTACGCGGGATTTTTTTACGCGAGTTTTTTTTACGCGGCAAATTATACCTCTATTTACGCGGGACTTTTTTTACATGGTATTGATTTACGCAGCACTTTTTATATGCGGTCAGATAGATTTCATTTTATATAATTTTTTATGGAATTTATTACATATCAGAGTGACGCAAATTCCTACTTGAACGTATAAAAACACGATATAAATATATAAAAGTTAATTGTTTTGAATTACAGTAGCGATAGTGACACCGAATAAAATTAATTTACTTTTATTTTCTAAAACGTCATTATTTTTTTGTTAAGCTAATTGAAATAAATATGTGTTTCTACAACTTTACTAGCTTTTATTTTCAATATTTTTTCTATTGTACTGACAGACTCAATTTACGCGATTTTCATTCGCGTAAAACAAATCCACGTGGAACGGATACTCCGCGTAAATCGAGTAACGGGTTTGTGTGTGTGTGTATATATATATATAGGATCATCCAAAAAACTGGAATACATATTTCTTCATAATAAAACACAAACTATATGAAATTTTTTCAAGCTGTTTTTTTTGTTGAAAATATAATTCATTACAATTGTACATAGAATAGAATATCGTTCAAATATCCACCACCACTGTATCTGCAGGCATCAATTCAAATATCAAAATTTTCAATGAATTTTCGACATGTTGCTGGATTTATTTTACGAATTGCAACTCGAATGTTATTCTTTAGGTCAATTATTGTTTGTGGCTTGTTAACATAGGCTCATTTATTTTTTAAATATATATATATATATATATATATATATATATATATATATATATATATAATATATATATATATATATATATATATATATATATATATAATGGTTTAAAATAACATGAGGCCAATTGCAATCTATATTTCGTAAAATTACTTGTTGACGAAATTTCGATCGCAAAAACTGAGTGTTTCCTCGAGTTGTGTGACATTTAGCAGTCTTGCTAGAAATAGACATCAGACACAACAATATCATATAATTTTTCTATAAAAAGTCATTCAACATTGACTGGTATCACTCAACATTCACAGTAACAGCACTTCCAGACTTATTTTCGAAGAAAAATGATCCAATGATTCCATTTACCCAAAATGCACACCAAACAGTGACTTTTGTCGGTGTAAAGATTTTTTATAAATAACACGAAGATTTGCTTCACCCTAGTTACGACAATTTTACTGATTAACGAATTCATCTATTAAAAAATAAACTTTATCAATAAACAAAATTTTGCTTGAAAACAATAAATCTGTGGTTTGTTATTCAATAATCCAACTACCAAAATTACGACGTAGTAAATGATCTCCTTCTTACAATTTATGGGTTAATTGAATTTTGTACGTGTGTAAATGCAAATCTTTATGCAAAATCTTCCATAAAGAGCCATAAGACATGCCCAATTCTTGCGAACGACGTGAAATTAATATTGTCGGTTCATTTTCAACACTTTCACTTACAGAAGCAATGTTTTCATTTGTGGGTATAGTTTTTAGTCTTTCAGTTTTTGGTTTATCAATAGCACAACCAGTTTCTTCAAATTTTTTCATTATTCTTTGATTCGAATCTGATTTGGTTTGTTATTTACACCAAAAAAATCACAAATTTTTCGATGAGTATTTTTCAAAAAACGCAAATTTGAATAATTTAAGTGCGTTGCTGAAATATCTATCTATCCATGAATAAAATTATAACCTTTTTTTAAAACAAAAAGGCTTATTATGTCATTTGAAAATAAATGAAGTGTAAACCTTATTCAGTCCTGGCATCTAGGCGTCACATTTGGATGATCCTATATATATATATATATATATATATATATATATATATATATATATTGATGTTATATAAAATTTTATTTCTCGTCGTAATTACTTTCCAAACTCTCATCCAAAATCTAGGAAGCAATTTTGTTAATACGTTTCAATAAAATCCGTAAAATGTGAAGATATTAACCAAAGATATAAAATAAAATTTTATTATTAAAATTTAAATTCCGAAAGTAATAAGAAAGCTATTTTAATATATCATTAAAATGGTCTTTATATATTACAATTCGTTAAAACAAACAGTGTCTTAAATAGGATACGCGTCATTAACACTTAATTGTTTGATATTAGTTCGATGAGAACATCTGTGTTTAATGGCTAATAACTAAACTATGAGAGGCCTAATATTATATTCTGCATTCGTTGAAACATCTGTTCTCTTTATTACATAAAATCGATAAAGATGTCTTGCCACTTTATACATGACTTGATATCAGGTCACAAGCAATTTAAAATTTAAACAGTTTCTTGGAGCATTCACTCATGAACATTTGTGCTTAAATAAGCGTGAAATAGATTTTCGCTGCAAATATATTAATAATCGTTTACTTTACGTTTGTTGTTTACTGAACTTTAAAATGTTTTTAAATATGACCAGTGTTTTATGTCAGATTTTTGAAATATGTTGACAAAATACCAATAATTTTTGTGCTTTTCCTCAAATGATTTTTTTATTATGTTCTTTTTTAAGAAATAATTAACAAAATATAAAGAAAGTATACGGTCATCTAAATGTGACACCTAGATTTGTGTTTTATTAAAAAAACATGTGTATAGGGTGTTGTATAATGAAACATGTGTAAAGTTTCTTTTTAATAAAACACAAATCTGAATCACATTCGGATGACTCTATATTTTCCATTATACGTTTTTATTCTTTTCTTCTAATAGAATTTTTATTTACTTTTTCATATTGATATGAGTTTCATATTTGTCTTTACTAGTTTAATACATAATTTATTATACATATACACCCGTCCCTCAATTTACGCGGAGTATCCGTTCCACGTGGATTTGTTTTACGCGAATAAAAATCGCATAAATTGAGTTTGTCAGTACAATAGAAAAAATATTGAAAATAAAAACTAGTTAAGTTGTAGAAACATATATTTATTTCACATAGCTTACCAAAGAAAATAATGACGTTTTAGAAAATAAAAGTAGATAAATTTTATTCGGTGTCACTGTCGCTACTGTAATTCAAAACAATTAACCTTTTATATATTTATATCGTGCTTTTATACATTCAAGTAAGAATTTGCGTCACTCTGATATGTAATAAATTCCATAAAAAATTATATAAAATGAAATCTATCTGAATGCGTATAAAGTGTCGCGTAAATCAATACCGCGTAAAAAAAGTCCCACGTAAATAGAAGTATAATTTGCCGCGTAAAAAAAGTCCCGCGTAAATTAAGGGACGGGTGTGTATATATATATGTATATTCGTAATGAAATATAAATGAGGTCAATAATATAATGCGACAAAATTCAAAGATAGTATATGTTAATAAGGTAGTGTATGTAATATCTAACATATTATATTTCCAGGTCACCCTATATATATATATATATATATATATATATATATATATATATATATAGACATAGATAGATAATCAGTCAAAGTGGAAAATTTTGGGTGAGACTTTCATCCAACAGTGGATTGAAAGGAACTTATGATGATGATATGAGCCGTTCAAAAGCCAATGTGATTAAGTCCATTAAACAAAAATTGATAAAATTAATATTTTTTAATACATGAATTCTCAAATTTTTTTGTTTATTAATTTGATTAAAAATATATAGAAAGTCTTTTTTCAAGATGTAGACTTAACAACAGAACAAGTTATAAAACGATGTACAAACAAAAACGTAAATAATTATTGGAGCAATGGCAATGTTTTAAAAATTTTCGGACCTACGCTTTTTGGCAACTGAAAAATATAAAAAAAATATAAAAATCTAAATGAAAGGAACTTATTACGATAGGATTACAAAAATTGTGATTTTTTAATAATAATAAAATAATTTACAGAGAAAATGTAGACCTAACAACAGAAAAAGTTATAAAACGATGTACAAACAAAAACGTAAATAATTATTGGAGAAATGGCAATGTTTTAAAAATTTTCGGACCTACGCTTTTTGGCAACTGAAAAATATAAAAAAATTATAAAAAAATATTACGATAGCAATGTTTATTGTGAACTTTATTAGTAAAATAATACAAAGAAAATATTGATAAATATGTTTATTCATCATAACAAACATCTTCTGATTTCGAGTTATCTAAATTCGAATTTCCGTCTCACGTATTGTTCCTAATGTTCTGTAAAAGTCATGTTTTATTGGTGGAATATATTTTAATAAATTCATCATGTCTCTTTTAAAATTTCTCTACCAGTAGGATACAACAGTGGTTGATTTATATTTTTTAAGATTCCTAGCCTACATATTCTTTTTTTAATATCGATTACGTGGAATGTGTCATTCTTGTCAAAATTTTATTCGAATTTAATGCTACTTGGATTTAACCTCTCTAGTTTTATCCACCGCATATTAAGCCAATTGACTCGTAGTCCACTTGTTGTTTTTGTCTGTTAGTGATGACATCTTCTAATGGTGTTCTAGAGAAGAAATCTTGATGATTCATTTCCATAACACTAAAAGGGTTTTTTCTTTTACAATTTTTAATTATACAATACCAATCGCTAGGACTATAAATATTTTAATTCTTTTTTGTACGACTTTCTATAATTGCAAAATCAGCATTATTGGGTAAATAACAGTGGCCACTTAATAAAATTTTAAGCTCAATTGATTCGGCTTTTATGCCTTCACTCTGAATCAATTTTAATAAATTTAACACAGTTTTTATATTTCTATTCTGTCCTGTACATGAATCTGAATATATTATTATTTCAAAACAATTTTTTGCATATAGTTTAATGTGCTTAATTGAAAAAAGAATTGAAGTATTGAAAAAAAGAGTAATTGAATTTTTATTTCAAAGTTCTAAAATGTTGATAAAATATGGACTTATTCATAATGGCTTCTGAAATTATTATACAACATATTCAGAAGCCATAAAAAAGTGCTTTCTGACGTAGAAAAAACGAAGCAACGAGTAAATTATTTAATAAATATAAAGATCATTATTTGTTTGATTAAAATTTTGTTTGATAAAATATGAAAATTTCAAAAAATTGACTTAATCACATTGGCTTCTGAACGACTCATATATAGATTGATAAATAATAAAAAATATACATAGATAGATATATACAGAAATGAGACAGGGATATATGATATTACTATAACTAATTTCGTATTAAAATAACTATTTAAGACACTTAATTGATAGTATGAATAATTAAAAGTTAATGACGAGGTGCTTATTCACTTGAGATTTATTAAGGACATTATTATATCAGCAATTCCTAATAAATTCGAAATAAGAAATAAAAAATGAGATAAAATAGATTAAAAAATATTGATCTTATGATAAACACCAGCAAGAAATGAATAATTTAAAATGAATTTTAGGATTGAACAAAAGTAATTAGAAGGAGTGTTAATTAAATTGAGTATAGATGTAAAGAAATTTCAAACTATCTACATCTGGAATAATTCATTAACACTAAAAAACATTTATAGATGAAATGAACAAGAGAATAAAAATTAATATCAATTCGAAAAAGTTCTTATATTATATTATATTATGAAGTCGAATATTCCTCTACACAAAAAAATAGTTTTTATCAATGCATTCTACTTGTTTTCACTTATGGTAGTGAAACAAGAGTCTTGAAAACTTGAGTATTTTAACGGTTTCAGATAGCACAAAGAAGTATTGAAATGTATTGTTAGGAAGATATAAAAACAGAAAAAAATGAGTGAAGGATAAAATATTCTAAACTGATATTAAACATAAGTGTAATTATTTTTTTCCATATTCAATAATGCTTTCAAATGTAATTATTTTTATATGAAAACCAACAAAATTCTATTTTTATGTTATGTGATAATAAATACAATTTTGTATTATTAAATAAAATGTTATTACTAGTTTTTGTAAATATAGGATCATTTAAATGTGACGTCTAGATTTGTGTTTTATTAAAAAGAAACTACACATGTTTCTCTATATACATGTTTTTTTAATAAAAAAACAAATATATACTTCACATTTAGATGAGCATATATAATGAATAATTTTTTATTATTATTATCATAAATAAACAGGCCCTTAAATTTTATAAAATACAATATATTATTTTTATCAAAAAACTATTCAATGTTTTTTTAAATTGAAATTTATTGAGTATAGATATTAATAAAACATTAAATGTATTAATCAAAAATAGATACAATTCAAAATTATATTTTATAAACAAGAAGAATATAATATTGAACAGGATATTAAATTTAGGAAAAAAATACAAAACATCTTTATGTTAAAATTTGTTTGGAAAGTCTGTTATATAAATACAATAAAAAATATTGAAAAAAATGTTATCAATAATAAAATAAATTTCATTTACTTGTTAACCTTAAAAACAATGGCTATGTTACATTTAATGAATAGCATTTTGTGTACATTCACGTTCAAATTTAATATACATTTGTGCGTAAATGATGTATATTTGCTTGAATTTCATATTTATTTATAAATACTTTATTCTACATTGATTAGTGAAATATTCGCTCAATGAAGACAATAACACAAATATATTTATATTAGTTTACAATTTCATTTTTATATCTATTTATATATATATATATATATATATATATATATATATAATATTCTTTTAATATAAAATAAATTAAAGTTGTAATAAAAAACAATGATTTTTTATATTTACAAACTATAATAAAGTATTGTGTGGGTAGAAACATAATACACTTTCACCATTTATATATATATATATATATATATATATATATAGAGAGAGAGAGAGAGAGAGAGAGAGAGAGAGAGAGTAATACCTCGCATAGTCTGGTTTGAATCAGTTCGGTTTTACTATGGTTCGGTATGAAATTTAAAAAAAAAAATTTTTACTTGACAAAAATCCTACTAAAGTTTTTCTTGAAAAAATCCCAAAAAATTAATACATAAAATTATTTTTATACGCAATTTTTTAAGTTTTCCTCTTTATTATTAAAGCATAATAATAAAAATACCGAAAACGTATATGCACATTATGCGCAACGCATGCGCAGTTCTAGTTTTGTGGTCTTTTTTTCTTTTTCTATTAGTTTTCGATTCATAACTCTAGAATAAAGTCGATTTTTTGATAATTAAATTTTAATAACCCATTTGAAAATTAATTTAAAATGTATTTAAAATGAATGTATAAACCCCTGATTTTATTTTGTTGATACATACAAACATTTAAATATATTATCCTCGTTTTATTTACTGAATAACAGGAAAAAAATTGTTTGGAACCAATTAAGGTTTTTTGTATTTAGTTAATGTTTCTACTAGTCCGGTTTCAAATAGTCCGGTTAATCAGTGGAACCGATTAGCCGGACCACGCGAGGTATCCTGTATATATATATATATATATATATATATATATATATATAGAGAGAGAGAGAGAGAGAGAGAGAGAGAGAGATAGTACTTTTTTTTTATTTATATAGTGGTATGCAAAAAATAATTGTAAAATCTGTAAGAAAATGTTATCCAATTTTTCGCTGTGGTTGTGCATTTAGAAAATTACACTGTCTTGTAATATGTCACAAACTTTTATACTAAATAAATATAATAAAGATGTCAAATTACTTTCTTGTATTTCGGGAGAATTCCCGTATAATCGTATCTTGTGGCAAGAAATCGTATGAAATCAAATAGGTGTGAGAAAAAATTTTCCATACATTTTAGAATAATTTTAAGTAATTAATAAAATATTTTAATTACTGCAGGCAAAAAATATTTACTATAAAAAATAATTTTGATTTAGAAAAGTGGGTTTTTTGACAAAAATTGAGCGAAACAAACATTGTTTTGAAGAACGAAGAAAAACTGATTCGGAAATTGAGGAATGAAGTTAAAACTTTTAAAATAATTGTAAAAACATTAGACTATTCTGAGAATATGATCACTAATGGCTTAAATGGAAAGAAAAACCTAAACAACTTGGGAGATCAAGAAAAACGTCAAGCCGTGAAGATAATGATATAATAAAATTATGTGAAATTAAGCCATTTGTCATCTCTATTTGCATAAAGAGAAAATTAAAACTAAATATAGACAGCTCATCTATTAGAAAAAATAAGAAATAGAATGTTTTCTAAGAGACCAAGAAAAACACCTTTTTTCAATTAAGAATATTCCCAATAGGTTGCTTTTACTCAAGAACATACTCGCAGGCCTAAAAGTGGAGAAACATGTTGCGGAATGACGAGTTGAAAATAAATTTATTCAATTCCAACGAATCTTGTAATTATGTATGTTAACCGAAAAATGTTAAGTTTTCATCACAGTACTCTGTAAAAGCAATAAAATTTGGAAAGGGTAGTATAATGACCTGAGCTTTTTTTCTTGGTATAGTGTAAGCTTTATTTTTTTAATTAGAAGCATAATACACATAAATAGTACAATGAAGCTACTTTTATTGAAGAGAATATTCCACTGCGTTGGATATTTCAACAAACTAATGATCTTTAAAAAAAGGTCAGAGGAGTTAAAGCATGGTTTTGAGAAAATAAATTTAATGGTATGCAATGGCCAGCATAATCGTTCAACTTAAATTCTGTAGAAAATTTATGAACTGGTATAAAAAAGCATTGATAAGTTAAAACCAAAAATAAAGAAGAATTATGGCATATAATACGATCAGCTTGAATTTCTATTCCTCAAGAAAAGTGCAGGAAGTTAACAGATGCAATGTAACGTCGATGAAAAGCTATTAAAAATTATGAACATACAAATATTAACTCATTGACAATCAATTTATTTATAACTTACTTTTAATTTTACTTTTAAAAATATGTTTAGTAAACTTTTTTGTTAATTAAATAAATACACATTATTTTTCACACTGTAAATTTATTGTTCTTCATTGTGAAAAAATCTATGCTTTTTTAGCTTCTAAACTTATCTATTTTAAACTTATAAAATTAATCACTATTATATTTAATATCCCAATTAGAACACAAATTATAATAGTACTAGAAATATACGTTTAACAAAAATTTTTACCATACACCTATTTTTTGCACTTTACTTATACTTGTATATATAAATACTCATCATTTTTAAACTTGTTTTTACAAGGCTAAAGATTTTTTAACATTTTCACTCCACTAGAGCTTTGTGTCAAATCCTCGATAATTATGTTTCATAAGAGATAAAGTTGTCATCTTCATGCACAACTCTTTTTGTTTTTTTTTTTAAAAAATTTGATTGCCAAATCACTTGATTAATACTTAACTGCTTAACTTTTTATATTTAAAATAAATGTCTTTAATATTCAGGCTTAACACCATCAAATGACAAAAATTTTATTAGGCTGTGGAATAATAAAATTTATTTCAAAAACCAATATGATTAACCCCATACTATTTAGTAAATCGTTAAAATAATGCAAATCACACACTTATACGAATTTATTTAAGTATTTTTTTAATGTAACAGCAAATATTATATAATAACTATAAACTGTTTACGATATTTTTCCAAAAGGTTGAAACAAATATTAAAATGTATTTAAACTTGTGTGCGTAGAGATATTTTTCGTTGCTTCATCGTCTCTTGGGGTTTAGCTAAAATATGATAATCTCGTTCATTGGAGAGAAGAAAAAGAAACACAAGTATAATAATTTACAATGTCTTATTGTACGTAATTTATCAATTAAACTTTATTATAGATTTATATATAAACGAAAAATGACTTAAAATATAGGGTTTGTTACTATTCGCTGTTTCACGCATCTACAATAAGCCTAGGAACGTATAACCCGTGGATGCGGAAGAATTACTTTATATTAAAATTATATTGATAATTATTTTAGTTTTATTTAATGTTTTGTCAATGTTGATAAATCTAAATAAAAATTGACACATGAAAAATTATTTTCATAGATACAAATATATTCTATTTTTTAAAAAAAAATAAATAATTAAGAATCATGTTGAATTTATTATAAACTATTTTTATTTAATCAGCATAAAACCGATACAAAAACCAGCAAATTTCATTTATCAGGTTTTTGATAATAATTTTGTAATATTTAATAGCATTTATAAAATTAGGATTCAAAAATATGTGTAAAAATTTAAGTAAAAAATTTATTTTATATCACTTATATTTAAGTACGATACATATTTTTTAATAATTATTCACATATCATAATTAGTACCGTTTAATTTAACTTTTAGGAAAATGAAAGCAGTTATTAAAAATGGAAATTCGATAAATGAATAGTATTATTTGAATTTATTTATACGCTTCTCTTTATATATATATATATATATATATATATATATATATATATATATATATTAGGTTGGCAAATATCTCCCTTCCGCCTTCTGGTCTTTTGAATTTCATTAAATTAATTAAATTAAACAAATAAATTTACTATACTTATCAAACGACCCTATTTTTTGTATGTATGTATGTATGAATGTATGTGTGTGTGTATGTATGTATATATGTATGTGTGTGAACGTTTGTATTGGTTATAATGATTTAAATATTTAAACAAAATAATTTCAAATAAAATTTCATAGTGTTTCGTTACAAAAAGTTATTCTAAAAAATCCCATCATATAATTATAATCATATAAAATTTCATTGAGTTCTGTAAAGAGATTTTATTTTCAACGCTTTTCATATTTAGCTAAGCATATAATCATAAAAGAGTTCCGAATAATTGTCGAAATTAAGATTCATTCAATCATAAACCCTTCAAATGATTTCAATACGCGACTTTTTTATCTTATAATCAAACGAATAAAACTTTACCTTAAAAATATATAATTTTATCGAATCTTTTGAATTAAAATAATTATATAATTGTAACAATAAAGATCGTTAAAAAAATTTTTATGTATTATTAAATATATTTTTTAAAAATCTAAACTATTAATATTAAAAATGAAATTGGAAACTACAATATGTAATTTTCAATTATTGTCGATCATATAGTGTCATCCAAATATAACACCTGGATTTGTGTTTTATTAAAAAAAATATACACATGTTTCTTTTTAACCCTTTAACTGTTTATGTCGAGTATACTCGTCAGAGCGAAACGAAAATTTTTCACATAATGTCGAGTATACTCGTCGTGAAGATAAAAAAAATCGCATTCGTATTATTATTAAACGAATCAACTGGAATTTTTTCCCTGAAAAAGGGCAAATAAAGATCTTTTAAAAAATGTACATTTTAGAATATTCGTTAGTCTGGCAACCTTATTTATTTTAATACACAATAGCTTGTATTAAGCTGAAATAACAAGTTCTGGGGAAGTACCGTTACAAACGATTTTTTTTATCAATGAAATAAATTTTGTTTGTTAACAACGAATAAAAAAATATATTTTCTAAAAAACCAACACGCAACTTTTGATTTTTAATCATAATTGCCTACTTTTATAGGCAGAAACATTTTACTCTGTTTATGTCGAGTATACTCGTCTTCGCTGGAAAATAATTAACCAGGCAGAAAAAGTTTTTCGAAACAAAATTAAACAGTTAAAGGGTTAATAAAACACAAATCTAGGCGTTACATTAGGATGAGCTATTATTATATTATCAAAAAACATTGAATAGATTAATACAAATGAATTATCATCTCCAACACCACAATATGTTATTGAGTGTTCAATAATCACTGTTGAATAATCACTTGTAATATTTGTTGTTTATAACAACAATGGACTAATGAACATTTTTATAACAATTCCATCATCGTTAGAGCTTTTTTGTTATAAAAAATAGTCTTTTTATAAAATAAACACTAATATTGAGTAGTTTTTAGTAATTTAAATATCAATATATTGTATTATTAATAATTGTCATATAATAAAATATCTATAAAAGATTAGTTTTATTTCAAAATTAAATTATGTGTTCTTAATGTAACACCCTATATATATATACATATATATATATATATATATATATATATATATATATATATAAATATATATATAATCATATTTGTTTTTATACAAAAAATCATTCGCATAAACATAAAAAAGTAACATTTATATAAAATAATGTCATAAATTACTAATGAGATTTTTATAATATTAACATTCTCTGGTAAAATATTTTTCTTTACTAGCATCCATGCAATTAAGAATATTAAAAATTTTATAAATTTATTATTAAAAAAATATTGCAGTATTTCCTTTATTTTCGTTCATATTATTTATTTTTTTTTAAAGTTATTCACATGTAATAAAATTTTATAATAAATTACTCTTTTTTTACTTATTGTAATATATAAATATAATAAAAATATATACATGGTTTAGTTGAAATTAATGAGAAAAATAAAATATGATTATTTTAATTACTTTCGTAATCACTTTAAAAATTGGATAATAAAACCTGTATGTGTGAAAGATAACTAATCACTTCAATACATATTTCGTAACAATTCTTTTTTTGTCATTTGTAAACTTACACGGATAACAAATATTTAATTTGAGTCATATATTCATACCTGTTAAAATTTAATATAAATTCATAATTTTATAGATAGTAAAATGTTATATGTGGTCGTTTTAATTTGACGTGTTTTGCAAAATTAACATACATTTTATTAGAGCGTTACATAGTTTCAACTAGTTCGTCATATCCTATTACATTTTATCAGTAAAATTTCATCAAGCACAATATCCACTTACCCTGAATAGTGACGTGATAGATGAGACACCATGTCATCAAAGTCAACCGGTGTTGCAGTACTGAACGTAACATAGTGAGTGAGAAATTTCAGGAACAGTCTTCAATATATTGTTGAACTTTACACTTAAAATTGTTTTCCATAGTTCAAGACACAAATGTATTGTTCCATTTTTGAAATGTTTTAAATTGCACTTCACTTACTTTTATTAATAATTTATGTAATTTAATAATTTAGTTTTTAAATTAATTCACTCAGGTTTATTATTGAATTAATTATATACATATATGTCTATATAAATATAATACAAAATTGCATTACATTCAATTAAAAACTTACGTTAAATATAATTAATAATAAATTAGCAAATAAAATCGATATATTTTAGTTTATTAAAGTTATTTGTTATTAATTATAATCTACAAAAGCTGTAAAAGTAGTTAAATAAAAAATATACCTTTAATAAATATTGATTACAATACATATTGCATATTAAAATTTTCTCTTTTCACAATATAATATTAAAATCAAGTTCTATAATAATATTACACAAATTTAAATTAATTTTTGTATTTTTTTAAATTATTAAATTTTTTAATTTTTTTAAAAAAATAATTTATATTAATTTATACACACCTCATTAATTCTAAAACAATTAAATGCCTTTTTAGACATATAAATTTATATCTGTTACAAATTCAATTAATTTTCAGCTAAAATTATTTTTTTAAACACGATATAATTTATTATTACCCATTTCTTGTGCTATTACAATCATATAATATTTTTTATTATTAAACATATTATAATTGTTTACTTACACACATACACACACACACACACACACACACACACATATATATATATATATAAGGTCATCCAAATATGATGCCCATATTTATGTTTTATTAAAAAGAAACATGTGTATAGTTTATTTTGTATCTTTTTAATAAAACACAAATCTAGGCATCACATTTGGAAGACCCTAATATACATGTATACGAACGTTAATGGAAAAATTAGAATTTTAAATGAAAAAGGACTGGTAATAGTAACAAGAGAAAACCCCAAGTAAAAATATAAATAACTAGTTAGCAACACAAAAATATAAAAAGACACAGAAAAAGAACTGTGGATAGATAAAACAGAGACTAAAAAATTGTCAGAGAAAAAAGTATTGGATCATTCAAAGTGCAAAATTTGGGGAAGGACATTTATCTAGCGATGGATAGAAACAGGTTGATGATAATATATAGGGTCTTCCAAATGTGACGCCGAGATTTGTATTTTATTGAAAAGAATCATGTGTATAGGGTGGTGTATAAGGAAATATGTGTATAATTTCTTTCATTTCTTTTTATTAACAAACAAATTTAGGTGTCATATTTGGATGACCCTATATATATATATATATATATATATATATATATATAAATAGGTAGATTGAAAATTATGTAATTTACTATTTTAAATTACCAGGAGAATCCGCCTCCTACTCACTTTTCTCATCGACCCACACTTATTTCTGTTTAACAATATATGGAGAACCATTAATTTATTTTATAAAATTTGTACTTCGGTAATTCTCCAAAAAGTCTGGAAACAAAATTTTTACATCATGCTGGAAGCGGTACACATTTTTTAAAATAAAAATATACTAAAATATTTTGCAAAAAATAAATATTGTTTTACAAATTTCAATGTTTTTCATTATGTATTATAAATAATATATTCATTAAGTTTTAATATACAAATTATTACAATTTATTTTAGAAATATGTATTTGTTTGTTGTCAATAATATTCTTAAGTTACTTTTCATAAATTAAAAAAAATACACCATTATTTCTATTTTTAAAGAAGTAGTAACTGCATGAATACAATTAAATAAAATAACAAGAAAACAAATGTGGCGATTAAAGTTTGTTTTGTAGAGCAAGAAAATAATTTATTTTCACACGAGGGGGAAAATGGATACAAACATAAGTTCCTTTCAGAATTCACGAAAAAATACTTCTGTACAGGTATTTATATCCCCGACGTATTTTACACGAGCTCTCGACATGACGTATAATTCTCTTAGCGTTAATATTATCTTGGAAAAATAATAGAGGTATTTTTAATACAGCATAAATGTTTACAGAAAAAAACTTTGAGCACTGTCAAGATTCTCACATTCGTTTTTAATTTTAATAATTACTTAAAAAATTAAATTAATATTTACAAGTAATGTAATAAGGTTTAACATTACATTACCATTATATATATATATATATATATATATATATATATATATATATATATATATATATATATATATATATATATATATATATATATATATACACTTAAATATATTCCTCGCCGACCTGTTTGATAAATAAATATCAAAGAACGATAACACTCAATGAAGCTCTCGCTTAGAAGTAAGCTATTTTATTTTGAACTGATAGGGTGTGATTTATATATATATATATATATATATATATATATATATATATATACACATATTTATATATGTATATATATATATATATATATATGTATATTTCAATCCTTTATTTTACTTTAAAAGGCCTTATTTTGTTCGTATTTTTCTTTTGTTGTAATCGATTTCCAAGATTGTGATTTCATTCAAACAGATTTCTCTTCAATTTATTTTAGTAAATAACTATACATTTTAGAAAAATAATAGTAGCTTAGCAAAAACATTTATTTGATTAAAAAAAACTGTTAACAGTGAAAAACAAAACGATCTCAATAGACTAAAGTTAAACTAATTTCATAAGTAAAATCATATTAAAAAGTATATATAAAGATGTTTTTTAAGAATGATAGAAATTTGAATTGAACCCCTACCAAAAGTCCTATCTACCCTAAAAAAACATTTTTTATCATGCCTTCATATATACATACAAACACATATGTATGTATATATATATATATATATATATATATATATATATATATATATATATATATATATATATATATAAATGATGTTTTTTAGGTTAAGAAGAACTGTTGACATTGATTAAATTTAAATTTCTATCACGTTAAAAAACACCTTATATATATATATATATATATATGTGTGTGTGTGTGTGTGTATGTATGTATCAGAAACAACAACTTTTTTTTATCCACTGTTGAATGAAGGTCATTCTCAAAACTTTCCACTAATCAGTCCAATATATCTTTTTTCATTTCACTTTAACACATTTTCTTATGTCTCTCGTATCTGTCCACTAGTCTCTTCTTAGGCCATTTTATATCTCTAAGTTCCCAATTAATCACAATTTCTCCTGCCTGTCGATGACCTTTTATTTTGCTATATATCTCACCCATTTCGATTTTAAATTACTCTCTTGTGTTCAAATATCCGTAAATTTTATTTCCATTCTCATGTCTCTTTCTCTCCCTGAATATTATTCTTAACATTTAACTTTCCATGCATGTTTATGTTCTTTGAGATCGATAAATTATTGTAGAATTTAAAACCGATGTTTTGTTACAAAAGTAAGAACAGTTAAAATGTTTTTTTAAAAAAATAAGAAATAAAGCGACGTCCAAATGTGATGCCTAGATTTGTGTTTTATCAAAAAATAATATTTATATAGGGTGGTGTATAGAGTAACATGTGTATGGTTCCTTTTATTTCCTTTTAATAAAACAAAAATCTAGACGTCACATTTGGATTACCCTATATAAAGGAATAATCTAATTCATTATACGAGACTTTCTCTTGCATTAACATTTATTTCATCTGAATGTTTATTTGTTGTTATAAAGTTATCTATTTTTACTTCTTTATTTCAATTTTCCTCTAATCTGATTCATTTTATATTAATTTTGTCTCATTGAAATTTATCATAAAATAAATTTGTTAACTTGCATTGTCTAATTTTTCTATAACTTTTTTAATTTCATTTGAACTTGTTTAGAAAATAATCATGTTATCAGGAAATCTTTAATTTACCATTTATTCTTATTCTCTCAGTTCTGAGTGTAGTATTTTAAATAATTCGAATGCTATTGTAAATAGTTTTAATAATATTTTATCGACCTGTCTTATACCTAATACATCACATACACACATACATATATATGTATGTATGTGTGTGCATGTATATGCATTAAATATATATTCATGTATTAAAATATATAAGATTTTATAATTTTGACAATTAGTTGAATAATTTAATTTTTACCATAATTCCATGATTTATATTTATTTATTTTAATTTTTTATAAAACAAAATCAAAAAAGTGTCTTGTTAATTATTCAGAGTATTAATGTTTGGTGATTTTATATATATATATATATATATATATATATATATATATATATATATATATATATACAGGTGGACCAAATAAGACTAATAGTTTAAACATACATTTGCATATTATATTCTTTAGTCTCATTTGGGCCACCTTATATGTATTATATATATATATATATATATATATATATATATATATATGTGTGTGTGTGTGTGTGTGTGTATTATATAAATGTGCATATATGTATTTAAATATTGTATTTAAGAATTTATAATTTTGAGTAATTAGTTAATTAACTTTATTTTTTATCAGAATTATTTATATTTATTTGTTTTAATTTTTATATAAAACAAATTCAGTATCTTAATTAGTGTCTTGTTAATGATTTAGAGCAATGATTTTCAATCATTTTTTCGTCACGGTACACTTTTAAAAATTTGGTGGCACACTAACCAATAAGATAAATTTAAAAGAATTTTACTTGGTTAATTGATTGATGTACCTATAATATATTTTGTAAAAATAGCATACGATAATAATTTTTAATGAAATATAAAATGAAATTGCATTACAAAGTAAACAAAATGTTTATTTAATGATAAATTACAAATTACATTTAATGCGAAATTTCAGCTTGGTGTTTTTTGATAACTTCATTTATATTTGGGTGTAAAAATGATAATACTACTCGCATTTCATGATCCAGATTTAAAAGTCTGAATCTTTTTTTCGTTTTTATGTCAGTCAAAGCCGAAAATCCGAATTCGCACAAATAAGATGTGGAAAATTGTAATAACACACTTAAAGCTTTTTGTGATATTATCGGATAATCGTATCTAAATTAATCCAGAACGAATTAATTGATTCTTCTGAATGTTTTAAAATTAAATCTCGATTATTACACACCGAAATTAGTTCTTCTTCTTCTTTCAAAGTATGGGTATTCGCAGTGGCGGCACACTTTAAGAATCTCGCGGCACACTAAAGTGCCGCGGCACGGTAGTTGAGAATCACTGATTTAGAGTATTGATCTATGATGATTAATTGTGTATATATATATATATATATATATATATATATATATATTCCATAACGGATGTTATTTACAATATATGTTGGAAAAAATGTTTATAAATTAACACATTCATTGAATGCATAAATTAAATATACATGTGTAGGTATTTAAGTTCGCACTACTTCTAATTTTTGCGTTATTTTTTATCTAATCAAATATTATGTATTTCTTCTGATATATAAAAGACTTTGTTTGTTTATTATTGAAAACATTAGATTTACTCAACTGCTTTTTTTGTAACATTCATTAATATCTTATTTATATTCCTAGGAATAACGTAAAGTATACAGATTTCATAAAAAAACGCTTCTATTATTCATGAAAACTAAAAGCTCTGAATAATATATATGCATATATATATATATATATATATATATATATATATATATATATATATATAAATAAGTAAACTATTTTGTGACATACTTATAGGGAAATAATTTATCTTACTTAGTGATCTTAATTAGTAAATTAGATTAATAAAATAAATATCCTATATATGGTAATTAAATTATATAAGGTATTAAATATCATTTTTTATTCAATAAAAACATTAGAAATTAAGTATATAAAAAAGTAATTAGAGTAATAATTTGAAACAAATATAAGAATATATTTTAATATTTTTAAAAATTTAACTATTTATAAGATTGACAGAATCAAAATTTTCTCATTTTATATGCATCTTTATTTAGACAAAAAATTAAATAATACAAAAAATATTGAAAAAAATATTATTCTAAAATAAATTCCAGTAAATCTGTTTCAGTAAATTATTGTCTAAATCATAAATTGATTACTTGTTAAAATAATAACATAAATAAATTTAAAATGTTAGACGAATTAATTAATAAAGCATACAATTTTTATAAATACATAATAACATTAAATTCTATTTTATGTTTGCTTATTAATAAAAACATTTTATTTTCATTACAATTGTTATTTATCCAAGTATAAAAAAGGTCTATTAAAACCATATATTAAGTATATTGTATATTTGATCAATATATTGATATATATATATATATATATATATATATATATATATATATAGAGAGAGAGAGAGAGAGAGAGAGAGAGATCTAAATGTGATGCCTAGATTTGTGTTTTATTGAAAAGAAACATATGTATAGTCTCTTTCTTTTAACAAAACACAAATCTAGGCGTCATATTTGGATGACCCTATATATATATATATATATATATATATATATATATATATATATAAACTCAATTTTTCTTGCTATAGATTTGCCAAATAAAACTGGATGGTTTAGAGATACATTTATATGCTTACTCCCGTTTATTATACTTTAGTCTCATTTAAGCCACCTCTTGTAAACTAATGTTAAAAATTATATAAAATTCAAAATGTATTGAGTAATGTATTTAAAAAATATGACTGATATATCATTTAATTACTTAAATGAAATAAAGTCCATATTAAATGTGACTAAGTACTTTATTCCGTAAAAATTTCATACGGAAATAATCCTGGAACGATGCCGTACACTCCAACTAGTAATCAAAATATGGAAGTTATATTTCAATCGATATATTCCAATCAGTATAGAGTAATCTTCGTTGAATGTAAATATAATACTTTTAATGTAGTACAATTTTATATTTACATATATTAATTTAAGTTCATTTTCTAAATATTTCTCTTTTTAAATTCATTAGTTTATAAATTAATATCAGAAAATACTGCATTAAATACACGGTAAAAAAGTTATATACTTCAAGATATTTTCAATTAATTACAAACACTTTATATTAAAATATAATATTTATATAATCTTTTGTCCATAATTTCGCAAACAATGAAGTGTATAAATTTGCAATTAACTTTAATTTATGTAATTTCTTTACTTACATGAATACAACTTAATAGAAAATTACCATTATTAGTTTTCATATAAATATAAATTATATTAACATATATGTATATATATATATATATATATATATATATATGTATGTATATATATATATATATATATATATATATATATATATATATATATATTAGTGTTAGTCGCATTTTTGATTAAAATACTGCAATGATTAAAATTTTTACTTACGGTCTCATAACTAAATTAGTTATTAATCAATTCATTTTTCTGTATTAATGGTATTTATTAGTTTGTTTTTATTTAGACTAATTTTAGTTATGACTTGTTCAAAAATCATAACTAAAAACTAATTAAATTAGTCTTTAGTGATGATTACAGATGAGTTATTAATCACTATTTGTTCTAAATGATTAAATTTAAGAAGGACAAGAAATATAAAAATGATTATCATCAATCTGTATCGTTTGATATTTTGAACCCTAAACTAATATCATACTCAATTCAATTTTAGATTCTCTTGTAACAATCTTAGAATCTCTTTAGAGACCGTACATTTGTTATATATTACACATTTTCAGAATTCCCTGTTCAAGATATTCTTTAAAAAAAAATCGCTAAAAATTCAAAAAATATAATGGTCAGTCTAACGACCTTTGACTAATGATTAACAATTAAAATTAATTGACTAACTCAATAATTTCTTACAAATGGATAAATTAATTATTAATCATATAAATATTTTTTAGATTAATCATTAGTCATAGAAGATTTGGGATTGAAACTTTATTCATTAATCATTTTATTGATTTCTTTTTAATAATCATTAGATATATTTTTTGATTGAATTTTGTCCAACTCGAACATATATATATATATATATATATAATTGAGAACCCAGAAATTTAAAAAGTTCAAGAAGAAACTACTCTTGGATAAATAGAATAGAGATTTTCAAAAATTCGTAAGTATGGAATGAAATAGAAAGTCATTTGATAATTGAAAGTAGGAAATTTTAATAAAGACCTTCATTCAACATTAGATAGATTTTGGTAATAAGGACAATGATATATATATATATATATATATATATATATATATATATATATATAAGGTGATAATAGAGAACTTTAAATTAAATCCCTTTTGAAAATTCTATCTAATCTAAAAAATATATATATATATATAGAGAGAGAGAGAGAGAGAGAGAGAGAGAAACAAAGAAACTAAACTTTCAGTGTCATTTGGACCACATATATATATATATATATATATATATATATATATATATATATATAAATCAAATTAAAATAAATTATTGATTTCTGATTCATTTCTTATTTATTTTTTAACATATTTTTTTCAATTTTAACTTAATATCAAACCTGCACAAATATTTTCTTAATTAATAGAACACTAATAAAACATTTTGTTTTTTTTTCATAAAACTAATAATTCTTTTGAACATAATTTCAGCAATTTAATATATTTTACACGGTTAAAATATTTTTTTAAATTTACTAGCTATTTTAAAGATTGTAATTTATTAAAATAAAATTTTATAAATTTATTTTATAGCTATTAAATATTTTAATTATTTGAACGAAAATAATCCACTTGATTAGAATTACATTCACTAAGTACATTTATTTAACAACAATAATACTGAATATTTATTTACAGTATATAATTAAAATGAGTTTTAAAATTGCACATTAATAATAATTAATGATAAGTATAATTTACGAAAAAGCTTTTTTAACATCAGTAAATGATATGGAGTTCATATTTGATTTTTTTAAAAAAATATTACATAAATCTGTATTTCAATTTTATCAAGTGGATAGGAATTTTCGTAAATTACAAAGAACATCCCGAAAATACATATTGATCGTACGAATGTTTATATCAAAATGGAAATATTTTAAATATCCCCTTCATTGTTATTAAATTATGTATGCTTTTAAACATTTTTGGTATAATTTCTCGTAAAATTTTGATACTTATCACACAATTAATCTAATCCTACACCACTGTATATTTCCTGCATACGTTTGGTATAAATACGCAACATTGATATTAAATGTAAGTTTTTAAAATTAAAAAAAAGATAATTGAAATAAAACACGAATTCAGTTCTGAATTGATATTTGTCAATAAAAATATACTATCAGATACTTTGATTTAGACATATAAATCTCAGTTGAGAACTTTGAATACACACTGAATCTTTGATTTTAAAATAAAATTATATTTGTATAATTTTTTAGATTAAAAGATTGTTATTAACAATGTGATTCATATTATTAATCAGATAAAAATTTCTATGTGCTTATTAAACCAAAAAAATTCACGAAAAATATAACAAGAGAATTTTCGAATAAAGAGATATGAAAATTTGAGCATTTGTTTTAAAAAAATTATAAACCCTACAGTACGTAATAATTCATATATAAATCATTGATATTTTTTATTACTGGCTTTGTATTAAATATTTTAAAGACGCTAAATGCACGACGATTCGTATATGAGTTATCCATCTAACAAAATATGATGGTATCTTTTGTAAAAAATACAAATTTAACATTGCGAATTGACATTTCATCATATGAGCGTAAAAAGTTATTTCGTCCTGTTTTATTGTGAAATAATTTGAAAAGGAAAAATCAATTCTGGCTCCACTTCTTTCGCAAGATATTCGATTAGGTAATAAAAGTCATTTTCGAATTTCGAATTTCAATCGATTGAGGTATAGAAATCTTAATTGCTCAGTCCAAATATATATAATTTGTAAAAAAATGCAACTCAGAATTATATTTTTTGTCAAGAAAAATAAATTGAAAAATTAAATAAACTTTTTCATTTTTTTCACATTTCTATTCTAGTATTTTTTGTTAATATATTGTACATAATTTATTTTTAAAACAAAAAATTATGCATTACATTAATTTTCAAAACGAATATCTTGATAAATAGTTAATTTGAGACAATATTTTTTTACAAAATTATAATTTATTGACTTAAATCTATCGAAACTATTTTTTGGATATATTTGATAAAAATGTTTACAAATCAATAAATCACTAAACACTGAAGTAACTTTCACTTGAAATCTGTTTATAAAAATTTTCATGTCCGTTACTTATACATAAATGAAAATAAGATTAAGTTAATTTATTTTATATTTATGTAAAGATAAAAAGGTACATAATACTCATTAATGTAGATATTTATATAAATCTTATAAAGTTTTCTTTATTAGATTATTTCATATTTTAAATATCATATTTTGACAAATATACAAGTTTTAATTATATATTTACTAACTACAATATCAAGCTCTTATGATTTTTATTTTGAAAAAAGATTATTTTTATTCAAAATTAATTATTTTTAATGAAAGATTTATATAAATAATTTTATTGATAATAAAACACTAATGAGTATAATTTCATTGATCGAATATTAATTAGTTATTTCTTTAATTAATTTAATACTTGTTTTTTTGCTTCATCCTATTGCGTTATGTGTTTTATTAACAATAATACAGGATATCCCAAAAAAATGTATACACATTTTGACAGTTGATAACTCACTTAATTTTGAAAATAAAATGTAAGTAAATAAACACCGACTTTATAATCATTTGAAATATATATATACATTTTATTGGGACCGCCTGTACATTGTTAAAATTTTAATCTGAATAAATAATACGTAAATTATTCTATAAAATATTATTTTGATATTTAAATGCAATCTGCAAAATCAGTTATAATTGAATTTCACTTTGTATTCTTATTTTTTATTTCAATATAAATATTTTTCACCATAAAAAATAAATATTTCTTATGATTGTTTTTCCAAATTTTTGGATATTTGTATAAACGAATACACACACACACACACACACACACACACACATATATATATATATATATATATAATAAATTCGCATGCATCTGTACTTTTATATAAAATATTTTTTTTAATTAATTAAAAATTAATTTATGGTCCTAAAGAAAGTTGTTAGATGTTTGATAATTTCCACAAAGTTCTTATATAATTTTAAAAAAATTTAATAAATTTCAGAGGAATTATTTTGATGCATAAATGACGATAAATATAAATTTTTACGTTATTAAAAACATCAAAGTAAAATTAACACGAAGACTTGTTTAATAAAATTAATAATTGAATATTCCGTGTTATTACATTAATGAAAAAAAAATTACCATGTCTAAAATTATATTGAGCTATTACATCTCACAAAGAATAAACCTTACTAAATATTTTATGGTATAATATAAACTTTGTTGACCTTATCATCATCTTTCATATATAAAAAAGTGTTAAATTAATGTATTTAATAAGGGATTTTAATTTTATATTCATAAAAAATATATCAGTAATTTATTTATGAAAATATTAATTAATTGTTTTAATATTTAGATTTAGTTTAATTTAATTTTTTATATATTTTTTAATAATATATTATATTTTGATAAAAAAAATATTTCATATATATTTGTTTGGCGCATAGGAAAATGTTAGAGAAAAATAGAATAAATGTTTGAATATAGTAAATGAGAGTTTGTGACATTGTTTGAAAAAATTGGCTTAAGTGGTAATGAAACTACCATATTGCAAAACCAAACGAATTTCCGTGTACAAGAAAACGGCCGAGAAGAGACTAAATATGAATTTAGAGAAGAAAATTTGAAATTTTATACAAATAACTTGATAAAATATACTCATTGACGAATTCCGACTAAAATTATTCAGATTACTGAATTTCAAAATAATATATATATTTTTTAAAAAAACTTTATTTACTACTGTTTTTGTTTAATTAAAAATATAAATGTTTCCATTATACATTTATTACTGTTAGAGCATAACATTGTATTTTAAAACAACTAATTATTACATTCAATATAAAATTAATATGCGTTAATAATATAATGAAATTTATATTTTCTATATTTCTATGCACCGTTACATGCCGTTAGTAATAAATTTTTGTCGTTTATTAGTTTACTGTAAATTTATGACTCCATTTCCAATAACAATGACATTTGAATAAATATTTGAAAACATTGAATAAAAATATGCTTTCATTTTTATAGAAATGATTTTAATAATTATATAAAAAAATTATAAAATCGAAAAATCAAAAAGTATTTCACTGATAAATATCTTATATATAAGATTTTAAATTCTCATTATTTTATATAAATAATTTCAAATATAGAAAATGTTTGATTTTCAAATAATTTTATCTTTTTCAAATATATTTCAAGTTTGCCATTTATATATTCGCAATAAATTTATAGTTGATAAATGAATTTAAAAAAAATATTTTTTTCATTTATAATTAATTATTTTCTTTCGTTATATAAAAAATTACATATAAAAAATACGTTTATATATTTCAATATTGAAGTGCTTCATGTATTTTTTTTAAAAAAATATACTTTTTTAAAATTAATATAGTTAATATTTTTTCCTTCGTATAAAATAATCCAACTTAAACATCCAGAGACTTGTAAAATAAATACGCATATGATTTAGAATATATTTTATATATATATATATATATATATATATATATATATATATATATATATATATAAGATGAAAAGTTGATAATCACAAAGACCGTATCTTTCGTACTTAAACTGGAATGTCTGGCATTTGGAATTAAAAAATCTACAAATATTTATAAGACGTGTTTATCAACAAATCTCTTAAATGGGAATAAAAATCTTGTTTTATTTAAAAGTAATTATTTTACGATTTTTTTGACTTTAAATATCCCGTTAATTAATTAATTTGTTTTTCATTGTTAATAAAATACAATTAATTCATTCTTTTGCTCGTCTCTATCAAATCTATCTAATTACATTTAATTAAATATCTTTTTATTTGCTATTCTTTATTTTTTCAAATCTGAACAATGTAACATTTTGAATCTTTTTTTTAAAAAAATCATTTTAAAATATTTTTATTTGATATAAATTTGTTTTAATAAAAGATTTTTTTTATTTTTCTATTTTTTTTTATTTTATGGATTATTGACCATTTTTAATCAAATTAATACACATTCATCAAACATTAAATATGCTTGAAGTAAAAATTAATATTTGTAAAAGATGGTTTATCGATACAAAACTATATTTGTTAATAATGTCAGTTTAATAAATTGAAACAATATTATTTTCTCAAATATCTTACAAATTTGTTATATTTGCTGTTTTGAATTATTATTAAAATCATTTTTAATAGTTTTCCTAATATATATTTTTTTAAAATTAATATTACTAAAAAAAATATTTAAATATAACTTATTAACTTAAATAATTTATATATATATATACATATACACACACCAGGGTCGTTTGATAAGTATGGTAACAAAATTAAGTAAAACTAAATTGTAAAATTTAATTAAATTAATTAACGACCTTCGTATAAAGGTCATCCAAATGTGACGCATAGATTTGCTTTATTAAAAACAAACTATACACTAGTTTCCCTATACACCACCCTACACATGTTTTTTTAATAAAACACCAATCTAGGCGTCACATTTGGATGAATATATATATATATATATATATATATATATATATATATATATAATTGAAAACACAACAGTATTTTATATTTGCAATAAAACTTCATGTCTCAATAAACATTTTCAATAAAACGTTGTTATAAAATTTTGTTACTGAAAAATGTCTAACATTTTGTAGCTAATTTTTTAAACTTATTATAGAGATTAAATTTAGAAAATTTTACAAATGAATGCAAAAAGTGAAATAAAATATTGACAGATATTATTTAAATGTTGCAATACTTTTAAATATATAATACATATACACAAACACTCACTCACACACACACACACATACATATATATATATTTATATATATATATATATATATATATATATATATATATATATATATATATATAATAATAACAACAATTGTAATAAGGATTCAAATAGAATAATAAAGAAAAAGTAAAAGCCTAATAATTACGAAATGAACATTTGATCAATATATCTTAATTAAAATCTTTTTTTGTTAATCGATCCCTTTAAATTACATATATATATATATATATATATATATATATATATACATATGAATAAAAAAATTATAAATAATCATATAAATGTCTCAACATAAATCTTTACAAAAATGAAATCATTTAAGTAAATACAGTTATTTAGAAACAAAGTGTGTTGAAATACTAAAAACATTCAGACTTTTATTTTGAGCTTCACTGTAAAGCGACGGCTCTTTACATGTAGTATGTAAATTCCCCAAGTGCGTGTCTTTATTATTAAGCACACTTTACGTCGTTTATTTTTTGTGTAACTCATTTAATGAAATTGTTTTATTTGCATTTTGTTAGCAACTGAAGAGTAAGCATATGTTAAAATAGAAATGTTTATGATCCTTCTGGAACCAAAAATTAAATAATGAAATATAACTTCTTTAACTATAAACAAGTTAAAACTTTTCAATCGTGTAAATATTGTATATCTAATTATTAATCAAATTTATTAAATTGTAAAATATTAATAGTATTATTTATTTTTTAGAAATTATTTAAAAATATTAGTTATATATATACATATATGTGTGTGTGTGTACGTGTATGCAATATAAAAAACTAAACTATGAAAATTACAAAATATTATAAAGTATACAAAATAATTTTTATGTTTATTTATATATATATATATATATATATATATATATATATATAATTAAAAGAAATTTCTACGGTTTTTCGACAATTTCTTATTTTCAACTCAACTGTACAATGTTCCATTAAAAAATTAGAATAAATACCTTCCAAAAATTATCCTTCTCGATTAACTTTGTTATTTAAAAAGAAAACTTACAAAACAGTTTTAAATATAGTTTTATTGTTATTGCACAGAACTCAAAACTGTATTATAATAATATTTTACTATGATTTTTTTGTGTTAATTAAAAAATACATTAATAAACTGATTTTATTTCACTTCAAAAACATTTAAATCACAACTTGTAAAATATTTTTAAATTCATATTCCATTAAATCGACTAAATAATGTTTATACCGAGTTAATTATTTTAACTCGTAATTTTTATCGGTACACCACACATGTCTTTTTCATGTTTATAACAAAGAGCTAATTCACAAAATTCGTCAACAGTTCCATCACTTGTTATATTCGGCGCACGACTAGCGCCAGTTTTCTACACTACATAACAATAATCCGCGCCCCCGGACGCCATCACAAGGGATGCTGTTGATGCGCAAGCGTCGCTAAGATTATTCTCGTTGCCGAAGCACTGAAAAAATTAATGAAAATGTTGTGGCTAAGTACTCTCAACTTGCAATATATTATATTAACCTTTTAAGTGATGATTAAATTTGAAACAGTATATTTCAGAATAAGAAGGTAGAAGACGTTTTAATTACATACTTACCTATGCAGAGAGTATCTTGGCAATAAATAAATTCGATTTATATTCTTATTGATGTTTTTGTTAAATAATGTGCTTCCTTGTAACTGAATTATTATTACCCTTATGATTAGTATCATCGCATTAGATTAATAACGACGAATTTTAATTTTCTTACCACTATACAAACTCTACTATCTTACAAACTTTTACTTTTTATTATCTTCTTACTTTATAATTATTATTTTTTATTTCAGTTATTAAAAAATTAATTTTATTTGATAAAAAAAATAATATCAAAATTTCAATGAATTGTTATTATATATTGAAATATTCTAAGTATAGGGTCATCCAAATGTGATGCCTAGATTTGTGTTTTATTAAAAAGAAACATATTTATAAGAAAACACATGTATAGTTTCTGTTATTTCATTTTAATAAAACACAATCTAGGCAGTACATTTAGATGACCTATATAATTATCAATATTAAATAATAATATGTATAATTGTTTAAATGGGACTGAAGAATTTATACATACATTTACTTACTACTTTCATTTACTGTTCTTTACTATCCTTTAATCTCATTTGAGCCACCCTATATTGTATGAAAAAAATATAAGTACAAAATTATGATGAAACTACAAGTATAAAAATATTAAAATGTTAGTTAAATTTCAAAGTAATCAATAACAAATTTTATTGAAGTAAATCTAATATTCAATTTTAAATTCTTCTAAAATTTAATTAATTTAACAGCTTAAATTCAATGAAATTTATAAAATAAATTTAATTACAATCGTATTTGTAATTTTTATAAATTATTATATTTAATTTAGCACGTATAGTATTTTCTTAAAAAATAATTATTTATATTAAATTTATAAAATTTAAATAAATAAAAGTAAATAAAAAAATATTCATAAAAACTCTTTTGTATCCTAGTAAATGCAATAATTTTATTAACAAAAATTCACTTTTAATCTAAACTTAGTATTTTTTAATTAATTCTAATCTTTATTTCTTTACAATTTTTTTTAGAAATAATATATATTTCTAAATATTTGGAATATTTTTTACTAAAAATATAATTTAAGTAGTTTTTTATAAATTTTAACATTATTAATTCAAGTTTTTACAAAAAATTTAATTGAAAACTTAATATACGAAAGCAAAAATTAAATTTATTATCAAAATGTTTTCCATATTTTTCTTGTGGAGATTTTTATTATAAATTTAACAAAAAGTTCATTAAAAATGAAGAAAACTAATAAGTTATAAAAAATAAGAATATCTTTATTAATTAATTTTGATTTAAAAAATGTTGAACTAACTAAACATTTTCTTTATTAAAAAATATAAATTTTCATAAAAGAAGCTTATTTTTTCCTCCAAAATATTTAAAAATAAACTTTGATTCGATTTTTTTATAAAATAAAAGTTATTCAGTGTTGAATAAGTAAAAAAGTTGGATATTCATAGTTATTTGTTTTCAAGTCAAATATTCTGTCAATGACACTGAACTATAGTAAAATAAATTTCCTTAATATAAAATTTAACCAATTATTTATAATAATAAGTGTATTTTCTAACACTCCATTTGAATTTTACTTAATCGTCTCTACAGTTTTTAAACAAATATAATTCTAATAATAATTAAAATACATAATGAAATAAAAAAATAAAGTTATAAATTTTCACTAAGTGAAGTACACAAGTATTTATTTTATAAATTTAATTTTTTATTTAAACAGATATAATAATAAAATATAGGTACAAAATAATAAAAAAGATAGAATTATAATAATAATAATAATAAAGTGAAGTATACAAGTATTTACAATAAGAAGATTTATATAATTTTTGAAGAAGCCAGTTGTATATAATAAATTAATCAAAAACCAAAAAATGCTAAAAAAAATCAAAAGAATATTAATATAACGGAAAGAGAAGATAATAGTATCGAAAGAACAATTAATAATAATTATACACAATTTACCTTGTATTATACAGTTACTTCTAGCTTCATTTATCTAGGTGATATTAACTCTGTCCGAAAAGTTATTTCATATAAATAACTCTCAACTAACGGATAATCTCTGAAACAATCAGCCATACCATTATTGTGGAGTACCAATCTACGATCTCAATGATCTACAGCCTCACTCTCTAATATTACACACGTCAATGAGACATTTTTTTCTTTAACCCTTTCGCCACCAACGGGACCTATGCGTCCCATAAAATATTAATAATAACTATTGGGACAAATATGCCCAACTGATGAGACATATATGTGTCCGTAATTCAAATTTTAAATCTGAAAATAAAAATTCATTTTTTACCCAAAAATAGATTACTAAGTAACTCAAAAGATCATCAAACGAAACAGAAGTTTTAAAACTAAAAATATTTAATCCGTGGTAAAATGGTTAAATCACCTATTAAGACGAGATCAGGGCGAATGATCTTCCACACTAGGACCGTTTTGTTAATCGTAATTTCGACGCCTCTGTCGATCTTCAGACTCACGTCAATCTATTAGAAATATTATCGTAGTTACATTGCCATATTAATGAACTAACCATAAAATAATTGTGGTTATGTAGATAATTTATTGACATAACCATATTGTTTATACAATTTATTTCTATACTCAAATTGATTCCTACTATTTAATGAGAAGATGTCAAACCATTCACAATGAATAGATCAGTAGTTGCATAACCAACTGTAATGTTCATTTAAGATAAAATAGTTTGAGGTTAAGTCAGATGTTGTGTTTGGAATCACCTTTTCTTGGTTAGATTTTTCAACAATGCTCTGATATCTGCTCTAAATGTACTTAAAACTTACGTACGCGATACTCCGGAACCACTACCCAATCAAGTATTTAACTTGGCTAGTCGATGACAAGTAAAAGATCCACTTTTTGTGTAGACTATCTGAACATTATATTCACTTTTTTCTAAAACATTACCAGACATTCTTTGTTTCAATTTTTGTGATATTTTATTTTATTACTTATCTTATCACTTCCATTAATTTTACATCCTTAACATCACCTAACCCTTTTTTATATTTACTGAAACTTTCTTGTCAAATTACTCGGAAATTGTTAAATAAAACGCAAAGATATATTTATTTAAGTAAATTTACTTTTCCCCTTCAGAATATTCCCTATCGGATGCAATATGCATAAGGGAACGTTTAATCCAGTTCTGGAAACAGTCTTCATAAGCCGATTTAGAAATGGCCTTCAGCTCTTTTACCAAATTCTCTTTTATGATGTCTATCGTATCAAAATTCCTTCCCCGTAGTGGTAATTTTAGTCTCGAAAAAAGAAAAAAGTCACATGATACCATATCTGGCGAATTCTGTGCTTGATCGATGACATGTGTTGAATGTTTGACCAAAAAGTCACGTACAAGAGTCGATGTGTGCGACGATGCATTATCATGATGCAAAATCCAAGTGTTTTCTTTCCACTAAATTGGTATGAATGGAACCGAGAAATATTTTAAGTTATTCAGCAATCTTTCCTTCAGTCACACGACGGTTTTTAAGCACTAATTCCTTCACTTTTTCAATGTTTTCTTCAATGGTTCATGTTGATGAACGTCCAAAATGCTGCAAGTCTTCAACAACTTCACGATTCTTTTTGAATGTATTTTACCACTTATGTACCAATGTTTTTGACAAACAAGTATCAACACAGGATTTTCTTAATATTTTTATTGCTTTGACTCAAGAAATTTCGTTCAAAACAAAATTTAAGGCAAACTCCTTGCTCAACAATTTTATCCATTGTAAAAATCGATTTTTGGTACCTGCGACCGAATTATATAAACAACTGACATAAACAAACCAAATAAGAAATCGCACTCAAACTTGGAACTAAAATTCAATTACTTTGTTGCCAATTTACCCACAAAAAAAATTCAGTTAATTTAATACGTTATTTAAATAAACAATTCTTAGTACTTTTAGAACAGACTGTATATATATATATATAAACATCTATAATACTCTTTTATTTTATATACTAAACTTTATATTACAAACATTTTTAAAAGTTACTAATTTTTTTATACAAGCTTTTTCTTTAATTTTAATATTTATTTTTTTCTTTGTATTAAAAATATATTTTACCTTTCAGTTGTTCCTTTTATCTTTTCATTTAAAAAGTAATTAAATTTATATACAGATAATGCTTAAATGTTATTCTGGACAATTTTTTGACTGCAAAAGTATTGTACATAATTATTATAAATTATATTTCATTACTTTGTAATTGTGTTTCATATTAGAACGTATCAAAATAATATTTTGTTATAATTTTTAAAAAACATTAATATAAAACCATCACAATAATTAACAAAAATTATCTAAACAATTATCATTTATGTTATAAAAAATCGAATTTTCGGTATTTATATTTAATAAATAATTATTTATATGTAAATCGTAATTTCGGTATGTTAATTATTTTTATTTGTTTCATTTTTTAACCTAAAATAGTATAAGAAATAAATATTTTTTTTACAAAAAAAACACCAAAAACTATATATATATATATATTGTTTTTGTGTTTTTTATCATATATATTTCTTGTTGGAAAAAATATAATTTTAACAAATACTAACAAAAAGTCGCAAAGTACACCATCAATTTGTTGCGCTTTGTCAAAACAATCTAATACATTTTGTATGAGTTTTACCTATAAAGACAAGAAATCCCTGATTTAAAACATTGTTTTGTATGAGAATGTATATATATATATATATATATATATATATATATGTGTGTGTGTGTGTGTGTGTGTGTGTGTGTGTATGTGTGTGTGTAAAATCGATATATATATATATATATATATATATATATATATATATATAAATAAATAAATGCGTGAGTACCTTTTTATAAGCCTAAATACATTTTACACACACAAACAGTAAGAGGATATCTGTCAAATATCATCTTAGTAAAAAATTTCGAAGAATTTTGTTATTATATAAAAAGAGCAGTGGATGATTTTATTATTTGGTTATATTTTCTTAAATATTATTAAATCGTATAAACAAATATTTTTTTTAATATTTCATAACAATTTTTAAAAAAAAATATTGAACCTAGAGTACCCTTTTTAAATAATATTCATTTCACCTTTGCGAAAAAAAATATTTTTAATTATTAATATATATATATATATATATATATATATATATATGTATATGTATATAAAAGTTGCTTATATATTTACAGTTATAATTATTATTAATAATCTCAAGTTAAGAATTTATATCCTATATTCTTCAACTCTTTAGAGCATGGCGGAGTTAAAAGTGCCCCATCTTCTTGATACCTATATATACAAGGTGGGATATTTTTAATATTTCCTCAAAAAATTAAAATAGTTTGAAGAACAAAGGATCATATATAGTCCCACCTATTTAAATTGCTTGATAGGGGAGTTTGACTGGATTACTGTTTGGAGGGTTTAATTTAAACTGGTTAGAGGGGCTGTTTACCTTCCACCCTATAATTAAAACTTAAATGACTTTTTATTTCTTTGTGATTTTACTTTCTTACTAATAATTATAAACTAAATTTGTTAAATTTTATAAAAATAAAATTACTATGCAACATGGGTCTTTTTATTTCCTAAAATTCCGTGCCTCAAAGAATTAGTAAAAACAGTGTGTATATAACACTGATTTATTTCATAATTAGTTTTTTGAAAAAAATAGAATGAACATAATTTATTTCACTTTTTTTTAACAATAAGAAAATGTAGAATTATAGATATTTCTTTAGAATTTTGAAATATTTTGTACTCAACATTCACAACTTTATATATATATATATACCCGGCCCTCCGTTTACACGGCACTTTTTTTACGTGAGTCTTTTTACGCGGTAAATTATAACACTATTTACGCGGTATTTTTTCCACGCGATATCAATTTACGTGATCACCAATCAATTTACTCGTAACAACAAATAAAATTTACTTTTGTTTTCTGAAATGTTATTCTTATTATTTTTTTATTAAGCTATGTGAAATAAATATGTATTTCAAAAACTTGTACTAGCTTCTCTTCCCAATATTTTGTTTTCTTTTGTACTGACAAACTCTATTTTTATGCGCGTAAAACGAATCCACGTGGAACGGATACTCCGCGTAAATGGAGGGCCGGGTGTGTGTGTGTGTGTATATATATATATATATATATATTTATATATATATAAAATAACTATAAAATTATTTTATAAATTACAAAAGTAAACTTTAAAATACTAAAGATATTTTTTATAAATAAATTTGTTAGAATTACTTTTGTACAGGTGTGAAATAAATTTATATAAATTCTATCACTATTCTTTAAATATGATATTATTGTTGTATAATAAAATAATTATATATGATTTTCCAAATGTGACGCCTAGATTTGTATTTTATTAAAATAAAACATATGTATAGGGTGGTATATATAAACCACAAATCTAGATTTCACATTTGAATTGCCTTATATTTATTATATAAATTAAAAATATAATTATATAATAAAATAACTATATGTTTTACTTAATTAAATTACGATTTATATCAATTTCTCATTATATTCGAATTAGGTATTTAAATATTTAGATTATATTTCAACTATAAACTTTATTTTCAATATTTATATCTTTAATAAACCACATTCACTTATTGTTCAATTTTGTGACTTATTCATTTTTGCACAAATGACTCATTTACATCAGCAACATAAAATTTTATAAAAATATCAAATTAACATTTATTGTTTGTTTTATTTGTTATCACGTTTTTCAATGGCCATTAATTTTCATTAGAAAATTATATAACAAGTACATATAATTTGTAATTCAGATATAATACAACACTTTGCAAATGATGACAAGGCCATTAAAATATACTTTAGTGATTAAAATGAATAATGAATAACTATTTAACACTTTTATAAAATCTTAAACGGTTGTGATAAGTAATTAATTCGTAAAGAAGATCTCTTAAACGTGTTTTATTATTTAATTTTTATAATATTGTAATATTATTTTATAACCAAATCAAATTTAAATATATTTTTTATAAAAATACGTGCGTAAATTCTTCCTAGTCTTATTTATTTATCAAAATAAAATGGATAAACTGTACTTATTTTCAATTTAATACACGTTTAAAAAAAATCAATTTTAATTCAATTAAAAATACATTAGGATATAAAATTATTTTACAATAAAATGCTACTAATTTCCTATAGATATATTTCGTTTGTTCCTAATGATTATTACTGAAGACACTTTTGGATATGTTGAAATACAATACCATTATCTTATACGTCGCAGGCAGTTATTCGTGGTATCGCATGTAGGATACATCCTCGTACGTATCTTATTCCGTTTAGCTTAATGACATTTCTTTTAGAGAATCCGTTTAGATCGAAAGATACATCTATACATATGTCTAACAAATCTTTAGACAAAGAAAAAGTTATCAGAAAAAAAACTGTTTGTCTCGTAAGGATGTCGGAAACATACATTTAATTTTCTTTCAAGCAGTTTGGGCGATAAAACATATCTAATATTACTTTTCGTCGAAATTGTTTGGTTTTTAAATGTGCACGTATAGAGACAGATAATTTATTTATTGAAACGATACACCATTTATTTAAATACATATAATATGTGCCTTTTGTAAATATATATATACGATAGGATGAAATATTGATGCAATTTCAATTGAAATTTTTATGAAATTTCTGTTCATATATACGGTTTTCCAATAAGAGCTTCAGAAGTTGAAATGGAAATAAAATAAAAAGTATGTAATTAATTAGCTATTTATTTTTTTATTGTTATGTATACTCTATGGCAGTGGTTCTTAACCTTTTTAGTGATCGGCACACCCTTGAATCTAAAAATAATTACTAGCACCTCCTTGAAAAATGTGTTTTTATTTCTTTATTAAGAAAATTACATCCAACACAGGATAATTTTTTTTATTGAAAAATAAATACATACATACATTTTCATATACATACAAAACACGATCTCAATTTTTAATGGCTACGTTCTTGTTATTAATTCATAATAATACTTTTGAATCGAAGCTCCTTTTTTTGAAAAAGCCACACTTAAGTCATCACTTACATTTAAGCGATTTCTGACTTTTGTTTTTATGTGCAAAAGTGATGAAAATCCCACTTCACACAGATAGGTGGAAAGAAAATGAAATTTTCTAAATATTTATAGTCATGCTAGCGTGGACTTTGTATGTAATAATGTAATTAAATATATTGAAAATATGTTTGTGATGTATACAAATATACTAGTTACTCTACATATACTATTAACTTCATTCATATATCGTATTTAATTAAATTAAGGCATGTCAAATTAAATGCAACAGTTCTTTTTGCTACATTAATTGTAATCATTTTTTTTTATATTTATTATACACAAATTTATTTTATGTATATATATATATATTTGTGTGTGTGTGTATTTTCATTATCAGTTTTTTTCGAGCCATTCAATATCTTTCTCTTCTATACCATTTTGACGAATTTTCTTAGGTCTCTGTCTCATCTGTCCATGCATCCTTTCCAGAGCTTTTTTATATCTCTAGGTTCCTAATCAATAATTTTTCGTATCTATCAACGGTCTTCTTTTCTTCTTACATGACCGATTCATATTCAATTTAAATTTTTAAACTTTTACTATACAATCCATAACTGTGTTTCTTTTGATCCACTCGTTCCTTTTTCTGTCTCCATATGTTATTTCCAATAAATATCTTTCTATAATGCTTTATATTATTTGTAGTCACTGACTTATTCTAACATTTAAGATTCATATATATATATATATATATATATATATATATATATATATATATATAAAACCATCCAAATGTGATGCCTACATTTGTGTTTTATTAAAAAGAAACATGAGTATAGGGTGGTGTATAAAGGAAAATGTGTATAGTTTCTTTTTAATAAAACAGAAATCTAGGTGCCACATTTGGATCACTCTACATATATATATATATATATATATAATTAGAGAAAAATTAAATTAAGAAAAAATAGAAAAATAAAATTTAAAAACTATGAATAATTAAAATAACTCAAACACACACGAAGCACTTGTAGATGAATTGAATGAGGAAAAATAAAATTGTATCTTTTCTAAAGAAATTCTCATATTAGAAAAAACTCCTTTAAATTAGAAAAAAAATTTGAACAATACCGTCTTCCTAATTTCACTTTTATCTATGAAACTTTAGTCTTAAATTCTAAAATAATTCCATAACTTCAGGTAACACAACAAATTAGAGAAAAATGCGTTAGTAGCATCATAAATATATATATATATATATATATATATATATATATATATATATATATATATTGATTGAGTGAGAGAGAGAAAGAAATGAGTAAATTAGAAACAAAAATAAATTCACGGATGATACTTAAAATGGGAAAATGTCGGTCATGTAGAGAAAAATAAGGTCACTTACAGACAAAAATAGTAAAAGTGTCTGCAATTCTGCTTTTACCAGCTGTGGATAAGGTTCTAACTGAGTACACCATAATTGTTCTATGTCCAGTTTTTCAAATTCCATTTGAATACGTCCATTGGCTTGTATTTCAATAAGATCATCTTTTATAAAATCGCTGTTGTCCATCGAATCTGGATCAAATAGAAATAAATCCAGTATCCATCTCTGAACTTTGCTAATATTTCCCATGGTAAAGTATCCATGAAATGATTCACTCAATTGTTGGAGGTGTATTGGAATTTCAGGTATAATTATTATTTTCTCATTTTCAAGAACGATTGTATCAAACAAAGGAAAGTTTGCAAAATTTCACGTTTTCAGATTTTTAGTTTTTCAATAAATAAAGATAATTTTTCACTAGCTGTTATTATGTTCTTACCAAATCCATGCATTGATGTGTTTAATTTATTCAGGTGGTTAAATATATATGCTAAGTAGGCTAGTTGATACTTAGCACATTTCTTACTACATCAGTGCTATGTACTGAGGCAAAGGTAGAGACGATAGGAGTGTAAATCCTAAAAATCGTCGTAGCGTACGCTAGATTCTCACAGATGTTCAGGCGGTAATTTTCATCGAAAATTTAAAAACTTCTCTCGCACCCTCAAGGATGCATGCACCCCAGGTTAATAAATTCTATTGGCATTAATAACAACTATGGAATTAATGATAGAATATAATTTCACAAATATGACCACCACAACTTTCGTTTAGTTACTCAACACATAATTGTGATCCAATTTCATGAATAATGCTTTCAATGTTAATTTTTATTGCTTCTGTTATAAACCAATAAACCAATGATTTAATATAACCCCACAGAAAAAATCCAATGGAGTTAGATCGCATGATCTTGGTGATTAATTGATAGATCCATTTCGTGAAATAATGGATTCATGATATTTTTGTTTTAATAAGTCTATTATTTCCGTTAATTTGTGGCACGTATCATCATTCTATTGAAACTACATATCGTGCAAACCATTTTCAATCATTTTTGTAAAAAAAATTCGTCGATCATTATTCGATAACACACTCCATTTACTGTAACATGATCTCCAACTTCATTTTAAAATTTTCACTAACAGAAACAATATTGATTTCACTTCTTACATTTCTTAGTCTTACAGGCACTGCTGTATCATATAGAATGAAATTGTTTTCAAATTTCTCAACAATTTAATAAAAAGCACGTTCATTTGGACGATTATGTTAATTTTCACGAAGAAAGACAAGTTTTACGAACCAAACATTTTTACAATTTCTAAACGTTATTGAAATGTTAAACATTCTGTGATAATTTTTCAAACTATACTAAATTGAAATGTCAAAATGAGCTTAAAAAATCAAATACGGTTGCCACCAACTGTCAAAAGTTTTGACATTCCTGTGGACAACTCTCTCTCTCTCTCTCTCTCTCTCTCTCTCTCTATATATATATATATATATATATATATATATATATATATATATATATATGATATTAATTTTTGCTATAATGAACAAATCGACAATTTTCTTACAAAATAACCACAAATCAATTCAGTAAGTTTTTTAAAATGATTTTATTTGTTTTTATCTTTATAAATTTAAATACAAACAATCAATGTGCAAATAGCAAATAACTATTTCGCTTATTGTTATTTACAAAATGACAACTGTAAAACACTATACCCAAGTTAGTTATTCACTCGTCTAAATATATTTTCCCTTTTATAAGCATGACTATTGTCTGGAACCAATTATGGTTAGATATTATATAGACCCGAGTTGAGTTTTCTTGTTAAATTATTCCACTGTATTGCACACATCTCAGGTTCGGTTCTTATATGTTTACTATGACACGAAGTTGACATTCAGTATTGTGGACACAAATACGTATTTCAATGATCACATTTCAATTCACCTAAGTATATATACAATATAAGATAATTTTTTTATATAAAAATAGTAAAATAACGATTGCGTGCCTTTTTGTAAAATATTTCCAAAAAGGGAAATCAGTACCAATTTATATACACATATATGAATATATATATATATACATATATATATATATATATAATTAGTGTTATAAAATCAAACTCAACCACTTACATATTAATCATTTATATAGAAAAAAATATATATTAATTTCAATTGAAGAGAAAAATAAATTAATTTTTATTAAGGTACGTGATTTCAGTTCAAAATATTTTATCAACACAATTCTAAAATGAAAAAAAATTATTGTTCATCTTTATAAAAAACTTTATTTTAATGTTGTTTTGTTTAATATTGTAATAAAGGATTTTCTTCGGGCTACTTTGCCATTAAATTCATGTTTTTTTTATAAAAACACTTATTATTTTATAATGAACTACATTTCTCGTACATTTCTTCATTCTGTAACAAGTTTTTAATTATTATTATACTAGAATTATATATATTATTTTGAAGTATATGAATACCTAGGTATGGGTTTTATTATTTTTTTTATAATTAACGTTTGTCAAAGTTATTAACTATATTTAATTTACTTCTTAAGGATTTTATAGATTTAAAACCTAAATTTTAAATCATATACTTATATATTATACAATATAATGACTTTTATTTATTATTTAATCTATTTCACGTTTTTTTCTTTGCGAAATTACTTTATTAGAAACTTTTCGATCTTTAATATTGTAGTATTTTCCAGTATTGGTCTTTGATTTTAATTAAAAAAACAAGTTTTTACATAAAATAAATAAATATAAATACAAATAAAGGGTTTTTCAATAAGAATGTAAGAATTTTTACAGCTGGTAATAGCCATATTTAATTTTTTTCAAGCTCATTTTCACATTTCAACTCAGTATAGTTTGGCAAATTATCATGGAACATTTAATATTTCAACAACGCTTAGAAATTGAAAAAAACTTATTAAATATTACATTCTCATTTTTTTTTATTTCATCGAAATATTTTTTTTATTATTTTATTTATTTCTTATAAACACACATTAGAATTTTTTAAACATGTTTATTATTTTAATTTATATAAAATATTTTAAAATACTTTTCGAAAATATTTTAAAATACTTTCGAAAATTTGTATTTTTTAAATACATAAATATTTATATAATGATTTTTCTAATATATTTCAAACAAGTAACTTATTAACTAAAAATATGCTAATAATAAAATATTTATCTATAATAGAACAGGACAAAGTTTATAGCTGATATGCACATACATGAAATTTATATAGAACTATGTACAATAGAGTATAAACAAACCACGTATACAAGTTTTAGACTGTTTAAAAAAACGTATGTGAATGACAACGACATAAATTAAATATCTTTTACAAATAAAACAGAAAATATTGTATATTAAACTACAATAGAAAATTAGTATAAAATTTATTGTTAAGTTGAAAACTTATCAACTTTTTTTTATTGTATCAATGATTCGTAGATTTTTTGTGTGTCTCCAATAAGAATTATTAAGGATATAAAATATTAATGCAAATAAAAGAAATTAATCATTAAAAAATTCTTTGATCGACTGTTTAACACTAGATTAACAGAGCGAGTCAATTTGACTTATTTAAGATTATATAGAAAAAATTAAATATTTTTTTGAAAAAACATATGTTAGTTTTTAATTACATTATGAAATGTAAAAAAAAAATATTTAAATTTTTCTATTTACATATAGTAATAAAATCTTAAATAAGTCAAATTGACTCGCTCCGTCAATCTAGTATTAAATAGGGAAATGTCAATGATAAAAATATCAATGAAATTGCTCAAAAATTTTGAAAAACTTACAACAAATATAATTAATATTCATTGAAAATTATTGTTTTTAATTATTTTAAAGCTATAAGTAGTAACATATATGTATAAGAATTATACCAAAAAATTAATTTAAAAATAAATAATAATGTATAAAATTATTTAACACCTTTTTGGTTAATATTATTATTTACTATAAATCTCATATTATTCAGTAAATTCTTTGTTTTAATAAAAATATTAATTGTAAGAAAATGGCTATTTTAAAAAATAAAATTTGTATTGTAAATAACTATATATTAGTTTTTTGATATAATAGTAATGATGTTAATAGAAAAAAATACCTCAATATTAGATAAATGAGTATTACTACAAAATTTTTTTAGTAAAACTAAAAAATCTTAAATTAAAATTATATTGAAATATTTCCAATCTATATCAAACTAATTTATTTATACACATATATCTTTTGATAATATAAATTTTGACCAATAAAAAAAAACAACTTTTAAACATATATTTTATTTCATTTTTTAACTTCATGTAACTTTTATTTAATCCCTTATATAAACACTCAACTTAAAGAACTTATTTTTAAAGTGCTGAAAAGTTAGTAAGTGGAAAGTATTTAAATACAAGAATAAATGTCGGATTTAGTAACTACTTTGTATGATTTCTTTAGTGATTTTATTTTAGAATTATTTTTATATTTTTTTATAAATACGTTTTATATACAAATATATTTAGTTTTTAAACATCTATTTCCCATATTGACAAGTATTCTTGAAAAATATTATTTTTTTAACAAAATAGAAAATAGATAAAATATTTAATACTTTTTAAATACTATAAATTTTTATTTTCAAATAAATTATAAAAATATTTATTTTAAAGAATGACTGTTTAAAATTAATTAGATAATTATTGACTCTACAGTACAATTTTTACAATATACTTTTCCTTTTTCAGTAACAAGAAACGTGTAAATTTATTATCTAATATACACTTAATACCTGAATGAAAACTATAATAAATGCTTTTCATTAAACACTAATTCCACACATGTTGATAACAACATCATTTACCTTTTAATTTGGAACATTTGCACAAACATCATTCAGTTCTAGTGTAATAAATATGATAAAACTAAATATTAGTGATGTGTAGTAAATGTCAAGCAGTAAAGCAGATATTTAATGAGAAGTGTACCTTCAGGCGAAGCCACCAGCATGAGTGTTAACTGATATGACAAGCAATTAATTAGAACCATTTTGTATCTACACCACCTCCACACTATCTACTTAATATCTACAATTCAGTGATTGCTTAATGTCTCTGTCTAACATTCATATTTGTATATTTTAGGAAAACAAGGATGTTTTATATATAAAATTTATTTTAATTCAAATACATTTTACTATTTTTATGCAAATTAGGAATTTATAATAAATATATAAAACATATGCTAATAACTTATTTAAATGAAATATATTTATTTATAAATATATATATATATATATATATATATATATATATATATATATAAATGTAGGTCATCCAAATGTGACGCTTAGGTTTGTGTTTTATTAAAAATAAATGTGTGTATAGGGTGGTATATAAAGAATCATGTGTAGTTTTTTTATTTCTTTTTAATAAAACACAAATTGAGGCTTTACATTTGGATGACCATATATATATATATATATATATATATATATATATATATATATATATATATATATATATAGAAAGAGAGAGAGAGAATGTTCTTTAAGCGTTATACTGATTTTTTTAAAAAAATAGCTGGACTTAGTTAATAATGATGATTACATCATTTATTAAAAAACAGAAAACTTTTATATAAACTTTTCTATGTATTTCATTTTAAATACGTAATTACTTTTGGGAATCTTTTATATGTATATCACAATTGAACTAAATTATATTTAAGGATAGTAAAAAATAGTTATTTATATTTAATAAGTAAAGGTGTTTCTGAACATTTTAGTCTCACTTAGGCCCCCTGTATATATATATATATATATATATATATATATATATATATATGTGTGTGTGTGTGTGTGTGTGTATAGATGTACATGTAATATATATATATATATATATATATATATATATATATATATATATATATATATATATAGAGAGAGAGAGAGGGAGAGGGAGAGAGAGAGAGATTTCTTTAAGTGAGGTACTGCATTTTTGAAGAAAATATAACAGGTGTTAGATAATAATGGCGATTATATTATTGATTAAAAAAATAGAAACCTTTTATATACACTTTTATATATATTTCATTTCAAATAAGTCATTACTAAAGGGATTTTTTTATGAATTTATATAACAGGCGGACTAAATGAAATTTAAGGATAGTAAAAAAATAATAATATTAAACAAAAAAAATGTATGTCTCAACATTTCAATCTCATTTAGAACATATGTATATATATATATATATATATATATATATATATATATATATATATATATATATAAAAGTGTTTTTAAGCGTGATAGAACTTTAAATTGTATTCTTATCGAAAGTTCTATCGAACATAAAAAATCGTTTTTATCATATATTAAATATAGTATGTCATTTTTAATTATATACATAATTATATCTATATGATATATATACACACACACATGTGTATATTTATATATATATAATATAATATATATAAAGTTTTTTTAGGTAAGATAGAACTTTCGATAGGAATTGAATTTAAATTTCTATCACGCTTAAAAAACATTTCTTATATATATATATATATATATATATATATATATATATATATATATATATATATATATATGTCTTAAATTTACTATCAAATTTTTTTCAACTAAAACTTAATCATATTGACACTATTTCAAAATATGTATATTCTTTTTACAATTCAACTAGTATATAACAACAATTGAATTTTCTACTTTATTAGTATTCTTTTAACATACATTTTGAAAATCTATTACTTAATAAAACAAATTAAAATTATCGATGCATTTAGAATATAAATACTCTAGACTTATCTAATGTATGATCAAAGTCCATTTACGTAAAGTTCTTATAAAATCTTTCTTCACGTTTCACTGATGTAATTTTTAATAGTGTTATCGAATTTAATAAACACATTATTATGTTATACAATATTTAAAAGATACTTCATGTCTGTCGTATGCATACTGCACTATACATACTATAGTTAGTTTCCTTTTTTTTTCCTATGCAATTTTAGTCAATTATTCTCATTTAGTCATGTGGTTTCATGGTAGTAACATTCATTTAGTTCTGTGTTAATTTTTGTTCTGTGTTTAGTAGTAAGTTCGATTATGTTTGTAGAATATTCTATAATTAAACATATTTTTTTAGTTCAAATTATAATTTAATAACTAATGTCATATTATTTTCAACAGGTTCTTTATCGTGAAAATTGGTAATCGTTTGATTTCCTCTACCTGTAAGACCAAACTGTAAGTAATGTTTTAATTATTTAATTTTATCAATTTCATATAACAAATGTTCAAATATCAACTGTTTGTCATATCTAATAGTTTATTCCATCGTAAAAATGTACGTCTCTTTATTATCAGACTAAATTATATCTTTTTAATACTTGACTGATCATATAATTAGTTTCGTAAACTAACCCAAAAAACAGAGTATTATCTTAACTTCTGTATAATCTAATTATCTAAAATTCTATTTTATTCAACATATAAAAGAACTGATAGGTTGATAAAATACTATAACTTTATTTTTAATCTTTATATTTTGTGTGAATGTATATAATCTTTATATAGTTTATTGTAATCGTATTTTTTTCTTTATTTTAACACTTTATATAAAAACCAGTGAATTGAAAACTTAAATGGGCAGTTACGATTTTATCTATGTGTATTTATATATACATATATATATAGTTGAATAAAAAATAATTTTTGTTAAGAGCAAATTTTAATGATTCGTATCGCATCCTTATGACTCATCACATATAACAAGTTTTTGCTTGGTTGATTTAAATGAGTATTGCTATATATATATATATATATATATATATATATATATATAAAGTTAGATAAGAATTTAACAACCAGAAATGCAATAAATAATGACAACTAGTAATAAGTGATTAGGTATATGAAAAAATTATAATTAAATACAATTTTGAATTTATAGTACAATGCTTATACAAGGGTCGTTTGATAAGTATGGTAAATTTATTTGTTTAATTTAAATAAATTTTTCAATTTATTTTTTCTTACTTTTTTACCATACTTATCAAACTATCCTCGTATTATAAATGTTACAATCATATAATACATATCAGTACGAAAGTAAGTAATAAGTAATTAATAAACCTTCACGTATTGTATTTCTCGTTGAAATAAAGGATTAATTTATATAAAAATATAAATCCAGTCGTTATACTAAAAATAATATGTACGTACTGAAATACTGAAATTGTATAAATAATTTCAATTTGAAAAATCCGAGTTTATTTTAAATAAAAACAGTTTTATTGAATATTAAATACGTTACACCGTTCAGTTCAAAAACACAAATTCGATTAAACATTTTTTTGTATTCTTCTGTTGTTAAATAAAATTCAACTACCATCGTACATGGATGAATAAATTGAAATTATCCGTATTTGAAAAATGTCTTAATGACGAATGAAAAATAAATTTAAAAAATAATAAATACAATTAGAAAAAAATCCTAATGGATAATTGATTTACGGTCAAAATCCATTCGTGTGGAATGCGGAGTCGGTGGCAGGACACTGGCGTTCACAACTAAATGAAAAACTGCCCACTCAGTTTCATATTAATTGTAATTTTATTTGCAAGTGAACATGAGCTAATGAAAATTTAATTATTCGGACGCCAGTTGGCGCAGTTGTAAATCTCTGGGCGCGGTGTTGCGAATTGCTTTGTTATATCCCGCGAACAACGTCGGCGAAGAGCCCGTCCAACGCCCGTCTCGGCGACTCCCTCGCACAAATCACATGATGCTTCGTTACGAAAATAATGAACGAGGTGTGTATTACTTCCAAGATAATTATTTTTTAACTTTTTTCCCCGGCGACATTCGCTGTTAAAAAGGTAACGAGCGTTCGTTCCTACAGTGCGTTTTAAATTGTTTCGTATGCTGTTTACAAAGTATTCCGCTCCTTTGTTCGTTACTTTAAACATATGTTCGTTAAATAAATAAAGTTAATCACATTAGTGCTCATTTTTTATTCTCGTTCATGTTGTATCATTTTATAATAGTAAATTATATTTTGGCTTTGACCTGTTTTATATTCATTTAAAATCCTACATTAAAAAAAAACTTTCACGTGTTTCATTATGAACTAAAGGATTATGTTAATTATAATTAAATATCATACAATTGCTACTTCATAAATTTATTATCAAGTGTTCGTATTCAACTCTTTATTTCTTTATTACATATTTTTTAACTGAATTAGAGAGAAGAGAAAACTTCTTTCATATAAAAAACATATATTTTAAAATAATAAAAAAATGCATTATATATATAGTCATTCAAATATGATACCTAGATTTGTGTTTTATTAAAAAGGTAAAGTTTCTCCTATTTCTTTTTAATAAAACACAAATCTAGGCGACTCTATATAAGAAATTAATTTATTAAAAAATATGTAATGTCTTTTTCATGTATATATAATTTCAATTTATATTTGTGTGATTTTCTAACACTACATAAAAAATAAAATCTATTTGAAATTAATATTATTCTATTCAATATATTTAGTAAAACATACAAACATACTTTTTAATGGATTCAATTTTACATCGTTATATTTCGTCAAATTAATAATTCTGTTTATATCTAATTGTAAACATGAAACGTCAAAATTTTACATAATGCCCTTTTATTATAAATAACGCAGTAATTGACAAGTCTTATTTTTGCACTTGTTCTATAGAGTGAACCAAATGAGCCTAAAAGATGTAAATTTTAGTTACTGTTTATATCTTCAGTCTCATTTAGGCCAATTTGTATCTGGATATAATTTATAAAAAATATATATAAAAATTCAATTACGATACTCTCAAATACTCATTATATACTAATATTTCAATTTTTAACATGTTTTTAATTTTAATTTTTATTTAATAAATACTTCAATCTATCTACTGATCTTATAATGAAAATTTGTTTTTAGATCATTTTAACGGCCTCGATATCTCGAAAAAATAATTTATCGAAGAAATTTAACAAATGTTATACTTTCAAATTAAAATTCACAAATACTAAAATTTAAACTCCTATTGATTTTTCACAAAATATTATTAACCTTAAGTAAAAACTACAATAAATAATCCACATTTTTACATATATATATATATATATATATATATATATACATACATACATACATACATACATACATACATACACACACACATATACATACACCCGTCACTCAATTTACGCGGAGTATCCGTTCCACGTGGATTTGTTTTACGCGAATGAAAATCGCGTAAATTGAGTCTGTTAGTACAATAGAAAAAATATTGGAAATAAAAGCTAGTAAAGTTGTAGAAACACATATTTATTTCACATAGCTTAACAAAAAAATAATGACGTTTTAGAAAACAAAAGTAGATAAATTTTATTCGGTGTCACTATTGATACTGTAATTCAAAACAATCAGCCTTTTATATATTTATATCGTGCTTTTATACGTTCAAGTAAGAATTTGCGTCACTCTAATATATAATAAATTCCATGAAAAATTATATAAAATGAAATCTATCTGACCGCGTATAAAAATTGCCGCGTAAATCAATACCGCGTAAAAAAGTCCGCGTAAATAGAGGTATAATTTGCCGCGTAAAAAAATCTTAAAAAAATACCCTCGTAAATTGAGGGACGAGTGTATATATATACAGTGTTTTTTAACGTGATAGAACTTTAAATTGAATTCCTGTTGAAAGTTCTATCAAACCTAAAAAAAAAACGTTATATATACATGTGTATATGTATATATAAAGGTATGATAGAGGTGTTTTTTTAGGTTAAATAGAACTTTCGATAAGGACTCAATTTAAAGTTCTATCACGCTTAAAAATCTATATATACAATATATATTAGGTGTGTGTGAAGGTTTTACCAATGTTTTAAAACAGAATACATTTTTTTAATACAAAACTTCTTTATTATTTTATGTAATCTCCATTATTATTTACAATTTTTTTTCCATATTTCTGGTAGCATTGTATCCATTTTTTGGAAAATTCCTTGGTTTTAGAATTAAAAAAACATTTGCAATACAGTTTCGACTTCTTCAACTTTATTAAAGTTTTTTCTAACTAAATTATTCGGGAGAAATCCATATTCCATAAGTATAATATCCAGGAAGCATACAGGGTAGTGTAAAACTTCATAACCCAACTCCAATAATTTTCTCTGTGTGGAGAAAGTCTAGTGCAGTTTTACGTTATCATGATGAAAGATAACTTATTTACAATTGACGAGTGCTGGATGCTTAGATTTCAGTTTTTCCTCTCAGTCTTTCCAAGTTGTTGCCAGTACAGGTCATCGTTAATTTTTTGTGTTAAATGCAAACAGCTCTCAATGGATTATCTCCTTGATGTCCAACCGTACACTTAACAAAACTTTTCTTGGATGCAATCCTCCTCTTGTAGTTAATATAATCGACTCTCCAACACGGCACACAGTCCTACGGCGCTTCACATTTCTGTAAAAGACACACTTTTCATCTCTATAACGCCCGAGTAAAGAAATGCAACTGATTATTATGCCTGATAAATTATTTTCAGAAAAGTTATGAGGTACCCACTGATTAAATTTTGTGACAAAGTCAAGCCCATGTAACCTTCTTTCAACTGTTGTTCTGTGTATAGAAAAGCTCTCTGATAATCTTTCAACAGTCAGATACTGGTTATTCAATATAGCTTGAGTGAGATCCTCTTCAGAAACTTCTGATGGATATCCAAAACGTGATTGATGTTTGCAGCTTCTGTCTCTTTGAAATTTCCGAAACCAACGATGACATGTGCTTTCATCTACGACATTGTCACCATACAACTCAGAAATATTGCACCGCGGTGCAACCGTGCTGTAATTTTTATTGAAATCGTAAAAAAATCCTAATGTGATCCTTATTAATCGACATGTTAATTCATATGAGGTTTGTTTATGACTTAGACTCAGCTATGAACTTAGTACTAATACAGCTTATTCATCTAAGCCATTAGATCATAACATATATCATTTTGCATTTATTAATTTTTTTAACTTGAAATTTATGTCATAAAAAACGGGTGGAGCTTTTTAACACACCTCTTATATTTATATATATATATATATATATATATATATATATATATAAATATAAGAGAGTGTGTCATCCAAATGTAATGCCTAAATGTGTGTTATTAAAAGAAACAAAACATTCTGTACACATGTTTCTTTTTAAAAAAACACAAATCTAGGCGTTACATTTGGATGACCCTATATATATATATATATATATATATATATATATATATATATATATATATATATATATATATATCTGTGTGTTTGTATAATTAATAAATAATTGTACATAAATTTGTATACAAGTTTCAATTTCTCTAATAATTTAGTACTTAAAAAATAAAAATTATTACACGTATTTTTCAAAAATCAAAAAATGATTGATATTATAATTAAACACTACAATAGTTTTAAATTTTAATTATAAATTTAATAAAACTGAACATATAAATTGTTATTACAAGATCAGTACATAAATTCTTAAACATAACGTTTTTTTATAAAATTGTTTAAATGACTGTTTCATAAACATTCATATTGTATTTACTTGATTATTACTGACAAATGTTTACCCATGAATAAATTCAATTGAAGAAATAAAATTTCACAAAACGATAATAATTGAAAATAATGCAATTGATTAAAAATCGCTTTTGATAGAACAGTTTTTTACCTGTTATTGTTTGAATTTCCATTTTATTCACTTGAGTTAACATCACGTACTTTTTATTTATTCCTTAAAATAAAAAACACAATTTAAACGAAAGCACTTTTACAACCATGAGTTAATAAGGAAAACGGAAACATATTGTGTCTAAAATAGAACAGCTTATTAAATTGCTTTTAAGAACGGAAGTGTTGCATGTATCGATATTTAAGTAAGAAAGGGAATTATTTTGAACTAGTTAGAAACTAATTTAAATATTTTTTAGTAAAAAAAACTGTTTAGAGTCATTTCCTTTTTAACTTAACGTTGTATTGATCGAAATTGAATCAGGAAATCAACAAGAAATGTTTGAAATAAATGAGAATAAGTAAACTATCGAGATGAATATTTTAAGTATCGGAAAAAAATTATATTATATTAAAAACTTTTACAATATTACCAATTATGATTTTTTTTAATAAAATAATATTTTGAATGATTGTAAATTTTTTAAATATTTATGAAAAATATATTAATACATAAAAGAAATTCTAGCTAATATTTCATTTGTGAAAAAGCAAATCGATCAAATATATTATAATAAAATCAATATTTCTGACATATTTATATTAAAAATAATAAACAATACAACAGGAATTTATATATAGTATATTTTGAAAATTAAATAAATTTAAATAATCTCTATTAGTTTAATTCAGTTATATCATCAATTATCATCAATCTGATTAATTTAAGTTCAATATTCATTTACCTGTCAATAAACTACCTGTCAATATTTATAAACTCGATGGAAAATGATATTTTAAAAAATATTTACACGTTTACGTACACACACACACACACACACACATATATATATATATATATATATATATATAGTACATTCTCTATCGAAGAAATAATATAAAATATTGATACTCAGGATTAATTTAATTGCAAATGCTTATATACATTTTTTTACTTTACATACTCGTACAGTAGAGGATAAATTACTACTAAAAAAAATTAATTCAATATAAATATCATATTTTCGTGAAAATAAACAGTAATAAATAAATGCAATTAGTAAATATTTGAATTTTATTTTATATAAATATTAAAAGTACAATTTTTAATATTATAAGTGTATAAATAATTACACTTTTAAAGCAAAATATATTAATCAAATGAATTTTTTTATTTTCAAATACAATGAAAAGTATATTTGAGATTTTAATACATAAATACATAATCAATAGAATAATATTTTCAAATGTAGGTATAAAATATTTTTATTTTTGAAATTAGAAATTGCAAAATATACTATACTAAAATATAAAAATAGTTTTAATAATTAAAATACTTTGAAAATAATATTTTGTATAAATATTATATATATATATATATATATATATATATATATATTCACCATAAAATAAGAACTAAAAACTAGAACTAAATGTAAATAAAATTAATTAATATAAAACATTCCAAGGATGAGATTCTATTTAAAACATTTTTGTGTGAAGCAAATTTAAGTTAATTAATATCAGAGAATTCATTTCCTGTTTACTTTTGAAATGAAACAAAGTTTAATTACTTAACTTTGCAACATCGAGTTCCGATAAATACTTCCAAAATGAAAATTACGAAGTGATTTATTTTGCGATACGATTTATTTATTACATTTGTTTGTACGTTAAATTTTTCTTTCGACGAAACATTATCAGGTTTGAAATTAACATATGATGTTACAAGAACGAAATCGCCATTGAATCATAAATAGCCCAGATATATTTCTTATGAAAATGATATATAAATATATATATATATATATATATATATATATATATATTATGTTGTCAAGTATCTCCCTTCCGCTTTTTTTTTTTTTTTGTGCATAGCCGCGAAATTCAAAAGACAAAAAGGCGGAAGGGAGATATTTAACAACCTAATATATAATTTTTAATATATTCTCATGCATACACATAATTTTCTTATTAATTTATAATATGTAGTTTAAATTTGTAAATTTAACATCTTTAAAGATAAAAAATATTAATTAAAAATCAAATAAATAATATTTCTAGTTTTTATAATAAATTAATAATTTTTTTAATGTAATTTAACATATTTAAAATGAATTAGATATAAAAAAATCCGAATACATTCAATATCAAATATAAATCAAAAAAGAGGATTTACAAGAAGAATAAAAAAAACATAGAAATTATAGTAAAAAATTAATTGCTTCCATATCTAAACGACTGAAAACTGTAGAAAACAACAAATAGTTTCCAACTAAATTCTAAAAATATTGTTTTAAATCATTTTTGAATTTCTTTTACGATACACTTTTGCTTTATGATTTTTAATAACTGTTGAATTTGATACCAAAAACAATTATTTTTTAAAAAAAATTGTAATTATTATTATAATGAATTTTAACATATAATCAAATAAAAAACAACTTGTTTTAATAAAGATTCGCGTACTAAACTTCGATTAAAAGATTTCTTAAAAATCTAGATGTACAATTTGAAATGACACTTATTATATATTCACTTTTCTTTAAATATAGTGTAGATATTTTTTTAAAACTCGTTAAAGACAAATAAGTATGTATGTATATATTCAGTTAACAAAAATAAACAAATACAAATAGTGAATAAATAAAGCTAGAATACATATTGAATTGAAATCAAATATCTTCTTATACTACAAAATCTACTTATTCGAATAATTTTGTTTTTAACTATGCAAACAAATATAAAACTTCTTCGTAACAGAAATTGAATGTGTCGAGACAATTCAAATACTAGAATTTCAAGTGACTCTCGTGTTTATCCAACTGTTATTTTGTGTTCTTATTATATGATCATACTAACGCCACTGTAATTCCTTCACTTGTCGAATAGGATTACAAACTCTAGCCTGCTGCATTAGTACAAGTTCTTACTTGTTTATGTAAAGCTATTGTTTTCGTAATTATGATTTTTTAAATATATTTAAATAATAATTTACGATCAAAGCACAATTATTAATTTATTTGGAAAAAATTATTTAAATAAATTTATTTTAGTTTATTAAATATTTAATAAAAATATTAAAAATTAAAAATAAAAATAAAATAGTCATATGATTATAAAAACATTTTTTTATAAAAATTAAACATTTTTGCATTTTAGTTACAATGTTCTCAGTGCTCATTTTAAACGATGTATATGATTATCTACTTGTATATTAATTCAATATATTTATTGAGTAGAGTCATAAATAATTTCCGTTTTACATATTAAATCTAGTTTTTATTAAAAAACAGTAACTGTATTTTAAAAAATTATATATTAGCCATTGTTTGCAGAGATTTGTTGCAATTCGCTAAGCAACTCTTCTATGTCATTTAAATTTTATAATTACTTATGGATACGCAACTTTCGTCATAAGTATCATAAATTTTCAAGACTCCATTTTAGTAAAATTCTTCTTTAATTTTAGCTTTCATCCATATTTTTTAATTCTTCAATTAATAAAAAATAAGATATGTAAATTTATATAACCTGCATACATATAATATACAACTGTATTAGGATGTTTATTATTAAATATTGACTAAAAAAATATATGTACACACAATATATTTATTAAAATTTAAAAAAAAATTAAATTGTTAACAAATATCATATAAAACAATATAGTTTTATCTCGTATTTTTCACATAAAAATAATTTCATTCCTTGAAAAATTGATTAACATAATTAAAAATATTACAATTTCAAAATTATTTCAATTTATTTAATGATTTTTTATACTACTGGATTATGCAGTTGTATTATTTTTCATTTTTTTATATGAAAAAATAATAAATGTAAATGAAAACTAAATTAAAATTCATTATTTTTTCATAACAGAAATATTGATAAACATAATTGAAATGAAAATAAGTATAGATAACTATATTTTTTATCATTTTTTAATTGCTTAGTATAATAAAAAAATAATATTTCTAAGAATATTAATAAACTCAATATAGAGAAAATATATTAATATTTACGTAATAACTTATTATTTTTACCCTCATTAATTTTTATCATATTTATTATATATAATTACAATTTGATCATGTGATGCTTAATTTTAAGTGTAATCAAATTTTTATGAGAATTGGAATTAGTACAATTTAGTTTTATAGATTTATTTGATAATATTTATTTAATATATTTTAAATAATGTATAAATTATTTTTTAAACTACAAGTTGTATTATAACTTATTACCTAATTTATAACAGTAATTAATTTTAAAACCAAAATTAATATGAAAAAAAACATTTTAATAATATTAATAAGAGCAATATTTTTTAATAATTAAGAGTTAACATGTAATGTTTTAATCAATATTCAACTATATTTATGTATATATGTACAAATAATATTAGGTATAATATATTAATGTACATATTTATTACATTAAATATAATTAAAACGTTTTGAAATTATTTCAAATTATATTTGTGCAATAATTTTATGTATATTTTCTTTAATTTAATTTATATTTTGTTTATTTCCTGAAAACAGTAACTGTCAGTAAATACATTCAGCACATTTCTTTAAATTTATTTATGAACGAATATTTCACTAATCATCTTTTTAAAAAAAATAATTTATCAAATTAACTTTACATATTTAAAATCTATTTTACTTTTGTAATATACTCAATTGAATCTCAATATACATATTTTATATAATGCATTTGAAAAATTAATATTATCGATATAAATGTATATAAATATATAAGGTTATATAAATTGTAAAATATTAATAACGTAAAAATAGATATCACATTTTCTTCCAAAGTAATTTTTCAAATTTATTTTTAAACACGTAGTACGTAAATTTAAAATTTGCTTTTACATTGCGAGCTTAAAAATGACAAGTGACAAAATTCGAAAGAGATGAGATTACACTTTTTTTCGATTGGCAATTTAAATCAAACCTCGGCAAAATTACGAACAAATATTTGTGATATTTCAATGATAAATGAAATTGGTTAAACGATACGTGTGTGTATATATGTGTATGTATGTACTCTTGTACACATGAACATGGGAAAAACAAAATAAGCATTATGAATGATCCACGTTGATTAAAACTTTGATGTCATTATTCATTTCGAACGAATTAATAAGAAACGAAAATATTTTTTCATACATATTTGATTTCAGTACAGTTACAACACTTTCACAGTTAATCTATAACAGGTTGTCAAAATATCTATAATTTGTTACGATTTATAAAGAAATAGTAAATTGTTACGTTTCACATACATTATATATATTTACATAGACGTTCAAATATATAAGCACATGTGCACACGCAAAATATATATATATATATGATTTTTGTTATATAATAAATATTATAGAATATATATTACAAGCAAAACTGTTATTTTCGAAAACGTAGGGTATATTCAACTTATGCAGCAGGAACGAAAATCTAAAAAAAAATCAGGTTAGGAAAAACGTACTATTAACAAAATTATTGATAAATAAAATCCAATTTATTGTTAATTAAAAAATTCTTTAATTATTTTGCACAAAAGAAAATATTTTTAGCCTTTAATTATATATTTTCAAAGTTGAGGTTTACAAATATACAACTTTTATTTGTTAAATAAAATAATTTATTATACTTGACATTATATTTTTAGACATTCGCCTATTTATACTAATTTAGTTATTAGCACATGTTAGCAACTAAAAAATATGTAGTTATGTATTTTAATTACTTTATTTGTTACTAAATAAGGAAATTAATTCTTTGCTTTTAATACAAATTATTTTCAACAATTACATTTTTTTTAATTATTTGTTCTCATTTCTTTTCTTAATTTATTGTTTGAAATTTTCTATCTTTATACATTTTTAATATATATATATATAAATGTTTTTTAAGTGTGATATAATTTTAAATTTAATTAAAACACATGTTAATTAATCAAATGACCATTTATTTGGTATTATTCGAATGATAATTTTATAGCATTCATATTTGAAAATTATTTTGGGCATATATGCACCATGGATACCTTTGACATACCGCATTCTCTTAGTCCAATTTCTGGTCACTTTTGCAAGTAATTAGGGCCTTATATCCACAGTAACGAAAATTATGTTAGCTTCTAATTCCTCACTCGTTCAAGTTTATCAAAATAACCAGAAACTTTACATTTATCCAAAGAAAATAATCCAGAGACGTCGAATCAGATGATCGTAATAGCCAATTCACAGATCCATTTATAGAGATAACATTATCCACGAATTTTTGTTTCAATAACTGGATTGTTTCGTTCAAAATATGGCATATGGCACCATCCTGCTAAAACCACATCTATTCCAGATCTATGTAATGCAAATTCAGAAACAAATAATCATTGATCATTGTTCAGTAACATACACCGTTGATTGTAAAGCGCTCTTCGGCTTCATTTCAAAAGAAATAAGGTCCGATGATGCCACCAGCTTGCAATCCACACCATATGGTGCAATTTTCTGGATGTAATGGGCTCTTGTAAATCACCTTAAGATTGATCTTACTCCAAATGCAGCAATTTTGCTTATTAACGTACCCATTAAGCCAAAAATAAGCCTTATCAGTGAATCTATTGAGCCAAAAAAAGTGTCTTAACATTATTTTTTACTCTAAGTTTGTCGAATAAAACACTGATTTTTAAAATAAATTTCCACAAATTTGAAACGTTTCTCAAGAGTAAAACATTCTATAATAATTTGTCAAAGTATACTGAATCTAATTGTTACTTATAACATGCAAAATGACAAATAACTTGAGAGCTATCCCTATCGAAAGTTTTATTTAACCTAAAAAAAATACTACATATATACAGGAATACCTCGCATAGTCCTGCTAATCGGTTTCACTGATTTGCCGGACTAATTGAAACCGGACTTATCGAAACATTAACTAAATACAAAAAACGTTAATTCGTTCCAAACAATTTTTTTCCTGTTTTTCAGTAAACAAAACGGGAATAATATATTCAAATGTTTATATGTATCAACAAAACAAAATCAGGGGTTTATACATCCATTTCAAATGCATTTTAATTTATTTTTAAAAGGGTTATTAAAATTTTATTATCTAAAAATCGACTTTATTCGAAAGTTGTGAATCGAAAACTAATAGAAAAAGAAAAAAAGCCACAAAACTAGAACGTCACATGCGTTGCGCATATATTATTTCGGTTTTCCTTTTTATTGTTTTCATAATAAAGGGAAAATTTGCGTATAAAAATAATTTTATATATAATTTTTTGGATTTTTTCAAGAAAAACATTTTAGTACGATTTTTTTAAGTAAAAATTTTTTTGTTTGAAAATTTCAAACCAGACTATAGTGAAACCGGACTAATCGAAGCAGGACTAATCGAGTTATTACTTTATATATATATATATATATATATATATATATATATATATATAAATTTATTATTTTCATTTATTGTAACAAAAAAGCGGAAGGGAGATACTTGACAACATAATATATATATATATATATATATATATATATATATATATATATATATATATACACATTTATTCTTTTCATTTATTGTAACTAAAATATAGTTAACTTTTAAATAATTATCAATGCTTACACGTTATTTTTTAAAATAACAATTTGCAGAATAAAAAAAATTCAATAGCAAAAATAATAGTTCATAAAATGTAAATTTTAAATAAAAATACTAACCTTCTTATAACATAAGTACAGCAATAAATTATTTATTACACGAACGTATATTAGTGAATATTTTACGGTCTTTAGAAATCGCTACATGAAAATATCATTTAACGAAATAAAATACGTATGAAAAGTTCATTCCTCGCCATTGAAATCTAGTCTGTCTGCGTTTTTGTTATTGCGCGCGCATTCTTCAGATTTTGGAACTTTCATGTAGAACGTGATGCTTTTTCTGCAGAACCAATCAGTGTAATGGAATCCAGTAGCTTCTCACATGTACACTTAGCTATCACATAGCACAACTCTCAGGATTGTCTTCATACTATACTACTGTTGCCTCTATATCTGTCTGAAAGAATTGAGATGTTTGTGTTAGAAGTACAGGAAATCTGGTCAGAGTTCAAGTAATAAATTTCTTTTATAGTTTTCTTTATTTGATATTTTATTCGATCGCCCGCATTACAAAAATAATTTAATTGTTTTTATATAGGCTGTGTTCTACATTGTTCATCTTTTCTTATCATAGAACATACATCACTATTGACAACTTATATTATAAAATACGTGATCAAAACTTTTAGACTAAACGTCTTCTTTTTAGATATCAAAATTATTGGATTTTCTTAAACGATATTTTATTTAATAAAAACTAATGTCATCTTACTCATATTCAAATAATTTTAATTTTATAACTTTTATCATTATATTAAATATACATTGAGTAAATGAATTATTATTTTATTTTTAATTAGTCGTTTAAAGAAACTACGAGGTATGTTTTAGAAAAATAAAATTGATAAAATATTAAAATTTTTCAATTAATTAAAATATCATATATATCACAAATAATTCGTTGTTATTTAACGTAACATATTATATATTTTAATTTAAATGTGTACGAGTAATACGAGGGTCGTTTGATAAGTATGGTAAAAAAGTAAAAAAAATGAAAAATGTAATTAAATTAATTAATTAATTAAATTAAACAATAAATAAATTTACCATACTTATCAAACGACTCTCGTGTGTGTGTATTTATATATATATATATATATAAGGCCCTCCAAAATTAGTTTAAATAAAAAACAAAAAAAAATTGTGCAAAAAAATTAAAATATCTACAAACGAAACAATTTCTAATTAATATTAATTAATAATAGTCATTTTTATAAGGAATTAGTAATCATGCTTTAAACGAATCGTAAATAATACAAAAACTACTTCTAAATTTAGTACCAAAAGTAAGTTGAAAATTAAAAAGAAACTGATGTAAAAAAACAACCGTTTTTTTCTTCAATCGAGAGAATAGGGAAGTTACAGGTTCGCAGTGTTACCACAGGCCGAGAAAAAAAATCGGTCGCATTACTTAATTGTCTGACCTCGTATAATGCTTTCCAAAATTAGTTCAAATAAAAAAACAAAAAAAAATTGTGCAAAAAAATTAAAATATCTACAAACGAAACAATTTCTAATTAATATTAATTAATAAGTCATTTTTATAAAGAACTAGTAATCATGCTTTAAACGAATCGTAAATAATACAAAAACTATTAAATTTATTAAAGTTGAATAAAGAAATTCTGATGTAAAAAAACAACCGTTTTTCCTTGAATTTAGGGCAAATAATTTTTAAAAATATTTTGAAATGGCTTATAACCATTATTACTCAGAACAACGTTAAGCCTTCTAGGCATTGATTTTACCAGGTTTTATAAAGCACTGAGAAGGAAAATAAACCATGTTTCCAAAATTTCGTCTTTAAATTGAATTCTATTTTGTCTTTAAGAAGTGGGAATATTGTGGTCTAATTCATCGCACAAAAGTTCAGTAGAATTAAAGTCAGGCAACATAGATGGCCATTCAAGTACATCTACTTCATTTTTTATGAAAAATTCTCCAATTATTCTAGCCATATGCTTTAGGTCGTTGTCCTATTGAAAAGTAAAAGCCTAACTTAATCCCATTTTTTGAACGACACTATTTACATGTTTATCAGTGTTTTAAATTATTGTTAAACTAATGTTTTCTTCATTTTTAACGGTTTTAAAAAAGTAAATTGTGTATGTTAACATATTGCGTAATAGATTATAAAAATTAATCAACTAAAAAAATGTATTTAATCTGAAATAAAATTATAAATTTATTTTTTAAGATAAACATTGAAAGAAATTTTAATATTTTTAATATGATATATTTTGTCCACATACTTTAAAACATTTTAATTAATACTATTTAGTTTTAGTTCAATTTCAATAAATAAATCACTCACCTTCATATATACTCGTATTTACATATACATCCGTCCCTCAATTTACACGGGACTTTTTTTACGCGAGTTTTTTTTACATGACAAATTATACCTCTATTTACGCGGTATTGATTTACGCGGCACTTTTTATATGCGGTCAAAAAAATTTCATTTTATATAATTTTTCATGGAATATATTATATATCAGAGTGACGCAAATTCTTACTTAAACGTATAAAAGCACGATATAAATATATAAAAGGTTAATTGTTTTGAATTACAGTAGCGTTAGTGATACCGAATAAAATTTATCTACTTTTTATTCCTAAAACGTCATTATTTTTTTGTTAAACTATGTGAAATAAATATGTGTTTCTACAACTTTACTAGCTTTTATTTCCAATATTTTTTCTATTGTACTGACAGATTCAATTTACGCGATTTTCATTCGCGTAAAACAAATTCACGTGGAACGAATACTCCGCGTAAATTGAGTGTGTGTGGTGTGTATATATATATATATATATATATATATATATATATATATATATATATATATTAATCCATAAATAAGTTTTAAATGAAAATAAATATTATAATTTTGTATATAATTTTTCTCAATTAAAAATTTTATCTATAATCTAAAAGATATCTTTTTCTTGCATTATCTTAATTGATTTGAAAAGGTATTTCATCATAAAGTAGCTTAAAATTATATATAGGGTCATCCAAATGTGACGCCTAGATTTGTGTTTTATTAAAAAGAAACATGAGTATAGTTTCTTTTAAATAAAACACAAATCTAGGGGTCACATTTGAATGACCTTATATATTACTGAGAATATCCACTAAAACATCTAAGAATCTAATGATTGTCAAAACTGACTTATAGTATTAAAAATAATAGCCCTTTTGAATTATAATATAAAATCAATATAATAATGTGCATATAATAGTTGTATTCGGAAACTATATCCATTATTATGATTATTTTTAATTAAATATTCTCTCATTATTTTCTCTGGCACGTGTACATATTTCCAATACACGTGACTTGAAAATGACAGTCAATAAATAATTGCTTAGAAGGGAATGTGATAGAGAATTAGTTTAAATACATTTCTGTATAATTTTGAAAAAAAATAATATAATTCATTTTTTTGATAATTATTCAATATCGATAATTTTAATTAATTTCATATGAAATTTAAATTAATTAAAGCAACTCTCCTTTATTAAAACCTAGAACCACTGTAACGTACTATACTAAATTCTGATAACTGTATATTTATTAAGCATTTTATTGTGATTTTAAATACACTGACGCAAATAAGTTATCGCCATATGGGTAACATAAGCAATTTATTGATATAATTCAATGAAGTCGTTAAATTAAAAAAATATATATATTTAATTAATATTAAATATAATATTCATTATATTTATTCATTACATAATATTAATTATATAATATTAATTATATTTATTTTCAATTAAATTTTTTTTTTAATTTAACGACTATTGAATTATATCAATAAATTGTTTGTGTTACCCATATGGCGATGACTTATAACAAGTCAGTAAATATCATATTCTGTTAAAATTTTAATCAAAATTCTGTTAGAATTCAATTAACTTTTTATATAGAGTCACTCAAATATGACGTCTAGATTTTTATTTTATTAAAAAGAAAAATGTATGTAGTTTTTTTTTATTCTTTTTAATAAAACATATGCTTCACATTTGGATGACCATATATGAAATATGCAATAATATTCATATATATATATATAATCATCTCTCTCTCTCTCTCTCTATATATATATATATATATATATATATATATATATATATATATATATATATTTATATAAATATACAGACAAGTATATATTTATCAAAATTAAATATCAGTTTATAATAATATGAAACTAAACAGAAAAATGATATTTTTATTAATACTTTTGAAAAAATACGTTTAAAAATCTCATTTTTGCAGTTATTTTAATGTATGTACATATAAATTATAGCATAACTGTTTCACGACATCAATTTTGTAGTAAAATTACACTAAAATTTGCATCGCTATAACATTAACTGCAGCATTATTAGTATATACTAGAGATTTCATATTTTTACAAGTGATATTTTTATTGTAAATAGTTATTATATTGACTTATTTTATATGTTATTATTATTTTTTCGACAAAGAAAATATTAATTTTAATTATCCAATATTCCAGATTACATCAAAAAAAATTAAATTCGTATTATATAAAATGTGATATTTAAAATATAATAATATTTATAATTATTAAAAATATTTAATTAATTTTTTTAAATAATTTAAACTTATACACACACACACACACACACACACACGTACATATATATATATATATATATATATATATATATATATATATATATATATATATATAATTAGTACATATAAATCTTTTACATTTAATGAACTTAAAAATGAAACCATCTATAAATTAATTCAATCAAAAATAAAAATTAATGTTTTGTACGAATTAATAAATAATTATGTAAGCATAATATGATTAAATATTTGAAATTAATAAATATAAAATTAATTTTAACCCACTTCTGAGAAAAAAAAATTTTTTTCACATTAATATATCATTTATGCCTTATTGTACAAATATAAATTGATATTTATTTTATTATTAATAATTAAAAATTGTTCATTTAAAATGTACTTAATTAGATACTTCGATAAAATAAATTAACTTACGTTGGATTTTAATCTTTGTGAATCACCATTATACATGTTTATATATATTTTTTATTTACTTTTAAATATAAAAAAATAAAAATAAAATAATTCAATAACTCTAACCTATATTTAATATACGTTTTTAACAAAATAAAACTTCAATTTATTAAAATAATCTCTATAACGTTCAACTATTGCGTTGCTTTAAATAAAAATATAAAAGTTCAAAAAAGAGGAGTGAATATACAATCTCTAAAACAATTATTGTTTTGCAAAAAGTTCGGATATTTACGGCTGTTTGTGACTGTAAACCACGATGGTTTTGTTTTTCGTTAAAATTTATTATATAGACCCCTCCTGGAAAAAGCTGTAAATATCCATGCATTTCACCAGATGTATCAGCTATGGCGTTTCACCAGTCAAATCAATACGCGCTTTTAATAATAAAAACAACGTACAATTTCTTTTGACGTTGTTCGGCTTAATTATTTTTGTTATTATTAAAATTTCCTATATGAATTATATATATATATATATATATATATATATATATATACATACATACATACATACATACATGTGTGTATATAAACAAACAGTCATTTATATATTTTTTTAAATAGTTGACATAATCCTATGCAAATTTGAATAAAATTATATTTTAAACTTCTCAACATGAAATAAAAAATATATTATTGTACGTAGATGAATAGCAAAAAATTTTTGTGGGCGCAAAACCAATACAAAATCATTAAAGCGAATAATTCACGATTCGCAAAATACTGAGCGTAAATAATTAGAAATCGTTGTTATGTTGTATCGTAAAACAGTTCAATGATTATGAACACAACATGATTTATTATTTTAATTTGCTCGTGTTATTTTTATTACACACGCATTCTATGTACTAGTTTATCTGTAAATTTGATTAAGCTGTCTATATTGTTTCATATGCAAAATTGATATATGAGATACGACTGTTATCATACGAATTGAATCTTCATGAATTTTAAACGTTAGTTCCAACTCGTACATTAATATCTGACAAATGAATTTTCCAGTTATAATCTACAACTAATGAACAATCATGTTCATAATAAATTTTATATTAATTGAAACAAAATAATTTGACTGCATACAATATTCTACTATTAATCATTGTAATAGTTGCGAATGATTACATATAACCAATTTATTATTTAATTTTTAAATTATTTTTTCAAATGCTTTAATAATAATTACAATTATTATATCAATTCTTTTGCATCTACACAAACAATGATTCATAGCTTAATTGATACAGGTAAAATAAACTCTTTTTTATAGATATTTTTTAAGCATCAAAAACTTTCAGTTGAATCTCTATCAAGATTTCTATCTAACCTCAAAAAACATCTTTATCATACCTTTATATATCCATACACACATATACATGATTATATAAAGGATTTTTCAAGTTAGATAGAACTTTCGATATGAATTCAATTTAAACTTCTATCACTCTTAAAAACATCCTATACAATAAAGGTTATTTTTTAACAAAATTTTTATCTGTATACTAATCTACTATAAATAAATGTTTTAATATGCATAAAAAAAATTAAACATTTCTTCACTTTTATCTTCACAAAATTTGCACACTATAAAAATCTTTTGATCTAACTTAACGAACGACAATTAAGAAGCATAAAATAATTATATTTTTATTTTACAAGTAGTAGGAGTTAAACAAAAATAATAAATATTAAATAAAACTATTTTCACTTTCCAAGGTAATTACTATGAAAATTATTTGGAAAATAAATATGCACAAAAATATATTTTCTGAAAAAAGTAACGTTTTATTTTGCATAAAATTGAAAATAATCTAAAAATAACAACTTCAAATTTAACTTTGGAAACGGAAAAAATAAAAAAGCTATTCCAGACTGATTAAATGAGTATTTTTTAAAAAAATTATTATATATAATAATTAGATAATTACAAAAAAAACTTATAAAAATGCAAAAAATTAAGTAATAAAAAGTGAGTTCATTTATATTCATCAATGTAACTAGAGTTTTGAAAAACGCACTTACTCTATTTGTTAACAAAAACAAAATTATCTCTTAAAGTCAAAAAAAGGAAGTAAACATGCGGAAAAACTCGAACAAAAAGTTAAAGCTTCAAAACTCAAAGCGAAGATTAAAACATTGTAAAGTCATGTTATGTTTTAGGTCTGTATAATAGCATCAAAAAGCAAAGTTCTAAAAACCTAATATTAAAAAGCTTGGGTTGAGACATAATTTAACTATTAAACTTAACGACCCTAATTACTTAAAAATATCTTAGATTTATATATTTTACAATAATTTCTTCTAAATTATCTAAACTATGAGCACATTTTGATTTTTATAAATATCTTTTTTCTTATTAATATTTAAAACAATCACTATTTAGATCTAATGAAAAGATAACTGTCAATTTTTCCCCTTTATCCATTGTTCCTTTAACCTGTTTTTTACTTGCATGCATCATTTAAGCTCAATACCACTTTAGAGTTCAAAATAATGAAGTAAAAAATGTTAACGTCAAACGAATCATTTACTGTATCTCCACAATATTTGAAACATCTGCACAAATATAATTTACTTTCAAACAGATTCATGCAATCAAAAGAATGTATTTAGTTTATCAAAGGCATACACATTAAAAATATTCATTGTTAACAATAACTTACTGTCAGTTTTTAATTCCAATTGTTCTTTGATTTAATGTACTTTTGTAAAGCGTTTTTTACAAAATAGATACAATTAATTATTATGAAGAACACATTTTTATATAAAAGTTTTTTGTCGTTTAAAGATAATAAACAATTTATATTCTTTCTTTCTCTCTCTCTCTCTCTCTCTCTCTCTCTCTCTCTCTATATATATATATATATAAATATATATATATATATATATATAGTAAAATATAAGCGACTACTTCACTAAAATAAGTGTCTTTTCTATTAACTACTTATTCGTCATTATTTTTTTCCTTGATCCACATTCTTCTAAATTATCCTTTTTTTATATTTTCAGTAGAAGTTCATTTTCAAATTTTCTTTGAACATCTATTTTCTTTTATACTGCTTAGATGACCATACTACATTTTCCTTCTCTTTTCTATTCTGTCTATTATATATTGTTCTCTATATTAATTATTTCTTTTATGGTGTGGTTATATATATATATATATATATATATATTAGGTTGGCAAGTATCTCCCTTCCGCTTTTTTTTTTTTGTACATAGCTGCGAAATTCAAAAGACCAGAAGGCGGAAGGGAGATATTTGCCAACCTAATATATACACCCGTCCCTCAATTTACGCGGTATTGATTTACGCGGCACTTTTTATACGCGGTCCGATAGATTTCATTTTATATAATTTTTCATGGAATTTATTATATATCAGAGTGACGCAAATTCTTACTTGAACATATAAAAGCACAATATAAATATATAAAAGGTTGACTATTTTGAATTACAGTAGCGATAGTGACACCGAATAAAATTTAGCTACTTTTGTTTTCTAAAACGTCATTATTTTTTTGATAAGCTATGTGAAATAAATATGTGTTTCTACAACTTTACTAGCTTTTATTTCCAATATTTTTTCTATTGTATTGACAGACTCAATTGACGTGATTTTCATTCGCGTAAAACAAATCCACGTGGAACGGATACTCCTCGTAAATTGAGGGACGGGTGTATATATATATATATATATATAATAAATTCTTAAAACTTTATTAAAACTAATAAATGTTTTTAAACAAATGGGAAAAACAATACGTGATAATAAATTTAATATATTTCTTTAAATATTAATATTAATTAATATCAATAAACTCAGTTATGGAGCATTGAAAACTGTGCTATCCCAATAGAAGTTTTCTTGTTAGGGTTTGCTGATAATTCTTTTTAGAAATTAGGTTGTGAACTCCATATCAATTCCCTACTTAGAATATTAGTATATACATGAATAAAAAATAAATAAAATAAAACTCTTCTGACTTGATAAAATTAAACAATTTTTATTTGTAAAAAGACTAAGTAATTTTTTTGAAAATAAGAATTTATTAAAATCTAGCTAGATTTTAACAAAAAAGCTCTGACGATGATTGCGTCGTCATCGAAATGCGCATCAGCTGACATATGTATAAACAATAAGTGATTATTGAACACTTTATTTTATAATCATTGTGGTGTTGTGGTTAAAATTCATTTGTGTTCAAATGAATCAGCCACAGTTCCAGGACAATAAATAAAAATTTATTATTTATATATCGGCAAATAATAAATTAAATTGCATTTTCTGAGCCGAATAAATTCAATTTTAGTAAATTACAATGCACTCGCATTAAAATTTTCATTATTGAAATATAATAAATCAGTTAAATTCTTTGATGATATTATATTTAAAAATAATAAAATTGCAAAATATAAATATGTTTTGAACAAGATAGAGTAAATAAATAGCAACAAAGTTTTAAAATATACTTTTCAGTCTCATTCCATTGCTACTATATCGATTTACAAAAACGACAAGCTCGATAGAGTTTATGTGAATAACAGTAAATTCCATTAAAATGAAAAAAATACTTTTAAAAGAATGAATATTTGAACTGTAAAATAAACAAGACTAGGAGTTTCAATTAATATGTCATAAAAAAAAGTATTTATTCACTCGTTGTAGCATAAACTGTTTTCTTTATACAGAAAAAAAATAAACGTGTGATCATCGAAGCGAATGCAATTTCAACGAGGGAGGTGTGACGATTTTGTAATTGTTTTTCAGATGAGTGTAATTATGTTTGGACGCAGAAACTGACTTTTAATGTGTCTGTGTATGGCTACGAATACACCAATATGAATTTACATCGGATTCGGGCAAATTTATCATTTAAGCTTGTCAAAAAATGATTATTTTTTGTGTTCAGTGCGATTATACTTTTTAATAAATTTTAAAATAACTAATCTCGATAAAACAATATATACATACATATATATATATATATATATATATATATATATATATATATATGTATATATGTGTGTGTGTATGTATGTGTGTATGTATATATGTATATTTTATTTTTGCTGGTTGTAAATCTAAAAAAATATTGGATTGAGTCGTAAATAATTTCCATTATTGAGAGCAAGTTTTAATAACTCATTACTCATCCTAATGATTTACCATATATAACAAGTTTTTGCTTGTTCGAATTGAATAGGTAATGCTAGATCTTGTTTCGACACTGGTAGCTTGTATATTGTATTCAAATAATACATTATTGCCTGTAAAATGGAAGAATCGAAATGTTGTGTGACTTTAAGAAGAGAAAAAATGCTACGGATACAAATGAAAAAATATGCAAAGTGTATGGTGAATGAATCATAACTGACCGGCAAGTACGGAACTGGTTTACAAAATTTCGTTCCGAGGATACGTCATTTAAGATAATCCTTGACTAGGGAATTTTTCGAACTTTAATGAAGAAACTCTAAAATTATTGATGAAATGCAATCCACACCAAAGCACTCGAGAATTAGCAGATAAGTTAAACACCTTACAGTTCATCATATACCACCACTTGGAAAAGACTGGTGAAGTCAGCAAGTTGGGTATATGGATTCCACATGATCTTAGGAAAATAAATAAAGCAAATCGTGAATCGAGAGTGACAAATCTCATTTCAAGACAGAAGAACGACCCATTTCTAAATAAAATCATTACTGGCGATGGGAAGTAAATTGCATACGACAACGTTATAAGCAAAAGGTAGTGGGTTGATAAAAATTAACCTCCAAAAGCGGACCCAAAGACTATGCTTCGTGGAAAAACATAGCCATATATTTTATAATTTTCTAATATATTTTCTATAATGAAAATCGTGTTATCTAATGTTATAGAAGAGTTTCCGCAATTCAATACAAGGTTTTTGCAATTTTCTTAACGTTTTAGAACGAAACCGTGTTGTGGGAGGGTTACCTGTAGTTATAATTTTTTATTTTTAAATTTTCTGTGTCTTCATTGTATTTTCTTTTTAATTTTACACTTAATTACTTCTGAAAAATATTCTTATTCAAATTGTATTTATTTTTATGACAAATATTTTCAATTTTATATATTAGAAACAGTGTACTAATTATTAAGTAATCAATATAATTTACAAAAATTTGGTTTAGTTGGTTTAATTTATTTACAAATTAAATAAATAAAATATAATTTCAATTTTGTTGTTAATTATATACTGCTAAATACAATAATACTTTTAAATTATTATTTTTTTGAGTCATAAATATTTTCATCTAATAAATATATACATATGTTTTTTAATTTATTTTTAGAAAATGTTATTTTTAGCAATAGTTTTTCATTAAATCAAATATCTTTTGCGAATAAGTACCTCCATATTTCCATATATTATCGCCATATGTTAGTAACTACTCAAATTATCATAATACAGGTGTCAGCCTCTATTACTACGAAGTAATGTACTTACTTTGATGTATTTGATTCATATACATTAAGAGTTTCAATCTGTTAACTTCTATACATACATACATAAATACATATATATATATATATATATATATATATATATATATATATATATATATACATGGCTGGTATCGTAATTCTTGTTATATTCAACTTAGAAGTGTACATATTTCATAGTATACGTACGCAAGGTAATTTCATAGATTCCTTACAAAATTAGATACATTATTAAATGGTATCAAATAACTGTTTACCAATAAATATTTAGTATCGATACAAAGTAATTAGACATAATGTATAATTACTCTGCATGTTAACTCATCACAAATATTCGTTTAATTTTCTATAAAGTGAATATTTATATAAAATTAACCTTTGTGTTAAATCATGCCATAAAAATATAAGAAATAAAATTGTTCTTTTTTCGATTGTCTAAGTATTACTTGGATTGACAGCCACATTTATTACTTAGATTGACAGCATAAATATAAAACAGGTTTAAATAATAATAATTCAACAATTATCGGTATTGGAAACGTAAAAATATTTTTAAAGGTAAAAAAATATAAAACAGTTTTCAGAAAATAACGTTCATAAGATATTTTAACTAGTTATCAGGAATAAATATAAATTTTCTAAAACAAATATTAAATCAATAGAGGAAAATTTGTTAACATGATGAAAATTGATAAAAAGAATAATATTTTTAAATAGAGTGAAATAATTTCCAGAATTATCACATATTTTAAAAAGAAACTCTACTTTCATTAAAAAATATTTTTAAAGATTTTTATAGACTGTAATAATATTGTATGATATAAAAAATTTAAATGAAAATGTTTGACAATTTTGATGCAGATACGTGAGAAAAATTCTGAAATTGTGATTAAATGTATTTTAAATCTGTATTGAGTTGTGTGTTGAAATTATAAAAAGCATTAATTTATTTATCATACTACGACGTATCATTAAAATAAATTTTATAATCATAACCAATTGGTTTTACATATTAGTAAATTTATTTTAACTCGAATGGATTTCACTCACCTTAACAACAGTAAATGTTATGTTTAATAATAACTTATTGTTGTTTTGATTGTCTAACATTAATTTCGATAATCACGTTTATAAATATACATACTCACGCACACGCGCACGCACGCACACACACACACTATATATATATATATATATATATAGAGAGAGAGAGAGAGAGAGAGAGAGAGAATTTTTCAATGAGCACTTCAGAATTTTACATGAAAATAAGGTAAAAAGTATTTAATTAATTAGTTATTTATTTTTAAACATATTCTATAGCATTAATATTGGAATACAGTTTTACTCATGTCACTACCACGACTTTACTTGACATAGTGCATTCGTTTAATCCAATTTTTAGTCACTCTTTCACATAAATGTGGTCTAATTTAATGAATTACACGTTAAATATTTATTTTTAATAATTCTGTTATATGTAATTTATTAGCATAAACCAATGATTTCACATAACCAGACAGAAAATAATCCAATTGAGTTAAATCACATTATTTTGGTAGTCAATTGATGGTTCCATTTTGTGAAATAATGAACTAATTAAACTTTCGTTTCGATAAGTTTTTTAATTTTTTTACAATTTCTAAGCGTTGTTGAAGTGTTAAACGATCTATGATAATTTGCCAAATTATACTGAATTGAAATGTCAAATGAGCTTAAAAATTCAAACATACCTGCTATACCATCTGTCAAATTTCTGACATTCTTATTTAAAAAAACATTACATATACATGAATATTACGTAGTCGAATATTTTTCTGTTTTAAAAAAAAATTTCGATCAATGCATCCTACCTGTTCGCACTAATGGGAGTAAAACATGGATCTTAAATGTCAGAATAATTAAGTAATTCCAAATAACAAAAAATTATATAAAAAAAATATATTGGGATTAACAAGAAAATATAGCAAAACAATGAATGGTTCAGAAAAATACACAGAAATTACAGATGTTATGGAAAAATCTAAAAATTTGAAATGTAATTGAGCCGATTATATAGCAAGAAGACTAGTGAAATTTTTAATTAGTAACTTGGATATATAATAAAGCCTAAGAAACGACTACGTGGAATGGTGGGATGAAGATATAAGAAAATTCGTTTGAATTGACTAGAAGGGAAAGTTATTGGATCGGTTTAAGAGAAAAAAATTTAAGAGGCCTTCATCCAGAAAAGATGATGATGGTATATATCTCGTATATAAACTGCTAGCCAAAATAATAGGTACAACATCAACTTATTTAACAACTACAACCCTTTTCATCCACTACTGAATGAATATTTTTCCTAAAACATTCCATTTTTAAAACTGCATGTATACATGTGTGTGTGTATATATAGGTGTATATATGTAAGGTACACCACACTTCATAAATTATTTTAAATAACAATTAAATATATGTAATATATTAATCTGTTTTTTTATTGTTTCTTTTTCTTTCTCTCTCTCACTCTCGATTTATACAAACACACACTCACACATGTATAATTATATATATATATGAACTGGTTTTTTTAAAAAAATGGTATAAGTCCACTTTTTAAAAAAACTAAGTTAACGGTAATTTTGATGAGCTATAGACACGTTCTCTTTATAGTTACAATCACAATTTCAATAGAGTTCTATTTTGATATAAAATAAACAAAAACAGTTTTGCTGTACAATGCTATCGCACAAATATTTCTTTTGAAAGTGGAATAAGTCCATTCCTATGATATTATCATAGCATACAGTGACATTTGTACCGGACAAAATCGCAATATTAAGCTCGCACTGATGTGGTTAAGGATTGTTCAATCAGACGATAATAACATAAATGTTATTGACCACAAATTTTTACTGTCGGGTCATTCATTTCTTCCAAACGACAGAGATTTTGCAGTTGTGGAAACAGCATTAAAGAAAAAGGATCAATTATACACTGCCCAAGACTATTATGATGCAATAAAGGCTTGCCGAAAAAAACAGCTTCATTTTGTATGAAATGAAAAGAGAAGACTTTGTCTCAACCAAATCTCTAGAAGAGGCAATATCAAACAGAAAAAAAAAATACGGACGGAGAAATTGTAAACTGGCTTAAAATATGTTGGATGAGGTTCAAAAGGAATGAACCTCACAAAATGTTTTATAAAATTAGTATGGAAGAAAATGCTCCATTTAAAACATTTTTTTTATTTGAAAAAAAGGGAAGACCGAAAAACCTCAGAAAAATTAATATGTTACCGCTTTATAAAACTTCAAGGAGCATAACAAGAGAGAAATATAACGATATGATAAGTTTATTACCTTATATACCACCTATTCACCATAAATATTTCAATATGCTAAGTGTAAAAGAAAACTAAGTTTAAAATATCTTTTTTTTTATTTAAAGATCTTAACGAAGTAATTTTCATTTTTATATTTTTAATATAACTGAAATAAACTCTTAATAAACTTATTCGTGTATTTAAATGTCTTCATTTGAACTATTACTTTTTTACATAAAAATCCATTTCAGTAAAGCTTATGTCTATAAAAATATGGACTTAAATTTGCTCTTGTTTTTACTTCTTGTAATATGTTATTTTTGAAAGTGGTATAAGTCCATGTGGAGCTAAAAATCGTTTATTTTGTAAAATAATGTTAGTAATTATTATTTCATAATAAAATTTAAAAGGTGTATAGTGTAAAAAACATCACTGATTTGATTAAAGTTAGCCAATATTTTTAAATTAACTCAAATGTAAACCCTTAAATATCTCAATATATGAAAAAATGGACCTATAACAATTTAAAAAAAAACTGTTCATATATATATATATATATATATATATATATATACACTAAATTAAATTAGGTTAATTAAAGAAACATGAATCCAAGACAAGAGCCATGTTATAAAAAACAATAAATAACACCTAATCACTCAAATGTGACAGACTTCTTAGGTGCAGATAACTAATCATGCATTGTATACACGTATCATATGACAAAACAAAAAGAGTCAACCATCGATTAGAGATTGATTAAAAAAAATAGTTTAAAAGTAGATTTAAACAGTTTGTATAGATTGTGCAACTTATAGATTGTGTAAATTTTCTGTTAAAAACATTTTAATCAACTAATAAGATCAATATATAAACATAACAAAAAGGCTCTGATGATGATTGTATCGTCGTCGAAATGCACATTAGCCTATTGTTGTTACAAGCAATAAAGTGAACAATAAGTGATTATTGAACAATTTATAGCATTTAGAGATGGTAGGGGTGAAATTTTATTTATGTTAATAAATAAATATACATATATATATATATATATATATATATATATATTTATATACATGTGCATACATATGCTTATATTAAATGTTTTTATGTATGTCAGTCAGGAAGTATTTTTAAGAAAAATATTTTTCCAAGAAAGAACTTTAATAAATGTTGCTGACAACAGATTGTCATTTATGTGAATATATTACAAACTGTTGGCTGCGGTGAAGTATTAAAACATATTTGTCGGGAATGTTATAAGCACTATTCAACACACGTTTTACTCTAGTAAAGTATGACATTTTCTTAAGAACAGACAAGTGTATTCGGCCAAGCATTTGACATGCGACAGCACTGAGTGGATTCGATCCATCTTGCCGTTTTCAAGTTCACGTCACCAAAAAGTAATGGATTATGTCACCATTGCTGCGCCGAACTTTTAAATTGAAAAATGCTGTACTTTATAATGTATGTTGGTCAATAGTAAATATGTTTGATCGATTCAAATATATTTAAATTTTATTTTCATTGAAATGCAGTTTTTCAATAGCAAATACAATTTCCAATCTCATATCGACAAAATTTATTGAAAGTAGGTCAAAGTTTTTGTTTGAAGGTCGTACTTTGTCGGAATTTCTATTGGGTATATTTTTATGTAGTTTATATAGAAGCACGTTCTAACGTTTTCTTGTATTTTCTTCAGATGTAAATAATAAATAGAATTAAATTATAAAAAATACACTCACAGAACTTACTGAATTCCAAATATAACAAACTTTTTTTTTCATATACAATTTACATAACAGTAAAAATTATATATATATATATATATATATATATATATATATATATATGTATATATATATATATATACATATATATATATATATATATATATATATATATATATATATATAGAAATACCCCGCATAGTCCGGCTAATTGATTCCACTGATTAGCCAGACTATTTGAAACCGGACTAATCGAAACATTAACTAAGTACAAAAACGTTAATTGGTTCCAAACAATTTTTTTCCTGTTTTTTAGTAAATAAAACTAGAGTAATATATTCAAATGTTTGTATGTATCAACAAAACAAAACCAGGTGTTTATACATTCATTTAAAATTCATTTTCAAATGAGTTATTAAAATTGAATTATCAAAAAATCGACTTTACTCTAGAGTTGCGAATCGAAAACTAATAGAAAAAGAAAAAAAGACTTCAAAACTAGAACTACGCATGCGTTGCGCATAATGTGCATATACGATTTCAGTTTCCTTTTTTAATGTTTTCATAATAAAGGGAAAACTTGAAGATTTGCGTATAAAAATAATTTTATGTATCAACTTTTTGGGATTTTTTTCAAGAAAAACTTTAGTAGTTTTTTTTAGTAAATTTTTTTTTTTGTTAATTTCAAACCGGACTATAGTGAAACCGGACTAATCGAAGCAGAACTATGCGAGGTATTACTGTATATATAAATATAAATGATGTTTTTTAGGTTAGATAGATCTTTCGACAGAGATTCAATTGAAATTTCTTTCACGCTTAAAAAATACACTCTCTCTCTCTCTCTCTCTCTCTCTCTATATATATATATATATATATATATATATATATATATATATATATATATATATATTCAAATATATAATTTTATTTCGCATTTCAATTTTGTTACAATAAAAAAATATATTTTTAATGAAGCAAAGGTAATATACAGTAAATTTGCACATCAGAGGAAAATCTAACAAAATGTCAATTCAAAAAACATTTTTACATTATCGACTTGAATATTCTCCTACAATTTAAGATAAAAAATTGTAATCAATGTATCTTAACTGTTCTCATATATCATAATAAAACATAGGTCTTAAATATCATATTAATTCATTTAGTCTAGACAACATAAAGAATCATGAAAAGATATATCATGTAGATACATGAAATGAAACTCATGTATTTGAAAAAATGAAAGTTACGAATGTATGTGCAAGAGTAAAATCTATAAAACGGAAATAGATTGGTCATATAGCAAAAATAAAATACTTATAATAAACATAAATTTATTGAAATTATTTACTGAAACCTAGAAATATTCAGAGGACTAAAAAAAAACTTATAAATAAGTAGAATAGAGACATGAAAAAAATTGTCATTATGAAATTAAAGAGCAATCCATTTGATTGTTCAAAGTGGAAAGTTTTGGAAAAGGCTTTCATTAGGTAGCAAAAAAAGGCTTTTACTACTTCATATATATATATATATATATATATATATATATATATATATATATATATATATATATATATATATATGAATAGATAGGTGGATAGATATGATTGTATATACCGATCATTTATAATCTATGATTTAATCGTAAAATAGTTGCTCTCAATTAATGAGAAATTCGACGCGGGTGAACATGTATTGAAAGTAATTATCGTGAACAACGCAGTGTTAATGAAGCTATAATCAAAACTTGATTCCTTACAAACTAACGTTTGATACGAATAGACAGAACAGAGATTATGCTCAAGATTAACAGCAACCACAATTTTATTATACCTTAATGCTTTTACATCTTGTTTACTCTCTTCGTTAAATTAATTTACTGATATAACATTTTCTTTATCGAAATCAACTATAAATTCTGAATAATTATATTGTTTAGTATATTTTAAAAAAAAAACGCGTAGACCCAATATATTTTTACTCTCTCTCGCTCTCTCTCTCTCTCTCTCTATATATATATATATATATATATATATATATATATATATATATATATATATATATATATATATATATGTATATATATATATATATATATTATATATATATATCCTCGTTTTCATATATAGGTATATATATATATATATGGAGTATATATATATAAAATATATATATATATATATATATATATATATATATATATATATATATATATGTTATATATATATGTATATATCGTCCAGTAGTATATATGTGGGCGTATATATATATATATATATATATATATATATATATATATATATATATATATATATATATATGTATATATATATATATATATATATATTTGTATATATATGTATATATATATATATATATATATATATATATATATATATATATATATGTATATATATATATATATATATATATATATATATATATATATATATATATATATATATATATATATATATATATATATATATATATATATATTATATATATATATATATGATTGAGTCATAAATAATTCCTGTTATTGAGAATAAATTTTAATTACTCATTACTCATCTTAATGACTCACGACCTATGACAAGTTTTCCCTTATTTGAATTAAGTAAGTAATGCTTAATCAGTGCTTATATAAGGTTTTACAATAAGAATGTCAGAATATTGACAGCAAGTGGTAGCCATGTTTAAATTTTATTTAAGCTTATTTTGACATTTCAACTCTGTATAGTTTGGAAAAATCATAGAGCGTTTAACACTTCAACAACGCTTAAAAAAAAACTTCAATTTTATATATATATATATATATATATATATATATATATATATATATATATATATATATACATATATATATATATATATATATATATATATATATATTCAATATACCATGTATATATAGGAATATATATATATATATATATATATATATATATATATATATATATATATATATAATATACACATGCTCATTCGCATGCATATATAAAATATATTAAATTCTTTTCGTACTTGGTTTTATTCTAACAACAATCCAGTTTTAATTCGAAATTAAAATTCAATTAATATTATAGAAATTAATTAATATGGAGGATTTTCCCTGTAGAATGTAATTATTTATGAAAATATTAGAATAAAATAGATAAATATGAACGTATTAATATACACTCATTATTAAATAATCCCAACTCTGACCCAAATTTTATGTTATTAGAAATATATCCATTTTACAATAATTTCATAACATAAATATTTGAAATTATTTCATTAATATGTAATAATTTATTATCTATTTTAGAAACATTTAGTGAAGTAAATTAGTTTTAAAATTTAAATATTATATACGAAATTTTGCATACTCTATAGAAATTAATGTAGTATAAAATACATGCTATTAAAATGTATATCAATGATGTTCAGAGTGAACTTTTTTTGAATATTACCCGAATTTAATTGTTTTTGAAAAATGTGTTTGAGATTATTCTTAAAAACGATACGTTTGGAATTTTCGTTTTGTATTTTTGTTAAAATTTCAATTTCAAATAATTAATCAGTTCGTTTTTATCAATTCTTAACAATTCATAAATACTTAATACTAATAAATAATATTATTGGTAATTATTTTGTAAATTTAATATATAACAAATTCATCAAATATTTTTTTGTAAAAAATATAAGCAATTTTTTTATTTGTTATTGTAAACATCACTAGACTATTTTTTATAATTATTTGTCTTTACATTTAAAAAAATTCTTTTAAACTTACATTATCAATTTAATAATTCTGCTCTTTTAAAGTTGAAAAAGAAAAAGTAGTTACCTAAATCTAAATTTTCAAAAGTTATGAATTATGAAGTAACTTATAACATTTTTATCAAGCTTTAATACTGAATGCTAAGTTCAATCAACTGCTACAATTCCATTTTCATTGAAAAAGTTTAGACAAAAATTTAAATTTTAAATGTCCTAATTTTATGACTCTTAGCAATTTTTTTATAAACAATATTTTGTTAATTATAGTTAAGTTTTTATAGAATATTATTCTACAGTTAAAAAAAGAAATGTAAATTATAATTATTTTCTTAAATTTGATTTAATTCTGTTTGGTAAAAAAATCATATTTAGAAAATGAAAAAGTTTATAATAATTCTGATAGTTTTATCAGTTGTTTATAAATAAATAATTTACTTTTGAATTCTTAAATTTCATATTATTTGGAAAATTATTTAATTATACAGATTAAAGAATATATCTAAAATTGTTTTATTTTTTTATTTAGTATTTACATAAAAAATGTGCACATCCTATTCCTTGTGTTTTAAGGAATTTATTTGTATTATTTAAATTAAATTACCATATATTTATAAATATATATATATATATATATATATATATATATATATACATACAATTTTATTCAAATTTGTTTTATTATTAAGACTTCTGAGAATATATGAATAACCTTTATGGAAATAATATCATGTAAAAACGACCTTCAGAGTAACGATATCAAATAAACCTTTCAGTCGTGTTTATGTGATGAAAGATATCAGTTGACAAAAAGATGAACGGTGAATTGATATTTGCCTTCTAAATGTTTTACATATTACCAAACGATTGAGTGTATTAATATATACGACATGAAAAAATTGATTTTGATACATCTCGTTGACTTTTATATCTGAAATTGAAATCTATGTAAATATAAAACACGTAAACCCAATATAAAAAATATATTTCGAAATATTTTTCAAAAATTATTTGAGTGAAATCTTTCGAAATTCTCTAATTTGTTTCTCGTAACTGAATTTATTATTTAATAGCTGGAAAATGCGATGAAATTCAATTAATGTTTTATTTGGTGAATATGACAAATAAATATATTTTTATCGCTTATTTTTTTCTTTATTTTCTTTCAGTTGATAATATCTATTTTCAAAATTTCAATTCAAATATTTGTATTTATGAAAGAAAGAATAAGTAAGATTTTTTTTGTAAAATATAATCATAATATTGTTTTTTAATTTTAAAATATAATTTTAAATTTAAAAATTTTTATCAGAATTTTTAAATTTAAAATTACATTTTAAAATTAAAAAACAATATTATGATTATATTTTACAAAAAAAATTAACAATACTAAAAAAATGTTACCTTTAAAGATTTTCAATTATATTTTAAATAATTTAAACATATTACTTCTAAATGTCACTTGTTATCAAGTTAATTTAAAAAATAAGTATAGAGTAGCACGTAGACATGCACATATAAGATGTTTTTTAAGCGTGATAGAACTTTAAATTGAATAACTATTGAAATTTCTTTTTAACCTAAGTAAACACTCATTATATATATATATATATATATATATATATATATATATATATATATATATATATATATATATATATTATATATATATATATATATATATATATATATATATTATATATATATATATATATATATATATATATATATATATATATATATATATATATATATATATATATATATATATATATATATATATATATACACGCTGTTTTTTAGGTAAGATAGAAATTTCTATAGAGATTCAACTTAAAGGTATATCGCCCTTAAAAAAACACCTCTATATTATTCTATATTACAATTTATTAAGTTTTAACAAATTTATAATAAAATATTTTTCCTAATCTATCTTTTATTTGGTCATTTTCTGTTAGTTAAATTAATATTTTTTCTTATTGAATTATACAAATGATTTCTGCACTCTTACAATATTCAGAATATTTTTTTAATAAATTTTCTTATAAATACCACAAAGTATTTAATTATGCTCTCTTTTAATGTTATTATAAACTCTCCAAACATTGATTCCGGCTTCTTTACGAAATGTAATATTATACATCAAAATATTAAATATTTTAGAATTTCTTTTAAAATAAATTTGACGTTGTTTATTATTTTATAAGAAATTTAATTGACTGTTATTAAATACGCATATACAACTAAATTATTATTAAATTCTTTACTCTTCAATGTAATATTTAATAAAAGTTTGTCATCCTTTGCTATTATAACAAGTAGCTCAAAACTATTACTTCTCATGTTATTTTAATAGTAAAATAATTTCTCATTCTCATTATTGAATAATAAACTTCTTGTTTCTTTTCTCATGTATATATATATATATATATATATATATATATATATATATATATACACGAGGTCGTTTGATAAGTCCGTGTAAATTCCGAAAGATGGCACCACTGGTGCATATCGAGGTTATTTTTAATTAGTAGCACCTCTTGGAAGAACACACATCAAGTTTCAGCCATATCGGTCTATTCCTTTGTGTTTGACAATCGTTGGAATCAAGGAAATCGAGTGATTGTCAAATAATGGACGAAAAAGAATTTCGCGTGTTGATTAAACACTACTTCATTAAAGGCAAAACGCCTCAGGAGACTAAACAGAAGCTTGATAAACATTATGGTGACTCTGCACCTTCGATTAGTGCGGTTTATAAGTGGTTTCAAAATTTTCGGAGTGGTCATATGAGCACAAGAGACGCTGAACGTTCTGGACGCCCTGTTGAGGTCACCACTCCAGAAATCATTGATAAAATCCATGATATGGTGATGGATGACAGAAGAGTGAAAGTGCGTGAGATTACTAGTGCTGTAGGCATCTCGTGTGAACGGGTACATAATATTTTGCACCAACATTTGGACATGAAAAAGCTATCCGCCAGGTGGGTGCCGCGATTGCTCACGATCGACCAAAAACGAGGTCGTGTGAAGTGTTGCAAGAACGGTTTGCAGCTGTTTCAGCGAAATCCGCAGGACTTTAAGCGTCGTTTCATCACTGTAGATGAAACATGGATACATCACTACACTCCTGAGACCAAAGAGCAGTCTAAACAATGGGTTATCAAGGGGGAATCTGCTCCGAAAAAGGCGAAGACAATTCCTTCGCCCGGGAAGGTTATGGCGACTGTCTTTTGGGATTCGCAAGGAATAATCTTTATCGACTATTTGGAGAACGGTAAAACCATTACAGGTGCATATTATTCATTGTTATTGGATTGTTTGAAAACCGAGTTGCAAGAAAAACGTCCCCGATTAGCCCACAAAAAAGTCCTCTTTCATCACGACAACGCACCAGTTCACACCTCAGCAGTTGTGGCCGCAAAACTAATGGAAATAGGGTTCCAAATCGTTTCACATTCCCCCTATTCTTTAGACTTGCCTCCATCGGACTATTATTTGTTCCCTAATATGAAGAAATGGCTCGCGGGAAAAAGATTTTATTCGAACGAGAAGGTGATTGCAGGAACGAATGACTATTTTACAGACTTGGACAAATTCTATTATTCGGAAGGGATCAACAAACTAGAGCAGCGTTGGATGAAGTGTATAAGCCTAAAAGGAGACTATGTTGAAAAATAAAAACGATTTATTCAAAAAAATGAAGCAGTTTTTATTTTTACACGGACTTATCAAACAACTCGTATATATTTGTGAATTAAATAATTTCTTAATTGTTTAATTTATTTTTTTATAAAATAATCTTCTTGTTTAAATTAATAACCATTTATTTATATAATATATCTTATTTACGTGATTAATATTCAAAATATAACATATTAATCTTTATCATTTAAAAAAAATCAGAAAAATATCATATACTTCCATTGAAATAACGAAACAATTATTAAAATGTCATAAACAAACTCAGTCCAATGAATACTGAGAAGATTAACTTATTTGTCATTATCCGAATGGTATTTTAATTTAATTTTATATTTTCGTGCGTATTAATTGAAAAAAGTTTCTTTTTGTACTTGTAAATTAATCTCTTTTTTTGAAAACATCTTATACTCTTCGATCTTCTTTATTACAGTTATTTTAATTAAATTGTTTTGATAATTCATTTGTTAATGTTAAGATTAAAACGTTTCTGCAAAATGTAATTTTAGCATTTTACTTTGATCAGTAAATTTTATTAAAAATTTAGATACATCCTTATATCATGAGAAAAATTCAATGTTAAATATAAATAAAAAACAAAACCAGTATTATGTAATTGCTTTTATAATATATTTATGAATGAATGTTCACTTCAAAATACATTAATATGCGTAATGTTTTAATATATGTACACTTAATTAAGAAATTATTACTTATATATAACATTTCTATTAAACTTCATTTAGAAATACTAAATTGTTTCAACAATTTATTTATAAAATGACTCATAACTCATGGAACATACATTAATAAATTATATAAAATATTTACAACTAAATACTAAACAATAATTGAAAAGTGATGCAATGTTTAGTAATATTGTAATAAAAGAGAGTATTCTCATGAATCAGATCCAAAAAAATAGATTTTTTTTATTTATAGCTATTATTTCTCCTTGTACCCTAAACAATACGTACGTAAAAAAATTCCAGAAATTTTAAATAGTTAAAAAGATATGAACAATTACATCGGTGAAAATCGAAGTGCGAAAAGTTTAAATGCCATTTTCTCGGAACCATTTTTATTTAATTAGGATTTCTCTAGAACTAGTAGATCTATTTTCATGAATGATAGCTCATTTTATTCGTAACTAATGTCGCTATCGTCTGAAATATGGTAATTAAAATCGAATATAAACTTCGAATATTTTTTAATTCAAATTCAAAATTTGTTTGCCGAAAATAGATTTTTTCTGACGAAGTGCACGCTATTTTTAATTTATCAATATATTTTAATAATCCTAATTCACGTGATAGCGGCGAGTTTTTTTGAATAAAATGTACTTTGATTTTTTCATTTCGGAGTGTATGATAAGAAAATTTGGTCAATGGTTTGTAAAAGTATATGAAACTTAAAATCTTTTCTTAGTACTACATTGTCTCATGAATTTTTGATTTTTTAGATGACTTTATTATACATTAAAATATACTTATATTTTTTTTTAATAGGTAAAAATATATCATGAAATACTACAAGTCGCGCGACTCACGCGCGAACGCGAACCGTTGCTCGACGCGCGGAAAACACGCACACACCCGCCACTCCTCTACTATAAAATACACGCTTGGCTCGAGAACACCGTGACAGCCGAGACGCGAAGGTCGTCGGCGCACGCGTTCCGCCTCACCGAGTAAGTAAAGAAACGATGAAAGTAGTGGTATTTCACCGACGACGCACGCGTGCACGAACACGCACACGTCTCCCACTTATGCTACACCTATCATGTCTCCTTACAGTGCCAGACTAGAGTCAAGCTCAACAGGGTCTTCTTTCCCCGCTGATTTTTCCAAGCCCGTTCCCTTGGCAGTGGTTTCGCTAGATAGTAGATAGGGACAGTGGGAATCTCGTTAATCCATTCATGCGCGTCACTAATTAGATGACGAGGCATTTGGCTAATTTCTGCGCAACAATGTAATCATTACGGACTTCCCACATAGGCGTGGTAGCCACAAGGCTGGGGTCTGCATAAGCCTATAGGCTTACCCCAATTTCGCTTATAGGCTAGGGATTCCACTGTCCCAAATCTTATATCTTGGCGAAGCCGCCAAGTTGTCATAAGTGACTTGTCCAATTGATAAAATTAAATTAAAATTATCAATTAGTAAAAATATTGTCAACGTTGTTAAAATAGTTCTTCAATAAGGGAACAATGTCAGATTAATAAAAAGAAGCATGTCGTCAACCCGATTAAAAGAAAATAAAATCTGTCAAGATAATAAAAACAATCAAATTGATAAAAAAACATGCTAAGTCAATAAGAAATAAAACCGTTGACAATAAAATAATAAAATAAAGTATAGTCAAAAAAGATAAAATTTAATAAATAAATAAAATCAATTTAAAACCATACTTAAAAGTAGCCCGTCGAACAGATCCTTCACATATTAAAAACTGACATTAAAAGGCACCACTAGACGGGCCCGTCGTAATCTAAAAACGAGTGGTACAGCTCAATTGAGCTTCGTAGAGCCATTAATGATAAAGTTTTCAAGTCTGCCTCTCGTCGAACCCCCAAGGTGTAAAGGGCCTTGAGGGTTGACTCAGGCATGGCTTCAGTGTGGCCCACCACTATAGGTAGGTGGGCCGCTGTACCAACTCCATAGATTTTGGCCACCACAGGGAGTATCGGATCGTAGATTAAAATTTTCTCCTTTACCGCATTCAGAAGACTATCCCCATCTTCACGGCGGATTGTAACATCGGCTATGAAGACCCCGACCTCGTTCTTAACCACGAGGTCTGGTTTGAGTCTATTCCCATTGGGACCGATAAAGGTACCCTCTGTGGTGACCATTCCTCCACGCTTGCCCTTTAGCACCGTGGATTCAATAAAATTCTTAATATCATCGTGCCTACGAATTCTTGCCGCCTTCGTAAAAGTGCAGGCTCCAAGGATATGCGCAAGCGTCTCCTTGGAGGACCTGCACTTGCGACAATTGAGATCGATTTGTTTTACTGCACGGTTCAGACTCGATCTGTTTCCTCCGGTATTTGTTCTTAGTTGTAAGGCAGTAATGAACCGGCAGGGTTTTAATAGTTTAGGGTCAAATAGAAACGAATTGCCTATCTTATCGTTTATATGGGATTTAACCCCTCGACCCTGGGCGGGAAGAGCCCCCCACTTTGCAATTTCTTCCCGTTGGCACCTAAGTTTATGTTGGGTGAGCTGGGCCTTAGTGCAAGGGAAATTGAGTCTAATCTATTTCGCCATTCTAGCAAACCTAGCCATGGCAGAAGTATTGCTAGTTATAGTCCTAATAACTGGGTCGTTGGAACTAAGCATCTTAAGGCCCATGCTCACCGATGCCCGTGGAACCAATTGCTCCAATCGTATCATGCCTAACCCTCCATCCCTCTTATTACTGTAAAATAGTCCATTAGCCACACTCATAGGAAGATGCATAAATTCCTTTACACATATCCTAATGTCATTATCTAATGACTTTAAAGAAATTTTAGGAGGTGTGGCCAGAATAAGAGGGTGGAGGTAGTGCGGAAGCAGGTGCTTGTGCAACAAATATAGCTTTTGATCCGGTTTTAGGGGTAACACTTTGAGGCGACTGATGGGTCCCCTTAAGTCATCGTCAATCCTTGCAAAACCGGACCAAGGAGAAAACCGGATGCCCAGATATTGAAGATATTCATCCGGTTTTATACTAGGGAGACGAACTCCTAGTCTCTCAATATCAGGGTCTCCCATACTCCAGAACTTATGGTGCTTATTAATTTCGAATGTGAGACTTTTGCTAGCTGCTACACCCATCCCGAGCGCACCTAAATAATCTACTACTAGATCAAAGAGATTTTGTGCGCCCGCAGCATTTGACGAAAACAAAAACAAGTCATCGGCAAACGCCATTGATGAAATCTGAGTTGTCTCATCAATTCGGTATCCTGGCATCATTTCTAGCGACTCGAGAAGTTTCTCGAGGACAAGATTGAAAAGCAACGGTGATAAGGGGTCCCCCTGCTTAACTCCTCGTAACAGAGGAAGTTTGATGTCTCCTTTGGGATGGGAAATACTCGTGTGGGCATCTTTATATGATGCCACAATCAGTTGCACCAGAGTGTCAGGCAGACCCTTCCTCTCTAATGCCCATTTGATCGCATTGTGAGGGACGGTGTCAAAGGCCTTAGAAACATCCAATTGCACTCCCACACCGCCCTCACGATCTTTCATCTGCCTGACTATCTCATTGAGGATTTGCACATTGATAAAGCAACCTGCTTCAGGCACAAATCCCTTCTGCCTGGGACTGAAACTGATTACCTTCCGGATGCGCTCATCAATAATCCCCCAGAATATCCTACCGATTAATGAACTGATTGTTAGCGGTCGGTAATTGACCGCTCTTGTAATATCCTTTCCTTCTTTAGGGATAAGGATTGTACGGTTAAGCCCCCACATACTGGGCACTTTCCCAGAGATTAGAATGCAATTATACATACATGCAAGAACATGCACCTTGTCCCCACCTTGCAAGTGAGACCACATCACGCCGTCGAGACCCGGCGCAGTGGTCTTCTTGATTCTCCGCAGACGCTTGTGCACCTCAAGCGTAGTGATTGCCGATAGAACCTTTTCCGGTGACACCGGATCCGATGCCCTATCGTCTGCGGAGATATCTTCTAACCGGGTCTTGAGGCTAGTCCCCCATAGAGACCTATAAAGGTCCTCAACCTCCCCCCGGTTTAATTCCTGTGAATTCCCTGTCGTGTGATCTTTGCCCATTCTGACGAATTTCGCCAGTAGGGCAGGGTCCTTTTTGTATAGATCTTGGGCTCGAGCATATTTAAATTTCTTAAAAGCTCGTTTCCCCCCACGCCCTTTTTTCTTGACCCGGCCGGGCATTTCACATTTCGGGTCAGATGGAATCAAAAGTTTTACAATAGCCTGGTTAATGTGGTCGATTTCTTCTTGAGAAATCAGTCCCTCGCGCATCTGCTTTACAAGGTCGCCAGCCTTGGCAGAAATGCTACTAATATCCCAATCCCTAAGATGGTATTCAATTTTGTATCGCCAATCTTGATTCAGGTCGGTGGGACCCCGCTCATCCGTAGTATTGATCTCTCGAGCAGCCCCTGAGCTCGGTAATCCCCCAGTAGCGGGGGAATTTAACTTAACCGTACACTTGTTGGCCAATGATCCGAATATTTTTACCTTGGACCCGGACAAATCGTCCTCGAGCGCATCCGGCGGATCTATAAAGCCAATACGGGAAGAAACTAAAGGTCTGTTCAACGGGCTATCTGGGGATACTTGCATAACACAAGCTCCCCTTGACCTGACGGAATCCACACAAGTCAGATTCTCCACATTTAAATTTTGAATTGGAGAATCGAAATTGGAAACTGAAGGTTCCAATTCGTGAGACCTGATAATAATGTAACTATTATTACCAGCATTGTACTTAGTCGCTAAGTCGCCCCCTGCCGGGCTCTCAGGCGGACAGCCAGTGGAAAAGGAATTCATACTAAGCTGAAAGCCGTCGTTGTCAGAAGGGTCTTGACTGTGGCCTAATTGAGACGATGTTTCCAAAAGACGGAATACACCATTCCCCTTAACCAACTTGCCCCCTACCGGACTCTCAAACTCTGACAATCAGTCATTTTAACTTTTCTAGTAGACTGATGTCCCATGTCACCAGTGGGGACCGTACTGACCCCCAAATCAGAGACAGATTCAGATGCGCCGAAAACAGCATCATCTGAATCTAGGCACTCCCAGGGGATGCCTGCAGCACTATCATCCCCCACACTACTGTTAACATTTGCTTTTCCCTCAAATGGGCCACTAATCCCACAGCCCGCAATACTAAAACTACGTCCTGGCTGTGTCCTCTTATCAGCAGTGGGGACATCACTGCTTTTCGGACGGGACCAAGAGGGCCTACCAACTTTAAGTTCATCCCGCTTACTATCTAAACAGCGACGATATGCCACCTCACGTCTTTTATCTCTTATTTGCTTGATATCTTTGTGTGGAAGACGCTTAGATAGCAAGTCATTGATGGTAAGACATTTGGGGTCCATCTTGGCTTCGGTTTCAATCATCATTGAAACCTCCGCCGCAGTGAACCCCTTACCCGACCTAGGCACGTCGAGCTTGGTAGCAGGAATCCTTTTTGAATTCCGCAAGGTCGGATGACTGTGACTTTCGTGGATCGAAAGGCCCCTCTTCGTCTCGAAATTTTTGCTACATATCTCACATGTATGCCCCATCTTTGGCTTTGATGGCCCCGGGCATTTTGGCACATGGCATAAGATCGGGTGTTTCCTGTCGAAGTGCTTGTCACACTTGCGACAGGAAAACACCAGTTCGGCATCACCGTGCCGCGTTTTATGATGCTGAATACAATTGTTTAGATCTGTAACGAAGTATCCTCCTCCCGAGCTCGCCAAACAAAGCTCGCATTGTGAAGGGAGGAAGGGAATGGGAATCAAGAATGTCCTGTTCAAATCCTGGTCGTCATCAAAGGTGTCAGACCGGCCAGCCTCAGCTGGCTCATGGGCGGTGACACCAACTCCGCCCATGTCCGAGGCGTACACAAAAGACTCCATAGCAACAAAACAACTAGTGCAAGGGGCTGCTAACCCCTTGCACGGATTCCCTTCAAAGGCGAAGGTATACCTAAATTAGCCAAGCCTGCTTTTGCTCAGGGCGGGACCACGGCCCTTTCCCCGGCGGGCACATGAGCTTTCCCAAGGCTCGGACGTACAGATTTGGCACTTGGGATCATCAACGTGATGATCCCTTGGCAACACCGAACCAAACATGAGCCGGTGCTGAGCAACTATGACTCAAAGATGTTAAGAGAGTCATAGTTACTCCCGCCATAGTCAGAGTTACTAATTTCTGCGCAATAATTTTAATCATTACGGACTTCCCACTTATGGCGTGGTAACCTTAGTGTAGAGGATAGCATAAGCCTATAGGCTTATCTCCATTTCGCACTATAGGCTAGAGAGACCTAACGGTCCCCAAACTTACTAGTCCGGCGAAATCGCCCACCCATCAAGCAAATTAGAACAGTCACAGGATAAAAGGAAGATCTACTCAACCTTATAAAAAAGTTGTCCAATTATCAATAAGTAAAAAAGATATTTCCTTCTTTTAATCAGAAAACTAGAATCGTCAATTTAATTAACCCTTAAATGGACGATTTTTTTTTACGTTTTAAAAAAATATATTTGTATAATAGACATGTATTACTGTCTAGGAAAAATGAGTAAAAAAATCTAGACATGAATTTACTATTTTTTTTTTGCAATAATGTGAGTGTTGTTTATAAACTACATTGCGCATTCAATGACATTTTGCAAGTATGGGTAAAATAAGATGTTTATTTATTCTAAATTATGATATTTATAAAAACAATTGCTTTTTTTCGTATCACATAAAGATACACGACATTTTTGGCACATTTTGAACGTAAATCCTGAACATTTCGGGAATTTGCACCTCTGCTGCTTATCCAGCCAAACTGCCCAATGACATGTCTGATCCAATCTGACGTCTTTCAAAGGAATTGCTTGAGCTGGTCCTCGGAACTTCTTCATTACAAGTTCTCTTTGTATTGTGCTCCCACTAGGTCGACCACGTTTAGCGCCATTTGCAGGTAGACCCAATTTGCAGAGGGTTTCGGCAAGTTCTAGTCTAAATGTACCCAAATTGAGAAGTTGATCATTTCCTTTTATATTATTTACCTTCTTGAACATAACCCATGAATTTATAACTGCGAGGTCCAGGAAATGATAAAATAAGCGCATGGTCCACTTGCGGCTCTTCATTGTGATGTGATAACGACCTATAAATGAATCTAATAAGTCCACGCCCCCCATGTGAGCATTGTACTCCTTGATGACTTTGGGGCATGGAATAGCAACTCTCTCTTTCTTCGATTTATCAAAGCGCGTGACTGTGGTTGCTGGTTCTGCTCCTACGTAAGTGGAAAGAAGGTTAACGGGCTTGTTATCTTTCCACACAACAGCACTTACGTCAATATCATCCACAGTCGCCACGTTTTCCTCATAGAATCCTCTGGGTACGTTCTTTTTCATTATAGTGTTTTTGTCAGGCAATTTGCAGTTTCTCAATCGGTTTACTCTTACTGTTCCCAGTGAGAAAATTCCTTCCTTAGCTGAATAGGTGACGAGAGGCACAGAAGTATAGAAGTTGTCGAAGTATATAATGTGATTCACATTGCGTGGTACCATTCTAGCTAACCTGACGACTGTATTTCCAGACTCTCCCAAATCTGGCTCACCAGGTAAGATGTTATTTTTGGAGCCCCTCCACTGTAAACCTCAAATCTATGAGCATATCCTTGTAGACTGCAGATGAGATATAATTTGAACCCCCACTTGTGGGGTTTATTGAGCATGTATTGTTTTATGTAATGGCTCATTTTGGTTGCACACATCTGCTCGTCTATGGAAAGCCTTTGGTCTAAGGGAACCTTTCCAAACTGGCAGTTGAACATTTCCTCAAGAGGTCTTATTTTGAATAGCCTGTCATAGTCTGGATGATCTTTGGGTAAGCATAGCGTATTGTCGGCAAAATGGAGAGTGGATCTTATTTTTTCAAATTTTTTTAACGGCATCGTATTTTTTATGTGATCATAACCAAATTTATCACTCCAGTAAGCCCTGGTGTTTGGAAATTTTATGACTGAGGTGTAAATCAGAATGCCTAGGAATTTATTTAGGATATTTTCATTTATAATTTCAGGATTGGATATTTGTTTCTGGGCCGCGTATAAGTTACTTTGTTCTACAATTTGCTTTTTTAGATCTGATGTAAAATAAAATGAAAAAAAATCATACGGCGTGTTACAAGACATCAATGCTTCCGTTATCTGAGTTTCTCCCCTAAAAATAAGGCTGTCTTCAGCAGTAACAAGATTCCGTTTTCGCCAAACCAGAGGTCGCTTAGAAATCCCTTGTGATCTACTCTGGGGTACTGCTTCTCCGGCTTCCAAAATAGGAGGGTCTGGCATATTTTGATCGTTGTCGAGAGGAGGATCAGCATCCACTTCATCAGACTGGGCATTCTCACCTTCATCACTATTTTCAAGGTCCCGAAGAACATCTCGAGCTGTTTGATAATAGTGACCTTCATCCTCTACTTCGGAGTCCGAGCCGTCTAAGCCATCTTCTGAATCTTCAAGAGTTTCTAAATACTTTGTAATTTCGCTTTCTAGTAATCGCGGCATGCTGAAAAGCAAAATAAAACCCTTCACCAAACATGCATTTATTTAGCAGGCAATGCGCATTGTAGTTTTCCTACAACATACCAGAGCGTAATTCGACAGTAGCATCAAGTAATTTTCAATGTTTTACAACATGAACATGTAATTGAAGATATAATCAAGCAAATAAAAATATGTTATATACTTACATTATATTTTATCAAAGTCCGAACACAGCTTCAAAACTTAGTTTCGCGCCACTAAAAAAGTTTTCTTCAAAGTGACATTTATCAATAAGTAAAAAAGATAGTGCCAACATTAAAAAAGTACCGTTCAGAAATAAGAACTAGTTGTTTTTAATCAGAAAACTAGAATCGTCAATTTAATTAAAATAAAAACAACTTGGCAGCTTCATTAAAACCATCAAGACCTCTTCAAAATAATCAAATTAATAAAACGTACGTCACTCCGATAAAAAGCAAAAAAAAAAAATCAATAAAATAAAAAGGGGCCTACCCGCAACGGTAGGCACGTGCTGCGCTTATTCAACATTTGCTAAGATCACCACAGGGAGTTAAATGCCCCCACTGCTTCAAGAGAAACGGCCCATCCTCGCGACGGACCACCAGTAGCGTCGATCGCGAGGACCCTGACCTCGCTATTAACACCGAGGCCAGGTTGAGGCCTATGCTCATGGAAGCAGCGAAGGCAACCCCCCGTAGTGACCTCCCCCTCTTAGCAAGAAGGGTTGTTCATAGCCAAGCCTGCTTTAGCTCGGGACGGGATATAAAATAGTCCCTTTTACCAGCGGACACGTGAGCTTGCCCAAGGCTCGGACGTACAGACTTGGCACTTGGGATCCCCAACCTGACGATCCCTTGGTAACACCGGACCGAACATGAACCGGTGCTGAGCAACCATGACTCACCAACAATCATCCCTGGAGCCCGCACTCTACAGCGAAAGCGGCAAGAATTCGAAGACACGATGACAATTGAATAAAAGAACTTACACTCCAAAACGAGGGCCGCAAGAATGATATCTCTTTCTGCGCAATAATATAATCATCACGGATTTCCCTCTTAAGGCGAGGTAGCCACAAGGCTGAGGTCTGCTAAAGCCTATAAGCTTACCTCAATTTCGCCTATAGGCCAGGGATTCGAACTGTCCCTAATCTTATACCTTAGCGACGCCGCCAAGTTTAATAGTGAGTTGTCTAATTGATAAAATAATACATAAATTAAAATTATCAATCAGTAAAATTATTGTCAATGTTATGTCAGATATTAAAAGATGCATGTTGTCAATTTGTTAAAAGAATAAAATCTGTCAACAAGAAATAAAAATTGTCGAGATAATAAAACTGTCAAACTGATAAAAACGTGCAAGTCGATAGAAGATAAAACCTTTGACAATAAAATAAAATAATAAATTAAATAAAATTAGGTAAAGTCAAAAGAAGATAAAATTTAATAAATAAAATAAAATCCCCTTTAAAAACCATACCTAAAAGCATCCCGCTGAACAGTACCTTCAAATATTAAAATCTGACATAAAAGGCACCACTAAACGGGCCCGTCGTAATCAAAGAATGCATGGTACAGCTCGATTGAGCTACGTAGAGCCATTAGAGATAAAGTTTTCAAATCGGCCTGTCGTCGAACCCCCAAGGTGTAAAGGGCCTTGAGGGTCGACTCGGGCATGGCTCCAGTGTGTCCCAGAACGATAGGTAAGTGGGCCGCTGTACCAGCACCATAGATTTTGGCCACCACAGGGAGTATCGGATCGTAAATTAGCATTTTCTCCTTCACCGCATCCAAAAGACTATCCCTGTCTTCACGTCGGACTGTTACATCGGAAATGAAGACCCCGACCTCATTCTTAACTATGAGGTCGGGTTTGAGCCTATTCCCCTCGGGATCGGTGAAGGTACCCTCTGTGGTGACCATTCCTTCACGCTTGCCCTTAAGCACCGTGGATTCTATGAAATTTTTAATATCGTCGTGTCTTCTAATTCGTGCCGCTTTCGTGAAAGTGCAGACTCCAAGGATATGCGCAAGCGTCTCCTTGGAGGTACTGCACTTGCGGCAATTTAAATCGCACTGTTTAACTGCACGGTTTAGACACGTTTTGTTTCCGCCGGTATTAGTTCTAAGTTGTAATGCTGTTATAAACCGGCATGGTTTCAAAAGTTTAGGGTCATATAAGAAGGAATTACCTATCTTATCATTTAAGTGGGATTTAACACCCCGACCCTGGGCGGGAAGAGCCCCCCAATTTGTAATTTCTTCCCGTTGGCACCTAACTTTATGCTTGGTGAGCTGGGCCCTAGTGCAAGGAAATTGGAGTCTCATATATTTAGCCATTCTGTCATACTTGGCCATGGCTGTGGAATCTGATGTTATAGCCCTAATGACAGGGTCATTAGAATTAAACAATTTAAGGCCCATGCTCACCGAAGCCCTTGGAACTAACTGCTCCAATCTCATCAGGCCTAACCCTCCATCCCTCTTATTCGTGTAAAATAGCCCGTTGGCCACACTAACGGGAAGATGCATAAACTCCTTGATGCATCTCCTTATGTCATTATCTAATGAATTTAAAAGCGTTTTCGAAGGTGTGGCCAGAATAAGAGGGTGGAGGTAGTGCGGAAGCAGGTGCTTGTGCAATAAATAGAGCTTTTGGTCTGGTTTAAGGGGCAGTATTTTGAGGCGACTGATGGCTCCCCTTAAGTCATCGTCAACACTTCCGAAGCCAGACCAAGGAGAGAACCGAATGCCTAAGTATTGAAGGTATTCATTCGGCTTGATGCTGGGAAGACGAACTCCTTGTCTTTCAATGTCCGGGTCTCCCATACTCCAGGACTTATTATGCTTATTGATTTGGAATGCGAGACTCTTACTTGCTGCAACACCCATCCCGAGCGCCCCCAAATAGTCAACAACAAGATCAAAAAGAACTTGCGCGCTCGCAGCATTAGAAGAGAATAGAAACAGGTCATCGGCAAACGCCATTGACGAGATGTGTGTAGTCTCGTCAATCCGGTATCCTGGCATCGATTCTAAAGTCTCGAGGAGTTTTTCGAGGACGAGGTTAAACAGCAGCGGGGATAAGGGGTCCCCCTGCTTAACTCCTCTTAATAGAGGTAGTTTAATGTCTCCTTTTGGGTGGACAATATTCGTGTGTGCATTCTTGTACGATGCTGTAATTAGTTCCACCAAAGCGTCGGGCAGACCTTTTCTTTCTAGCGACCATTTAATTGCATTGTGAGGGACGGTGTCAAAGGCTTTGGAGATATCCAATTGGATACCCACACCGCCCTCACACTCTTTCATCCGCCTGACTATATCGTTAAGGATTTGCACGTTATTAAAGCAACCTGCTTCAGGCACAAATCCTTTTTGCCTGGGATTGAAACTAATTACCTTCCGGATGCGCTCATCCATAATCCCCCAAAATATCCTTCCGATCAATGAACTTATTGTAAGGGGTCGGTAATTAACCGCTTTCGTGATATCTTTTCCTTCTTTCGGAATTAGGATAGTACGGTTAAGCCCCCACGTACTGGGCACTTTACCGGAGAACAGAATACAATTGAACATGCATGCAAGGACATGCACCTTGTCCTCGCCTTGTACATGCGACCACTTCACGCCGTCGAGACCCGGCGCAGTGGACTTCTTGATTCTCCGCAGACGCTTGTGCACCTCAAGCGTTGTAACTGGCGATAGAACCTTATCCGGAGACACAGGATCTGGTGCACAATCGCCTGCGGAGATATCATTTAACCGGGGCCTGAAGAAAGTCATAGTTACTCCCGCCGTTTACCCGCGCTTGCTTGAATTTCTTCACGTTGACATTCAGAGCACTGGGCAGAAACCACATTGCGTCAACACCCGCTGAGGCCATCGCAATGCTTTGTTTTAATTAGACAGTCGGATTCCCCAGTCCATGCCAGTTCTGAGCCGACCGTTAAATGGTGGCCGAAGAGTACGACGGTGGAAGCGCGCGCGATTGTACGTGTGCACACAGCGCGCGCACACGCACACATCCGTTATTCCAAAGACTCGCAGCAAGGAAGTTCCGCGGGAGGCCAAGGCATGGGATTGAGCTCGGTTCCTGACGGGCGCACTACGCGACGGACGACGAACGCGCCCCGACACGCGGTTGGAGACCTGCTGCAGATATGAATACAAACCGGCGCGACGCCTCTGCGTGGCCCTCTAAACATCTTATTAACCATAATAAGATGAACTAGTCATTTTAAAACTATTTGAAGATAACTATTTTATGTATATATATATATATATATATATATATATATATATATATATATATAATAACTATTGTACTTAATTTTCAAAGTTATAAACAAACATATAAAATTCAAGAAATAATCATATATAAAAAAACAAATATTTTTATATTAATATATTAACACGGTCTAATTTACTATCAAACTGTTTTTTAGATTTTAATAAACTAATAATGTACTAACCGCGTGAAAATAAAAAAGTGTTTGTCTTTATTTTATAATAATTAATACTTTTATACTATTGTATTGTATTATATATTAAATTCTTTTATAAAACTGCACATTTTATAACATTCTACACATTTTATACATTTAATAAACAAAAAAAAAAGAGAAAACAAGTATCTATATCTTTTCCATATGATATTTTATAAAATCCTAGAACAAATCCCTCATTCCTCTTCGACGACAATACTTTTTTTAAATTAACTTATTGACCAAAAGAACATGCTTAAACATAATGCAAGTCAATAAAAAGCAATTGAATAGTAATAATCAAATTCAAAAAATTGTTCCAAAATTCATGGAATGTAGGAAAGTATGATAAATAATATAATTTCATAAATATATATATATATATATATATATATATATATATATATATATATATATATCATCAATATCTTTTATCTACTGCTGGATGGAAGGCCTCTCCAAAAATTTTCCATTTCGACTAATTCAGTGCTTTTCTCTTACATTCTCTTCGTATAAATTTTCTTATATATCTATAGGTGTCTTTCTGTACCTTTTATATCTCTAATATATATATATATATATATATAATCTAAAATATCAAAATTAGTATACAATAAACCGCAGTTACAAAACGATGTTCATATTTAAATGTATACATTTTATTTTCTAATGATAAAATTTGATTGAATCAAAGTTCGTTAAAAGTACTTATAAAAAAGTTATCGTAAATGCGAAAATTTATTAATAGTAAAAAGAGGTATATATTTCTAAAGTTATTTCGATGTAAACTTCTTGAAGCGAATAAGGGAATTACGTATATAAGTACTCTCATAGTAGAATAAATTATGTAAATTACATTTCCTATTCCGGGAAAAGTTAACTCTATTCATAACGGGTTTCATCCATTGCTGACACTGTAAACTGGTTTAACAAGGTTTTTGACAAAGATAAGGATATCACAATGTTCATGTTTTGTTACCACAATAAAGAACAATGCTATGACAAACCATAACCATTCGTTTTTCAATTGTATGTAAAACTATTCAAATTCATAATGTCATTATAATTTGTTCAGTAATTAGACATGTATCAAAGTTAGAGAAAATAAATTTGTCTAATTACTCTTGTGTAAGTAATTTATTTATTTTTATTATCAATTTTAATTCACATTTGTATCAATGAAAATCTAATTGTATTTAAAATAATAATCTGAGAAATATATGCTTCTGCAATAAAATAAAATAGAAAATTGAAATGAGTAAATTCAATTTTAGATTAAATTAGTTAACATTCTATTATTGCATTTCCATGTAGGATAAATTTGAGTAATGAAATTCGACATGAAAATAATTGAATCTTCAGTAAACCAGACAAATGATAAATTTCGATAAACATACCTGTGTGTGTTTGTGTGTATATGCATATATATATATATATATATATATATAATTAAAGTGTTCAGTAATTATTTATTGTTCACTTTATTTGTTTATAAACTGATACGTAGTTCATTAATGATATTAGTAATAATTAACTTGTATGAAAATGTACAAAATGTTAGTGTAAATAAAATGATAAATTTTACCTACAATAAAATCAAATTTTCCAATCACAACTATTGACAAACAACCCAACATCATTACAAAACCCCTTTCATGTTTTACATATAGTTATAGATTTTCTTTACTAGATTTAATGCCTAATTTCCTTCGTACGATTTTTCTAGAAATAAAATGAATGAATCAGATATTTCGAAATTACATTTAGCACCGAAAATTATGCTTTTTCAAAAAAACTTGTATTACATTTGCGTATTATTTAAAGAATTTGGGTATTTTTGTCTAACCTATTAATTTATTAAAAACTCTTTTGTCATGAAATTATTATATAGGGTCATCCAAATGTGACGCCTAGATTTGTGTTTTATTAAAAAAACATGTGTATAAGGTGGTGTATAGGGAAACATATAAGTTTCATTTGTTTCTTTTTAATATTAGGTCTTCTGGAAAGTTCTGTACGTTTTTGAATTAAAAAAAAATTATACATTTCCAATATATTTTTTATTATTTACTGAACAATATAATTTTTCTTTGTTGACTAATGACCTCTTTCCAGCGTAATTGTAATTTGTGAATCTATTTCTGTAGAATAACTCATTTTTGAAATTTGAAACGACATTATCGGACAGAACTTTCCGGTACATCTAATAAAACACAAATCTAGGCGTCACATTTGAATGACTCTATATAAATGTTTTTCCTAATAATTTTACAAACTACGAAGGTCATTTGATAAATAAATTTAGTAAATAAATAAGAAAAACTAAATTGAAAAATTTAATTAATTAAATTAAACAATAAATAAATTTACCATACGTATCAAACGACCCTCATATGTCAATAATCTCTCTAGTTTCCTATACTTTTGCATATAATCATTTAGTACTTTATTAAGGATTTATTTTTATATCTCCTAAAATTGCTTTTCTTTCTTTTTACCTAATATTTTGAATCTCGTCTTTTCCATCTCATTTATAAACAAATTGTTAATCTGGAATTTTTCAATAACATTTTATACTACTCTACCTGAAATATTAGTTTCTTGTGTATGATTAACTTTTCTTATTTAAACAATAATATTTTTTTTAATATATTCTTTCATGTTTTACAATATTATTTTAGTAATAAGAAATAACAAATTGGCAAATACATAGCAAATACAATAAAGAAGTTATCCATTCTTGTAACAACAAAAAATATTTTAGGATTTATTTATTTTCTATTTATAATAAATTGGTAACCCAGTATTTTTATATTTATAAATATTGCTTTCTGAATTAAAAACCTTATTTTCTCAAATTTCTTACTTGTTCCAAGTTCATAATATAATATAGGATCATCCAAATGTGACGCCTAGATTTGTGTTTCATTAAAAAGAAACAAAAACTATACAAATGTTTCCCTATACACATGTTTATTTTTAATAAAACACAAATCTAGACGTTACATTTGGATGACCCTATATATTAAAGTTCATTAATAAATAATATTAAAAATATCTCTAAATTTGTTTCTTTAATGCATTTCTCTTTGAAGCAAATCCTAATGTGTATAACAGGAAGACGGATACTTTTTTGATCAACTGTATTTATATATATATATATATATATATATATATATATATATATATATATATATATATATAGGCGATATGATGTGATGATATATATATATATATAATTCAATAACTTTTATCTCAATTGATTAATAATTTAAAAAATATTGATAAGATAAAAATTTATTTTTAATACATACATTCTTATATGAATCATAAGATATATGCAATATAATATATTATAAATAGAGAATACAGCTACAAAAGTAAAAAAGTGAAGTAGAATTGTGTTTTTAACATATAAATAATAAATATACTCTCTTTCAAAAATTTTACTTCTGTTTATACTCCAGTGCGTATGACATTTTTACTGTTGAAAATATTTTACGGAAATTCTCTTTCTTTTATTTTATTTCGTATCTAATTTTGATAATATTCGTAAATATGAGTTCATTGTTTCTCTAGAAATAAAATATATTTCCTGTTTCAGAAGTTTCTGATTAATACGTAATAGTTAATAATTATTGTTGTTTGATTTGTATAAATACGTAACAAACTAAAATAGTTTTTTCAATAATTTCAGATTGTTAAAAATCCAAAAAGTAGTCACTCGCTTTGATTATCTGTATAATTCAACGTTTTTTTACTCATTTTTACTAAACAGAATAATTTTATTAAAAGAGAACTATATTTACTAAATAAAGTCTCAATAATATAAGTTATTAGTAATTTGTATTTTTTTATTATAAAAAAAGATTGAGGTTCTGAAAATGATCCTGTTTACATTGAACAATTTTGACGAATATCTAAAGACGCTGAATATACAATGAACGTTTTATTAAACATTTATAGAAGATGATTGTATTTAAAGAGTTGATAACAATAATATCAACTATTATTAAACTATAATTACTTTAATTTATGATTATCGAATATTACTTTCATAAAAATTCTATTATTTCTATCAAATTTATTTTTTTCATATAAGTCGGTCGTTTGATAAGTATAGTAAAAAAGTAAGGAAAACTAAATTGAAAAACTTAATTAAATTAAACAATAAATAAATTTATCATACTTATCAAATGACCCTCGTATGTATATAGGATCATCTAAATATGACGCTTAGATTTGTGTTTGATTAAAAATAAACGTGTATAGTTTCTTTTTACCCAGACACAAATACATACATATTTATATATATATATATATATATATATATATATATATATATATATATATATATGTATATATATATATATATATATATATATATATATATATATATATATATATGTATATATATATATATATATATATATATATATATATATATATATATATATATATATATATATATATATATATATATATATATATATATATATATATATATATATATATATATATATATATATATATATATATATATATATATATATATATATATGTATATAAATATAATTTATATCGAATATTATTAATACTAAAAAAAAACATATTTGAAAAACTATATACGTGGTATTAACCATAAGTCTAAAAATACAATACTCCGAATAAAAATGTATACATTTTGCGAATTCTTAAAAGTCAAAAGAATATTTTCCATGAAGTGTACGTAACCTTGTCATGTTATTTAATGTTAAAACAGCTTTTTGTCAATAAGAAATATTCTAGCATTTTTTCTTGGCATTTGTGAATATTGAATGACAGAAAGTTTTGCAGTTGACTGACAAAAGTTCAATATTCACGCTATTTTACACGTATTCGATTTTATTAAGCGCTACAATTTTTCTATATAATACAAACCTGTATTTTGACTTAAATCTCTTTTTTGATGTTCAAAATATACGTTCCATTTTGTCAGGTATTTCTCACCTATTCAGTAAATCCGTATATAATAAAAAAATGTTTACATTTTATGAACATATTTATGTTTCATATACGAGTACATGGCACACATACACTAGGTAGAAAAAGTCTGCGTATACTCACCAATACGGAAATATTTCTCAATAAAAGAAACTTATTAATTTAAATTTGAAAACAAACATATTTTTTATTAATTTTATAAACCTCTAATTCTTTATACATCGCAATTCAAAACATTTTAAATTTATAAAAAATAAACTAAAAAAGAAAAAACACAAAAGTTTAGTAAAATTCAGTAGAAAAAGTCGGCGAACAGCAAATAAAAATAAAAAATAATATGAAATAAAATAAACTTTTCAAGTGAATTAGTGACTGGTTAGATAGCCTCTTCTTTAAAGAACCTCCTATAATCGTTTTGGTATAAAATGTACCAGTTTTGTGATTTTTTCTACACTAATTTTATTCCACTCTTCTCTATAACTTTCTTCAACATTTTCTTTATAGTTAGGTCATGTTTGCGAATTTACGTTTGAGAAAATCAGACATATGTTCTATAGGATTTAGGTCTGAAGATTGGGGAGGGGACATAAAACTGTTTTGAAACGTTATATAAAATCCACATCTTAACAACTTGTGCCTTGTGCTTCGGATCATTGTCATACACAGAATTATAATCGAGACCTAGATTCAATTTTTCAGCATTTTGCCTTATATTTCGTTTTAAAATATTTAAGTAAGCGTATTTATCCATCGTGGATTCTATAAACTCCATTTATCTCACGCTACTGCTTACCATACATGTCCATACTATTACTCCACCATCATTGTGTTTTATAACAGGAGAATGATTTCCTTTATTCAATGATCTAAAAACAATTTTACATCCTTTTATTCTAAAAATGAAGTATTTGCTCTCGTCTCATAAAATCAAGTTTTCCTAAAATTTGATTAGTTTATTAATATGTTCATTTGCATATAAGATCCGCTTTTGTCTCTTAATATTTGAAATAAATGGTTTCTTACGGGCAACACGTCCATAGTACCCATCCTTCTTTAATATTTTTCGCACACTATCAGCACATATTTGTTTTTTAAATAGTACTTCAATATATTTATCAATTTGGGGTGGAGTTATTCGGGAACTTGCTTTCACTGAAACCACAATCTTAACTCTTTCAGTAAATGTTAATTTTGAAATTCGGTCAGAACGCGGTTTCGAGGTGAATTTAAAATTGATTATTACTCTTGGAACGAAAGAATATTGTCTTCCGACAACCTTTCCTATTTCACGAAAACTTTTTCCTTCCTTCCATAATTTTAAAATAGTTTTACGTTTACTAACAGAAATTTTCTTTTTTGAATTCCATCTTATTTATTTGTTGCAAAAAACTTTACCATTAGTTCAAAAGAAGTTATTTTAGGGCTTCAATTGCAACATAATAACTGAGACAAAAAACTATGATAATTTTAAAATAATAAGTCCAAATATTGCAACAAAATTCGGGGAATAACCGTCTAATACAATTTGAACGAAGACTTTTTCTACTGAATTTGATTGAATTCTTGTGTTTTTTCTTTTTTAGTTCATTTTTTATAAATTTAAAATGTTTTAAATTGGCATATATAAAGAATAAGTAGTTTATAGAATTAATAAAAAAATATGTTTGTTTTCAAATTTAAATTAATAATTTTTATTATTGAGAAATATTTCCGTATTGATAAATGAACGCAAACCTCTTTTCTACCAATGTATATACATACACACATACATATATATATATATATAAATTTTATATACATGATATATTTAGTAATTATGCGATTACTAGCAAGGGAAATAACCGATTAATGACAATTTTAAAGGACAAAAGTTTCAGATTCTCGACTACATGTTTGTTAAACGTGCAAAGGACGTTCTAGTGAAAAGTTACCGACGATAAAATGTCTGGTCGATGTTGAAAACTGGCCACAAGGGATATATCGTTTTTCTGTGGAAAATAAATGTTCCGCAAACGATGACTGTTTGAACTCATCTTTAAATTATTTTCAAGTTTTCTTCACCCTTTTGAAGTAGATGCCATATTATTTATAGTATCAAATTAATAAATGCCAAAAAACTTGTACCGTATCATACAAAATGTGACTAACATATAAAATAACTATATACACTACTGAATTTCAAAATTATATATATATATATATATATATATATATATATATATATATAATTTAGAAATTTAGTAATTTATATAGTTATTTTATATAGGTGTTTTTTAACATGATAGAACTTTAAATTGAATCTCTATCAAAAGTTTTATCTAACCTAAAAAACATCTTATATATATATATATATATATATATATATATATATATATATATGCATGCATATAAAGAATGTTCTTTAGGATAGATAGAAGTTTCGATAGAGATTCAATTTAAAGATTTATCACGTTTAAAAAATATCTTATGTAAATTAAAAGTTTACTTTTTAAAAATTAAAGAAAATTAATTTCTTTTCCCTATATAATATTCCAATAAAAAATCATTCTTTTCGAAATTGATTGCTTTATTTGAAATTTGTAGTTTTTAAACATTTATTGTTTGTAAAGATATATAAGATATGGTTTTTAAAAAGATAGATAATTATCACTTATCACAGATAGGTTAGATAGAACTTTTAATAAGGATTGAATTTAAAGTTCTATCACGCTTAAAAAACTGCTTATATATACATATATATATATATATATATATATATATATATATATATATATATATATATATATATACATTTATATATATATATATCAATAAATAGTTTTTTTCGCAAAATTAATGTCAATACTCTACTCAGATCATAACGAACGCCTTTGAAGTTTAACGATTATAATTTGCAGTGTTGTGAATGTGTTGAAATTTTCTCATCATTCCATAATTACAATCGTTCATCATCGGAGGTAATTGTTAACGTTTAGATTACAATGAGCATTTATGACATTAATTTTGCGATAGAACTATTTTATATATAGAGAGATAGAAAAATTTTGTCTCCGAACTTTCTTGAAGTTTTCCAAAAATTGTGAACCTACAAATTTTTTGACATTCAAATTAACAAAAAATGGAATAAGGTTAGATTTTCAGGCAGAATTGTCGCACAGATTTTTGAACGAAACAAATTTTAACTGTATTGACAATAGATTTGAATGCACATCAGACCACCGATTTATAATGATCTACGTCTATACAGAGTATTAATATAGCTTTGTAAAGGTTTTATTTTTTATAACTTTAGTTGCGTTGTTAAACAGAAATTCGGGGATCGTTGATCAAAACGAATAGGGGGTGGAGTCCCCATATATATATATATATATATATATATATATATATATATATATATATATATATATATATATATATATATATATATAAGTGTATATAAATATTTGTACTTTTTTTTCTGGTGCATTTGACTTTGATCTGACCTGTCAAAATTCTTCTTGTAAACATGTGTTTATTTAATGTTCCTGGAGGTTAAAACCCTGATGTCCATTATTTATCTTAATTTTATTTTATTAATCTTCTAATTACCTGTGTCTTCTTATGCGCAACCCGAGAAAACATATTTATACTTAAATATCAGTTTACATATAAATACATATGTAAATCATTCACTTTCTGTCCACTACTTAATGACAGTTTCTCCTAAAATTTTCCATTTCAAGTACTTCAATGCCTGCATTTTCTAATCTTCAACAATTTTTTTATACCTCTATCACATGTATATACATACATACATATATATACGAGGGTCGTTTGATAAGTATGGTAAAAAAGTAAGAAAAACTAATTTGAAAAAAATTAATAAATTAAACAATAAATAAATTTACCATACTTATCAAACGACCTTGTATATACCAGCATATAAAACAACCTTAAAAAATTTTAAAAGACTTCTAAAAATCTTGATTGCGTTATACACAGAATACAAAAGAGGGAGTATTGTTTATTGTGTGAATATTTGTTTATACACCTACATCCTTATATAGTAAAATTCTAATCTTTATTTTCAAATATAAAAATATGTTTAGATTTTTTGTAACATAAAAAATACATTTTTTACTTATAAAATTTATTTTATTTAGGTACATATGTGCCTGATTTTCTTATTAATCTGATATCAGAAATTCATCAAGCATTTCATTGTCTAAATTCTCATTATACGGATCGATGTCAGAATCTAATGAATCGGTTTTGTTTTATCGGTTTAATTTATCTTTGAAATATTAATACATTATAACTGGAAACATGGTATTACCCTAAAATTGTAATTCAACTTATACGCCTGATATTTACTAAACACATTAAATTTAATTTGAAAATTGCACTTCCATGCAATTTTATAGACAGGTTAAACGGCGTATTAGACGGATTTCCGTTTTATAGGCAGATCGTCATACATACCGGTATATAGGTCATATAAAATATTAAATATTATTATTAATAATATATATATATAATATATATATATATATATATATATATATATATATATATGTATATATAGATGTAATTTTTCATTTTGACTAGTAGAGGATGTTTTTTAAGCATGTTAGAACTTTAAATTGAATCCTTATCGAAAGTTTTATCTAACCTAAAACATCCTTTATATATATATACGTGTGTATATTTATGTATATAAAAAGATATGATAAAGAATTTTTTTATAGGTTAAATAGAACTTTTAATAGAGATTCAATTTAAAGTTCTATCACGGTTAAAAAATCACCTATATAATAGTTTTTCTATCAACATGTATTTATACATACACACACACGTCTAAATTTCTCTTTTATGACACAAAAAACATGTATATAGTTATTTTTTAATAAAACACAAATCTAGGCTTCGCATTTTAATGACCCACACACACACACACACACATATATATATATATATATATATATATATATATATATATATATACAGACAGACAAAATATATCTATAAAATCTTATCTGGTTAAGTTTTATTGTAAGTAAAAAACTAACTATTTACTATTTTAAAATATTTTTTTCTGTTTCTGCACATTAGTGTAATGAATAATCTAATTAAGAAAAGTATGATGAAAACTTTTTAAAGTTTATATCCACTATAATTTCTTTTTTCTCTAACATCCTCTTATATCCATTAACTCAATAAAAATCAATAATATTTACTCAAGAATACATAATACTTAAATGAAAATATCGAATAATTATATTTTATATCCTAATAAAAAGTTACTTATGTGATATTTAAGAAAATTTTGTCATCAAAAAAGAATCTTAAATTGGAAAAATAGAAAATGATTAAAAATCTCGTTATTTCGTTAAAATTTAAACATTTATTAATTCTTTTCAAAAAAACAATTTAAAATTAATTCGTCAAATCACTGTATATTATATATATATATATATGTATATATATATATATATATATATGTGTGTGTGTGTGTGTGTGTGTGTGTTTGTGTGTGTGTATGAAAAGAAATCAAAGAACTAGTAACGTTATTGAAATTTACATTTTTCAAGAGATGTTTTATAAAAACGTTTTCTTTGCACGAATGTAACGTTTATATATACATAAATATATTCGTACATATTTACAAATATATATATATATATATATATATATATATATATATATATATATATATATATTGCTTTCCATCAATTTCATGTCACGTAATTACCTCTTCTTTTGATCTTCTCGTACAAATACATACATTCATTATATATATATATATATATATATATATATATATATATATATATATATATATGAATGTATGTATGTATGTATATGTACGTAAAGGAATTTATATTACTGTGTTTATCTATACAAATATATAAAGTCAGTTCATAACTTTTTAAAATATATATATTTTCAATAAATAACATCAGTATACTTAATTATATTAATAGACAGAAAATTGAAATAACTCTGAAAAAAATAAAAGTGTTTTTGAAAACATTTATAAGAAACAAGTTGTCTAAGAACTATTAATCATTACAAAATTTTAAAACTGAAAATTATAACTACAAAGTTGTGTAATTTATTAACAGTAAGAGTAAAACAGCGTACAGTTTGAAAATTTTTTCAGGTATGTTATATAGAGCAATGTAAACTTTGTCAAAAGTTTTATAGGCCTTTTATTATTTATTTTAATATTTTACTATTTTTGTTCTTTGCCAGATACGTATATAAAAAAGAAAACATTATGAATATTGTATGTTGTCTTTATATTCTTCCTTTTATATATATATTTTATAGCAAGTCCACTTTTATAACTTGAAGACAGTTTACACGACATATAAAATAGTTAAGTGCCATTCAAGTTACTTAATTTTTGTGTCAATTATTAATTTTGAAGTAGCTATATTTATATATATATATATATATATATATATATATATATATATATACATACACGATGGTCGTTTGATAAGTATGGTAAATTTATTTATTGTTTAATTTAATTAATCAATTAATTTAATTAATTTTTTCAATTTATTTTTTCTTACTTTTTTACCATACTTATCAAACAACCTTCGCATATATGTATATATATATATATATATATATATATATACAAACATACATACATGCATGTGTTTTTATTTATATATAAAAGTATGATTAAGGATGTTTTTAGGTTAGATATTTTAGATAGAGATTCAATTAAAATTTCTATCACGCCTTAAAAAAACACCTATATTTACAGTTACTTTAGTTTATTGTATTTTCTATTTATATATTTTCTGATCATATTTCGAAATTCTAAACAATATCATTTCCATATTCTGTCATGAGTTTATAAATTGAAATTAACATAGTTTTATGATTTTCAAAAGATCATATACTATGAAATTGTTTGTATTTGTTAGGCTTTTTTCATGAAATTAACATTTTTATTATTGTAAGATAGAATTTAAGTTAATATTATATAATAGCCCAAATAAGACTAAATAGTAGTAAAAAATACTAAATAATAATAAACAAGTAAATGTGTGTCTAAATCCTTCAGTCTAATTTAAGCCACCCTATATATTCGTACTTCATTTTGATATTCTTTTTAAAATAAAAGATTTATAACAAAATTTGATAAAACGAAAAAATAGAAAACTTTTTCTCTTTTTTAACGTCATTAAATTAATCTCGTCTAATATCGAGTTTAGCAGTAATTGAAATTCAAAAAATATTTATTTATAAATCCTTTAAAATGTTATTTATTACATTTACGTTTGAAATAATTTACCTTTTTGCATGTTAAAATCACTGATTTTTCATTAAAATCCTTTTAGTACTCAAATAAAATGCATAAATTAATTAAAAAATATCCATGTAATTTAATTACTGTTATGGATGAATAAAAAATATCATAACTTTGAAAGTTCAAATAACAACACGGAAAATAGACATGAAATATTTGTGATAGTAATGTTTTATAAATATTTTTTATTAAAAAATAATATCTGCGCTATAAATTTTTTTAATAATTTATATTTTCCAACGATTGTTGTATTTGATTTTAAAAAAATAATTTATAAATTAAACAAATCAAAATAGAAGTTAACATCTTCATCCTTATATCTATTTATTATATTTAAGGAAAAAATTCTTAATATTTTAAATTTTGCTTCAATACCCTAAACATTATAAAATATTTTCATCAGATATTTTTTGAACTTTTATAGGGACATTTGTTCCTGCACAATTTATCGTTCAATGATCTTTCAAATTTTAGAAGAAAATTATATCTTGTGTGTATGTTTCTATGTGAACTATTTGTAACCTAATTATTAAATATATTCGTAAAATCCAGTATAAAATGTATAATATTTGTGTAAATTTAAAAATTCCTATATTCAACTCAAGATTTTTAATAACATCTTTAACTACTGTTTAAAATAAATCAATAACAATGAAAACCTTTTTCTTTATTGAAAGCAATATTGCTGAACTGAAATAAATTATCATCCTCAACCAATACTATAAGATATAAAAAAGATTTTAATAATTATTTATTGTTCACTTTTCTTATAATAACAATAAGCTAATATGCATTTTGATGGCAATACCAGTATCATCAAAGCATTATGTTATGAAATCTATAGTTTATAACAGAATGATTTGATCATTTTATATATATATATATATATATATATATATATATATATATATATATATATATATATATATATACGAGGTCAGACAATTAAGTAATATCGGCCTGTGGTAACACTGCGAACCTGTAACTCCGCCACCGTAATAGCAGATCCCTATTCTCTCGATTGAGACCTTGACCACCCTCGTACGATATTTCTTCGCCAGCTGTTTAGTGTTTTGAAAGTGCATGCATTATTACTGTTATTACTAAAAAAAAAATAAAATCAATATGACCCCTAAAACGACAAAGCCAACAGTGGCTGTCCCCTGGAGCAGTTTATGAGCAAGTCCAAAGTGAATTTTTCAGCAAAGGGGTGGTTCACAAATCATTTTATACCGCAATCAAAAATATATAGAGATCGCGAATATTAGGTTCTATACGACATATAGTGTCTCTATAACGTTACCACAACCGCCCTATTACCGGACACGTCACCCTGCGACTTTTTCCTATTCCCCCATATGAAAAAAATTCGTCAAATCGACATTTTGACTCCGTTGAAGATATCCAAGAAAAACTTCATTGTTTAGTGTATAGATGCGGGAGGGGACTACTTTGAAGGGGATCGCAGCGATGTACCTTATTTTTTATATATACTCGATTTTTGAATTTTGTCATATTACTTAATTGTCTGACCTCGTATATATATTTAATTATTGAACGCTTTTTAATATATTGTAGCGTTAAAGATGAAAATTTATTTGAGTGTTAATAAATTCGCCATAATTTTAAAACAATATCACTAAATTTTCTCTCAAAAAAATATTTATTAATAATTCTTATCTTTTCTTTAATACTAAATTTATTGTAACAGATTTCACCTTCTTTACTCTGTTTATTATTTTCAAATACCAAAAATAATATAATGAGTAATTTTAAATTTATTTGCTGAGGTCTACGTAAATTATATTTTTTGTATGAGGTATTAATTATTATTCAATATAAAAAGATAGGGTCTTCCAAATGTGATGCATAGATTTGTGTTTTATTAAAAAAATGTGTATAAGGTGGTGTATAAGAAAACATGTGTGTAGTTTCTTTTCTAGGTTTCTTTACACAAATTTAGGCATCACATTTGGATGACCTATATTTTAAATATAACAATTTATATTCTCTTTAAATCTAAAATTAAACATCTACAATATTCTTTCTATAAATAAATCATATTTTTATATTTGATAAATAAATAATAGTTATATAAATATAATTTATTACAATTCCAATGTTTGTAATATTTACTTTTTTTGTAAATTTGATGTTGATATCATTTTTAAAATCGTTATTGTTATTTTACAATATATATTAATAACTCTCACATATTTATTTATCATTATATTAACAATAAAATTTTAATAAAAATTGTCACGTAATACTTTATTGTCATATGGTAAATAATATTTTTTTATCATTTGACGCAATAATTAGGTCTTCTAGTATGAATTATCGGATTTTTATTTTAATAAAACACAAATCTAGGCGTCTCATTTGGTTGATCCTACATTATTATTAAATAATTTATACTTAAAGCTTATTAAAAAAAATACATTAATGAATACAAATATATATATATATATATATATATATAAATATATTTATATGAATTTGTTCTATCATAATTCCATTATAATATTTTACCGGAGCAAGTGGTAAAATTACATATAAAATTTTATGAATTTAAAAATGTTTTAATAATAAAAAAACATTTCATCCATAAATTTATAATTAACATTTTTAAATATTTTATTTGTGTATACTGGCATTAGTATATATATAAAGTGTAAATGTATGTATTTAAAAGATGAACTCAATTTAAATATTTTTGCATTTCAAAAAGAGATTTACTTAAATTTTTGTATATTCATTAACTTAATACTAGAGTTTAAAGTGTGCTCGTAAGTTGTTTTTAAATCCATTGTAAACATTCACCCTATAGTTTGTTTTTATCAAAAGAAATTACAAAAATTAACGTACAATATACAGCTAATAGATGTGCGTTCGTATCACAATTGCAGGTTGGATATTTACGTTCGTGAAATTATTTCAAAGAGTGAGAAACGGACGCTACAGAGAATAGCGACGGTGTTAAGTACCTGACTGGGTCCCTTCGCTCTGCTGCGCATTTTACACCGACGCACGCTGTTACCCATTAACAATCCAACTTTTAAATTTAGCAGAGGGATTAACAACGATTTATGGCACACTTTGCAAAGCCGCTTCAACAAGAATGGACAGTTTTTTGTACGCGACTCATGAAATATAAGTGGTATCATAACAGAAATTTTTTGAACAAAAAAACCTCATGTACCCTTCTGTATATAATGGACTTGTCTAAATTTTCAAATTATTCACAACAGTCGCCATTGCTTGATGAGTTCATATTTTATTTTTGTATTTCAGTTGAAAGAACGCGATTTGATTGCCTTGTTTTATATTTCATGAGAGTTCTTGATTAATATAAATATATATATATATATATATATATATTGAACTGTGTATTATGTTACGAAATGAAACGAAAAATCAACTATAACAAAGTCAATCTTTACCAGCTCATACTTCAGATGAAAACTTTGTCAATATCTTATATTTTTGGATATAAAACAGTTCATTAGTCAACATATGTATATATCAATATCAGCTTTCAAATATCACATTCTTGTAATATTAATAGATACAACTGGAGATATATTTCATTTATTTTTTTGTATTTCTTATTACATACACATATACACACACACAAACATAAATTTATATATATATATATATATATATATATATATATATATATATATATATATTAGAACCCTGATCGAAAATAAAGGCCAAACGGGGTTCTTTAGCCATAGTAAAATTGAAATCTGCCTATGGAAGTAAACTCTGAATAAAAAATTATCACCAACCCGCCTAGTCTGTGTGATATGACCAAATACTAATGAATGGTAACATTTAATGGGACTTTCTTCCAACAGTAGTCTGAAATAAACTAGATATGATTATATATATATATATATATATATATATATATATATATATATATATATATGTATGTTCTTCTCAACTACTATTAAGCCACTGCTGTATAAAGGTATAAGACATTGCAATTATCAATTTTTAAAATCCAGTGGAAAATCTCTTTTTACAACTCTTTACTTAAGTCATCTACCTTTTTGGTACCTTTATATTGAAACAATATATAGGTCATCCAAATGTGATTTGTGCTTCATTAAAAGGAAACATGTGTATAGTTTCTTTTTAATAAAACACAAATCTATGTGTCATATTTGGATAACCCTATATTAATACAAAGTACTAAACTAAAAATGGAAAAAATCAGTTTTTCACTCCTTTTTTAAAAAAAATATAATGTTATGTTGCATTTTTCACAAATTATATCTCGTATGTTTAGGCTGTGCAATTGAGATGTTTACATCTCGATCGATTGGAATTCTAATTAAAGCATGTTTTTTATTACTTAATTACACATTCTGCAGAGGTAGTGAAGACACATTTAATATTTCCTTTTTAAATTATTCCACAATAAAACAACACGAAATAATTTATAATGCTCATCTTTATTTAAATTTCAATTCGTACTGCTAATTTGTAAATTTTGACAAAAGATAGCCTTATATTTTGGATAATTCATATAAGAAGAATGTTTAATACAACATTATTAATAAAAATATCAATTATTCACATATAAATTAATACATACTGTAGGGTTAATATCCTGTTTCTGCAAAAACAGTTTGTCAAAAATTTCACAAATGCAGTATCCGCAATTTATATTATTTGAAACATTTTCTAAATATTCCATTCATTTGTATATATATATATATATATATATATATATATATGTATAAAAAGATAAATAGTGCGTAAATAAATGACTCTCTTTTTACTATATATAGATATTTTTTTAAGCGTGATAGAACTTTAAATTTAATCGTTATCAAATATTCTATCTAACCTTAAAATCATCTTTATCATACCTTTATATATATATATATATATATATATATATATATATATATATATATATATATATATATATATATATGATTTATTTTTAAAATAAAAAATTGATCATAGTAGGGTAATTAGTAGTTCATATTGTAGTTGTATTATCATATTTTCTGTTTTCATTTTTATAATTTTTAGACATACTTTATGTTAGTATATAGCATTATCTCTATCACTTAATTTCGATTTTCGACCATTATATCTTTTAGTAAATATTGGTTTTTCGAGATTTGTGTACGCCATTATAATTGTTATTATAATTGTTCTACCTATAATTAATAACATAACAGTTTTATATTATTATCTCTAATAATCTATTATGTCTTAAAATCTGTGTAATCACAAACTTTGTATTTTTTAGACAAAAATTGTTGATAATTCAGTCTATTATAAACTTAAAAAAATTAATTACATCAATAGAGTAATTTGATACAAATGAATCATCAACGATAGATTTTTAAAATTTTAAATAATTACTTATTGTTCAATTCATTTGCCTGACATCTGACACTAATTTTAATGATTATACTGTCATTATTAGAACGTAGTTTTTAAAATTTTAGACTTTGAAATGTAGCGTTCTAACAAAGATAACATAACCATCGAAATATGTGCATCAGGTTCTCAACGAATAGTTTATTAAACACTTTGAGATAATTTTGTGACGTTGGATGATAATTCGTTTGTGTTAAAATAAATTTACTAAAATAACAACACGAATAATAGCAAAGTATTACAAAACTAACAAATGTGTATGAGTAATGATTTTCCATATTAACAGTACATATACAGAAATATCTCGCATAATCCAGCTAATCGGTTCCACTGGTTAGCCGGACTATTTGAAACCGTACTAATCGGAACACTGACTAAATACAAAAAATGTTAATTAGTTCCAAACAATTTTTTTCCTATTTTTCAGTAAATAAAACTTGGGTAATATATTTAAATTTTTTTATATATCAACAAAATAAAATCAACGGTTTATACATTCATTTTTAATACATTTTAAATTCATTTTCAATACATTTTAAATTCATTTTCAAATGGGCTATTGAAATTAATTATCAAAAAATCGACTTTACTCTAGAGTTACGAATCGAAAACTACTAGAAAAAGAAAAAAAGACCGCAAAACTAGAACTCCACATGCGTTGCGCATAATGTGCATATACAATTTCGTTCTTTTTTTATTGTTTTCATAATAAAGGGAAAACTTAAAAATTTGCTTACAAAAATAATTTAATGTATTAATTTTTTAGGATTTTTTCAAAAAAAACTTTTTAGTAGGATTTTTTTCAAGTAAAAATTTTTTTTTGGTAAATTTCGAACAGGACTATAGTGAAACCGGTCTAATCGAAGCCGGACTATGCGAGGTATTACTGTATTTTGATTGCAGAATTACTTTATGTTTCCTTTAGATTGTTCATGTCATATGTACACATTCACACATAACATACGGAAAAACATATATATGTTTATATATAATAAAAAAATCGTAATAAAAGGAGAAACCATGAATATGAGGAAGTTTATTATTTCATACAATTTCATTATTTAAATTATAAATACACTGTCAACAGCATTTTACATTCTCTACTAATATTTTATTTTCATATGAGCATATGTACGTGAACATAGTAACAAGCGCACTTTATATCATATATTATAATCATTATTTTCAGTTTTTCTCTATTCATACACATTCTGACAAATTTAATTAATTTTTATATTTTATTCGTGTCTCTGTCAAACAAGCAAAATGAATTTGAATATACTGGGTTTCTCAATTTTTGTTAAAACTATTAAAACCATATACATATATATATATATATATATATATATATATATATATATATATATATTAATGTACTTACATTTTTTAAATAATAATTTTATTCTCTGTTCATTTTTTAAAATAATCAATACTAATGAAATTAAAAATATTTAATATTCTACTTCAAATTATAAAATATAAATATTTTTTAATAACTATTTTAAAATAATTACAAAATCGTTTATAATTTTTATTTTATTATTGTTACTTAATACACTGCGTTCATATTAAAGTTAAAAATTGATAAATTCACTTACAAAGATTTGATCACAGCTTTTTTATTTTTCTAATAATTAATTATATTTCTCTCAATTTTTATAAAACAAACTGTCAAGTGTATTAAATAACTTCTATAATAATTTTGATACGTCTAGACTATTTTTTTTTATTAAAATTTTCCATGATTATGTTTTTATTTTTCATTACAATTTTATATTAATAGCAGTATTACTTTGAAATAAAATAATATATTGAAAATTTAAAAGATGTCTGTTTGTGAAGTAAATCAAAATAAATATAATTTATACTTGAACAAACGTTTTTTAAACAAATTCATTGCTGTATACTTAGTTAAAATATATTTAAAAAAACATTGATCGTGCATCATAAAGTATAATATTTTGTGTGTGTGTATGTATATATATATATCGTTTTTTTATTATATGAATATATAACTTGAAAATATTTTCTTTTCAGAAACCAATAAAGTATATACTTTAATTATATATTCCATATTATATAAAATGTAAATAGAAACATAAATGAAATTAATATTCATCCTGCGTTTAGCCGAAACGGCTTATACATATTTTGACAAAAAAATCGAATGACAGTAGATGCCAGTTATTTTCAAGCTCCATCGACAAAAATTAAAGTGGACCACTTCCGCAACCTCTGTCGTTTCTGTAGACAACAACATGACAACAGGCGACATTTTCATACATTATAAAGCACTATGTTTTGTTATTATGTGATGTCACATCCTCTCGAATTTTATGTATTTTTTTGTCTTTAGCTCCGTTTTCGAAACAAACACCCTCGAGAATGAATGCAATGTTTTGCTTCTTTCATATTTTGTGGTACATTTATGTCTAGTTGTGGATACTTTTTTCCATGAAACCATTTGTCATAAATTCTATCCTCTTTTTGTAATCCAGCCACAATACAAATTAGAGTTATTTTAAAAAGTGCGTATTATTAATTATTTTTATTAATTTACATATATATATATATATATTTTATATATATATATATATATCTGATTTTAAAATAAATATTTTTTAAAACTAATTATAAAACAATATAAATGAAAACAAATAATAAATTTAGTAAACATAATAACTACTTAAAAAGGAAACAGACAAATTTGAAATAATTAAATTTATCAATAATTAAATAATTCTTTTATTACTTAATTATTGAAATGTACCAAATATATATATACGAGGTGTGATCAAAAAATAAGGTGAATTTTTATTTTTTTCAAAGAATATTTATTTATTCATCAATTTTTATTTTGTCCCCTTCAAAGTGATCTCCCTCGGATATAATGCACTTGTGCCAACGCTTTTTCCAATCCTCAAAGCATTTCAAAAAATCATTTTTTGTGATCTTGTTCAGCTCCTCTTTCGATGCCGTCTTTATTTCCTCAATCGTTGCAAAACGCCGTCCTTTCATGGGCCTCTTCAGTTTCGGGAACAAGAAGAAGTCACAGGGGGCCAGGTCTGGGGAATAAGGTGCCTGCGGCATCATTAGTGTGTTGGTTTTTGAGCAATTCTGGTTGGAAATTGAGCAATTTCGGAACAAACTTCGCTGACACATGTCTCATGTCTAAAACACCCGTTAAAATTGATTGGCACGAACCAAACGAGATGCCAATATCATCAGCAATTTCTCTAATGGTGATTCGACGATTCCCCAACACTATTTTCTTCACTTCTTCAACGTTCTCATCAGCTGTTGACGTGCTGGGGCGTCCAGAACGAGGTTCATCGTTGGTGTCTTATCGGCCTTCTTGGAAGAGTTTATACCACTTGTAAACATTTTTTTTTTGGCTTAAAGTAGACTCATCGTATGCCACTTTCAACATTTCAAGTGTTTTGGAGCACTCGATTCCATTTTTTACACAAAATTTAATGCAAACTCTTTGATCCATGATTTTCGACAGCGGAAAATCGTGGAGCCTGCAAAACACTTTTATGCCTCTCACCAACAAACTAAACATGCTACATAGCTGAAATTTGGAACATATATTCGAGACGAGTGTACCAACATAACCAAATAAAAAAATCGAAGATCGAACGGATGTAGCCCGCTAAATTTCAAAATTCACCTTACTTTTTGATCACCCTCGTATATTACTATTTGATTTTTTTTTAAATTTAGTACGTATTTATTTTTTATATTTTCATTTAGTGTACTAATATTTTTACACATTTTGAGAAATATTTTTTTCTAATAACTGCTTAAAACTGTCTTTCAAACAAAATAGTACTTTTGTACATATTAATATTTTATATCAGTTTCATTTTCATTTAAGTACTTTTTAAAAATTGTAAATATTATTGAATTCTATTTTGTCATTATATATATATACATATATATATATATATATATATATATATATATATAGAGAGAGAGAGAGAGAGAGAGAGAGAGAGAGAGAAAGTTTTCCAATAAGCTCTTCAGAAGTTTAAATGGAAATAAAACAAAAGTATTTAATAATTTAGTTATTTATTTTTATTACCTGGTATTAATAATGGAACACAACTTCATTCATATAACCATCACGACTTCTCTTGACATAGTGTGTTCATTTAGTTCAATTTTTGTCACTCTTACAAATAATTGTGGTCCAATTTCGTGAATTACACGTTAAATGTTAATTTTTAAAGTTTTTACAATTTATAAGTGTTGTCGAAGTGTTAAACGTTTCATGAACTATACTGAATTGAAATCTCAAAATGATCTTGAAAAAAAATTCAAACATGGCTGCCACTAGCTGTCAAAGCTCTGACATTGTTGTTGGAAAACCATATATATATAAATATATATATATATATATATATATATATATATATCACATCACATCATAAAGCCCATATCAATCCACTACTGGACGAAAGCCTCAATGAATGCTACCATTCACTGGTATTTGGTCATATTCACCACGCTGACCAGGCGGATTGGTGAAGATTTTTTTATTCGGGGTTTACTCCCTTCTCGACAGTTATTTTTTACAAGATGAGGTTGTCGACCTTCATGCTCAACCCTCGAAAATGAGGGACTTTCCGACTGGGACTCGAAAGCAATCTCCCGCATGACGTGATGCAAACCACTGTGCTACCCAGTCGGTATATATATATATATATATATATATATATATATATATATATATATATCAGTAGCAACCTCTTCCTATCCACTGTTAGATGGAATGTCTCTCCTAAAACTTTTCATTTCGACTAATCAAATACCTTTCTCTTACAGTCTTTTCCAACAAATTTTCTTATGTCCTATATTCCAAGTATCTATGGGTATATTCTTAGAATTCACAATTAATAAATTATCTTGTCCATCGATGGTCTTCTCTTCTTGCTATATGACCGGTCAATTTTCATTTCGAACTCCTTCCTTTGCTATAACGTCCGTAACTTATTTTTTTTCTGATCTACTCTGTTCTGTTCTTATCTCTATGTTTTATTCGTAACATAAATCTTTTCATACTTTTTATATTGTCTGGAACCAATGAATTATTCTAGAATATAAAACCCATATTTTAATAATATAAATACTATATTCCCTGACTATGTCCATTTCAGTAATTTTACTTCAGCAATTTTTATATGTCTGTTTTTAAGCGTGATAGAACTTAAAATTGAATACCTATCGAAAGTTTCATCTCACCTAAAAAACAATTTTTATATACATGTGTGTTATGTATACTCGTATATAAAGGTATGATAAAAGTTTTTTTAGGTTAGATAAAATTTTCGATAGAGATTTAGTGAAAATTTGTATCATACTTAAGAAAGCACATTAGTTTATTGTAGTATTTATTTATATATTTTCTGATCACATTTAGAATTTTTTAACAATATTATTTCTATATTCTGTCAGACGGTCAAATTTTTTTTCTATTTTTATATTCAATGTTCAAATTTCTGATCCGAACAAACAAGTAGTATACATTAGATAAATACTTTTCATTTCAGACTTAATGATATTTTACTCTTTCTTTAAATACCACCTTGATTCTTAAATTAATCTTTTAATATAGTTCACTATCATTTCATAAATTTAACAGAAATATTTCTCCATCAACTTGTCCCTAGAACCGACCATCTAAATATTTATTTCTAAAAACTGTTAAACAAAATTTTACCTGTATTTACATTTATTTTTAATTAAACTCTAGTTTTTCTTGTTTTTTTCAAATAGCATTTTTAGCTCTTATGTTTTTTTTATACAAAAGTAGTACGTCATCTATTAGTTATAGATATGACAAATATTCCCTTTTTTATACATTTCTACATATATATATATATATATATATATATATATATATATATATAAATAGAATTAATTAAAATAATTAATTAAATTATACAATAAATAGATTTATCATACTTATCAAACGACAGTCCACTACTATATATATATATATATATATATATATATATATATATATATATATATATATATATATATATATATATATATATCACCACCGTAATATCAATTTATATCATACTTATAAAAAATAAAATTGAAAACAATTTCTAGAACATCATATTTTGCTATCAAATGAAGATATTCAATATTCATAAATGATGTGATTATGTATAGATGTAATTGTATATTATATACCTTAAGCTCATCAGGATATTTAAACAAGAAATTAATCTGTCTAGAAAACAGGAGAACATTCCTGATAAGCTGCAATTCTAACAATATCGCACACAATACAATAGCAGCTACGATTATACTTAACATTGATATAGAAGTGATTTTGAATGCGTTGTTCTCTTGTACTTAGATAAATCAATGGAAAATTCTACGTTTAAATACTCTTTGTGTATTTAAGTTGTACTGCAAATGCTTTGATATATTACAATATATATATATAAACAAATTGTATATGTCTTAGCTGATTTCTATATTAATACATGGTCTGTGAACTGTCATAGAAATATCCAAACTTTGATTATACAGATGATATTAATAAGGATATTTTTGAAATAGTGTTTTTTTTTTGTTGGAACTCAATTTATAACTTCATTTAGTTTAATAGAAATTCAAAACATATGTCATTAATTATAATGCTAAATTTAACAGTACCTTTTTGACACTCATCAAAAAATAAAAATGGAACAAAGAACAGAATTTAAAAAAAACATTTATGAAAATGCTTCAAATGTGAAATAAATCTTACGGAGAAAAAGTTTTATCACTTATAACAGTTTATGAATAATATATAAAGTTTAAAAAGGTAAAAAGTCGTTGGAGGATGATAAATAAAACATGAATTCTTTAGTCAGTTGAAAGGAAAAAACTCAATTAAAAATTAATTGAGGATATCACTGGTAATAGTAAATTACAAGTTTATCTTCTTTTGATCAAAGATTTATAACGATAGAAAATCTGCGTGCAATTTGTTGTCAGATCTATGATTATCGGAAACTTTTTAGCATTAAAAAGTTATCATAGTGCTAAATCATCCTCTTTATTCGTATGATTTGACATTCTGCAACTATTTTTTGTTTCCAATATTAAACATGAAGTTAAAAAAAAGTTTTAGAAATTAAAATTATTCGATCGATTTTATTGCAGTCATTTCGAATCAAAGTAACAAAAATGTTTTTAAAAATTTTATAATCATTGCGAAATTGTATTTCTTCACATTGAATATATTTTAAATAATTCTTAATAAAATTAAATATCAAATTTTAAAAAATATGTTTAATCAAAGCTCGTATTTTTTTGGAGCAGACAAAGTAGAAATTTTGTAATTATATTTCACTACAACAAATTTTACCTTTTTGTTATTTTTAAATAAACAAATTTGAATTGAACTTTGATTGATTGCACTTCAAAATTCATAGAATAAATTACAGTTTATTTTCAAATATAAATAAAAAGCAATTCATACTTATCTATCTCATAGATTAAAATAACTCAATAATTCTAAACTCACTATCAATAATAAATTTTTAGTATTAAAATTTTATTTTAAAATTTTATACAATTTTTAATGTTAATAAACATTAATATTTGATTTTAAAGTACGTCCAAAATTACGTTTAATATTTTTTTCTGATCGTAAAATAAGCTTAAAAATATTATTTCAATAAATATTTGTATTTTTGATTTTAATAAGTTTTGGTCATTTCCACTTGAATCTTTATGTCGTTTCAAGTGATTTTGTTATATATATATGATTTTTTAGAAGTAAAAAGATAGAAATTTCAAGATAAATTATATGTATATAAACAATTAAGCAATATTTTGTATTTTAAAACTCAAATATTCTCCAAAATATATCATTCATTTTGAAATAATGCATTTTTACAGAAACGTTTTATTAAACCGTATGTTTAATTCTAAATCAATAATGGTTCTTGTAAAGGAATATACCCTCTACTCGTTGCAGTTGTATGAAGTAAAGCTCTATAACAGTTCGGTTTATATTGGAAAATTGATAATGGATAATACCAGTTATATATACCAATTAGGTTAAGTCCACTTGACTCAAAACAAAGCAATCTTGAAATAAAGCTCAATGTTCAAATCATTTAGTATTGAATCAATTTATAACCACGAATGATGAATTAATGCTCAGTGTTCAAGTTTGTTTTCTATTTCACTGATATATCATTGATAATTAAAAATTTATATGAAATCTAAAATAAAAATCTATAAAAAATTCTCAAAATCTATTCAAAAATACAAATTTAAAAATAGTTTTTTTCTTAAAAAATAAAATTGTTTACTACACATATTTTTAATTTTATAGCATCAGTTTTGGAAAACTTCAAAAATCATTTTTATTAATTGATGAAAATGGATATTTTTTAAATATTTTGTTGTATTAAAATGATAGTTAATCTGTGTGAAAATTTGCTTACAATTTCAAAACAAACTGTGAAATATTTACTATTTTGATTATAAGTTTTATTATTTTTTAAAGCGTGATAGAAATTTAAATTGATTTCAATGTAAATTTCTATCGTCCTTAAAAACATTTTATATAATACTAAAATATAAACCGAACTTTTATCCGTACTTTTTATCAGAGTAATATTTTTCTAATACACACAAGTTATTTTTCTACATAATTTCTGCTATCAAATAATTTTTTTATTCCTACTCGTATATCTTAGAAAGTAGTAAAATATGTCCGAAACAATTTCACACGAAATACTATCTCATTTCGACTCTGAGGTATGGTGATACACCTATGTCTCAACATAGATGAGACTACGATTCAAAAGTGCCCCTCTTCCCTCCCAAATACTGATTTAGCTGTTTCTGAAAAATTTTAACTTAAACAGATTTCTGATCTGAATTTAGCAGTCGTTGAATCATCGTACCGATATTTTTCCAAACTTTAACTAATTTCAAATGATGGACTGCGTATTGCCATTGCTTATCTTAATTTTTTCACAAATTTTGCTTACTGTTAACTGTCGATCATCTTTAGTAAGTTCTCGAATAGCTTAAATGTTGTCTGGCATGATTTTGATCTTAAGATAACGCAGATGCTTCAAATTTGGTACATTATTACATCTAGCAGCGAAATCCTTATATCTTCATGCATCTTCGATAACGTTTATGCACTAACTGTTCACGTAATCTTCGAAAAATTTAATTCATTTTCACGATTTTCTTTATTAAAAACTGTGTAATGCTTCGTGCAACGACATTAGGTGCTGTTTGTTCGCTCATCTTGCTTACTACTATCATGTACACAGTAAGATGGAAGTCTAAACACTCTCACTGATATTCTCATTTGGTTTCAACCTCGAATGTTCACTCATTTATTGGTAGGAAAAAAATCAGATTATATTTAATTGACCCTCGTATTTTAGCATTTTAAAACATTTCATATTGCTAAAAATGTTTTTTTTTAAATATAAATTAGTAAGCTAACCAGTTTTTAATTAATTTTCATTCACATTCGATTCAATCAATTTCATTGATTTATAAATAAACATATTTACAATTTCCTGTGTTTTTTTTTAATAAAATTCAATTTAATTTAATGGTTATGAATATTTTTTCTGTATATATACATATATATATATATATATATATATATATATATGTGCGTGTGTGTATGTGTGTAGCAAATATGAAAAAATTGGAACGGAAATATGCCGGCCACAGAAAAAAAGGATCATCTATGTACAAGAAAAGTTATTGATTGGAGACTTAAATATTTAAAAAGGCCTAAGAAGAGACCCACGGTTAGATGGGACAAAAAAATTAAAAAAAATATCAGAGTGATTTGAAAGAAGAAGGCATTTGATTGATCAAAATGGAGGGTATTGTGAAAGGCCTTCATTCAGCGGTGTATCGAAATTCTATGAGCTGATTATGATATATGTATGTATGTATTATATAGGGTTTTTCAATAAGCGCTTCAAAGATTTAAATGGAATTAAAACAAAAAGTATTTAATTAATTAGTCATTAATTTTTTATTTTTAAGCATATTCTATAACACTAGTGAAGAAACACAATTTCATCCATATGAACACCACGACTTCGCTTGAGATAGTACATTTGCTTATTTAATTTTTTACTTACTCTTTTACGTAATAATGATCCAAATTCATGAATTACATGTTCAATGTTTGTTTTTAATGCTTCTTGTTGTGATTTATCAGTATATACCAATTATTTCATATAACTCCATAGAAAATAATCCAATGGAGTTAGATCACATGATCTTGGTGGCCAATTGATGGGTACATTTCGTAAAATAATGGACTCATTAAACTTTTATTTCAATAAATCTATTTTAGGGTTTACAATTTCTAAACATTGTTAATTTATTAAACATATCATGATAATTTGCCAAACTAAACTAAGTTGAAATGTCAAAATGAGCTTAAAAAAGCAAATATGGCAGCCATCAGCTGTCAAAGTTTTGACATTTTTATTGAAAAACCCTCTATTATATTGTGTTTTTTAAATGTAATAAAACTTTAAATTTAATTCCAATCGAAAGTTTTATCTAACCTAAAAAAACATCCTATATATATATATACATATATATATATATATATATATATATATATATATATATACAAGAGTCGTTTGATAAGTATGGTAAATTTATTTATTGTTTATTTTAATTAGTTAATTAATTTAATTTAATTTTTCAATTTATTTTTTCTTACTTTTTACCATACTTATTAGATGACCCTCGTATGAATATATATATATATATATATATATATTGTATATATATATATTTGTGTGTATGTGTGTATATGTATATATAAATGTAATAAAGGTGTTTTTTAGGTTTGATATAACTTTCAATAGGGATTCAATTTAAAAATTTATCACGTTTGAAAACTATATATATATATATAGTGACTCAAATAAGGCTGAAGGATAATAAAAATTAGTAAGTAAATGTATGCTGAACTAGACCCGTGCAACGTTTTAAACGAAAATGTTAATTACAAGTTTTGTGAAATTTCAACGATCCGCACTACTTTCTATCGAGGAAAGGGATATGGCGTTCCCTAAATGTGATGGGTTCAGAAATATTTTGAATAATTAACTTAAAATGTGTTAATCTTGAGATTTGTAATTTTATTATAGAAAAAGTTAACCAAAAACTTTTCTTCGGTAGAAATATTGCAGAAAAACGTTATATTGCACAAAAATTATTGAACACTACTACATTTGTATATATTGCTAAGAAACAGTGGATTTTATGTGTAACTTGTTGAGAGAGAAGTTGTTACATTTTTTTTCTTGATAAAAATAAATTTAAAACCAATATTGTATAGGGTCATCCAAATGTAACACCTAGATTTGTGTTTTATTAAACATAATCGTGTATAGGATGGCGTATAAGGAAACATATATAGAGTTGAATTTGTTTATTTTTAATGAAACAAATCTAGGTGTTTCATTCGGATGATCCTATATCTCTAGATAAATTATCTCAATTAACGTTGCTTTTATTTTTTTAAAAATATTCAATTCTGTGCCGTGGGCCACATGAAAATATCACAGGGGTCGCAAAATGCACGGACCTTGTCTAAACCCTTGAGTCTCATTTAATTCACTATATTTATGTATATAATTTATATTGATCATATATATTTCTGCATTTTGTTATATTACTTTATTGATAAGAAGTTTTACTTCTGGCATGTGTACATGAGTACACATATTCTTTTTTTTTCTTGATAAAAATAAATTTAAAACCAATATTGTATAGGGTCATCCAAATGTAACACCTAGATTTGTGTTTTATCAAACAAAATATATATATATATCTGAGCCGTAAGGCGCACAAAAATATCAGAGAGATCGCAAATTGCACGGACCTTGTCTAAACCCTTGAGTCTCATTTAATTCACTATATTTATGTATATAGATGTTTTTTTAAATTGCTGGTAAATTCGATAGTATTTTAAACCGATTATCTAATTTAACCCTGTTAATTATTTTTATATTAAAAAAAATATATTACATTGAGGTTAAATAAAAATGTCTTTGCACAATACGATTGTTTTTTTATTGTAATATTTTTTTTATATAGAGTGTTTTTTAACCAGTTGCGCTAGAATAACGTGCTATGTACGTCAACTGCTATCTGTACCAAATGTCGATAAGACGTACATAGCACGTCGTGTAATTTTTGCTAAGTTAAAATAACATCGGAGTTCAGTTAGCAAGTGTCACACTTCTGTTTTGAAGACATACAAGTGCTTTTTTGTAGAACTTCATTAATTTTACATATTTTCATTGAATAATAATCGAGTAACTACAAAACACAATAATTTTTTTTATTATTATAAATAACTATTTTATCAAAGAACTATTTTATTCTGATAATAGCGCATCAGAAAATGTTGTATTGGATTTATGTAGACCTTTAGTTGATTTTGGACACACCCTCTTTTTAGATAACTGGTATTCGTCACCAAAACTGTATTGGAAATTAAATTTGCAAAAAAATAATACTATCGGAACAGTCAGATCTAATAGAATGAATATGCCGAAAGATTTAGCAGCGACAAAATTAAAAAGATTTGAAGTTTTTTCAAGATCTTGCAATGATATGTTAGCTGTAAAATGAAAGGACAAAAAAAATATATATTTACTTTCTTCAAAACATTCCAAAACAGAAATACTTGTAATAGAAAACAAAAAATGTAGAAATTATACAGACCAAAATGTAAATATTACAAAACCTAATATAGTTTTAGATTACAATAATAGTATGGGTGGAGTAGACCTGCAAGATAGCTATTTATCATCTTTTCTTTTAATGAGAAAATTTGCAAAAAGTTACAGAAAAATATTCTTTTATCTAATGAATATGGAATTTTTTAATACCTCTATTCTATTCGGTAAAATAACAAACGTACCAAAACCCAAGAAATACTTCTTTTCAAAAACTGTTAATAAATTTGTTAATCAATTTAAGAGTTTTACTATAATGTTAATGTGTGTGAGTATCTAAAACTTTATAAAAAAATGATTTCAAATACCAACTCGCTGCGAATTGCTTGGACGGATTTGCCACGCGTGCATGTTAATTAATTGCCAGCGCAACTGGTTAAAGCGTGATAGAACTTTAAATTAAATCCCTATCAAAAGTTCTCTCTAACCTAAAAAATTTATATATATGATATATACATAATAATACACACACACATATTTATAAAGGGTGTTTTTTTAGATTTAATAGAACTTTCGATTGAATTTAAAGTTTAATTACACTTAAAACTCTCTCTCTCTCTCTCTCTCTCTCTCTCTATATATATATATATATATATATATATATATATATATATATATATATATGTAATTATATAAAAAACTGTATACATTTATAGTTTTCATATAAATATTAAAAACGATATAGAAACAAGGATTATATTCGAACGTTGTTAACTATTTGAAATGTAATAGGAATTTAACACAGTACATTGGAAGCAATAAAAATAAAAAACCGGTGATAAAGAAACGAACATTGTATTATTTCTGGCACAGATACATACACCGGTATAACGTTAAATTCGTCAGATAACTACTGACTATATGCCAACAACATGAGAAAAGGGCAGAAATGTGTTTTCCCAGTTACGGTCTATGTACGAGTGCATGTCTCGTATGTACAATATACAACAGTTGTCGGTGACAGCTACTTGTATTTGCTTGCTATTTGCTCTGCGTAGCAAATTATTTTCGTGACTGAAATAAATTGGAATAATGTAGTACACGGTAAAACTTGATTCTTTACATGAATTCGTTGCATATGCTTTGTACAGTTAAAGTGGTTTTTGACTTTCATTCATGTTGTAATCTCATGATACTATACGAAGGAAATTTCGATTTTCGAACCAAAAACATATTCATATATTATATTTATGACATAAAATACGCCGTTTATTTATAGAGGAAAGTGAATGGAATTTCTATATACATACATGCATATATATATATATATATATATATATATATATACACACAAATATGTGTATATGTATTTTTTAATATGCTCACTAAAGGTACGTTCTACATTCATGAATATTTTCTCCAATAAAATATGATATAAAATACAAAATCTATTGTTTATTAATCTGACACGTAGTTCCAAACAATTCAAGATTATTTATCATATTCGTATATTCTGTCTCTCGTTTCATGTATTCAAATACATAAACACACCCACGCACAAAATATACAAATATTAATCAATATTTGTTTAGTATTCTTTGTATGTCAGTATTAATTCAATTGTACTAAATTTATCGGATTTTAAAACAATCCTAGTAAATCTAGATTGAGAAAAATGTTCAATTGTTCATTATTTGATCGTTAATAAAATAGGAAAACTCTCATCTATAGCTTTTTAAAAATAAAAAGTAGGGAAATATAAAAGCTGTAAAAATATTTGTCAGTTAAATCTACTTGATCTTTAAAAATTTTAAGATTTTAGCATAAATAAATTAACACACCAGCACCAGAAGATGTTTCAAGTGTTCAATGATTAAAGCTATTGAACACTTTTATGTCTTTTGGTATTGGAATGATAATTTATTTGATATTTATATAATGATAATTTATTTAAATTGAATTTATCTCAGTTTCCAAACAAAATATTAAAATTTTCAAAAAAAAGTTACAATATATAAGGTCATTCAAATGTGATGCCTAGTTTTGAGTTTTATTCAAAAGAAACATGTGTAAAATTGTATGATTTATTTTTAATAAAACACAAATCGAGGCGTCACATTTGGATTATTCTATATTATTGTAATAAAAAATTCGTATTTTTCAATAAAGTAATTGTTTATTTCCGAATTTGGAAAAAATACATATATACGAGGCTCGTTTGATAAGTATAGTAAATTTATTTATTGTTTAATTTAATTAATTAAATTTTTCAATTTAGTTTTTCTTATTTTTTTACCATATTTATCAAACGACTCTCGTATATCGTCCTTTTACTATTTATAAAATATTTTTTATGTTTATAGTATTCATTGAATTAATAACATTCAATAATTTTTTTAATATTAATAAATGTGAACACTTCTTTGGTTTAATTTTTTCCTTTTTTGACTTTCAAATCCTACAAAATCTATTAACTACTAGTATAGAGGATTTGAAAAAGTGTCCATTCTCAGTTAGACAAAACATTGAAATATGGATTACAAAATAAAATCAACAATAAGTAATTATTAAATACTTCTATAAAATTTAATATTAGTAAGATTGATTTATTTGTGGAAAATAAATCTTTTTAAATTATATAAAATCATTGGTTATAACATTTTTTATAAAGTAAGAACATTATAACTTTCGAATTCTACATTAAGATATTTTTTAAAATTCGAAAGATTTAAATAATAAACGTAGAAAAAAGTTTTATTGGACTTGTAAAAAAATAATAATTGAAAATATAATCCTTACATTTTTTGTAAACTATAGGATGGCCTAATTAAAACTGAAGGATATAAAATAAGACTGACACTTATATCCTTCCGTTTCATTTGGGACACTTAGTACTCTTTTATATATATATACTATATATATATATATATATATATATATATATATATATATATAAAGTCATCTAAATGCGATGCCTAAATTTGTGTTTTATTAAAAAGAAACATGTGTTTAGTTTCTTTTTAATAAAACACAAATCTAGGCGTTATATTTGGATGACCCTATATATAAATATATATATACGATTACTACTCGTATATATATACATATCAAACTTTTTAAAAACAAATAAAGGACCAAAAAAAATTCAATAAATCAATCTAATATTTTTTACTCTCTTGAGTATTCTTGTTTTTTTTTGTAAAAAATATGATTTTTTAGAATTTTTACATAAAGTTTTTTATAAGTTTTTATATAAGTGGTTTAAATAAAACTATAATATTTAATCATACATTTCCACCTTATTATCATTTACTATTCTTTACTATCCTTCAGTCTCATTTGGGCTACTCTCTTTCTCTCTCTCTCTCTCTCTCTATATATATATATATATATATATATATATATATATATATTGAAAGAGAGAGAGAGAAAGAGAGGAAGTTTTTAAGCGTGATAGAACTTTAAATTGAATCTCTATTGAAAGTTCTATCCACCTTAAAAAACACTCTATATATTATATAGACATGCATTTGTATATATGTGTGTATATATATAAAGGTATGATAACGATGTTTTTCAGTTTAGATAAAAATTTCAATAGGGATTTAATTTAAAATTCTATCACACTTACGAAAAACATCTATATGATACTATATTTCTTTTTATAATTAGAACCATAAAATAAAAAATTATTTAGAGTAAAATAATTGAAATTTCTTAAGAAGAATAATTAGGTTATTAAATTTTTTCCTTCTTTCTACTGTAGTAAAAGAAATTCTTAAATAAAATAAACGTATAATTTTCAATAGAAGAAACTATGTTCATTTTGAATTATTATCTATTATAGTCGAAAAAATCCCTGTTTTAAATATACTGCCTTTTTTACATTTTCGATTACTTTTAATGAGAATGAAATAATAAATTTACGTTAATATTACGAAAACAAATATTTAAGAACAAGAAGTCTATATTTAGAGCAAATATTACTTTTCGAAAATCGTTCCTTTCTCCCATGCCACATTGACTACATACAAAAATCTGTTTTTTATCTACGAGTAAACTATAAAAGCAATTGCATATTTTAAATGTATTCGCCACTTACTTCTTTTCGCGATTTGTTCACAAACGAATGTTCTTCGAGTGGACACGATCTCACTGGACCCCAACGATAAGCGTCTTACGCCTGAAATATCGAAACTATAGATTCTGTAAATGTGACTGTCCGGAGTTGGGACGACGGGTCGTTGGCTTATGACTCAATCTAAATGAGATGTGATAGTATTCGGAGTATCAGGAAACGATTTCTTCCAAAACTGATTCAATAAATTGATGGCGATTTATCGTCTCGTGTCACGTGTGCGTTCTCAAGAAGTATGCGATATATAACACAGATATAACATTTTTTGTATTCTGTATCTTACTACTACAGTACTACAAAGAAATTTAAGCATTACATCCTCATATATTTATATATATATATATATATATATATATATATATATATATATATATATATATATATATATATATATATAATAAATTAGAACTAAAGTTTTCAACTTTACCAAAAAGATGATTGCATTTTTATAAAAAAGACCTTTACTTAAATTTCGAAGTTGAACTGGTGACACTCATTTGTATTACATAACATTTATTGCTTAGTTTTCTTTTTCTCTTTTTCTTTGTTTCATACACATTCACATACACACATTTTTATGATATCTATTACACACACACATACATTTAAACGAATATCTATATGTGTGTGTATGTAATTTACAAATATTAAAAAATATTATATTGATATTTCATTGTAAATCAAAGTTTCTATTATTTAAATTTGATAATTTATAATCCGAACTTTTTTTATATATATTTTATAAGTAATTCAATAATATGTTAATATAAAATGATATTTTATAACTTATTGTTTAGTGATGACGGTATGGCCATCGAAATGTATATCAACGAATAAAACGAACAATAAATAATTATTAAACACTTTTATAAAATCATTTTATAGTAGAATAGCATCATATTTTATATGAATTCATTTATATAGGGTTTTCCAATAAGAATGTCAGAAGTTTGACAACTGGTAACAGCCATGTTTGAAATTTTTTTAAGCTCATTTTGATATTTCAACTTAGTATAATTTGGAAAATTATCATGAAATATTTAACATTTCAACAACGCTTGGAAATTGAAAAAAATTCAATAGTCTTATTGAAACAAAATTTTAATGAGTCTATTATTTCATGAAATGGGTCCATCAACTGGCCACCAAGATCATATGATCTAATTTCATTGGATTTTTTTCTGTGAGGTTATGTAAAATCATTGGTTTATGATGATAAACCCTAATCAACAAAAGCATCCATAATGAACATTGAACTTGTAATTCATGAAATTGGACCACAATTATGTGAAAGAGTGACTGAAAATTTAAAAAAATGAATATACTACGTCAAACGAAATCGTGGTAATCATATGAATGAAATTGTGTCCCATCGTTAATGCCATAAAATATGCTGAAAAAAAAATATTTAAATACTTTTTATTTTATTTTCATTTAAACTTCTGAAGCGCTTATTGAAAAATCGTATATAAAAATGATAATAAATAATTATTCCTTAATTGTTCTTATAACAATTTTGTGATACAAAAAAAAATTATAAACGAAAAGTTTTCATATGAAACAAAAATAACAAAATAATTATGTCGATATTTTTATAATATTCAAAGTTAACAATATTTAACTGTCAAACAAAAAATTATTAATCTTAAATATTCATTAAAAATAAATATTATTTCCAATTATTTTTTAAATTAACTTTTTTTACATTTTTGATAAAGTAATCGAATAAAGTTACATTTCAATCAAATTAGAAACTAAAAAAACGATAATACGAAGTAAATTTTTTCCACTCTTGTATCGTGTTGAAAACATGCGTGAAACGTTTGTAAAGCACAGACAAGTTAGTCTTCATCTCCGTTTACCACGAATCCGTATCATATTCTACACAGACGTTGATTTGAGCCGTAAGAAATTGAACAATCAGTATTTTTTCGATGGTTTTAGCTCTCATGTGATTCGTATATTTACGAATCACTGTCAAGGTAATACGTACTTGATATGAAAAATATTATTTTCTTTATAGTACAATTTTGTCTTCGTTTATTTACCTTAATTTATTTTGCACGTTTTAAAGATTTAATTAAGTGTTATCGAAATAAAAATATTAAACTGTAATATCATAAGAAATTTCCAATGTACTTTAATAATATATAATTAAAAATATATTCAATAATATTAATTTAATGAAATGTTATTAATAGTTAATTTAATAAATATTTTTCTTTAGTCAGTTTATAAGATTCAACGATTATACGAGTAAATATTTAAAATTTTATTTAAACAAAAAATGTTTATTTAAATATAATATTTCTTATACTTTAATTTTTTAATTATTAATACAGAGCTTTATAATAAATATTTATTCATTGAAAATTCCTCATAGTCTAATCATTAACACTAATTATAGGGTGTTTTAAAACTTGATAGAATTTTAAATTGAATCCTTATCAAAAGTTTTACCTAACCTAAAAAACAACCTTTATCATACCTTTATAAATACATACATACACACACATGTATATATATAAAGAGTGTTTTTTTCAGATTAGATAAAACTTTCGATAAGGATTAAATTTAAATTTCTATCACTCTTAAAATACACCTATACATCTTATTAATTTTTACAATAAAATCATTAGATAAATTAAAGCATATCTACTAAGCATAAATAGAAAAATTAAATTTTAAATAACACTGTTATATGAAATGTGAATAAATTCAAAATTTTCTCAAAGTAATATGATTGATTTTTTCTATTTATTATTTTTATCAACGATATTTTAGATAGAATTACAAATTAAAAAAATTGATTTTTCCCTTGTCTAAGTTATTTATAAGAAAATTCTGAAATTTATGTCTCAAAGTGTAATCCTCAACCCAAAATTTAATATAAACTAAATTATTAATTAGATGAACTACAACGATATAAAATTGAATTTGTCGAAAAGTACTTTTATTCATTTTCACACAAATGAACTATCACCTAAACACCACAAAATAATAAAAAAATGTTTAATAATTGTTTATTTTTTCACTTTATTTATTTATAAAACCTAGATTTTCTCAATTTTATAATATGGAACTCTGATGATAATGGCATTGCTATCGAAATGCGCATCAGCTTATAAACAAAAAAAGTAAATTATAAATAATTATTAAACATTTTTTTAATATCATGTATTGGGTTGATAATTCCTTGTGTAAATGTATATTAACTTTTATGGGGTCAATGAATTATTTTTTTTCGATTAAATTACTTTAATAAATGTGAATTTATAGTTAAAAAATTTAATAATAATGTTTCTATAATAATTGTTCTTTATTGCAATAAAATATTTTTTTATAAATGATATATTCTACAAAATTGTTTATCGTCATAGATTTTAAATTGTTCGTATTTATTAAAATAGAATAAGCTTCAATAAATCTCATATTTCTAATCCACAGAAATAATGTCAAAGCAATATTTCAAAATAAATTTATTATTAGAAATAAATAAACTCGAGCGAGATATTGCCAACTAATCCACTTTTATGGTTATCAGCACAAATTGATTCCCGATGCGAATCAATCCATGGACTTCAACTGAACGTGTTTTCTTTTTCTTCTGCAAATAATGTTGCCTTCACGTGACTACACTGAATTTGAATACTTCTTTTATGGTTGAGCAATTTCCTCGATCTTAGCGAAAATAAAACGAAAGTGGTAGGGCGGTGAAAAAACCTGGAGGGACCCATTCAATGACTCCTTGCTACTAGTACATAACAGTCGCTACATTTATACTCGATTTGGGAAGTTTTGATATCACACAATACACAGTTGTAATCAGGTAATCTCTGAAGACAATTATTATGCTGACAAGGGTATAAAAAGAAGCGTCGTTTTCACAGTTTACGTGTGTCGTTTCTTTTTACTCGTTTGTTCTTTATCCCCGCGGAACGATTATAATAACTGTCTGTTGGAACTATGAATAAAAGCAGTTATATTTATAATTTTAAATTTTACATTACGTCTTTTTCTATAATAAATGAAATAATAAAATAGTAAGTACAATCATATTTATTAATAAAATGCATTGTATTCATAAAGAGATTAAGTACATATTTAATGAAATACTTGTTGAAAAAAATTCCAAGCAAACTTAAAATATTTTATTAAATATTTTCATATCATTCTCATATTTCATATCTTTTAGACGAAATTTATTATTTTTTTTATTGAACATATTTCTTATTTTATATCATATATATATTGTTTTATTATTTTTATGGTATTTATTATTACATATGTACCAGTAAATAATTGGAAATTTAATTATAAAAAAATCTTATGCAGCTTGTATATAATTAAGGTTAACTTAATATTATATTACGGAAGTGTACATCAGAGGATTTTACATTTGCCTATCTTGATTAGCCCCATCACGACATAAGTTTAAAGTTTGAAAACTTTCATCAGCTACCTAACTCAAACCACACATTTACTAGATCTTATATTTTCAGCAGCTTAAAAAGTTGGTCACACTTAATCATCAAAAATTCAAAACTTACTTTTTAACTCTCAATCTTATTTAACGGTTGAAAAATGTATCGAAACTTGCACATAAACAAATACATTACTTATTTTATAAAAAATAGCTGAATTTTACTATAACATGTTATAAATATATAATAATTATAAAAAAAACTTTTTCGATTTTTCATTCATGCTGAAATTAAAATACTTTTTCCAATCAACTATTAAATAATATTAATTACATTACAAGTACAATTATTTTCTATGTCAAATTGGAGTTTTAATAAAATAGAATTAAATTTGAGTTTCAATAATTCTCTCACACCCTAATAATTATATATATATCGAAAAGTTCTGTCCGTCTTTGTACTAAAAGAAAATAATAATAATTTATATTGTTTACTTACGAGGCTGTTTGATAAGTTCGTGTAAAAATAAAAACTGCTTCATTTTTTTGAATAAATCGTTTTTATTTTTCAACATAGTCTCGTTTTAGGCTTATACACTTCATCCAACGCTGCTCTAGTTTGTTGATCCCTTCCGAATAATAGGATTTGTCCAAGTCTGTAAAATAGTCATTCGTTCCTGCAATCACCGGAAAAAGATTTTATCACCTCCTCGTTCGAATAAAATCTTTTTCCCGCGAGCCATTTCTTGATATTAGTGAACAAATAATAGTCCGATGGAGCCGAGTCTGGAGAATAGGGGGGATGTGAAACGATTTGGAACCCTATTTCCATTAGTTTTGCGGCCATAACTGCTGAGGTGTGAGCTGGTGCGTTGTCGTGATGAAAGAGGACTTTTTTGTGGGCTAATCGGGGACGTTTTTCTTGCAACTCGGTTTTCAAACGATCCAATAACAATGAATAATATGCACCTGTAATGGTTTTACCCTTTTCCAAATAGTCAATAAAGATTATTCCTTGCGAATCCCAAAAGAAAGTCGCCATAACCTTCCCGGCCGAAGGAATTGTCTTCGCCTTTTTCGGAGCAGATTCCCCCTTGATAACCCATTGTTTAGACTGCTCTTTGGTCTCAGGAGTGTAGTGATGTATCCATGTTTCATATACAGTGATGATTCGACGCTTAAAGTCCTGCGGATTTCGCTGAAACAGCTGCAAACCGTTCTTGCAACACTTCACACGACCTCGTTTTTGGTCGATCGCGGCACCCACCTGGCGGATAGCTTTTTCATGTCCAAATGTTGATGCAAAATATTATGTACCCGTTCACACGAGATGCCTACAGCACTAGTAATCTCACGCACTTTCACTCTTCTGTCATCCATCACCATATCATGGATTTTATCAATGATTTCTGGAGTGGTGACCTCAACAGGGCGTCCAGAACGTTCAGCGTCTTTTGTGTTCATATGGCCACTCCGAAAATTTTGGAACCACTTATAAATCGCACTAATCAAAGGTGCAGAGTTACCATAATGTTTATCAAGCTTCTGTTTAGTCTCCTGAGGCGTTTTGCCTTTAATGAAGTAGTATTTAATCAACACGCGAAATTCTTTTTCGTCCATTATTTGACAATCACTCGATTTCCTTGATTCCAACGATTGTCAAACACAAAGGAATAGACCGATATGGCTGAAACTTGATGTGTGTTCTTCCAAGAGGTGCTACTAATTAAAAATAACCTCGATATGCACCAGTGGTGCCATCTTTTGGAAATTACACGGACTTATCAAACGACCCTCGTATATAATTAACAACTTCTTCTCATTGCAATGGAAGCTTTTTAATTCCTCTCCGATAGAATTACTCTTTCTTGGAAGCAAAAAACTCATTTAATCCTCTTTTTACATCTCCATTTTCAGTATTTTTTCCAGTAAAAAAAAATGTATAACTAAAAATAAATGATAATCAAAAAATACTATATTTCAAGAATATACAGAGTGACTTAAAACCTCACAATCAAGTTCCACTATTTTTTTGTTTGGGGGAAGGGGGTCTAAATAAATATGTGACCTTGCGTTGTTATGTTGCAAGATAACTTGTTTCTTGTTACCAAGACCCAGGCCATTTAAGATCATTGTTTAAATGATCCAAATGTTAACAATACTTTTCAGAATTTTATTTCTTTTGATTTTAGAATTCCATAATAAATTATTTCTCTCATATACCACTATATACACAAAATTCTCTTTTTTACACGTAAATCCACTTTAGCTGTAGAGAAGTTTTTTATTTTCTCAGTATGTTCTTTTCCTCTTCCTCTTTTCTTCTTGAATTGCAAAGCATCTTAAAAATATTTCATTTTTATTGCGTAAAAATAAAAACGAGCAAATTATTACATGATCTTGTCTGTTTCCAGCAGTCAGTTCATATGATACCCTTCTTTCATGTTTGTACATGAATCCAAAATAGGCCTTCTTCCAAAATATCATCATCGATTATAGAAAGTCTTCCAGAGTATAGTTCGTCTTTAAAAAATCCATTCTTAATTTTTTTTATCTTCTGTATGTTCTTCCAGATACTACGTTTTTTCCAAAAACTTTTAACAAATTTATATATGCTCTAAAACTTTCTTTCTTATTGAAATTTTAAAATATACAGTACCATTAATGAACCTTATCGACAGATATCTTTCCTGTAATATTCCTTGGTAAATACTGATGATAAAACATTTGTTTCAATCTATCAATAAAATATAACAGTAAAATTAATGATTTATATACTTTTTATTAAAATACTTTCTACATACTTAAAATAATTGTTCATTAAGTAGACAGAATTTTCGATCAGTAGATCTAATATATTTATATACATTTATATATATATATATATATATATATATATATATATATATATATATATATATATATTCGTGTGTACTCATCTATATGTATACAGAATTAACTAACCAAATCGTATTGAAAATTTGAAACAAATATAAACAATTATTTTATTAAAAATAAATATTTATGATTTATATGAGATTTTTATTAATCAGTCACGATATATACGAAGATAAAAACCACTTATTGTGGAAAAAATAATAATATTGTGTTAAAAATAATCTTAAATAAACCAAAGTCAATATACTTTTTTCAATATGAAAGTGCAAAATCATGTCAATTGAATATATCATAAATGAATGTTTTTATTGTTTGAAAAATGGTGGTGAAAGTATGAATATGGATAAATATTAACACATTCACACCTATATATATATATATATATATATATATATACATGAAAAATAAATTGTTGTATAACAAATAATGAAAAAATATTGAAATACATCATCCATTCACGTTATTTATTAATATGTATAATGGCATATTGCTTTCGATTCATTTGTATGAAGCATTTATTTCAATTTTAAATTGATAATGTTTATACAAAAAATTAAAAAAAATCAATATTGTTAATTATATATATATATATATATATATGTAAAATAAAAAATAATTTCTTGTTTTATTACAAATTGTCAAAGAGAATATTAAATTTAAAAAAAATCCTACAACTTAATTCAATTGATTTTTTTTCTTAGTTCGTAAACTATTCTTCGAGCAATAGACATAGCATTGTTTATTAATTTATTAAGAGACATTAGTATAATATTTTAATTATTTGCAAATATTTTATTATGTTTATTTCATGAATATTGAAATCCAGTTATAGATATTTAATTTTTTTAAAAAAATACTCAAAGAAAATATCATTTATTATTAAAATTGACTTTTTACGATACAAATTAATAAAAACTATTCTAGTAAGACTATATGCAAATATTTTGTTATTCATAAAATGCAATTTTTTTAATATCAAACAAACAAATATATTAATAAAATAATAATAGACTATATATATTTTTAATAAAAAAATATAATATCAACTCTATCAAGTATTACAAGCAATGAAGGAATAAGTAGAATGAAGTAAACTCAATTACTTTTTTTATTATTAAACTTGTTCGAGAATAATAAATTCGAGTAGAATTAAGTACAAAATTGTTTTAAAGAGCACTTTAGACATTTTATATAGAGAATATAGTGGAATCTTCTAGTATTCAGGTTTGAAAGCACTTATAAATTGAGCTTTTAAAAAAGAATATCATTAAAAATTATAATGTTCAATCTTATTATTTATAGAATGAATAATTAATAGTTTTGTGAAAAATTTTTAGCTGCATATAATATTACAAAAATGATAGTTTTATATATTTTATTTTATAATTTTGCTTACGTTCAAGATTCATTGATATTTTATATTAAATAGAAATTAATTTAATCACTTACAAGTATTTTTTGTAGATATATTAAACAAAAATGGAAATTATACAAAATTTTATAAATAATAGATTACTGCATCTTACTAATATAAAATTAATATTAAAATTTATTAAACATTAGGATTGAAAATTAATAGGTTACATTATTTTATAGAATATATATTAGATTCATTTTATTAGGTCTACCGGAAAGTTCTGTCCGTTTTTAAATTTAAAAAAATAATACATTTTGAATATATTTAATAATACTTACTGAACAGTATAATTTTTTCTTCTTTACTAATGACCTCTTCTCAGCGTGATGGTAATTTGTAAACCTATTTCTGTAGACAGACTCATTTTTGAAACTTGAAATGACATTATCGGACAAATCTTTCCGGTAGACCTAATATATATGGATTATATGACAAAACAAAAAGAAAAAGTCAACCCCCAGTTAGAGATGGATTGAAGAAATATACAAAAACACAAATTAGTATACATAAGTAAGTTAAACAATTAGTCTCGATTTTAACAAAAAGGCTCTGACGATGATGGCATCGCCATCGAAATGTGCATCAACCGAAAGTGAAAAATAAGTGATTATTGAACACTTCATAACCATTATGGTGTTGGAGATAAAAATTCATTTGTGTTAAATATGAGATAAGGATAAAAGGGAAGATTACTATTAATTTTTAATAAATAGTTAAAATTTAAAAAGTAATCATCGTTGTATAGAAATAAATAACTTTTATTTTCAATTTTAAATTATTCTGGTATAAAAAACATACTGGAGATTTGATGTACGAAATATGATACATATACATATATTTTAATCGATTTAATTGCCAATATTTTTCATTGACAAAAAATATATTTGTTTTAAATTTAAAACTTGTTAATTAAATATTATAATTAACACATTGACTGTCACGTTGGTCAACTGTGATCGGAGATTCTTTCCTCGATGGAGCCTTGGTGGTCATCAGTAACCGTAGTGCCTCAAATATTTAGAATAATTAAAATAAAATTAATATCGTCAACTAAAAAATTCTAAAGATCATAACAAACTATTCTAGATAATATTATGAAATGAAAAGTGCACTATTTAACAATTAAAGATTTTAATTAAAACATTATATATTACAAAAATTAAGTACGGTGTATTTATTAAAACGTCTTAAACATAAATGAGGCTGCCCATCGCAATCTCCGCAGTATGTAATGATTTCTTTGTCTAATTTTTAGCATTTTTTGAACCATGATTTGCAACATTTTTTTTATAACATACTTTGCAAAATTTTCGCACCAGGTATTATTGAATGAAGCTGGTGCTTCCATATTTTCGGCGTAGCTGTATAAATACATTGAAAGTGCATTTCTAAAATCACACACTTTTATTCTTTTTTTTGTTGTCTCTTTGAACAATAATAATTCATTTGTGACTGAAGAATTCAATAACAATTCTAATTTTATAAAACTAATTTTATAAACCACTTAGTTTTTCTAAGTGATATGGAATATGCAATCATTTAATCGGAAAAGTCTACGGGACATTTTTCTACATTATAATCGATAACAACCATAGTGTCTCACAGGTAGTTGTTTTAACATAAACTTACAGTTTCCGTCGAATGTTTTGTGAAAAACATTAGTATATCTCGTTTGTCTTTCCCTTTAAAAATCATAACATCTTTCTCACTTGCCTAGCAATCAGTTCGACTTGTTTTAATTTTTTCGATTTAACTTCTTCAGGTATTCCACATCGATTTTTTCGTATAGTTCCAACCAGATGAGTATTAAAAGCAACTGAGTACACCAAGGGTCCACGCTGGTCACTCGTAACCACTGCAAGTTAAATACACTATAACTAGATTTCTTATTATTTTGTCATTATATGCTTAAAATAATAAAAATTCTCTTGTGGCCCCTTGAGTGCATCATGTAAATTTAGCATGGCAGTCAACGTGTCAAAATACTAAATTAGGTATTTTTTGACAAATTTTAATTTTAAAAAATATGTTATAAATATAATTTAATATTATGGAAATAAAATATGTTTCTAATTATATTTCAATAATTGTTTAAAACTTGATAGTGTCATTGATTAACATTTTCAATACTGTATATTTACTAATCATTAATCATTGTAATTAAGAGAGATGTAACATTATTTAATATTAACTGTAACATGTTAACTATAAATAATAACTGTTTGTAGACTGTTATTTACGATATTAGTTATTAGGCGAAATAGGTAAAGTTAACTTAGTTGCAAACAGATCTGCAATGAGATAGTAGTATGCATACAAAATGAAATATATTTATAATACTATATATATATATATATATATATATATATATATATATATATAATATATTCTATAATTATGGAAAACTACTACAATACTATTTTCAGAATTTCTGTATAACTGTGTTAATATCAGTCTTGATAGCAATTAATTTTGGAATTACTTATAATTTAATTTTCAATCAAAAAAAATTCTGTAAATAAAATTTAGTACTAATATTAATTATTACTAAAATAAATGATAGAATTAATAAATATATGAATTATTTATGATAGAATAAGTATTCTAATCCATCTATTTAAAAATGAAAACAATATTCTTTCAAATAATTATAAACATTAATTTACTATGTACGATTTATCGAACATGAAAATTAATAATATTGTACAATTTAAATACAAACAACTAGGTTTATAAAAAAATTCGTGTAATAAATCAATATTTATCATCAAACAAATCGTAATTAAAAAATACTAAAATTCAATAAAATTATATATGTGTGTTTTATTGACATATAATAAAAGTTTAATAGAATCTGGTTACAAAATGTAATTATAATAAAATGTGCAACCAATGATAAATACCAAATGACAATTGTACTTACTAAAAACATATACACAGAAAGCAAAATTAAAAATGAAAGTTTGTACGAACTAGTTACGGCAGGAAGTAAAATAAGATAAGAGGACTTTCTAAATCCTTTTTTAATTTAATAATAAACGAAATCAAAAAAGATATAATATTGTTAAACCATTAAACATTGCTTTTCTCTTCCATTCCACTTCCACGATTTTTCTTATGTCTCTGTCTCATCTACTCATGGATCTTTCCATGAGACTTTCTATATCACTGGGTTTATAATCAATAATTTTTCTCGTGTTTCTATAAAACTAGTCAATTTCTCTTTTAAACTTCACACTTTTAATATAGGATTTTCCCATAATAATATCAAACTCTTGACAGCTGGTGGCAGCCATTTTTGAATTTTTTTTAAGCTCATTTTGACATTTCAATTAAATATAATTTGGAAAAATATCATAGAACATATAATACTTGAACAACGCTTAGAAATTGTAAAAAATTCAATAAACTTATTGAAAAAAGGTTAATGAGTCCATTGTTTCATAAAATGGATCAATCATAACCTCCAAGATTATGTGATCTAACTCTATTGGAGTATTTTCTGTGGAATTATGTGAAATCACTGGTTTATGATTATAAACCACAAACAACAGAAGCATTAAAAATATATATTGAACTTATAATTCATGAAACTGGAACACAATTATGTGAAAAAGTGACTAAAAATTGAACTAAACGAATGGACTATATAAAGTGAAGTTATGGTGGTCATATGAGTGAAATTGTATTCCGTCATTAAAATCATAAAATATGTTAAAAAATAAAAATAAATATATAACTAAATAATTAAGTTTTTATTTTATTTCCATTCAAAATTCTTATTGGAAAACACTGTATATATACAATATTGTGAATAATTATAGTTTGATAAATATTTTTTTCTTTTTCACAAAAATTAAATAGCATCAAGTAGTATTAACACCGAAAACTAATTATTTATAATAAAAGCAACTTATTTACATTTTATTAATATATTATTTCAATATACATATAAATAAACTAAAAATAACAAAGAAATTCTTATAATAAAAATTGTAAAAAAATATAGGTTAAGTTTTTATATATATATATTTGTTTTAGTTAATATGATCTCACTTTTTTATTCTTGTCAATAACGTCAAATAGTCTCTTAGAAATGCTGTCGATCAGGTTATTTAGAGTATCATCAGTAATACGTTCCTATGCATTTAAAATTAGTCACTTCAGTTCCACTTTTGTTTGAATTTCTGATAATGTATGATCGTAGATCTTTTTAAAAATCATTATCCAGAATTTCGAAATTTGATTAAAATCTCGACTTAACGGCTGCCACTCCAAAATTCAAATACCATACTCCTCGAAAAAATTTCTGGAAAACGTAACTCGATAAATTGGCACATTATAAATGGAATTTTATTTGTTCGTCTTCTGTTTCAGTAATAACTACCAAAAAATATTCTTCTAATACTTTTTGATACATTTTTATTCACTTTCACTTCTACAAAAGCTACTTCAGATTTTAAAACTCTTTTGAACGCAACCCATATCATAACACCATCATATTTCATTTTTTTAAATTTTTTCATTTCAACGTTCGTGTCACTGAAAGGTACACCCATCTAGATTATTTAATTTGAATTTTGTTTCATCGCTAAATATGACATGATTAAATATATCTTCCTTTGTAGACGTATTTTTGTGCCAAATTCAATCTGGCAAAATGTGATGTTTCTTCAATGGCGGTTTTCTTAAAAAATCACATATTGGCGCTTACTTGCTGTCTTAATCAACTTCCTAATGAGACTGGAATCATATTGTAAATAGTATCGCTGCACTATTTGACACTACAATACACGCTTTTTGGAAATTTCTCTTAAGACAGCTCATTTTACAGTAAGAGAAAATCAGAAAGGTGTTTCGGGACAACGTTTTTTTCAATAATTTCTCAAAAATTTTGTTAAGAAGTTACTCATAACATTTAATGAACTATTTAATGCACTTGCGATTTGTATTCGCATCTTTCTACAGTTTCTTAAATCAATTATCCACTATTTTCAATTTTTGTAAGTTATGTATCGCATGGAATAATTTTATTAAGTTAAAAAAATCTAAATACAAAAACTAGTTGCACTAATTTAAGTAATGATATGTACCAGCAGTCATTTCAAATTAAACTAAATTATGTGAAATAATTTTATTACACCCTATATTTATTCAAAACAAATTTTTTGTTTGCTAAGCAATTCGTTTATATTTTTTTTTAGCAAGATAATAAACAGACATAATATTTATGATCCTTTCTGGAAATTGTAAAATGAACGTACACGTGCTTATTTGTTCTTAAAACAGTAAACAAACATCAAAATATGTTTAAATATATAATTATTCACAGGACTGTTTATATATATATATATATATATATATATATATATATATATACATATATATATATATATATATATATATATATATATATATATATATATATATATATATATATATATATATATATATATATATATATATATATATATATATATATATATATACATATATAATCAACCTATGATATAATGGTTGCATTACCGCCTATAATGCGAGAGAAGTGCGTTCAATATCTGATCAGAGATAAAAGGCAGATAATAGTCTCTAGCTTTAGTGAAAAAAAACTGTCTAACTGTTTAAAAATAAATTTTTACCAACAATCCTGCTTAGTTTTGTGAACATGACTAAATACCAATGAATGATTAAATTTTGTTAAAGCTTTTGCTTAACAGTGGGTGAACAAATAAATATGTATCTAAACCCTTCAGTCTCATTTGGTCCGCTTTATATATATATATATATATATATATATATTACATAGAGGTTACATTCATAACACTCATTGGGTAATAACATGTGCATATAAATGCAATCAAAGTTTTGATACGAGTAATTCAAATCAATACGTTTTCATGAAAGTAATTAAATCTAACACTCGATAAATAAATGAATTAAATCTTTCTCTACATACATACAGTACCTATATATGTGTGTATATGTAATATAATGTGTGTATGTATTGTTTGTAGCCGGCTGTGTTAAAACAACCTTTTTGAGTCAAGAGGAAGTAATTAGCTTCAGCTTCAAAATATCTAATAATCCAAGTTCTAGTGGTATTGCAGCGCAGTGTAGAAAGCTTCATTAGCTCACAACAGTTCGCCGCAACTGCAGTTATAAATCTTTCTGTATTTCTAGAAAACTAAATAATTTGTATAACAAATGTGTTACACTGAAATTATGCAGTCGTGTGTACTACTATCGCAGCACTTGTATAACCCACATTCAACGTGTTTTGTTAGAACTTGATTTATATCATTTATTTAAATTAATCTCTTAAGCGAGCTACTTAAAGAGAATTCAATATATTGATAATTTTTTTAAAAAAATATTAAATATTTATTATATGAAATAATATAATGTATACAGTAGATTAGAGTAAAAGTCTGGATACTTGCATATTTTTATTTATATAAAATAAATAAACAATAATTTCAATTCAAGATAAAAATTAATTCATATGAAAAATGAAGAAGTCTCTGACGATGATGGCGTTGCCATCGAAATGCATCTGCCGATATAATTGTAGATTATATAATTATAAAGAATAAGTGAACAATAAGTGATTATTAAACACTTTAAATTATTATGGTGTTGAGGTTAAAATTAATTTGTGTAAAGAAGCATAATTTATTTTCGTCAAGTTAGAAAAATAACAAATATTGAAAATCTTTAAAATTTTTCTCAAAATAAATTGTGTCAACTGATAATTCATTTTATACCTGATTATAATAAAGGAAATTCTAGGATATAATTATATATTATTTTTAAATGTACATACATGTGAATGCCATTATCGTATTGAAATTTGTTTAGTATATGTAAAAAGTTTTTTTTTGTAAAAAAGGATTACAACGTGAATTAACAACATTAAAATGTATAAGGCTTCTAATTGAACAGTTTTGAGAGTAAAAATCAATTCGTAAAGTAGACAGTGTAGTAAACAGAATTTATGTCGTAGAACATTTTAAAACCACATTTTTAAAAAAAAAATGGTTAAATATATCTACTCGCAAGATATTTAATAATTGTAATAAATATTGAAATATCAAAAAATTAAGAAAAGCTCATTAATAATTGTTCCAATAAAGAAATATTTGAAAAAATCAGTTCATTATAAAAAAAAGAGATTTTTTGTACGAAACCGTAAATTTAATAGTATAGTAGTTCGGAGAAAATCTTGTACTAGTGAACAGAACTGAACTAAAAAAATAAAGTTCACCAAATTACACAGAAATGAAATAGTGAATACAGTCCACCTAACGTCCATTACGATACCACTAATGTTATTATAGCTCATGGAACAAATTATAGATTCAGCCTTAAACAAAAAAAATGATCATGTTAGCAGTTATGGAAAAAATATCATCTACCGCAGCTCTTAATATTGCCTTATCCCTGTAATTTGCGATAAAATATCACTCAGTCAGGGTTAAAAAAAATTTTTTACTGCCCTCACCAAAGCGTAAAAGATATCCCTCATAATTTGACTATTGTTAAATATGAATAATTATTCATTGTGTATATTTTTACATTCGTTTGACAATGATTTTTTTAAATTTTTATTATCTATTTTTCGTAATAAACTGACATAAAACATATTTCACACAAATGATTTATCACTCCAACACCACAATATATTAATAAGTGTTCAATAATTTAATATTAAAGTGAACAATAGGCAATTATTAAACACTTAATAATATATTGTGGCGTTTAAATGATAATTCATTTATGTGAAAGTGAATTCGTCAGAGTTTCAAAACAAATAATTATAAAATATAAATTTATCAATTGTAACAGAAACCTAAAAATAATATGTAAATATCTAACTTAAAATCCTCAGCAAAAAAATTAAAATAAATAATTAGGAAACAATTTGTAATTATAATTTATTGTTTTTATATTTAATTATTTTTAAAATCTTCCTCAAAATAATATTAGTATTAACCCTTAACATTTCATTTACAATAGATGTACTCTAAAAGATTTATTCCATTCATATTATAAATATTAAAATATATTCTTATAAATATAAAAAATGTTTTTAAATTTCAATAAAATATTTGATAACAAAATTGATTTTCAGTAAATATAGTTATTTCATTCAATTTTAATATTTTTTATTGCTTAGAATTACAATATTATTCTCTTCCTGTAAATTTGGTGAAACATTTGGTTTAATACTGTATTTAAGAAATACTTCCTACTCAATTAGAACCTTTATTATCGTATTTAAATATGTTAAAAATATACAAAAAAAATCAACAGTTAATAACCTTATAATTTTTTATATTATTAAAAGCATTACAAGAAAATTCTAAAGAATAAATAACAATGCTACTTAAAAAAATCTTTCTGCATTAATAAAATATGTAACTTTTTAAAAATATCCGTGCAGCATTCAAATAATACCTTAAGCATTTTCTAAATTGTTTTCATACCATTGTGATAATATGAGTCAATTAATTAAAAAATAAAAATATACAATATTTATATATTTTACGTACATATATATATATATATATATATATATATATATATATATATATATATATATATATATATATATATATATATATATATATATATATATGATGTCCTCATTGAAACTGAAAGATAATTAAAAATATTAAATGATAATAAGCAAGTAAATTTGTATATATAATATTTAAACTCTTCAGTCTCATTCGAGCCACCATATATATATATATATATATATATATATATATATATATATATATATATATATATAATTTTAATTGGCACATCTACATCAGTATTTATATAAACAGAACTGGGTAATATTTTGTACTAAATAATACAAAGCACCGCTCACATACATAAGAAATGGTTGTTTTCATTTTTTTTAATTTCATCAAAGTACGATGAGCGCTAATATTATTTTTACGCACTAAATAAATTTCCTTATATAAAATTCAGAGAAATATGTTTGTATAATACATAACGAGTTGTTTTAACAATTATTACATTTTGTTAAAATGTCAAGTTAATTAATGGATAAATCATTTTAAAAATATACAAACAAGTCTCTTTAATAAACATAATTTATAAGATTTCTGAAAACGAAGATAATATTCAACATTTTGATAACATGAAAAAAGTAGCAGATGTATTACTGTTGCTATAATTGTTTACTGAATATCATTTAATATTTGTTGAATAAGTCTTTTAATTATTCACAAAGACTGGAATTAAATAAAATAGATAGAAACATAGCTAGACATTGTACAAATTAAACTTGTAATTCTCGAATATCTATGATATAGCTTTGATTTATTATCATACAAATACTTATTAATATAATATATTTAAAAGCAGACAGTTTTATATCACTAATCATTAAAAAACTTACGTACTTTTTTAAATACTTAAAATAATTTTTCCTGAGAGAATACAAATAATAAAATAAAAAATTATTAACCATAGAGATGAACGATGATTAAAAAATTAAATGATAACAATATTTCCTTTAATTTTACTTCTTAAGTACAGTAATTTTTTGATAATCTAATGTTTCTTTATAATTCTAACAAAGGCATATAACCCATTATTGAAACATACTTATTTATTAAGCAAGTTCAAGTTTAAAAATAATTAATAAACATGAATTCATACTTCTGTTTCAATTCAAATTACTAATTCCTTATCCCCGCTTCTTTTATAATCAAATATATTCATAAATCACTATTCCTCGATCTCATTTAATGATAATTGTAGAGACTTTTATATAAAACTTGTATATTTACTTTCTGATTCATTCACCTATGTCCATCAAGTTCAAATTTTTAAAATATTTCACTATTATTTTATGCTTAAAAGGCTATATATTAAAGATATAACCAAAAAAATATCTTTCATATAAATGAATTATTACAAGGTACTAAAAAAGTTCTATAATTATTTTTGTTCACTTTCTTTATTTATAAACTGATGTGCATTTCGACAGCAATTTCATCATCATCAGAACGTTTCATTGTAAAAGTATATTTTATAACGATTTTATCTAGATTTTTCAATGTAACAATGATGATGATAGAATTGTCATTAAAATACGTATCAACTTGTAAACAAAGAAAATGAACAATGAATTATTATTGAACGCTTTTTCAATATCTTGTAATATTTAGGGGTGATAGTTTGTGTGGAAATAGTAATAAATGTGTAAATAGTAATAAGAAAAAACTTTATATAAACATATAAAAGGAATAGAATACTCTATACAAAATAAAAAAAATAGAGTATAAGTAATTTTTAACCAAAAATTAATCCAGATTTAATAACGCAGTATTTTAATAATAATGGCTTTGCCATCAGCAATAAATAATTATTGAACATTTTTAAATACTTTGTGGTGTTGATATAATAATTCATTTGTGTGGAAAAAAACTATAATTTTTCTAAACTACCTAAATTACATTATACATAGTTGTAATAAAAAAATAATATTCATATTAAATAAAATAATATTTTTTTTAGTATAGATAAAATATAACATAATTACTTTTTTCATCTATTAGCAATAAAAATTAAAATAGTAAAATAAAATTTTATTTCATCAATTAAAAGACAGTAGTAAAATAACTAAATCATTTTAAAACATTAACTAATTTCAATAATAACTATTTAAATATATTCTTATGTAAAATTATAAATATTTAAAAAAGAGTAACCTTTTTAAATCAAATTTCAATAATATTTTTTATAGTGTTATCCTTTTTTAAAATTAAATATAAAAATGACTAATATTAATATATATATTTTAATATTCTATTTCATTGAAGAATGTTTTTTTTTAATTCAGTAAAATTTTATTGAAAAAATATTTAAATAAACTAAATTTTAATTAACGTTTCGTTTTAATTACTGGAGATGTGTAATTAATAAAATATTTATAAATATTTACGTTATTACAATATTAATTTAAATTACTATTTATTTATTTTCACATAAATGAAATAACATCTCAACACCACAAGAAATTATTTAAAAGTATTCAATAATTATTTATTTTTCATTTTGTTTGCTTATAATAATAGTAAACTGATATGAATTATGACGACAACACCATCATCAGAATGTCACATTAGATTTTATAAAACAACGATCTGATGATAGTAATGCTATTGACATGTTCATCATTTTACAGTTGTTATAAATAAACAATAAGTAAATATTGAACATTGTTTAATATCTTGTGGTGTTTAGGTAATAATTCATTTGTGTGATATGAGTTATATTTTTTTATATTTCTTGTTCTAAGTAAATAAATTATACAAATAATATATATTATTTTTGTTGTACAATAATTTCATATAAAATTAATAAAATTTCTACGAATTTATTAAGTAATATGAAATTAATAGTAAATTTATGCATTAAAAATATTACCACTGAACACAAATCAAAAATTTTGACTACATTATTTGAAAGTAGATGTTACTTAAAAGAATATTTAATATAATTCATGGAAAGTTAATTCTATTTGTACGATGTATTAAATTCTAAGTAACAAAGTTCAAATGGAATGTATATAAAACAAATAAAATATATACAAAACAAATAAAATATATATAAAATGTGCATGGAATTTTTATAGTAGTTTTTGTAAAAAGGACGTACACTTTAAGTAATTCAATTTTATCTCATAATAAAGATTTTTTTAATTATAAAAACATATTTAATTTTATTTCCTACTATTTAAACGTAATGTTATTTTCATTTTGTATTTTAATTCAAAAACTAAAGAAACGATGACAAATAAAAGACAAATAAGTAATTTACAACGACGACATGTCTATTAATATGTAAATATTTAAAGCAAAATGTTTTATAAACAGATAGGTAATTTACACATCATTGACTATAATATGAATGTTCTCTTGTATTTGAATATTTCACGAGACAATTTACATGCCATTACTAGAAAATTGAACAGAGAGAATATTCAAGTAAGAATATGTCCATTAACATTCAACTACAATCGACAAAGAATAGATTTTATATATATATATATATATATATATAATAAAACAACTATTAATGTAATAAAAACATCAGATGTGTGTTCAGTGGAAATATTTTTAATGCATAAATTTTCTATTATTTTCATATTACTAAATAAACTCTTAGAAATATCACAAATTTTATATGAAATGATTATAAAAAAATAAGTATTATTTAAACCATTTATTTACTTAAAACAAGAAATATAAAAAAATTGTAACTAATTTCACCCAAATAAATCATCACCCAAATACCACAAAGTATTAAAAAGTGTTTCATATTTACTTACTGTTCATTTTGTTTATTTATAACAACAGTAAAATGATGAACATTTCAACAGCAATACCATCACCAGATCTTTGTTTTATAAAATCTAACATGACATTCTGATGATGGTATTGTCGTTGTAATCCATGTCAACTTATTATTTTTATAAGCAAATAAAATGAAAAACAAATAATTATTGAACACTTAAATAATGTCTTATGTTGTTAAGATGTTAATTCATTTGTGTGAAAGTTAATTCATTACAGTTCCAACACAAATGATAATTAAAACTAATGTTGTGATAACAGCAAAATGACATAAATATTTTAATTATTACAAATATCAAGTAATTTAAACAAAACGTCAATTAAAATTTAATTGATTATAATAATTTTTTAATAAAGTGTTATTGAATTAAAAAAACATTCATAAATAAAAAATAATATTAAAATATATATTTGAATATTTATCATGTATTCTAACATTTAATTTTAAAAATGGATAGTAATATAAAGAGGAAATATTAAAATTTACAATAAAAAGTTTACCCTATTTTAAATATTAATAAATTTAGCATTTTATAACAAATAAATTTATTTTATATTATCATGAATAATGACATCTCGTATATATTGTTAACAATATTAATGAAATGAGTTGAGTTGTAGCCAGTCTAAGTTGCTACTCAACCCAATTGTACAGATCTCTTTTTTGGTTTAAGCATAAAAACATATAGATGTCTCGTTATAAATATTTAAGCAATAATATTTTTTTAATAATTTACTTCAAAATAATTAATTTTTACACAAATCTCATTTTTTATAATATTTATTAATTTAATAAATTCAGATTTATAAATAGATATCTTATTCTCTGAACACAATTAAAATTTCCTTTGCATGAAAAATCAGTTTTGATTATAAAAATATGGTTATAATTTTTTAGTCATAAAAATGATAAAAGATTTGACTAAATTTTCATCTGATAAATCAACTGACTAAAAAATTAATTATATCATTTTAGTTATATGAAAATTTAGTCGATTAAAATCTCAAGTAATTTTTTTCTTTCCTTACGTATTTTCTTCTTTTTCGGAAATAAATTTCTTTGATAAACAGAATTCACCTCTTTTTAACATAAAAAAATGAAAAAAATGTGAACGAATCTCTTATATCTTTCATTTTACATAATTCCATGTAAATAATTTAAATGTTATTATATTTTATTTATAATCATTTAAATTTAAATATGACTATACATTATTTACAATTTTTTATTCAAAATAATTATACTTGAAAATTTGATTTCTAAATTTTAAATAATTTTTCTTGACGATTTAATAGTTTTATTCAACTAATATTACAGAATCACAAATCAATTAGTTTGTCATTTCAAACAATTTATTACTAATGAATCAATAATAACTAATCATAAATTGATTTGAAAACGACTAATCACTTGAAATGACTAATAAAATAATTGTAACTTGTTATTAATAAAAATAAATAAAATGTTAGTTGTTAGTTGTCAACTAAATAATGGTTACCCTACTCTGTAAAAACACACAAATTATCAGGATTGAAGTTCAATGGAATTTTGTTCCTACTTAATCTTTTATAAATAATTAAATGCACTTAGTTCTTTTTTTAAAAAAATAAACATTGTATTAAATTTTACACTAAGTTAATCTATATAAATATTTAAGAATCAAGTAAAATTAAAAAAAGTGTAACGAAAAATATACAAATAATAACAGGTTTAAGGTAAAACAATTCCATGATATAAATTCTTTTTGGAATAAAACTCAAATACAGCCTACATTTCTTGTTTTTTTTTCTTGACGATGGTACAGAAAAAATAATAATGATATTGAGATATAAGATTAAACCTCTACTGACAATAAAATTTCACCAATATATTTTCACTAATTTTTAATTTGATTATTTATCCATTTTACTCATGTAAGACAGAACAATTATTTTTTATTGATTTTTATATATACCAGATACCCATTACGTTTTTTAAAAATAATAAACTTTTATGGCCAGCTAATGACTTGTTATTTTAAACTTATCTATTCATTTCTTTTATAATTTGATCAAATCTTTCAAGTTTATAAAACAAACATTTTTTCTGCATGTATTCGATTTCTGAAATTTTACAGAAGCACATATACTTTTATAAAAAATATAATTTCACTAACATTCAATAAATCATTTCTTTTAATTCTACACTATGTCATTTTATTATTCTTGTACGAAATTTAAACTGTTATGAACAATTACGTACAAAAATAAGAATGTGACAATAATACAACGGATGTGTGTAGTTAAAATGATATAGAGCATTAAACAGCATAATGACAACAATTATCAGAATTTTATTTATATTATCCCTTCAATGTTACTACAATATAATATTTGTGACCAAATGAAACAAGATTTAATTTTGGAATTCATATGTTATTAAAAAATATTATTTATGATCTAGATTTTTATTTTATAATCATAAAAACATCTGTGAATTTTATAAAATTAATTCATTACTTTCTACAATTCAGTATTAATTAAAAATGTAATACATAAATGAGTTACTTTCTCTAATACCACACAATTTTGTAAAGATGTTCAATAATTATTTATTATTTTTATAATGAAGTTTTATGATGATGTTGCTGTCGAAATGTTGATTATTGAATATTTTTATAACATTTTATGATATTAGAGTAAATAATTCAAGATTCTTCTAAAAGCTTGTGTACATGAAATTTGCAGATAAAATGATTCAGTAGTGACTTTTTACTCATCTATTTGAAGTTAAGGAGACATGCTTAGTCAAAATCGAAAAATTCAATTTTTGGATATTGACATTTTTTGTATATCTGGAGATTTCCTGAAAGTTTCAAATTAATCCAACTAAAATTGATAGAAGTATAGGCATACTACTTTTTTTTACAAATACTTGTGTAAACTAATTTTGAAATTTTAAAGGCTTTTTTCTAAAAATCACATTTTCAAAACCGATGACCAAAATATCTCGAAAATGACTTCATCAATTTATTTCAAATTTTTCAAACTTATTATAGATACAAAAAACTTGTCCTTGAACGAAAGATTTTTTCTGTTGCATAATTTTTTTGTTGACTAAATACAAGTGATTTTTTTATTGAAAATCAAAATTTTAAATAAAATGTCTGTCATTTCGTATAAATCAATATTTGAAAAAAACTGATTGTTCAAGGATTACATAATTTAATTTATAAAATAAATCTTCATTTCTTAATTTCATACGATCCAAATCTGAGTAGCAGTGGTCACCGCAAACATTATTTTTTCAATTGACCTACGAGAGAATGATCATATCTCTCTTATTTTTTAATATTTTTTATTGAAAAAATTATATAAACCTCTTTTAAATTTACATTTTTAAATACCTGAACATTTGTTGAGAAACGTGTTATAATTCTTGAAAAAAATTTCAAAAGTGAGGTTTTTTTTTACTTCCTGACTAAGCATGACCCTTTAAATGAGAACTGATTCATTAAATCTATAATTGCTGACATTCTAAAAGATAGCGTACAAAGGCAGATGCTATTCAACCTATAAAGACTTGTTGGAGGACGACAAAGCAATCCTAATAGTGGTAATTGAGGGTTATCCAAGCTTATCTACTTAAACTTGAAACGTTCTAAGTGGAAGATGGGGGTTAATGTGTAAAAAAACATGATGGTTTTATTTCATCTAGCAAGATCTTGAAAACGTAAGCACGACGATCTTAACCCTTACCACTCCTATGTCGAGTATAGCTCAACATCACATTTCTTACACCAACTCCAATGTCGAGCTAGACTCGACATTATATAACATAATTTCTAAAATAATTTAAAATGTTTAAATCTGATTTTTTTTTCTTTCAAATACTTTGTAATACGTAAACAAAGACCGAATTTGTCATATTTCGCCTTTCTACGCAGTTTTACATTGTTGTTATTATTATTATTATTATAGCACCAACACAATCATTTGTAATGCATAGTAAATCAATTAAGGAGTTGTTGGTAGGTAACAAAATTAAGGAGTGCAAAGGGTTAACTTAACAGAATTTCAATCGAATGGATGATTGAAACCAAATATCTTTGTATCTACCTCGACAATAGTCTAACCTTCGAGAGTCGTAGGAAATATTTGCTTTTAAACACACAAGCACAGTTTGCAAGATGTGTTAACTGTTGAAAAAGAAATAAAAATTATCTTTGAGAACTAAACGTTGCTCTACTTCTATTCCGTTCAAGCGATTATGGCGTAATCGAATCTAGATTGGTTTTAACACTCTCTAGCAACAATATTTTCCGCTCTAACCGATATGCATTAGCTGATAATAAACACCACACTTTATCAAAACCACCAACAACTGATAAGTTTATCCGACGATAAATACATCAATTTTACGGTTGAGAGACAACATATTTATACGTGCTTTGGACACAGTTGGTCTCATTACCCACAAGCACAAGTGACCACATCTACTTGTATAGCTACAAGACCGATTATCACAAAATGACCACCCTATCATCCTAGTTGATAAGAAACGGTCTCTGTGGACAATTTGGAGCTTCACTGGTCTAAATTCATTAAGAAGTTTCATTGGAAAATACAATGATATTAAACTACCACTTAATAATATTCCATCGATACTATATAAATGTTATATTTTACAAACAAGAACTATTACCAAACGATAAGCATTCTATAATTACCAGATTCTGAGTAGATACGGTATTAACTGGTATGAATAAATTATTCATTTAAAAGTGTAAAAAGTATTTTAGTCAGAGTATTATACTTACAGTTGTGAAAATAAAATATATTAATCGATTTAATATTCGTAAATTAATATTACTACTTCATCAAATTTAATCTAACAAAGTAAATGAACTGTAATGATTTATTTTAAAAAAAAGATTTAGTACCACGAAAACTTGAAAGTGATTATATGAGCTCTTTTTTAGATTTAAAATAAAATATATTTAAAAATTTTATATTGAGTGAAACAAATCTAGCTAAATTTAATATTTTTTTAACTTTATTAAAAAATTAAATATAATTCTTTGTTTCGTTTGTGCCACTTAACATTTTATTTAATGGTTTTAATAAATGATAAATCTACAATAATAAGTAATTATAAAAAATGATAAAAAAATAATAAATACTTATAAAATTTTAATACAAGTAATTAATGTTTGTTTTGGAACTGTCACGAATTCACTTATTTTTTTAACAAAAAGGCTTTTACAATGATGGCATTGCCATTTAAATGCACATCAGATGATATTGTTATAGACAAAAAAGTGACCAATAATTAATTATTGAACACTTTATAATCATTGTGGTGTTGGGGATAAAAATTCATTTATGATAAACAATTAAATTTTTACACAACGAATTTAATAAAAATTACCATATATCATATTGTATAACTAAAGAACATATTTGGTAAATGAACAAAATTAATTTTTTTAAAAAAAATAATCTTTATTATTTTTTTCAAGTGTGATAGAACTTTCAATTGAATCTCTATCGAAAATTTTATCTAACCTAAAAAAAAATCTTTTTACACACACACATACACACATACTTATTTGTTTTTTAGAATTGATAGAACTTTCGATAGGGATTCAATTTAAAATTCTATCATGCATAAAAAACACCTATATAATATTGATTTTATTAAACATAAATTATATATATATATATATATATATATATATATATATATTGATAACAAGTGTAGTTATAATTTTTTTTTTCATAAAAAGCAAGTATATTTGTAATTCCATTTTAAAAATTCTGTCATTTTATTATACATTTATAGTATAAATCAACTTGCTCATTATATACAATTGATGTGAAGCTTATATAGAATATAATAAGCATGATGTAATACATTTACTGTTAGAATACGCATTCAAAACTATGAGTAGGTGCTTATCAACGAATGTTTCCATTTATTACCAGCTTTTTTCATTGTTATACTACTTACCATATTTTAAAATTTACAATTCATTGCATAGTTTGCTATTGTGCTATACTTATATATTTCAATTCTCACTCAATGTACAGTTTTGAAATATTATTATTATAAACATTATGAACAGTATTTTACATTTTTTTTATATAAATATAGTTACATATTCAGTATCATTTCTATTCAAGTCATTTTTTGCCTCTAATCTTTATTTTTTTTTTCATTTTTGTAATTCACATATAATATTACTTATTATAACATTTGAGCAAATAAAAATTTAGTTATATAAAATCTATTTTGAATGAATATATATAATGTAGCCCAAAAATTTTAACCACCTTATATATATATATATATATATATATATATATATATATATATATATATATATATATATATATATATATAGAAAAAGAGAATCATCCACATGTGACAACTAGATTTGTGTTTTATTAAAAATAAACATGTGTATAAGGTGGTGCATAGGGAAACATGTGTATAGTTTCTTTTATTTCTTTTTAATATCACATTTGGATGATCCTATTACATACACATATATACAGAATGTTTTTTTTAAGTGTGATATAACTCTAAATTTAATCCCTATTGAAAGTTCTATTTAACCTAAAAAAATATCTTTGTATATATGTATATGTGTGTGTATATGTATGTGTGTGTGTGTGTGTGTGTATATATATATATATATATACGAGAGTCGTTTGATAGTATAGAAGTAAAAAAACTAAATAAAAATTTAATTAAATTAATTAATTAATTGATTAATTAATTAAATTAAACAATAAATAAATTTACCATACTTATCAAACGACCCTCGTATATATATATATAAAAGGTGTTTTTTAGGTTAAATAGGGGATTCAATTTAAAATTTTATCACGCTTAAAAAAATACCCATTAATATATATATAATATATATATATATTATATATATATATATATATATATATATATATACTATCAGATAAAAAAATACATAAAAAAATTATATATATATATATATATATATATATATATATATATATATATATATATATATATATATTTATATTAAATAGGGGATTCAATTTCCGCTTTTTTTTTTTTTTTTATCATAGCTGCGAAAAAAAGACCAGAAGGCGGAATATATATATATATATATACAAGATAGTATATCATTTTTTTTTTAATAAATTTTTCAAAAGTATTTATGTTGATGCGTATTAGTAGCTGTCAGTGCTTTAAGTACTTTTTTTAAATAATATCTTTTACTTCAATAGCAAACCGAATATCTCTCGAATAAATGAAATATCACGAGTAATAATATAATTTTCGAAGTCTCCAATAAGATTGTTGAGCAATGTTTAATCAACAAAATTACAAATTGCCCAAACAGGTAACTTTCTTATCAGCTAGGTTAATAAAGTAACTGATTAGCAACATAACTAGTCAACCTTCTGGTGGCACAAGTAGACCGGTATCATTTATATTCACTGTACTTCAATAACGAGGTCAATAGTGTCCAAAACACGCACAGTGCGTTATCGCTTACTTCCGCTCATCTGTAAAACAGACGTACCTATCAACAAATAAACTCGTCTATTGTAGAGATCTAGAGGTCAAAATGAATGGTGTTGTTCTTCACGAAGTAATCCATGCATACATTGGTTACTAGCAAAACACACCAATTCTGGAATATCTGAGATGATATTTCTAAAGTGATATAGCCCAATCTACTCGCGTATATCATAATCGATTAACTACAACGAAGCAAAAGGAAAAATATTTATCGAATGACTTAATTTAATATTATTACACATTTCTAATGCCGATTTTTTATTATTGTGCAAAAAAAACGATTAAATAACACTTGTATAAATATATGTAAATAACACATTTGTCAAAGAGACAAATATTTCACTTAATCCAATTAAAAATGATATTACAGTTATTGCAATTAGTAAATGACTTATTTTTAGATTGAAAATAATAGAGGTATTTTCTTAAGTGTGATAAAACTTTAAATTGAATCCTTATCAAAACTTATATCTAAAATAAAAAAAACCTATATATATATATATATATATATATATATATATATATATATATATATATATATATATACAAATACACACACACATACATATAAAAGTGTTTTTTTTAGGTTAGATAGAACTTTCGATAAGGATTCAATTTAAAAGAACACTCTTTATTAATCATATAAAGTAAAATATAAATTTATTGTATATTTTAAACAAATGTTATAAAATTGATTACAATTTAAAAATTAAAACTCACTATTTTATAGAATATTCAATCAATTAAATGTTCATCAAATGCTATTGAAAATTAATTTGTATACGAAAAATATTACTTTTTAATACATAGAATATTTATATTAATTTTTGGATATATTATATTTCTATTAATTTTAATAGCTGTTTTTAATATACAATTGGTTTCAACACAGGAAATAATGACTAATCAATTGTGATCAAAATACAAATCATTGAATATAAAATAAATTATTCGTACGAATAATGAGTTTTATTTTTAACTGTTGCAATTATATTTACAAATATTAATTTATACATCGAATGATTGCTTCCTCATGAAAATGTAACATTTTTTAAAACCACTTGATTGAATTCGTATAACAATTTTAGCAATTCCAAATGAGTCCAATTGAAGTGATTGTAATCATTTATAATGCATATTTATACGCATATTCGACATAAATTTATTACATAATTTCGTGAATGGATATACCATTCCTGATTTTAAATTCAAATTCGTGCATATGTTAAGTTTTAAATTTACCAGTTTGGTTATTTTAGTACAGATATATACGGATATATATATATATATATATATATATATATATATATATACTTGTATGTGTATGTGTGTGGGTGTATATATTTATGTATATATGTATGCAAAAAAATCAGCATTCCTAACGCCATAGTAAAATCCTGTACATTAATCTAAAAGTTAGAAGTATAAAAAACATGACAAAATTTTGTTGGTCAAGGCAAACAAGCAAATAATGTATCTACAATCATATAGTCTGGACCATAACCTCGCACTTGTAATTTATTAAGCAGTTAATATATTTAATCATAGATATATAAATCTATATATATATATATATATATATATATATATATATATATATATATATATATATATATAAATAAAATGTTTTTAAATCGTGATAGAACTTTAAATTGAAATAAAATACTTACTAATTGACCGGATGGCCATTTGTTTGGTATTATTCGAAAGATCATTTTATTGCATTAATATTTAAAAATTATTTTGTACATATATGTGCACCACGACTACCTCTGACATACTGCATTCTGTCAGAATAATTTCGGGTCACTTTTGCAAGCAATTGGTGCTTTATGTCTGTAATAACGCTATTTATGTTGGCTTCTAATGCCTCAATCGTTGCTGGTTTATCATCATAAACCAGAGACTTCACATATCCCTAAAGAAAATAATCTAGAGGCATCAAATCACTCGATCGTAGAAGCCAATTTAAAGGTCCATTTCTGGAGATAACGTTATCGCCAAATTTATGTTTCAATAATTCGATTGTTTTAGTCAAAGTATGGAACATCGCACCTTCTGCTAAAACCACATCTCTTCCAGATCGATATAATGCAAATTTGGAAAAAAATAATTATTGATTATCCTTTTGTAATGTACACACCATTGACGGTAACAGGCTTCATTTCGAAAGAAATAAAGCCCCGTGATGCCACCAACGTGCAATCAACACCATATGGGCATTTTTTAGGATGTAACGGGCTCTTGTGAATCACTTCAGGATTTGTCTTACTCTTAATACAGCAATTTTGCTTATTAACAAAAATGAGCCTCATCATTGAAAAAAATGTTGTACTCTATGTTTGCCGAACAGAATACTGAATTTTGAAATCAATTTTCACAATTTGAAAACGTTATTTAAGTGAAAAATGTTTTATAGTGAATTGGTGAAGCATACTAAATCCAAATGTTACTTAAAGCATTGAAACTAACAACTGACCTGACAACTATCCCTATTGTAAGTTCTACTTAACCTAAAAAAACATCACATATATATATATATATATATATATATATATATATATATATATATATATATTAATAATAATATTATAAAAAATAGATATTTAATTAATTTATATTCAAAAGTATGTATTTAATTAGTGCCAAATAAAATTAACTAATATTCTATCTTTTTTTATAAAACTCTTTTTACTGTTAGTGATATTTACTTAATTCTTCTTTATTCATTTTCATGTATATTTTAAAAAATAAAATATAATTATTGTTTACATATGCTATATATTGTAAATATTAAAAATATCTTGTATTTTTATTTGTATTTTTTCTTGAATTTTATTCGTCTTGTTTAACAAGAATGAAAATGATTTCTTTGTCAATCTTTACATTGTACGAGTTCTCAGCATTGCAAACAATACTTGCATTCCACAAATAATAAAAGTATTTCTAATTCAATACCAAGAAAGAATGTTTGAATCGACGTTACTTGACGTCCATAATAATATTTTCAGTTGAACTATGACTGTACGATAATTTAACATATTATATATATATATATATATATATATATATATATATATATATTGATTGATTGCTTGATTGATTAATTGATTGATAGATGTAGGTTTACATAGATAGATAGACAAATATGTAAATAAATTGTAGATGTAATTATAATCAAATAACAATACCTAAATACTACCTTCTTAGCTTACAACTGATATATAAATATGTGGCATGTTTCGATTTTATCATTTTTTTATTTTTTTATATTATGATAGCAAATGCTATAGTCATGTATAACTATCATACGTGTTCTGCTTTACATTTCCTGTTTGATAAAATAAAAACTGTTTTTCCAAAGCAAAACTTGCTAATTTTTTTAATCAAGGTTTAATAAAAAAATTAAATTTTCACATGTATTTTATGCTTTTTTATCTATACTAAATTAATTATGTATTGTATTTTATAATTTCTAATTTAAGAATAATATAAATCTAATATATTTTTAGTTGATTAGAAAAATTTACTTTATAAACGGTCGCCCAAATGTAACGCTTAGATTTGTGTTTTATTCAAAAGAAACATGTGTATAGGGTTATGTACAGGAAAATACTTGTATAGTTTTTTGTTTCTTTTTAATAAAACTCAAATCTAGGCATTACATTTGAATGACCTATATTTTAAATATAACAATTTATATTCTCTTCAAATCTAAAATTGTACATTTGTAATATCATTTTTATTAATAACTTACATTTTTGTATTTGATAAATAAATAACAGTTATATAAATATAATTTATTATTATTCAATTTTTATAATATTTTTTTGGATATTTGATGTTGTAATAATTTTCGAAATTGTTATTATTATTTTACAATTTATATTAATAACTCTCACAAATTTCATCATAATTAGGTCAACAAGAAATTTTTAATACAAATCAGTTAACATCTTTATTGTCATGTGGAAAATAATATATTTTTTATCATTTAACCTAATACTATTAGGTGATGTTATATGAAATGTCAGATTTTTATTTTATTTCCCATATAACAATCCGCCTTTTTATATTGCACAACCTGATGGATATATTATTTAATCAAAAAGTTAGTTTATTAAAAACTTATAAACACGATTAAAAATTGCATAAAATACGTCACTATTGTCATAAGAATGTATACATCACAAAAAAACAGGGATTTTTTTTTAAATTTCCGAACTTTTTTTCCTTATTAATAAACTTTTGTAATATAAAAAGGCAATAATTATTATTAGGAAATAATTTAGTCACTATTTGTAAAAGTGTATAAAGTAATATATTCTTTGAAAATAAATTACTTGTATACATACGAATCAGCAATTTTTTTTAAACAGAATAATAGAATTGAATATATATATATATATATATATATATATATAGATATATATATATAATAAATTCAGTTCTAGGTTATTTTTTTGGTTTCAAATATTATTATATATAAATTTTATATCTATTTTTAAATACAAAAAAATATCTTAAATCTTTAAAAACAAAAATGAATACCCACATATTATATATATATATATATATATATATATATATGTGGTTCAAATGAAACTGAATGGTTTAGACATACGTACATTTACAATACTTACTATCGTCTTCTATTTATTTATTTTTTTTACTATCTTTCAATCTCATTTGAGTTACTCTTTATATGATAATAATTCTTTGTGTACAAAAAAAAAACTTAAAATTGAAACTACTTTTTACAATTTCGACTTTGATTTTTTCTAATACATTTTTAGTTTAAAAACTAAATTTACTTTATTATTATAAAATCTCATCCAAAAAACGCGCCTTCATGTTTCTTTTTTAAAAAAACACAAGCTATTGTATTTGAAATTTTTTCAAACTGTTTTTTTTATTGAAAGTATGATTTATTACAATTATACGTGGAATAGAGTATTGCTCAAATGTCTACCACGACTGCGTCTTCAGGCATCAATTCGAATATCAAAATTGAAGTGATTTATAAAAAAAAATAAGTAACTAATTAAATATATATTTTAAGAAAACAATTATCCATGATAAAAATTAATAAACATCTTCATAAATGGATATTGATAAAAATTAAAATTTATTATTGATTTTATTATATATATATATATATATATATATATATATATATATATATATATATATATAAAATCATAACACTATCATATAGACTATTTTTTAAAATACGAGTATATAACTCACTCAACTTTATAGATTTAAAAGCATTTCCTTATTAAAATTTATAACATCTCAAACTGTTTTTATGATATCATTTTCTAAATGCAATATATATATATATATATATATATATATATATATATATATATATATATATATATATCGTTTCCAGGAACGAACAATTTAAAAAATTCTTTTATTTTATCGAGTATTTCAAATCTCTTATTTTATCATTTTTAGAATAGATTTTTCTCGTCAAATTATATATATATATATATATGTTTTTTTACAATACATTTTCTTTTTTCATTTCGAGAACAAAAAGAAAAGATATTAGAATTTTTAGTGAATGATTTGAAAAGTAAGGCATATTCATAAAAGAGATTTTGTTGTGAAAGAAACTGTCCTATATATGCATATCATATTCTTTCTCTGAAAAACTTCAGACAATCACATCATTTATACGTCTGTTGTTACGACAAAATGTAAATCTCTATTCCCAAAGGTAACGAATACTGTTATAAAATAGAGCATGCTTCTAAAATGTTTACTTGAAAATGTATAGGAATTGAAAAACAAAATGAATAAATAAGAATTAGAAAAATATAGAATAAACAAGCGGTGTAAATGTTCTTCTAAAACATAAAACATTCATAAAATCTGGAATACTAACACATATTACAAATAATTTATATTGTTTTTGTTTCGAAATTGAAGATATTATATTTTGTAAAGTAATCTTTTATTGTTAGTCATATTGTAAATCATTTTCAATTTATTATTTTATAAAATATGTTGAAAGTATAATCATATATAAAATATTTTGTAAGTAAAATAAAATACAATAACAGTATATGACTGCATATTTGTTACAAAAGTATAAACCACAATTCATAACTACTGCATACAAACGTTAGTTATAAACTTTGTATACAAATGTATCAAGTGAAGCATGAGTAATATATGTATATAAGTTTCAACTAATTAGTAAACATGTACTTAAAAAGTATAACGAGATTTAATTTTTAGATCATAACAAGAAAACTGTAGATATTAAATTTACTTACAGATTTCAATAAAAGTTAAAAAAATAACTTACTAAGAATTATAACTTATTTGTGGAGATGTTTACGTCTCGTACAAATATTTGTAATCGATATAAATATCTTATTAAAGGTAAAGAAATTTATGATTGCAAAAAATTTGTATATGGATCTTTGATACCAAAAATTGTCAATAATAATAAAGATAGAGTGAATATGACAAAGATTTTTAAATAAAATTGAGAGAATAAAAAATAAATTTCCAAAAGATTAAACTTATTATTAAAAAAATACATTTTTCCCCTAACAATTTCAATGAATTAAAATTCGACCAACAATTTATAAAACTGGTTGAATATCTTAAATATCGATGCATGAATATATTATTCACTTGAATTACCATTTGACTTATTTATTTGTTATAAAATAAAGAGTCATCCAAATCTGAAGCCTAGATTTGTGTTTTATTAAAAAGTAACACAAGAAACTATACACGTTTTCCTATACACCACCCTATACACATGTTTTTTTTTAATAAAATACAAATCTAGGCGTCAGATTTGGATGACCCTATACAGGAAAAATATACAAGTAATTTTTAAATAAGAATTAGTCTAGATTTTATAACTCATCACTTTGATTTCAACGCATTGATATCAAAATGCACATCAGCTTATAAATAAATAAAATTAGCAATAAATAATTTTTAAATATTATTTTAATATCTTATAATATTTGGGTGATAATATAACAGCTTAAATAAACAAGTTCCAAAATTTAAAAGATGACATTTTTAAGAAAAGCAATATATTAAGGTCTTAAAAAAATCAAAATGCTTTCAATAATGAAACTATGTCATTCTGCTATGTATAAAAACTAAAAATATCTGTTTTGGAAAACATAATGACCAATTTGAAATAGTAAGGTATTTTAAAGAATAAATTTCCTGTTGAATTTCTAGCGAATTCACTTTCATACAAAATAAATTATCACCTCAACTTCACAATATATTAGAAAGTGTTTAATAATTATTTATTATTCATTTCGTTTCTGTATAATCACTATAAGTTGATGCGCATTTTAATAGCAATGCTGTCATCATCAGAGCACCACGTTATAAAATCCGAAATAATTATTGAACACTTTTTCATATATTGTGGGGGGGGGGAATTCATTTTCGTGAAAATATTTTTTTTATAGCCATACTTTGTGTTATTTATATTAATATATATATATATATATATATATATATATATATATATATATATGTCAATTTAAATTCAATATTTTTCAAATATAACATATAATTTTTTAAATAGCAATGACTAAATAATATAACAAGCAAAATAAATTCAAATAAATATATTTTACTGAAATATCTGATCGATTATGGATAAAAAAATATTTTCGAGTGATTAATTTATAAAAGAAAGTAAACGAATCAATTATTCGATAATTTCTATTTGTTTCAAAACGACTTTAGACATATTTTATGCCCTATATACGATGTGTATCATAAAAACCAATCAGTAAAACGTACACTCGTTATAGAGAAAAATCCCATGAATGGCAACAATAAAGTGTATAATTGAAGAATACAAAAAATCCTTGACTGTATACGCGACAGTTACATTCTCTTTTTGCGGGATGATTATTCTTTCTTTGATGGCGATTCTAGATACCGGTTCATAGTACAATACTTTACGGATATATTATGAAATACACGATTCAGCCATGATTTCTAGATTGTCAACAGTGACTCTCACACCTAAAGCTAAGTTTCAACGTGACCTCCTTTAAATCCTCCTCGCTGTATTATATACTTCTTCATCCATAGTTCGATTATCGAAACCACATTCAAACGTAGCAAACTAATAAATGAGCTATGCTTCTCTGACCCCGTTCCGACGTTCTGCAGCGAAACACTGATATTCTACGTTTACTACTAACTAATCTGCAGATTTTCATAGAACTATAAAATTATTCTTTTTTAATACTAGAATTTAATTTATATGTAATCAAATATTTATTATATGAATATATAAAATATCAATGTAATAATAATCTTAAATAAAATTACCTTTTCTATTTATTATTATTTTATAAATTATCGACATTATTTGAAATATCAAATATTTTTTATAAAACAAAAAGTATGTCGATGAATAAGTATACATTATTATCTTTAATATTTTAAATAAATATAGAATATTAATTAGAAATAAGTGTTATGCACTAAATTACAATATTTATTCCATTTAAAAATTTGTAAGTGTATAATTATTATTATTATGTATTTAATTATATATTATTGTATTTGTTAAATATAGGGTCATCCAAATATGATCCTTAGATTTGTATTTTATTAAAAAGAAATATGTGTATTGTGTCTTTTTAATAATACACATATGTAGACGTCACATTTGGATGGCCCTCTGTAAATATTTTTGGTAACATTTTTTCCATTTTGTAATAAAATCATTCACTAATAATTTCAACAAATACTTTGATTAAAAAATATTAATTTCAATAGAAATAATTGTTTTAATTTTTGGCAAAGTAAATATATTTATTGCATATTTTCTAATATGTCTATTGTGATTTATTAAAAAGAAACATTTGTATAGAGAAACATGTGTATTATTTTTTTTGTTTCTTTTTCATAAAACACAAATCTAGGCCTTACATTTCGATGGCACTATATAATTATTTTTGGTAAAAAAATTCAACTTTTTAATAAAATCATTTATTCAATAATTTCAACAAATACTTCAGTTAAAAAAATATTAATTTCAATACAAATAACTATTTTAATTTTTGTCTAAGTAAATATTTTTATTGCATATTTTCTTACATATCCATTGTGATTTATTAAAAAGAAACATGTGTATAGGGAAATATGTGTATTGTTTCTTTTTCATAAAACACAAATTTACGCGTTACATTTGGATAACTCTATACAATTATTTTTGATAACATTTTTTTAACTTTGTAATAAATTTATTCAATAATTTGAATAAATACTTCGATTAAAAAAAATATTGATTTCAATACAAATAATTGTTTTAATTTTTAGCTAAATAAATATTTTTATTGCATATTTCCTTAGATATCTTTTGTGATTTATTAAAAAGAAACATGAGTATAGGGAAACATGTGTATTATTTCTTTTGTTTCTTTTTAATAAAACACAAATCTAGGCATCACATTTGGATGGCACTATATAATTATTTTTGGTAACATTTTTTCAACTTTGTAATAAAATCATTCATTTAATAATTTCAACAAATATTTTGATTTAAAAAATATTAATTTCGATACAAATAATTGATTTAATTTTTGTCTAAGTAAATATATTTATTGCATATTTTCTTACATATCTATTGTGATTTTATAATATACACATAATAATAATTTAAAAAAATATTTTATTTGCAATTAAATAACTATTATAATGCTGATGGCATGTAAAAGTGAATGGTTGTAATTTATTTAATTATAAACCTCATAAAGTCTAGTACATAATTATATATTGCTAATTTTACAGTATATGTGTGAAATAATTACTTTAAAATAAATTTTAATAAATGAATAAAAATCTGATGATTAGTTTTTATTAAATTTTTAAAAAATAAAATTACATAAACAACTTATAAATTTTTAAATTTAAAATACTATGCCAATCATTTTTATTTCATTATATATATATATATATATATATATATATATATATATATATATATATAAAGTGACTCAAATGAGACTGAAGGAAGTGAAGAATAATGAATGATAGTAAGCAAATAAATGTATGTTTGAACTCTTCAATATCATTTAGGCCACTATATATATACATCGTTTTTTAAGCGTGATAGAAGTTTAAATTGAATCCCTATTGACAGTTTTATCTAACCTGAAAAAACATCTTTATCATCCCTTTATATATACATTACTACATTATCCCTTTATATATATTTACTCACACACACATGTATATATAGAGGTGTTTTTTGAGTTAGATAGAGCTTTTGATAAGGATTCAATTTAAATTTCTATCACGCTTAAAAAACATCTATATATGTTATAAAAGTTAATTATTGTTTGATGTTTGTTTTTAAAACCGAATGAAATATATCTCTATAAATGTAATAATAAAATTACTCATTGTTAATTTGTTTACATGAACAATGCCCATATTAATATTTAAATATAAATATTTATACATAAATATTTATACATGTTAGTAATATGTATATATATTTCTTTGAATTATATATTAATTTATTTCTTTAAAAAAAACTCGCAATTCTCTGAAATGAAATTATAATTTTTTATTTAACTAACATAAATATAATAATACTATTATTTGATTTAATTAATATATAGTTAATTTTTTTCCAGGAAAATAATAACTCGTCTGCTTTTTTCAAGAAAAAATCACTTGTACAACGAAAATGGAAGAATATTTGTCTTCTACAATACGTTAAGGTTAGTGAAATAAACATTTTTGCTGAATATTTATCAAATATTTAAATAGAGCATATATTCAAAATAAAATAAATATACAAAACCTATTCGATATACTATCAAAAAATCTTGATATTTTAGAAATTAATACATTATTTATTATTTATTCTATTAAATTTAACATTTTATTCGTTTTAACACATCCTAATATATATTTTCATAGTTTCAATTTAAATTTTTTGACTAAAATTAAAAAATCACATTTTTTAGATTATTTAGTTATAAAAAACTTATGTTATTTATATAATAATATTGTAATCACAACTATTTTTCATCTGTGGAATATACTTACAAAAAATAAGTTTATATATAATTTGAATTGGTTGATTTATTAAAATTATTTAATTTCAAAATAACTATATATATATATATATATATATATATATATATATATATATATATATATATATGTACTATATATTACGAGCTTAAAGAAATATTATTAAGTTATTCGATTAAAAACAATTAAAATAAATATATTTATTTCTTTGTAATAAAAAATACGACAACTATTCAATATTTCTATCATAAAAAGTTGCAATTAATTAAATGAATATTAAATTAACTTGTTTACATGAAATTTTATTTTTAATTAAAATAAAATTTAAATTTTTTATCCTTAATAAGATTTTTCAAAATGATTATACTTACATACATATGCCTACATATATATATATATATATATATATACAAACAGTATAAGCAAGAAGTACTAAGAATTGCTTATTTAAAAGACGCCAATTAAAGGAATCTTAATTTTTTGTAAATAAGTTTGCAACACTAGAAATGAATTATTTGTCAAATCTGAGCGTGATCTATTATTTAGTTTGTTTATGTCAGCTGTATATGTCGATCGATCGTAGGTACTAAAACCAATTTTTAAAATAGATAAAATTGTTGAGCGAAAAGTTTATCTTAAATTTTGTATTTCGAATGAAATATCTTAGTGCCGAAACATTAAAAATGTTAAAAAAAGCTATTGGTGATACTTGTATGTCAAAGACACAGGAATATAAATGATATAATAGATTCAAAAAGGGTAATGAAGTCGTTGAAGACTTGCAACATTCTAGAAGTCCATCAGTATAATCAATCATTGAAGTAAATATTGAAAAAGTAAAGGAATTAATGCTTGATAATCGTCATGTGACTCAGAGAAAAATTGCTGAATATCTTAAAATATCTCTTGGCTCCATTCATACCAATTTAGTGGAAAGAAAACACATGTATTTTGCATCACGAAATGCACTATTGCACACATTGATTCTTGTATGCGACTTTTTGGACAAATATTTAACATTTTTTATCGCGCAAGCTCTGTTTTTGCCAGATATGGCACCGTGTGACTTTTTTCTTTTTCCGAGACTAAAATTACCACTACAGAGAAAGAGTTTTAATAGGATGGAGATCTTAAAAGAGAATTCGGTAAAGGAGCTGAAGGCAATTCCTAAACTGAATTATGAAAATTGTCTTCAGAACTGGATTAAACGTTATCTTATGTGTATTACATCTGATTAGGAATATTTTAAACGGGACAAAATAAATTTATCTGAATAAATATAAATCGTTTTTCATTTAAAAATTCCCGGTACTTTTTGAACATATATACATATACATTCATATAATAAGTAAGCAAATAAGTTTTGTTATTTTTGCTTATATCAAAATTACAGGAAATGTTTTTACATCATATGACTCATGTGCAAGGTACATTAACTGAATAACAAAGTAATACCTTATTTAATATATTTACTATATCTCAATGTGTTCACTTTAATTTAAAATTTAATTTCACTCCTTCAAAACATCTGTGCCAAATAATGTAGTAAATGCATATATCTTTATGAATTTAAATTTGGTTTTGACGCTACTGAAGTTGTAAAAAAAATTTGTATAGCATTTGGAAAAGGGACAGTTACCTTAAGAAAGGTCTAAAGATGGTTTAAAAATTTCGCTTTAAGGGATGAAATATTAGGAGACAAAGTCAGATACGGAAAACCACAAAATGTAATTATTGACGAATTACAAATAATGATTAAAACAAATCTGAATGTAAAGAATTAATAACTTGCTGAAGATTAAAAAATAAGTGAAGAAACAATCCGGAATCAATTACATAAAATAATAAAGAGGTGTCAATTAAGTAAATAGGTACTACATGCACGTTTTGACTCCTGAAAACAAATTGCAATATCTGAACATTTGTGTATGTCTTATTTCATGGCTAAAATTTCAAAACTTTTTGGATTACATTTCGACCTATAATGAAAAATAGATTTTTATTCCAATTATAAACGTAGTACTACTTCCTATCAACAAATTATTCTTTATCACAAACACGTAAAGCAAAATTAACTTCAAAAAAATTCTTTTCTGTGTTCGGTGGACTTCAAGAGGAATTATTCATTGGGTATCTGTATGTTGATCAAACCATCACAGCGAACATTTACAATGAACAGCTACAGAGAGTGCATAATGTATTACAACAAAAACAACTAGTGCGGTAAATTATCAAAGAGTTTTATTTTTGCAAGATAACGTTCGACCACATCTTGCGATAATGACAAGAGAAAAGATAACGAATTTAGGAAAGGAAATTATTTTTCACCCTCATACTCACTAGGCATACCCTTATTATGTTTCTACTTATTTTTGTTTCTTGATAAGCATATGCATGATTAAAGGATTTAATGGTTACACCGTATTAAAAGGATATGATTATAATTTTTTTTTAAATAAAAATTCTGAATGTTATAAATTGTTTTCTCGTTAGGAAAGATTTCTTCCATGAAAAGGTAGATATTTTGACGAATAAGTTTATTTTAAATAAATAAATACAAGTATTATTTTAATTTCAAAAGCGACAGAACATTCTTAATTTCCATATATATATATATATATATATATATATATATATATATATATATATATATATATATATATATATATATATAACCTATTTAAAACTATACAGTCTTTAAAAATTAAGAGCAAATAACAGATAAGGTAATAAAGGTTAAGTGTTACTTGCTCTTAGAACACAAGTGACAACATATGCTAAATAAATATGAATGTAATTTATGAATTACAAATTCCCTTAGCCCTGAATATTCAAAGTAATTAAGTCTAAATACACACTTCAACACACAAATTATATATATATATATATATATATATATATATATATATATATATATATATAAACAATGATTACTCTATGTAAACATTAATATCATTTTATATAAAAATCTCATAAAGTACAATTTCATATACGAATAGACTTTTTTAATCATTTTTAAAAAGAGTTAATTTGTAAAAAAATATTTTGCTAATAATATTCATAAACGAAGAAAGTGAAAAATTATATCAAGTTATAATTTGATCTCTAAAATTATAATTTATGAAAAAAAAAGTTTTATATTTTTGAAATATATAAAAATTTCAAAAAAGTTTTTTTATATAAATATAATATAATATAATATAATATATATATATATATATATATATATATATATATATATATATATATTTGTAAATATGTTAACAAAATAAATCGTGTTAATAAAATAACAAGCTAACTTTCTAAGAATAACGACTTACTTTTATAGATTTTTGTAGTGTTATATTTATATTATCCGATTTTATAAATAATACAGTAATTGAAATTCGATAAATTGATTTCTATCATATATGACAATTGTTAGAATGGAATTAATTAATAACTTACTTAATATTTCTATAATAACGTCTTTTTATTTAATTATATATATATTTTGTTTTTAGTACATTTAAACTTTCGTTATATTTAAATATTAATTCTTTTATTTTATGTTTCAAAACAATTTTTCTTTCAAACACACGAATAAAATAAAATAAAACTGTTAAGAATAATTAAACTGATTATTTTTTATAATAACCAAATTTTGAAGTTAACAATGATTTTATATATGAATATATGATCTAATTTCACATTATTAAATAATTCAGAATTTACTAAATTTCATTAAATATTCATAATTTAAGATTGAATGTAATTACTATTTTGAGACGATTATAAAATTTTCACATTATTAAGAAATAATTTCTAAAAGTCAAGACATGTAGTCCATCTTGTTTCTTTTAATTGATACAAATATGTCTAATTTTATTTTTTGTTATTAATTATCATTCTTCTAATTTTTTATATAATTTGACAGAAATGTATATATATATATATATATATATATATATATATATATATATATATAATTTATACCAGTTAACGATAATATTCATTGAAATTTGTGATATAAGCTGAATTTAATTTAATGATGATGACGTATAATTTATTAAATAAAAAGAAAAAATTAACTGCAATAGATATTTACTGTTAAAAATTCAATTATACCAAAATCATCTATAATTTGTCTTTTAAACTGGCTAATTTTTTTGATATATTATTAGGTTATTATTATTGATGAAATGTCGAATTTTTATATTATTTTCAATATAATAATTCGACATTTTATATTACACGAACTAATATATTAATTGATGATAGCACAATTCTCTCTGATTATCTATTTCTAAAGTTTTATTAAAAATAGTTTTTCGACTAAGTATATAAATTTATATATGTATGTATGTATGTATGTAGGCGGAAGGGAGATATATATATATATATATATATATATATATATATATATATATATTCATTCTTATTTTATTATTTCTATAAGTGGTCTTCAAATTTCATGCTGAAAAATAAAATTGTTTATGAATTTTAAGATTTATAAAATCTATAATTTAATGAATTCATTCTTTGATTTATTAATTATTATTATATATTGTATTAATTAGTATTCAAAGTTATATTTTACTCAATTACGTTTTTATATATATATATATATATATATATATATATATATATATATATATATATATATAAAGAGCACTGATTAAATCAGATAAAAAAAACAAGTCATTGATGTTAGAATAAAAATGGGTTTAATGTGGAATTGGGTCGATACTAAAGCAAGAAGAGAATCGATAGACAATGGAGATTATTAAATGTGAATCTAGATACAAAAAAATCCAGGAAAGGACTTATAGATAAATAAGATAGAGGTATAAAATAATTCGTAGATTGAACTGGAAAAAAGCATGAATCGGTCGAAATGAAAAGTTTCGAGAGAAGCCTTCTTTTACCAACGAATAAAAAGAAGCGAATAATGACAATTACATGTATATATGATGTGTGTAAATGCATTCACTTACAAATAATAAAACCTTTTTAAAAATGTTATGAAGATATTATGATAAAATATGAGTTAGATAATTAAAGAACATATGAAAACATAATGGTTAAAAGATATGAAAATTGCAGGTGTAATATTAAAAGTAAATAGTGTATATATATATATATATATATATATTGGGTTGCCACAAAAGTCATTGCGTTTTTTTTCGCTGGATGGTTGTAGTCATTCTAAGTAGTAATTCTCCATTGCAAACTTCAGACCGTATATGATATTTGACAGCTGACATTTCATAGATTATTCAGTAAAAAAAGTTTTAAGTTTTGTTGTTTATTTAGTGTTTTACATTGATTCGAGAAGGATATTCCAGACGATCATTTTCGCCATATTTTATTTTATTACTTCCGGAAAGGTAAAAACGCAGTGCAACCTCAGAAAAAAATATGTGCGGTTTATGGTGAAAACTCATTAAAAGAACGCCAATGTCAGAATTGGTTTGCTCGTTTTCGTTCCGGAGATTTTAATCTCGAAGATGAACCACGGTCTGGACGCCCAACTGAAGTTGACGACGACAAAATAAAGGCAATGATCGAATATAACCGGCGTATTACAATACGAGAGATCGCAGAGAAGCTTCACATATCACATACAAGCGTTGAAAGACATTTAAAACAACTTGGTTATGTTGATAAGCTCGATATTTGGGTTCCCCACAAGTTGAAAGAAATTCATCTCGCCAAACGAATTTCCATCTGCGATTCATTGCTGAAACGTAACGTTACCGATCCATTTTTAAAGCGAATCATAACGAGCGATGAAAAATGGGCTGTTTACGATAACGTCGTGCGAAAAAGATCATCGAGCAAGCGAGATGAGCTTGCGCAATCGACATCAAAAGCCGATATTCATCAAAAGAAGGTTTTGTTGATTGTTTGGTGGGATTTCAAAGGTATTGTTTATTTTGGTCTGCTACCAAGGAACCAAACCATCAATTCGGATGTCTACTGTCACCAGCTAATGGAATTGGACAAAGAAACTAGGGAAAAACGGCCAGAACTGGCAATCATTTTCCATCACGACAACGCCAGACCACACACATCTTTGGTCACTCGCCAAAAATTATTGGCGTTAGGCTGGGAAGTGATGCCTCATCCACCGTATAGCCCTGACCTTGCACCATCGGATTATCATTTATTCCGTTCACTTCAAAACCATTTGAATGGAAAAACATTCGATTCCAATGAGGCTGTCAAAAATGAGTTGGTTCAGTTTTTTTCCTCTAAAAACCAAACTTTCTACGAAAGCGGAATTATGAAGTTGACTGAAAGATGGCAAAAGGTCATCGAATAAAACGGCCAATATATAATTGATTAATGTTTGCTATTTATATTAATAAAATTGCTTTGAAAATCATAATAAAAAACGCAATAACTTTTGTGCCAACCCAGTATATACATACATACATATATATATATATATATATATATATATATATATATATATATACACACATATGTTTATATAATATAATAGCAATTATTTCAATTAAGTTCATCAAAATAATAATAATATACAAATATCGGTGCATACTAATAAAGTATATAATATGCAATAAAATATATAATATAAAGAGAACATGTTTTGTGATTTTTTATTGAATATTAAAAAATATACAGCATATGACATTGAATTGTTTCATTGTTTATTGAAAGTATTGTTGAAATTTTAAATTCTGTATATAGTTGATTCGAATGAGACTGAAGTATGTAATATGTAAATTTGTATCTAAACCTACAATTTCATTTGGGCCACCTGTGTGTGTGTGTTTCTATATATATATATATATATATATATATATATATATATATATATATATATATATATATATATATATATATATATATAAATTGTGATTTTTCTAGTACAGAATTCCTTATAGAGTTCTATGCAATTCATACAAACAAAACAATGTGGCATACACGTACGTATGAAGTGGAGAGGCCTTGGTACCAGTCCGTGGCAGGTACACAAACTAATATTAGCTGTCCTTTTCTCATTCACAAGCCATCGTTAGTTGTCTCTTTGTCACTCTTTCACCTAGAGTCAAAGACCTTTTCTTATAGTTGCTGATTCGCTCAGTAACGTCATGCTGGGTACTATATAAAACGTACAGGTAATACGATTAAATATGCTAAAATGTTCACATTGTTTTCATGCTAATAGATCATTTCATGTTCATCAAAATGGACTGTGCTATACATGAAATCAAAGAACACAATCTAATTGTTCAAAACTATTGCTATTTTCATTTCTACAGATTAAAATATAGGCCATGTTAAAAATAAATGTCAGAATCACGTTTTACGAGTTTAATAATTTTGGTTTTATCTCAATTTCAATTGTTTTACATTGGGTATTTTTATTTTCGTATACATATGCATACATTAGAATCTCGTTTTATTACACACAATCGTAACGTTCTAAACATTACGCTTGATTTCTTAAAATGGAACATGATATACCTACGTTGATAACAAAATGGAATGACAGTATATTTCTTCCGACTCGTTATTTTTTACTTGTTCAAACTAGATTTGTTTATATATATATATATATATATATATATATATATATATATATATATATATATATAAGTATACATATGTATATACTAATCATTATTTTTAAAACAATTTCATTTTTTTAAGTTATTTTTATTGCAACACATTAACTGTTTTTTTTTAAACAATTATTTTTTGTAATAATATATATGTATAGGGTTTTCCAATAAATACTTCAGTAGTTTAAATGTAAATAAAACAAAAATTATTTAATTAATTACTTATTTATATTTTTTATTTTTAAGCATATATGGTATTAATGATGAAACACAATTTCATTCATATGACCACAACGACTTCACTTGACATAGTGTATTCATTTAGATCAATTTTTAGTCATTCTTTCACATAATTGTGGTCCAATTTCATGAATTACACGTTCAATGTTTATTTTTAATGTTTCTGTTGTTTGTGGTTTATCAGCATAAACCAATAATTTCACATAACCCCACAGAAAATAATCCAATAGAGTTAGATTACATGATCTTGGTGGCCAATTGATGGGTCCATTTTGTGAAATAATGGACTCATTAAACTTTTGTTTTAATAAGTCTATTGAAGTTTTTACAATTGTTAAGCGTTGTTGAAGTGTTAAACGTCCTATGATAGTTTGTCAAACTATATTGAATTGAAATATTAAAATAAGATTGAAAAAAATCAAACATGGTTGCCACAAGCTGTCAAATTTCTGACATTCTTATTTGAAAACCCTAAATATATATATATATATATATATATATATATATATATATATATATATATATATATATATATATATATATATATATATATATATATATACATACATACAGTGGGTCAAAATGAAACTCGTACAGAGTTATATTTTTTATAATTTTACACATATATTTTAATATAATAACAATTTTCTTTATTTTTTTGCTTAATTTCTTTATTAAGGTTATTTTTATTATATTTGAAAATTTCAATCGTAAATTAATATTTTTACTCCAGAAAAAGTAGCAATTTCTGAAAAATTAACAAAAAACACATCAAAATGAAATTCATACAACGAACAAATTATTTATTAAATTAAATTTTACAATAGATTGAATTATTTTAGTACTTAAGTAGAGTAGCCTTTATTAATTTTTATAGCCTTTAAACTATTTGGGATCGATTTAACTAAGTTTTCACAATAAGCTAGATCAATTTTTCCCCATTCTTCTAATATCGCTTTTTTAAATCATTGTTATTAATAATAGTGAGTGTTCTAATGGAATCTTTTAAGTGATTCCATAGATTTTTAGTCACACTTATATCAGGTGATTATGGTGGTGTTTCCAGTACTTTGGGGCAGTTATATAACAACCAACTACGTGTTTTATAATCTTTGTGCTTGGGGTTGTTGTCCTGATAAAAATTAAATGTTTGTAAAATCCCAAGTTTTTGAGCACTGGCTTTCAATTTTTTTCTTAATAAAACAATATAAACATTTTACTTCATAATGCCATCTATAAATATAATTTCAAACCCCTCTCGTAGACATACACCCCCATACTATAACATGACCGCTCTCATGTTTGACTGTAGGACGTAAGTGTTTTAAAGACATTTCTGTATTTGGTTTCTGCTATTCATTATTTCTCCCATTGGATCCAAATAAATTATATTTGCTTCCGTCCGTAAATAAAACATCTTTCCAATAATCAAAACTCTTATTAACATGTTCCAAAACGAAGCTTAACCTTTTGTTGCGATTAGCCAGATTTATGAAATTTTTATTCCTGGAAATAGGAGCATGAAACCCATTTTTATTTAGTATATTGCGAATTGCTTGAGGGCTTACTTTTTTATTTAGATACTTTTCTACTTCTAAAGTAAATTTAGGCGCACTAATTTTTGGATCTTCTTTAATTTTTCGTAGAATCCAACGCTCGTCATGGCCATTAAACATCTTGCGGAGACTCTTTCTGACTTTATTGTCAACACTTTGGCCGTTTTTAAATATTTTTATTACAGATTGCATTGTAGCGTGGTTTTTATTAACTATTTTCTCAATTTTCCGTAGAGTTTTTCCATTTTTATAATGGAAAATCGTTATCTTTCGCTCGTCCGTCGATGATTGTCCCCTTTGTCTACTCAAAGTGAAAATCCAACTTAATTTTTTTACAAAATGAATATAAACGACTTAACAATAGGTTTTTTTTTATAACCAAAGTGACCAAACACATATTTGAAGAATATACTTTCTTAACACAGCAGTTTTCAAGCGAGAATAATTCGTTGTATGAGTTTCATTTTGATGTATTTTTTGTTCATTTTTCAGAAATTCTTACTTTTTCTGGAGTAAAAGTATTAATCTACGATTGAAATTTTCAAACATAATAAAAATAACCTTAATAAAGAACTTAACTAAGAGAAATAAAGAAAATTGTTATTATATTAAAATGTATGTGTAAAATTATTGGAAACAAGTCTGTATGAGTTTCACTTTGATTCACTGTTTATATATATATATATATATATATATATATATATATATATATATATATGTGTGTGTGTGTGTGTGTGTGTGTGTGTATGTATACATACATATATGTTTATTATAGAAGTAATTTCGAGAATATTAAACAATTCTTTTTCAGAATAGAAAATTGTTATTATAAACGAATACAAAACACGTTTCGCAAAACTATTCATACTTCTAATAAATACATGTATAATATTTTTATTATAACTAAAGAATGAATATCTTTTGTTATCACTTTTTTCATCGATTAAAATATTTCCAACAATTCTTCATTATATTAATTAACTATTTTAAAAGTTTTATTTTTAATATATTCTTACTAATCATATCGAATTTTGTCACGTACTTCTGTATTTCACATTACATATTCGAATTAAGATTTATGTTCTTGTTTTGAGAATCTGTGATTAATAAATTAAATGTAGTTATATATCAGTTACATTTATTTCCGAAGATTGTGTATTTGGGGTCTGATAATGAAAATAATAATTTCTTTCTACTACAGTCAACTAGCACAAATCCGGAATCGTTGAAACATGTGGGATACTGGATTAGTGAGTTTAACGGATCACCGAACATACAGTTAACTCAAAAATTTAAAAAATTAATCGCTTGTAATAAACTCAGTCAGTGGTCCAATAACCTCAAGTTTGTTCAGCCTTTTGCATCACCAAAAATAATATTTTAAAAAAATGTAATTATTAAACATGTGCATGACACTAGTATATAATACAGAATATACAAAACCGAAAAATATTACTCTACACAGAAATAAAAAACGTATAACAAGCAGATATTTAATTCGTTTCATACTTCACAAATTATTAAAATTTCAAATACTTTTAACTGAAAATAAGTATACATTAGCAGTATGTGATTATTTTGTTTAAAAAAAGATTTGAATTTAATACACAAGCTATGTTGTAAAAACTATAAATAACATTTCTTCGCTTAAAAGTAACAGAATTCTTAGATACAGACAAACACATACAGATACACATTCAAAGAAATTATATCTAAATTAACAGAAGAACCGGATTAGTAATGTCCGATTAATGATGGTCAAGTATACTAGTTTTATCATACTTTTTTTAAATGTTTATTTAATTGATTCATATATTACTTTGGTCCATAATGCTATTATATTATACTACGATTATTCTTCATAACATCATTATTTAATAAACATTAATTTTTGCGACTTCATTTTTATCTACGCAGTTCTACAACATAAAATCTCCCCTCATATCTAAATGTACATAGGTAAATAGTGACCCGAATTACAAATTACTTAAACTGTTAATGAATTGAATAAACGAGGACTGTTAAAAGTATGCATTGAAAGTAAAAATTGAAGTAACAATGTTGATATATTTATTAAAATTGTATTTTCTTTCAATTTTTTTGTTTATTTTTTTAAAAATATTGGCTGTCCTTGTATAAAATATTGCAAAATTGCATGTCATTTTTGTTGATATTATTATTATTTTAGTTTGATTGAAAATTGAGCATAATGAAAAAACATATTTTGCATGTTTTACTTTTTATATTTGGTCAAAATAAAAGTGTTACAGAAGTACACAAGACAATTTACACGGTCATCGTTAATCAGAAGGTCGAAATAAACGTGACGTTTGGTTTTTTTTACAAGAATTATAACACGTTTTTCAACAAATGTTTGGGTATCTTAAATCGTATATTTAAAAAAAGTTTACATGATTTTTTAATAAAAAATATTTAAAAATAAAAGAGATGTGGTCATTCTTCCGTAGGTTCTCTGAAAAAAGAACATTTGCGATGACCACTCTACTCAGATTATGTACGAAATCAAAAAATGAAGAAGATTTATTTTATACATTAAATTATGTAGTCCTTAAACGATCAGTTTTTCAAAATATTAATTGGGAACAAAATGATGGACATTTTAATTTAAAATGTCGGTTTTCGACGAAAAATCACTAATTTTCAGCCATTAGAAAAGACTATGCAATGGAAAAAATGTCGTTTATGGTGTAGTTTTTTGTATTTTTAATAAGCCTGCAAAATTTTAAATGATTCGATACAAAGATATTTTCGTCACCGGTTTTGAAAATACGATTTTCAGAAAAACGCGTTTGAAATTTCAAAACTAGTTTACACAAGTATTTTTAAAAAACTAATATGCCTATATCTACATCAATTTTAGTCAGATTAATTTGAAACTTTCCAGAAATATTTTCCCAGATATATTTACAGAAAATGTCAAAATTCAAAATCGAATTTTTCGACCTTCTGATTAAGCATGACTCCTTAATACTTATAAAGAGAGGACTTATAAATGGAGTTATGTATCTAGAATTCGTGAATTTTTGTTTAGAAGATTTCAAAATGGAAATTTTGATGTGAAAGATAAGAGATTCCCTAAACAAGGAAAGAATTCGAAAATAAATTCCAAGTGTTATTGAATGAAAATTTAAATCAATTGGCAGCTGATTTATCAGAAACAGTACAAATTAATCAATATTATTTTTCGATATTTACAAGACTTAGGAAAAATAAAGAAGGTAAATATGTGCCATACTATTTGTCAGAAGAAAATATATTACTTTATCTTAATATCTACATTTCACTATTTTTATAAAAAAATAAGATTTTTGTATCGAGTTGTGACTGGAAATGAAAAGTGGATATACTTCAATAATCCAGAACATAAAAACGATTGGATAAACTCTGGTCAATTATCCACATCAACTCAAAAACGAATCATCCATGACCTGAAGACTTTACTGTATATCTAATGAAATCAGGAAAAAAATCTCTATTATGAATTATTGTCACCGTGTAAAACAGTCAGCTGATATATACAGTTAAAAATTATGCAAATTAAACAAGTATTAGACCAAAAATGACCGTTAATGGTCAATAAACGACGCAAGGTCATCCTGTTTTATGATAATGTTAAGACATATGTTGATAAGTCAAACAAAAACTCGTTAGAATTGCAATGAGCAATCTTTCTTCACCTCATATATTATCCAAATATTTTGCTTTCTAACTACTAAGTATTCAAATCAATGTAATGCGGTTTAGCAAATCGATGTTTGGGTACCACATGAACTTAAAGAAATTCATCTCATCAAACGCATAAATGTCTGCGATTAATTCATGAAACATAACGAAAATGATCAATTTTTGAAACAACTGACAAGTGATGAAAAATGGATTATTTACAACAAAGTCTACCAAAAAAGACTGTGATTGTAGCCTGGTAACCCAGCTTTAAGTAAATCAAAAGCAGATATTCATTAGAAAACGATTTTGTTATTAATTTGGTGGAATTATTAAGACATTGTGTTTTTTGAACTCTTTTCAAGGAATCAAACGATCAATTCGAATATGTACTGCCAACTATTAACCAAATTGAATGATGGATTGTAACTGAAAGTCTAGAATTGGTGAATTAAAGGTGTTATGTTCCATAATGACAATGCAACATCACATACATATTTAATCACTCGCCAGAAATTATTGGAACTTGTTTGGGATGTGATACTACATCCATCATATTCACCTAAGCTTGAACCATCAGATTACAATTTATTACATTTCTTGCAAAACTCTTTAAATGGTAAACATTTCATTTTAGCTCAGGCTTTTAAATCGTACTTGGACCAATTTTTCGCTCAAAAAGATGAAACATTTTTTGAGCACGTTATTGTGAAAATGTCCAATAGATAGCAAAATATTGTAAAACAAAATGGTCAATAAATTATCAAATAAAATTATTTCCTTCCATGAAAAAATCATCTTTCATTTACTTAAAAAACAGCAATACTTATTTTCCAACCAAATATAAGAAGAAAACACCTATAAAATATTTTATTTAAATTTATTTTAAGAAAAAAACGTTCATTTTTATTTCACCCGACCTATGTACGAGGTGTGATCAAAAAGTAAGGTGAATTTTGAAATTTAGCGGGCTACATCCGTTCGATCTTCGACTTTTTTATTTGGTTATGTTGGTACACTCGTCTCGAATATATGTTCCAAATTTCAGCTATGTAGCATGTTTAGTTTGTTGGTGAGAGGCATAAAAGTTAGAAGTGTTTTGCAGGCTCCACGATTTTCCGCTGTCGAAAATCATGGATCAAAGAGTTTGCATTAAATTTTGTGTGAAAAATGGAATCAAGTGCTCCAAAACACTTGAAATGTTGAAAGTGGCATACGATGAGTCTACTTTAAGCCAAAAAAATGTTTACAAGTGGTATAAACTCTTCCAAGAAGGCCGAGAAGACACCAACGACGAACCTCGTTCTGGACGCCCCAGAACGTCAACAACTGATGAGAACGTTAAAGAAGTGAAGAAAATAGTGTTAGGGAATCGTCGAATTACCATTAGAGAAATTGCTGATGATATTGGCATCTCGTTTGGTTCGTGCCAATCAATTTTAACGGGTGTTTCAGACATGAGACGTGTGTCAGCGAAGTTTGTTCCGAAATTGCTCAATTTCGACCAAAAGAACCGTCGCATGAGCATCGCCCAAGAGCTATTGAATGACGTCAACGACGACCTAGATTTACTCGACAGGGTCATAACAAGTGACGAAACATGGGTATACGGTTATGACGTCGAAACTAAGACTCAATCGTCCCAGTGGAGGCATTCCGGATCACCAAGACCAAAAAAAGCACGCCAAGTTCGATCAAATGTGAAGGTTTTGCTTACAGTTTTCTTTGATTGCAGGGGCGTGGTGCATCATGAGTTCTTGCCACAGGGTAGAACAGTAAATAAGGAATATTACCTGCAAGTTATGCGCAATTTGCGCGAAGCAATCCGCCAGAAACGTCCGAATTTGTGGAAGAACAAAAATTGGCTTTTGCACCATGATAACGCCCCTGCTCACACATCGTTGCTTGTGCGCGAATTTTTGGCTAAAACCAACACACTAATGATGCCGCAGGTACCGTATTCCCCAGACCTGGCCCCCTGTGACTTCTTCTTGTTCCCGAAACTGAAGAGGCCCATGAAAGGACGGCGTTTTGCAACGATTGAGGAAATAAAGACGGCATCGAAAGAGGAGCTGAACAAGATCACAAAAAATGATTTTTGAAATGCTTTGAGGATTGGAAAAAGCGTTGGCACAAGTGCATTATATCCGAGGGGGATTACTTTGAAGGGGACAAAATAAAAATTGATGAATAAATAAATATTCTTTGAAAAAAATAAAAATTCACCTTATTTTTTGATCACACCTCGTATATCGATTAATTATAGTTGAGTATATAATGTCATTCAAAAAACGTTCAAAATTTAAATATTAAATTTAAATCCTAAATATATAATTTACATTAATTTCTCTATTTTCCTTATTTTTCTTCAATAATTAAATAAGTGACACTAAATCAAAATTATCAGTCAAATGACCTATTTATTTGCAAATAATCTGAGTAAAATACAAACAGTCATGTTATTGTATAATTTTGCATTATTAATTACTAAGTTACTCAATAATTTCGTATTTATCTACAAACCTATTTCCATTCTATAACCACATCTATGTAAATAGATATATCTGATATAAACTAATATTTGTAAGCGGGAAGAAGTACAAAATTATTGATTTGAAAAAATAAAAAAGATGTTATAATAAAAAATAATCGTATTGTTTACTAAGATTTTTATTTAACCTGAGAATATTTTTTTTAAGTATAAAAATAATTAATAAGGGTAAATTCGATAATCAGTTTAAAATACTATTGAATTTATCTGCATTTCGTTTAGAAGATTGTGATATCATAGTTTATTATTAATTTTAAAATTTCAATTAAATAAGACAAAATCTATTTATAGCAGTAAATAAATACTTGAAAAAGATGTTTTTTAAATAAAGTCACATGAATTGACAAGTAGAGATGGATATAACAGAATGAATTATATAACAATGAAAAAATAATTGAAATGTGTATGAGAAGGAAGTTAGAAATAAGCTTCTTTACTTTTTATCTCAAATGTAAATAAGTTACACTTTTACATATACATTTGGTACAGTCGCATAGTCTGTTTTCGACATAGTCATCATGTCTATTGAAACACTTATCGTAACGGTAGATCAATAGTCAAAGTCTTTGTAATAAAGATGTCTTCTTTAAAGGTATCCATCGCTTGGTCTCTTGAACAGATATCCGGTATGATAACGAGTTGCATTGATCGTTGCACTGTGAAGAGTGAAATATTTTAAGTGGATTCTGTTCTAAAATTCAAATAGCATCTGTTATTAAATTTCTTTCTCATAGTAATAGAAAAAGAATCTAAATAAGTGTTTATAATGTATTCATTTGTAAAATATTATAACTTATTTACATTAAATTAAAAAAAACTTTAATATAAATAAATTACTCATTTTGAATACCAAAAGACTATCAAAATGGCCAAAAATAATTTATCGTTTATTCTAATTGCTGATGTGAAATTTGATGCCTCTGGTATTATCATCAAAGCATTATTTTATAAAATATCGATTTTAATAGATATCGAAATGCTTATCAGTAAATAAAATTAACAATGGGTGATTGTTGGACACTTTCATAGAAGTAAGTGATTTATTTGTACTAAAATAAATCGTTTACAATATTTTAAAAAAATAATATATTGAATCTTATTTCTTATATTTCATACCTTTATAGTTTAAACTGCTTCATTTTTTTTTTAATTAGTATTTTCTGAACATTCAAACTGGCTTTGTTTCTGGAGATATTTTCGTGCCATGCAAAGCTAGATATTGTAATGATGAAAAAATACTTTTTTTCTATAGAGTTTTCTTAATAACAATGTGATAGAACTTTGACAGTTGGTGGCAGCCATGTTTTCAATTTTAAGATTATTTTGACATTTCAACTCAGTATAATTTGGCAAATTATCATGGAACGTTTAACGCTTCAATAACACATAGAAATTATAAAAATTTCAGTAGGTTTATTGAAACAAAAGTTTAATGAACCCATTGTTTCACGAAATGGACCCATCAATTGGTCAGCAAAATCATTTGATCTAACTACATTGGATTATTTTTATAGGGTTATGTGAAATTATTGGCTTATGGTGATAAATTACAAATAACAAAAGCATTAAAAATAAACAATAAATGTGTAATTAATGAAATTGGACCACAATTATGAAAAAGTGACTAAAAATGTCAAGCAAAGTCGTGTTGGTCATATGAGTGAAATTGTGTTTCATCATTAATGCCATTGAATATGCTTAAAAACTAATAAATAAATAATTAAATACTTTTTGTTTTATTACCATTTAAACTTTTGAAGTGCTTATAGAAAACCCCATATTTACTAGTTTTAACTTTTTTCGTTAACATATTGCTTTATTTGGTCTAATTGTTTACATTTCAATTTTTTCGTGAAGAATTGATTGTCTAGTAATTGCATATTATTGTTAATTTCATCTAAACTAACGGGAAATCTTCTTTGGGTGGATTCATTTCTTCGATTGTAAGATTATATTTCGTTGCACTTAACCCATTTTCTTCAGTCTTTATTATTGTTATAAACAAACCATCTTTGTCATCAATTACAATTTGATTCAAAAATGACTGTTTTTGTAATCTTTAAAGATGGGAAGGGCCTATGTCCATTTAATACTTCAGATTAAGCTTCGATAATTCATAAAAAAATCACTAACCCAACTTAGAAACTTTATCAATTATTTTTAGATATCTATGGACTGTTGAATGGATTAAATAGAACTGCTTGACTAATTTTTCCACCATTAAACTAGAATTTTGATCTGCTAGTGTATGTAATTGTGTTACTAAAATACCTTGTTACTTGTAAGATAACCATATATATATATATATATATATATATATATATATATATATATATATATATATATATATATATATATATTAAAAAAATATTTATATGAATTACTTTCCTTCTATTTGACCTTCGTTTTGAAAAACTGGTATATTTTTTAAAACTGTGTTTATCAGTGAAATCCAAACTATTATTTTTGTTTTTTCTATAACGTAAATCCGTAATATAAACCTGTAGACAAAACAAAGCTATATAAAATCGTAGTATAAATAATATTTATTATAGAAATGAAACGTAATATAAAATATATAAACTTTATTTTTCTGTGAAGTCTTAAATAAAACATCTATTATTTGTTAATTTTTATGTAATATTATTATGTTCAAAATATATTATAAAAGCAGTTTATTTTTCTTTTTATATTCACATATATTTTTTACATATTTTGTAAAGTTAATTATATTTTTAATTAATATATTAGTTTATATTCCAATACGAGGGTCGTTTAATATGAAAGTTTATATATATATATATATATATATATATATATATATATAATATAATTTAATATAATATAATAATAATTTCTCCTGATAATGACAATAAATACTAAATTAATAATGGAAAGATATAAAAACTAATATAAAGGAAATTATTAAATCTCATATATACTATAAGAGCATATAGGAAAGGACAAATGATTTTTTCGTCTGCAAAACTAGTTTTCAAGTAAAATATTTATTTATTTATATTATATCTGGTATATAAATTGTTTATTTTGTTTAGTATGTACGTAATCATTTTATTTTATGTTCTATGTAAAACACTCTATTACTTTTTTTATTATTGCATTTGCTATATCATGTATTTAATTTCAATATCAATCTTCGATCAGTGATGAGATACAAGTATTTTCAACATAATAATTATATTTTTTTATAAATTATAATGAATCTTCTTTGAAAACCAGAATACCTGTATCAGTGTGTAAAATATGTGAGAAATTTGTTATTTATACAAGCACATTACATTTATTTTAAAAATAAATTTATATATATATATATATATATATATATATATATATATCAATTTATTATTAGTTTTTATATAACCTTTTCAATATTTTAGATATCTTTTTATTTATTTTTTAAAAAACGGTGCTACGCATCAGGCATGATGCGAAAATTTACAAAGTTATATGAAAATTTTAATTCCGAAATTTTCCGAAGTTACCCAAGAATAACCAAAGTACAAATTATATGAAATTATGAAATTAACAAAAAATGAAGATAATAGATTTTAGGCAGACTTTTCGAATAGGTTTTCGGACAGTTTTTTGAGCAGATTATCAGACAAAACAAATATTAAATTTAAATACGTATCAGACCATAAATCTATAATCAACATCATACAGTCATATTAGACATTCCAGATTTTATGAAACTTTAATATACTCTATATTTAAATAAGCGTATTAAAAAATTATAATTAATATTTTCGGTTATAATTTATTAAACATTTTTGTTATACATTAAAGATAACTATAATTTATTTTTAGAAAATTAATAAATCCTTTTTTTAAAGCATATCAACATATTCGGACGTAAATACAAACACACACACACACACATTATATATATATATATATATATATATATATATGTGTGTGTGTGTATGTATGTGTGTGTGTGTGTATGTATATTAACAATCAATCTAGATTAATGCACAAAAACTAAAATTAAAATAAAAAATATTATCATCAAAAGCGGAATATAAAATGATTTTATTTTATAACACTCTGAAAATGGATGGCATAGCCATTAAAATGTATAACATCAAATAAAATGAACAATAATTTTTTGCTTAATGCATAACAAATCTCTTAATGTTAGAGAGAGTGAATAATTTGTATCAAATCGAATTATCCACAAATTTAAACAACATTGAAAATATAGGCTCATCCAACTGTGACGCCTTGATTTGTGTTTTATTAAAAAGAAACATGTGTATAGGATGGTGTAAAGGAAAACATGTCTATAGTTTCTTTTTAATAAAACATAAATCTAGGTGTCATATTTAGATGGCCTTATATTATATGTTTACGTGCATTTCAACAACAGTGTCATCATTTTTTAGAATGTGCATTAAAATCAATTGTTCAACAAAATATTGTAGCATTGATTTGTGCACAAATTGAAATAAATTTCTCAATAGTTACAAAGATCAACTTTAATTAATATCCAATACAATTTTACGTTACTTATAGTAGAGGAAAAAATAAGTCGATTTATTTTATGTTTGCAAATAAATTGTGGTATTTCACTATACTACACATCATAGTAAAATTACGAAGTAGATGTGAAGAAATATAATTGAATAATGTATTAGGAAAATATGAAACATAGGTTTATATTTTATTGTGGCTTTTTATAAAACAAAATATGACTATTATTCTTATCATATTTAAACCATAAAAACGTATTTATACGTATATATTTCAACAATAATACTGTTAAATTCAGTTCTGATGATGTGAGTAACAGTTCTGTGAATATGTGTGGTTATATTTGATATTACGTATTATATTATGATCTAACAATTTAAATATTATGTATTCTGATTGATTTTTCATTTATCTACAATTCTAACATCAGTTAATCAAAAAAATTCAGTTTTGTATAAAATTTATTGATATACGAAATATAACACTAATTATTGTATTTTAAATTATAATTTTCTTTAAAAAAAATTAATCTATTATTAACTTCAAAAGTAAAAATTATTGTTTGTTTTGAAACTGTGGCGGATTCATTTTAACACAAATGAATTTTTATCCCCAACACCACAATGATTATGAAGTGTTAAATAATCACTTATCGTTCACTTTTTATTTATAACAATAGTTGGCTGATGCGCATTTCGACGACGATGCCATCATCGTCAGAGCCTTTTTGTTGAGCCTTTCGACATGCGCACCAACCAACTATTGTTATAAACAAAAAGTAAACAATAAGTGATTATTGAACACTTCATAACTATTGTGGTGTTGGGGATAAAAAATCATTTGTGTTAAAAATAAAAATAATATTTTTTAACACTAAATTTACTAGGCAGGTCAAATGACCAATTTTAAATTTTTAACTTAAAATTCTTTTTAAAATTTTATCAATTTTCGTCAATTGACTTGACAACTTTTTCTGAAATGTTTATAAAATTAATCTATCAGTAATTATTTCTCTTCACTTCCCTCTACGTATTACATACGTATATAGTATACCTATTTTTACACTGACAGATCATTTGACCGGCTGAATATTTTATGTCTTTTTCTAACATTGTCAACTCTAAAATCAATCCATACATAGATGTCAACACCACAAAGTGACATCAACTCAATTTTAAAACAAATTTACTTATTACCCATTCCAATTTTCAAAATGATTTGTGTGTTCCCCGATATCGTTTCGATAAAAAAAATTAGTGAAATCAACGTTTGAAAATGAATAAATTTGCCTTGATAACAAATATAAAGGATGTATTTATTAAAAATATCCAATACTGTTACAAATTAGCTGTAAATATTACTATTGATAAATAGTTATTGAAGTGAAACTTCTATTGTCGCATTTTTCGGAGGCGGAACTGCTATTGTCTCTTTTTCGGATGCGGAACCCTTGATGCACCACACCATTACCGCGTTTTTTGAAAATATTTTGAAAATATTTCCTTGGTCTATATCAAAACACAAACACCTACCTTCACTGGATACTGGTAAAATATCTTAACAGATAACAGACCTCATCGACTTATTATCTCATTTACTGTAAAATTTATGTATATATATATAATATTATATATACTTTAGATCAATAAATTTTATTTGAATTTCCATAAGATGCTTATAGACAGAGAAAGACGTATGAAGCCGTATGCGCGTCGCTTTTATAAGTTAAGCTAAGTAAATAGCTGAGCGCGTCATTACGTGAATTGTGTTTAAATAAGAGTGTTATTTAATGTAATTACATTGATATTTTTGTAAGTATATTAATTTATATAATCTCATATTATAATAATAAGCTAAATAATACTAAATTACATCCATGTGGTATTTAAAAATTTATCCAATACGAAAATGAGTTATGTACATGTATACAAAACATAAATATAGTATTTTATAACGTTATGGTATAAATTTGTGATCGAAACCTATTACAGTTTTGATGATAACTATTGTTTTATTTGTAACAATTTCTCACAATAACTATGAAATTCTCAGGTGTCATTTTGAAGATTTATTGAATTTTATTGGTGTTATAAAATTATCAATTATCTATAAATAGTATAAATAGATGCTATTTATTGCAGGTAGATATTATTTGTGAGTATTTCCTTTAATTGTTTAATTAAAACATTGATCTAATTGTATACTATATATTATACAACAGTAATATAATAGTAATTAAAAAAATGTTTTTACAGGCTTTAAGATGGTAAAGTCTATTGCGCAAAAAAATTTTACTTATCAAAAACTAATTGATATCAGTCACCATCAATGGAAATCGAAGAAATTAGTGAAATCAAAGTTTTTAATTTGAAAAAATTGCCTTTGACAAACGACGACATACTATTACTACAGTGCGAAAGATATAAATGGATGTATTGCTTTATTAAAATATTCAACGAACGCTTGTCCAAATTTATTGATAAATATTACTTTGATAAATGAGTACACATATTCTTTTTATTTTCAATAGAAGCTAGATGTAGGTTTATCCAGTAGATACCAAACAAAAAAATAAATTTGATGTAAAATTTTGATTGGAATCGGATGTTAAGAGCAAATTTACTGTAAATTTGTTTCCATACTTGTGAAAAAACGAAACGAAACCGTCATCAGAATCATTAGGTGAATTTGTTGTTTTAAAGCTTATTGAACCATTCACTGGGTGCGGATGAAATGTAATCACCGATAATTTTTTCAAAAGTGCATCACTAGAAATAAAATTCATAGAGAAAAGAATAAATTAATTGAAAATATTTTTGGAAATAAGAAATAATTAACAAAATCTGCAAAAATAAAAAAATAACATGACATGTTTTTTAACACAACTTTATATATCAAATAACTGTACTCTTAAAATTTATAAAATCAAACTGAACCAAAAATTGCTTTTACTAAATTCGAAGCATAAATCCGTGATAATTAAAAATAGCTATAAAAGTCTTCTTGAAATCATTACATTTTATAATAGCATCAAATTTGGTGTAGATATGATAGATCAAATGCCCAAAAGATAAAGCGTGAAAGCAAAATCTCGTAGATTTCCTCAGCAGGTATTTTTCAGAATTCTTGATTTAGCTGGAATAAATGATTGAGTGTTGTACAATGAAACAACGTGTGAAAATATTTCAAGGAAAGAATTTTTATTTCAATTAGGAGAAGAACTTGCTAGTGAATATCAGGAACTTCAAGAAAAGGAGACTAATATGGCAGTAATGCTCATGTGCGTAAAAAATGACAAATAAGATTTTGCAAAACTAAAAATCTGCTTTCTATGTAAAAAATATGTTTGCAAAAAGTATTTAGCAGAACAATCCTATATGTGTAAAAAAATCTGTAAATAAAACGTGATTTTATTATTGAATATTAAAAAAGTAAAACTACTTAATAATAAAAAAATCTAAATAAAATATCACCTGTGATTATTGATTTTTTGTTATTTTAGTGATAATTACTGAATTTTCGTTAGTCTGTGTACAATTATTAAATTATTATTTAAAAACCAATTCGTTTATTGCTTCAAGCACTAATTCCACTGTTACATGCATCCAAATGGAAAATGGGTAATTTCACCCATTTTGATAAAAATAAGTATTAAAAAAAAGTTGGGAAATTTATTGTTAAACAATCATTAATTCCATCGTAAAACTGCTGTTATGTAATATTTGTAAGTTATAATTAATTATTATCAGAAATATAAAAATTCTAAAGCATTTTAATACGTCTATATTTTTATGTAGGTGGGTCAAATGAGATTAAAGGATAGTAGATGATAATAAGAAAATAAACGTACGTTTAAACCATTTAGTCTTATTTGTACCACCCTATAGTAACTTGTTTATTTAGTATAAAATTATTTCTGGAAAAAAATCGATTCATATACTCGTATAATCATAATGAGAATATAATCAGTTTATTCACTTATTTCAATCGAATAAAAGCGGAAATGTTCGTAACAAATGTCATTACGGCATGTACACAGATGTCTAGTAATTCTATTCTATAAATTCGTATAAAATTCAGGAAATAAAAATATAAAAGAAATTTGTGGTTTATTAAACATAATTAAGGAAGTAAAGAACAATTTTACTTATCTTTTATAATAGAAATGATTTCTTTTTCATTTTTTGTTAATTATATTTTATTATTTTGCTTAAAAGCTATGATATTTTATTGTAAAATATACAATGAGTTACAGAAGTCATGGGATACATGTATGATTTAGAAAAAATCAACTAAATAGGTTTAATTGATACGTTATATTCAATTTTTTTTAAATATAAACGAACATAAATATCTTAAAAATAATGGAAAAAACTAATTTCTTAACTTTGATTATTATAATAAAGAATAAATAAATTTAGATGATTTAGAGTAACAAATCGATTTTAAAAATTTCATGAGACAATGTAGTACTAAGAACACAATTACAGTTATAATTTCTTTTAAAAAAAATATTTTATTATTTATGAAGATTTTCTTTAAACCCAGAATTTTCTTTAATTTTATTGGCATTGATTTTACTATGTTAAAATTTACTTGATTGGAAATAGTGAGAGATTCATTTCTTTACTCATTTACATTTCTATATATCTTTTGAAATAATTGTATGTTTTTTCTCAAAGGTGTTGAATTAGGTTAAGTCCTAGCAATTGGATTGACGTTCGATTATTTTTAAACAGTTATATAATAACCAATGACTTACCATATGTGATTTGTGCTTTGTGTCTTTGTTTTGGTAATATTTAAAAGTGTTTCTGAGAACCAATTTCTTTGCACTGTCTTAAATGATTTTTAAAAATTTTAAATATACTAGGGTCGTTTGATAAGTATGGTAAATTTATTTATTGTTTAATTTAATTCATTAATTTAATTAAATTTTTCAATTTAGTTTTACATACTGATTTATTATCTTATCAATAAAAACCAAATTTCCAATGCCAGTCGCTGCCATACACTCCCAAAGTATTAAGTTCCTGTTTTTCAATTCTTCATCAGGCCTTTTTTGTCACACAATTATGAAACCATCATTCTTAAAAATACTAAATATGTTTTCATCTACAAATATGATTTGTCTCTAATATTACAAATTTAAATTTTCATTAATTTTTGAAAATTCTAATCTCTTTTTCGATTTATTTCTCACATGAAAAATTTTCTTCTTGCAGTTCTTCCATGAAAATCAGTTTCTGATAATTCTCCTCATTGTTTCTGAATTTACAGTTTTTCAGTTATTATTTTCAAATCAGTAGCAATTTTTGGTATATTATTAATTTTCGGATTTTTTGTGATTTTTTAAATTTAATTATTTCACTACATTCGTTTAATCATTTTGGACAACCGTATCCAGGTTTATTTTTAGTCTGTGCTCAACGTTTTTCTATTACATTAAATACTGTACAAAGACTTATTTTAAGTTTTTGTAAAATTTCTCCTAAAGTTTTGTTTTGCAACATACAATTACTTCAAAAAATACATTAAAAATTTTTTTAGCAAATGAATCGGTCACTATTCCCACTCAAATAACTACTAACTTAATAAAATTAATGCCAAGAAGATTACACAAAGTCCTGGAATCGAAGAGAAATCATACTAAATATTAAAATTATTTTTTTTAAATATAACTTTGTGTTATATTTAAAAAAACATATCTACATTGTCCTATGAATTTTATGAAATCGATTTGTTACACTTAATTGTTTAATTTTTTTATAGCAATCAAAGTTAAGAAAATAGTTTTTTTTCTTTATTTTTGAGATGTTTATGTTTGTTTATATAAAAAAATTAATATAACGTATCAATTAAATATATTTTGTTGTTTTTTCCAAATTACACATATCCCATAACTTTTATGAATCATTGTACAAAGGTAAATAAAATAATTCAAAAACAGAATTATTAGAAAAAGGAAAAATATTTAAAACGAATTTTAAATTGAAGTTTATGTTTTAAACGAATAGCATTTTGAATATTTTAAATAAAATTTCTTTAGCACATTGCACTTATATAATGAATGGGCTACTTAAACAAAAACAATAAAACTATTATTTAGTCTAAAATTACATTTATTTATTATTAAATAATCTACCTCATATATATATATATATATATTCATCTAGAAATATATAGTTAAAAATATATTACATTTAACAACCTGTTAAAAACTATATAATTGAGATTACATTAAGAACAAAAAAATCATATTTACATGCCTTCACATAAAAACGAATGATTAAATAAACATAAACGTTAAATAAAACTGGCATAAAGATTTAATTAAAGTCAACGTTTTGTTCAAAGCATTAATTTTTTGAATTGCTTTTCCATTGTATACGTTTGAGTTAGTTGACTTTAAAATAACCTTCTGTATATTTTGGAATGAACACACGTCCAAATATATTGTTTAATAACACGTTTAAAATAATACCATATTATTTTTTTTATTTCATTTTGATGACACTTCAAAATGAATTCAATGTTTATGTACTCGTTTTACTTTTTCTCACAACACTGTTGTGAATTTTGACACAAATTAAAATAATGTAAATGTTTGAATAGCATTTAAGAGATAAGCAAGAGAGAAAAAATTGTGACCATGAAAATTCTATTCTTTTATTTTGATTAGAGTTCTTAATGAATTTTGTAAATGATTTCTAGATAAAAAAGAATAAGGTTCAATTTTATAGAAAAAAACGTAAATAACGTTTAAATGATACTAAACAAAAATCAAACATTATGAAATAAAAATAAACACACACTCACATATATATATATATATATATATATATATATATATATATACGTGTGTATGTGTGTGTATTTATATGTTATTTGTATAAGCAAGTTCAAATATTTTAATGAAATCCATAAAATATTTATTTATTTACAATTAATAAGCAAATACATATGCAATTAATCACTTAATTATTAATAAAAAAATAATTGTTTAAATGAAAATTAAACAATAATTTATTTAGAATATAATTTAATGTTGTGATACTATCGTTCTAAATTTTTAAACATCAACCTAAATAGCACGTACTTTAATACTCATTCATTTTTGATAGACATGCTTTCGTTTCTTGTGAGTATCAACTTCTTTTCAAGTAAAAGTAAGAGATTAAAAGTTTGAATTCTTTAATAGATTTGTTGATATGCACGGTTAAAAAAACGATATAAATATGATTAAAAAGAATGAAAGACGGGAAGAGAATTTTCCGAGAACAAAACGAAACTGAATGAAATTTTAATAGAGTATTATCTTGTATATTTTCAGTTCATAAAAGACATTTTTTTTCTTTTTGCTGTAGAAATTAGAACAATTAACCTTTTCAACGTTCATGAAATAAAATATTAAATATCTAAATCATAAACTTTCTGAGCAAAAGTTATTAATTATTAAAGAAATAATTGTTACTATGAATTTTTAAAAATATTTTGTTTTAAAACTGTGGTGAATTCACTTTAACACAAATGATTTTTTTATTCCCAACACTGCAATGCTTATGAAGTGTTCAATAATTACTTATTATTCAAAAAAATATTTTTATAAAAATAGTTAACAGATTTTTTAACAACAAAAAGGCTCTGACGATGATGGAATCGCCATCGAAATGCGCATCCGACTATTGTTATAAACAAAAAGTGAACAATAAGTGATTATTCAATACTTCATAACCATTGTGGTGTTGAGGATAAAAAAATATATGTGTTAAACATTAATTTACTATTTTGGAAAACATTCTTGTGTAGAAGATATTTTCAGTTTTATGCTGATAAAAAACTAATTCATTTAAAAGGTCACTATTTTAATAAAATTATTGTTAAAAACTATAAAACAATCAAAACAGTCAATTAATTTTTTTTATTATAACTGTCAAAATTAAACAAATTTAAAAATAACAGTTTATTTATCAGTAAAAACAAATAATTTGAAAAAAATATGACTTAATGTGTATAAAATAAATGTGTACCTGATTATTAAAATATTTTGATTCTATATAAACGATTTTTTTAAAATTAATGTTATAGATAAGTTTTTAAGCCAGTTAAGTTGTTGGAATGTTATTGTACGAAAAACATGTTATAAGAGTATCGCGTTATAGTAGGAATGTCCCGATTTTAGCTGTGCGTTATATGGAAACCGCGTTTTAAGAGTATCGCGTTATAGGAGAATTGACTGTATATATAAATATATATATATATATATATATATATATATATATATATATATAGAAAATTTCATTACGGGCGCACAATATTAATTTTTAAATAAAACGCATCTCTTTTTGAATATCACCCTATATATATATATAGTTAGTTGTATTAAAAGCTTTTCTATTTTTTTACACCACATTCAAATATTTATTTATTAAATTAATTTTTACTTAGTACATAATTTTGAAAAAAAACATTATTAACAATTAAGTAAACATAATAGTATATACATAGCCCGTGCAAGTACTACTTTATATATATATATATATATATATATATATATATATATATATATATATATATATATATATATATATATATACTATACACATATGTGAAAAAATGAACAATAACACTGCTATTTGTAAAATAATAATTGAGTTCAATGTACTTAATTGTTTATCTTTTCCATACAATATTTGCTTATTAACACCAGTATAACTATAATTTATATTAAAGTATATATATATATATATATATATATATATATATATATATATATATTATAATATAAATAAACTGATTTGCTCTTGGTTTCCTTGCGATTAAATTATAACAAAACATTTTGATATATGTGATACAAATTCGATTTACTAGATATAACACAAGCGTTCATTTGCAAAAGCTACCGTCAACATCGAATTTAGCTTGAAGGAAGAATTTGATTGTATATAATTTTCTCTAACTACGAATATATAATGTTATTCAGATAGAGTTCATGAAATATTTTAAATATGAAGTTTACACAAATATCTATCTGTCACATTTATTTTAATATCATCTTCTTTTACGTTTATATTATGTTTTTACTCATTGCAGTTGTTTGAAAAAGTATATACATTTTTTTATATTCATTTATATATTTAAAAAATTATTATTATGTGTTTAAAATAATATTTATTTATACCTATTTTAGTTATTACATTTTAAGTTTTTGCTAGAACAAAATTTAATAAGAAATATTTTAATTGTGTATAGATTAAGAACTTAGTCACCCTTATGATTAATTTTTAGAATTCTATTGTTTGAGAGCTTATGATAACGCTTTGTATTATATTTTACTACGACCAGTTTTAATTCGTTTTATTCATCAGATAGACGTAAAGGTTTGGTGACGTACGTTTCGAAACTGGTTATGATAGTACACAACACAAAGAATAGGCATTGATTGAAGTTTCAATCAATAAAGGTTTATTTTTTCAGTAAATACATGTTTTCAATCTAGAATGATTTTAATTCATCACGATATGTACAGCAGTGTAAACAATTTTAATTAAAAGAATTTAATTGATCATGATCACTAAAGCTAATTGATAAAACTTATTATTCTTATCATTTTTAAAAATTAGTTTTGAAATATGATATACTCCTAATTATTTAAATTAACGAGAAGAAAATGGAATTATGAATAAAATAAATAGAAAAAAATCTATTGTTTTAAACAATTCATAATCCACTTTTAATAGATATAAAAAATATATAACTACCTAATATTTATGTAAAAATTTGTGATTTTTGGTTATTTAGAAAATATTGAATATTAATGAATTTTTAATGTTATTTCAACTTTTCCTAACTATTTTTGTATATGAAATTTTACAAATTAATGAGTTCTAATAAACTATTAGCACAATTTATTTCTAAGGTAAAAAATTAACAAATATATATTTTTTTACTAATTACATCAACTTATTTCAATATTAATACATAGACGATCTATGAATCGAATAATTGGCTCGTAATAATTAAGAATACAATCTAATTTATAAATGTATTTGTAACTACAATACAACTTTTAAAATAAAACTTTCTTTTTCAACACTCTTATATTTGTTTTATTCACAATGCCATCGAATAAAAAATGTTAAGTGGAAATGAATCATTTAATCTAATCAAAATTAATGATCTAAATAATGATTTGTATCAATTTTTAGTAATTGATTTGAAATGTTTACTGATTTCATTCCAGATTAATTCATATTCTTATTAGATTTATATTGCTGGAAAGTATTTTTTACATTCCAATTGAGTACTAAAGTGAATTAAATAATTTTTTTTGAAAGCTCAATTTTAAATTTGTCACATTTTTATAATTATAATAACTTTTTTTAGTGTTATTTGGATTGCAAATATTTTTTTTCAAAAAAACTGAAAAAAATATTTTTTTAAAAATATTTTCTGATTTTGAATATTTACAAGTGTGATTTATATAATATATTAAAAAAAACAAATAATGAATATTTATGTATTAAAAATTAAATTCAAAAAATGGATTTAAATAAATATTCTAAAATAAAATATATATATTAATATATTATATGGTTGATATTTTTTTAATGTAAAATATATATATATATATATATATATATATATATATATATAATTTTATTTTATATGAACATCAATCTTATTTCAATATTTAAAAAAAACATTATATCCCTTTTCTATAAATTACATAATATTTTCAAAAATTAGTAAAAAATATTGATTTATAATATAGAATTAATTTTGAATAAATTATGAATATTTAAAAATTTTATGATACAGAAATTGTTAAGCCGGATTAAACATTTTATATTTCAACACAAATTCCAGTTTGAAACTAAATTAATTTTTGACTACTTTTAAACTAAACGTGATTATGTGAGAACGTTTCTTAATCAATTTACAATTAATTTATTATCTTGATGATTTCTATGAAACTTGAATTTATTACAACTCATATAACCATGAAAATCATAGTACTTGAACATATAAATGTACAAGTGAGTATATAAATAAAACTGGATGAACAAGTTATCTTGAAAAAAGGTGTATGTTTGTTAGTTATATTATATATTCTTAATTATATAGATATTATTATATCATTTTATAATTTTGGTACATCATTGAATTACAGTATTGAAAGAGTTCAATGTAAATAAAATTGTGATATACATAGAAACTGCATTTTCAATACAGTACCTTTTTATATCTTAAAAAAAATTATGCATACGTACACACACACACACACACACACACACACACACACACATATATATATATATATATATATATATATACAAAAACTAATCATTATTGAATGTCACAGTCTGCAGACGTGTAAACGATACAAATATATAGTTCTCTAATTTCACGCATCGTTTTCTACACAATAATGACATCAATATACTAGAGTAATGTGATGTGGACCGTTGCATCTGAGTTTATTTAAAACATTCAACATATCTACGACCAAAAATCAGTACAACCTTGTACACGATTATTGTTAATTTTATATTAAATTATATATGATTTGAATCCAAGTGAAATATTTCATATGTAATCGCAATATATATATATATATATATATATATATATATATATATATATAAATTAAAAGAAGAAAAATAACTGATAAAAATAATATTGATATATATATATATATATGTTAAATGTGTAGAGAAATAGAAAGCTACATATGAAGATATGATAATATTAAATTAATTTAATAGGAAAAATAACCAAGGATGCAGTTTCTAACATTATCTTACATTATTAAAAAAAAATCTAATATAAGAATAAGAAAAGTTGGTAGAAGACAAAAATTAAAATGGAAAAATTGAAATTAATTAAATAAAGAGCTTAAAATAATTTGGATAAACAAACAAAAACCTTAGGATAATTATAAAAATATAGTAGTGACAATCATGTATAGAAAACAGTCATGTATAGTAGAATAATAAGGAATTTGATTGAAAAAATATAATAATAATGAATTAGAGGAACACAAAATGAATTCAAGATTAATATATTTGGTTTGGATAATAATTCTATATAAAACAACTTATTGAAAAGAAAATTACAGTTGATGAAGAAGTCTTTCTTTTTGTAGATCTGGCTAGTGTGTACAGTAATGTGTCTTGTAACAAGTTGGTGCAATATTTACAAAAATCGAATATAAACTATAATTTAATAAAAACAATAAAAATGTATATAAAGATTCAATTAGAAAATAAACTGAGAAAATATTTAAAGGATTTGTGAACAAAAGATTAAGATAAAATATATTTTTATCACCAACAATATTTAAGATATAAAAATAGTTTTAATATATGGGAAACGAAATATAAAAGAATATATATAAACATCATTAAAGAACAGTACAGAAATAAACAAGATCTTATTTGAGTTTAAATGATGTCTATGGTAATTTAATATGGCATCAAAATAAATAAAACTAATTTTAATCAATGAAATTATCTATAATTTCCAAAAATATTTTTGTTATTAGTATGTTTTCAAAAATAAAAACAATTTTCATTCTGCTATTCTGGCAAATTTATGCAAATTACTCATCCCAAAACTAAAAATGTTTATAAATGTTCAATAATCACAAATCATCCACATTAATAATTAAATAAAAAAAAATATTATTTTCAGATTTTATAACAGTGTTTATGTATAGGATCATCCTAATGTGACGCCTAGATTTATGTTTTATTAAAAAGAAACATGTGTATAGGGTGGGGTGTATAAGGAAACATGTATATAGTTTTTTTTTGTTTCTTTTTAATAAAACACAAATCTAGGCGTCACATTTGGATAACCATATATATATATATATATATATATATATATATATATAAATATAAATACATATATACATATACATATACATATACATATATATATACATATATATATATATATCATTATCATCATATTAGTCTATATCAACCCATTTATGACTGAATACTTCATTGAAATTTGGTCATATTTACGATGCTGACCAGACGTGTTAATAATTTTTTTATTCAGGATTTACTTCCATAGGCAAGCTGTCTTCACTAAGACTAAA